>JANHMN010000006.1:17141569-17185660 GCA_030674055.1 Rhabdomys pumilio | reverse complement strand
ACTCATGGTGCTAGAATGATGACTCATGATGACTCATGGTGCTAGAATGATGACTCATGGCACTAGAATGATGACTCATGGTGTTAGAATGATGACTCATGATGACTCATGGTGCTAGAATGATGACTCATGGCACTAGAATGATGACTCATGATGACTCATGATGCTAAGATGATGACTCATGATGCTAAGATGATGTCCCACAAAGTCACAATTCCCCAGCATCATCCTGCAAGACCCTTCAAAATCTTAAGCATTTTATCTGAGAAAGTTCACAAACAACTAATCTCATACTAACTTTCTTTCTTGATGAAAACTATTTTTTTTAGGAAAACTAAAGGACCACCAATTCCTCCAATATAGAACAACACATATTTTATAAATAAAGTGGCAGAATCATGATATATTGCTTTATTTGTAAATGAAATTCCACACAATTATTTATCTATACCTACTCCTACCTAATTCACAGTATATGGCCAGAATGGGCTTAAGACATTGCTAAAAATTGACTGGGTTTTAAAACAGCCTTAAAAAAAAAAACCTCTTTAATACAATGTCATATATTTTCAATGTGGGATTCTAACAGGGAATCACCCCTTTTCCTGCAATTCACAGTCTGCTCTCCTCAACCCTTAACCTCTGCTTGGCCTCAATATCATGGCATTTCTTTGACTTAAGCCAACTCTGAAATATTGTTTTGTTTGGCTTTCGGACCCTTTGACAATTTTGATTATAAAGGTTGCTTGTTGCTTGGTTTTGGTCCAGGTTCCTAAACAGGTTTGTGTTTTCTGAAATTCCCCATTGCTGAAATGGGGCTGTCAGTCAGAGACCAGGCAGCCCATAGATCACTTGTGATTAGGGAAGTGGCCACAGGCCATGTGCAGGTCCCTTTCCCAGTATCTGAATCACAAAACGTCTACTTTGGCAATCTTTTGTTCTCCATTTTCTCTTGGTTTCAGAAAGAAAGAAAATAAAAACTTTTTTAAAAATTATTTTACAGAGTTTTCTCATGACCAGTAAAGAGAATGGATGAGCCTAAGAGATTCAGCTTTGTCTACAGCTTCATGATGAAACAAAGCTCCAAGAAATTGGTTCCGTGAACCGATTTTTCAATAATTATTTTGTTAGCCAAAGAAATACAGGGGAAGATGTGAAATCTCAAGTACGGAGCTCATCCAAAATCCTCAGAACAAACGACCATTCAGAAGTGCATTTCCCACACTGACTCTCAAGGGTGGTCCTGAATTTGCTGAGCCATGCTATGGTCTTGTACTTTTATGGTGCCAAAGAGAAATGGTAGCATATTGCAGGTGGCATGTATTGGTCTGTGGGAACACTGTTAAATTCACAATGTGAAGGAAAACACAGCTATTATAAAAAACTAACCTATATACATTTGTAACTAACTAATCAGTTCATAGTTATTCAGTGGAGATTAATTTGTATAGTCGCACACACACACACACACACACACACACACACACATTAGTTAGTATTGGTGTAGCACCTGCATGTTTTCCCAAAACTGTGTTGGTGATGTCATAATGGCTGGCTATAATGTGTCCTATTGAGAGAAGTCACTTCAAAGAAAAAAATACATATATATATATAATTGAAAAGCTGGTCAATTTACCATGACTATAGCTCAGACACATACCATTAAGCCACATTGTTCTGATCATGGCAAATTGATCTATTCCTGAATCCTTTCCATTATCAGCCACTGAAATCATTCTGACTCAGGAATGTGTATGCCTGCAAGAACGCTGACAAAAATACTATCTTTGAAGGAAAAAAAAAATTCCTTGGCACTTGTGCGATCCTTCACCAGGCTCACAGAATTTGATGGATTACCTCATTCAGTTCTGGTAACCACTGTTGCATTTCCTTATTCTTATTCATCAGATGAGGACCGGAAGGGGAAGTGGTCTGTCCAAGGCCACATGGCCAGAAAGCTGCCCAGCCAGGCTGAAGTCTGAAGGCCAAGTCCAGTGTTTTTTAGCTTCTACCACAGATTACAGCTTTATGTAATCTGTTTTAACAGTGTTTGTTTGTTTGTTCATTTATTCTGTTGTTTTTGAAGATCCATGTCTAGGTTTTTCTCCTTCCTTTGATCAGCAATGTAGCCAGTTCTGATATAGCTACATCTACATTTATAGAAAGCAAACCAGGAATTTTTGCTCTTTCCTCACCACAGGCAGAAAGTATGTCCATACTGCTGTAACACCTGAAATACACCAGAGCCTGATACTCAACCCCTGCTCCTAAGAATGCTGTAGGTGTACAGGCATATAGAGAAACTTATGCACTTTGGATCTAAGTATTTCAGATCCAAAGAGAAACATCTAAGCTATTGAGCACACACTGCCAGTCACAATGAAAAATGAAGACAGTAGCTGGCCCAGCCCTCTGCCTCTGTGTCCCTCACTTCTACAGATGGCACATCTATAGATTCAGCCAAGCACAGGTCCCTCAGGGGATCTACCCTGTACCTACATAGGCTTTCTTCTTATCATTGCTCCTTATCCAGCGTGGTGTGACAGCCATTTATACAGCAATATACTGGATCAGGTAACACAGGCCAGCTAGAGTTGGTTGGATGTATGGAAGTTACATGTAAATTCCGTGTCATTTGTTATAAAGGATTGAAGCCTTCTTGGGTTTTAGTGCCCATTCAGGGGCTATAGATACAACTCAAGTGAATATGGAAAGACAAATGCAGGGATGCATGTGTGTTTTGTGTATGTGTGCTTGTGTGTGGTGTGTGTGCATATGTGTGTTGTATACATTCTCCATGATGGAAAAAAACTAGTTACACACACATATATATGCATACACATAAGCTTCTCTGTGATTTTTAAAAAATAGACATACTCTTCATGGAGTGGGCAATAAGCTATACACAAATAAAAGAACATGTATGCACACATATACACACGTACATATATGCACACATTGCATATACATGTTTATGTGATTTATTTTATATACATTCTCCATGAGGGGGAAAGTAAGCAACACACATGTGGAAACATGTGTTTTATGTTTGTGACTAGATTGCTTTTTTTCCTCCTCAGTGATTCACATATTTAAAAAAAAAAAAAACCCATTTCTCTTTATTAAATACGTACTCATGTTATTCTTGCAGTATGACTATGGTGGCTTTATGACTTAACCCCAGGAAGAATGCAAAGAATGCTTGACCGGACGAAAGCTTTTTCTGGACAAACACAGCACTGCTTAAGACTTGTAGAACTTGGAGACGCCTTTTCAACATGACTCGTGTTTGTTGGAGCTCCAGACAAAAGCCTGTCCAGATGTTGGTTTTCATTGGCTCGTGGAGAAGGTCCCACTGATTGATCGATAACAGCCTTTGGGCCCCATGGCAAGGGTTCACTTCAGTCCCAAGACCTCGTCTAGAGTTGAGCCCTCAAAATGTTTTCTCAATATGCTAAGCAGAGATAACTGTAAGCAGTGACAGATAAGAAACCCATCTGTCCCCTGGTCTGGCTTCTTGAGGCTTGTTATGTGACTGACCTCATAGCTGGAAAGTGTTTTGAAGACCCTGGAAGGAAACTTACTCATGGCAGTGAAGCGCTACAGATGAATTCTTAGAGGTTACCAGTGGCTATCAATACTGTCATCTTCACATTAAAGGATGGTACTTCTGGTTGACCTCGGGATACTGGTGGGTGTGTGGTGACATTTACAGTGAGCAATGCCAGGTTCCTTGGACAGCATGTTCTTGGGAAGAATGTTCCCTGATGGTCTATTAAAATTTCACATTAATGGGTCTGATTGCCAGTCTCCATGGGGACACCTTAAAGCAACCAAGGCTGTCAAATTAAAAGCCAAGCAAATAGTTTATCTGCATTCTAAAGACAGAACTAATGCTGGGGGTTGTTTCATGCACTCATGAGTTACCATTCTGCCTCATGGTTCGGGAAGTCATGTGGAAGAGCTGGTGACACAGGTCAGTTCAGTCCCTACCTGCTCAACTGTGTTGCTCTCGATCAGAAGGTCTTATTCTTTAAGGGATATTTGACCAGACTTCAGTTTTGATTATCATAACTGCAAGATGCTACATTACCGAGCTGATGGGCAAACAGGCCCATCCTCTTCCTCTCCCTCTCCCTCTCCTTTTCTCCCCCCCCCCCCCCCCTCCCCCTCCCCCTTCCCCCTCCCCTCTCCCTCTCCCTCTCTGTATGGGTGTGGCTCTGTGTTTTCCCCTCTATCTATATTCACAAATCCCTTCTTTCCTGGCATTAGATGGCCATGCCCGGGACCACACAGCCACTTGCTTTTGGTGTTTTAAATGCCATTCCCAAGCCATTGTCTGACTTCACAGATGGTCTGGGTAGGTAGCCTTCCTCTCATTTCTTCTCTAAGTGGAATTCCTCAGTGAATACGTATTATGAGGCTGTTAGAGTCTGAGACTGGAGCTGCATTTATGCATGCCTTTTGCCAAGACCCTAAGACAGACTTGGAAAGGTGTCACTGGGTTTCTTTGTTCCTCTTCCCAATGTGGCCACATTGAATAAATCTGCTTTTCACTATTGATTGTGCCTTTAATTGGCCTAATGAGTGTGGATGGCCAAGTCTGGCTTGTTCGGGCTGCCAGGGCCCAGGCTCTGACTCTGACCATTGTGGTAACACATGCAGATGGGCATTCCACATAAGGACTCCTGGGTATTTAACCTTTCCTACAGTCTCTTTCTTCTCCCTTCAGAACAAGCATTCGTTCATCCAACATTAGTAGAATGTCTCTTTCATATCTGATGAATATAATGAATATATTTCCTTGTTCTCAAAGAACTTCACCTCTAGAAAAGTGGAGGCTTTTATTTTGGCTCTAGAAGTGGCTCCATGTAAACCAGCATCCAGTAACACAGGACAGAGAAAGTTCCAGGAAAGTCATGGACTAGAGGTTGCCATTTTTGTTGATTAAGCACTAACATGTGGGTCTGAGAACAGGGACTGAATCATGGACATAAAGGAAAATAAAAACACCATAGTACATCTCTCCTACTTTTACCTGTATATCCCTCATTCCAAGTATATATTATTCTTCCTTTGGCATGGTAAACTGTCTTTTCTTTCTTCCAAGTACTGAGAAAGTTATAGTAAAGGGAAGGCATGCCTCTGTGAATTCTTATTAGGAATCTTCTTTGTTCTGAGAGAGGGTCTCACATTGAATCAAGAACAGTCTAGAATCACCTAGGTGAGTTGGCCTTGAATTGTGGCAATCCTCCTGCTTCAGCCTCTCATGAAGGCTTGTGCAGCACTAGCCCTAGTGATTCCTATTCATTTTCTTAAAAGTTGTTCTTAAACTCCAGTGTGGTGACATTGACTATATAAGAGGTCCTTTGTTTGGCAATCTTCCTGCCCCTGCACAATGAGATAGCTTTCACTGGGCACTCTGTTCCTTGTTTTTTTTTTGTCTTTCTACCAATTTTCCTGGTCAGTTGGCTCCATATTGAGACCAATTATTGGATGCTAAGCTGTGGTAAGGGTAGCGGAGGAGGCTGACATTAATGAAGGCTTGGGTCAGAAGGGCCCAAGAAAGGCTCAACTTCTGTTCCCTGGTCTCCTGTCATTTGACAGGAGCCTCTATAAACTCTCCTAGCTCTCCGGCCACTAGACTTGTATCTCCTTTACTCTCCCTCCCTTTGCAAATGTGAAGCTGCCTGTGCTCTGTATCAATCCTTTCACCCCAAAATCAGCTACCAGTCCCTAGCCTGGTGGCTTCTGAGTCACCGAGCCTTAGTGCTCTCACTTGGTTGCCTGTCTCCAGGGCCCTGAAACACCCAAGCCCAAATCCAGTAGCTTGCTCTCCAAGACCATGCAATCTCCTGTAAATCTTACAGCTATGCTGTGTTTTCAATAGTGAAGCTGAAGGCTATTTGCTGAAACAGGCCCACAAAACGGAGTAAGTACACGTAGAAAGAAGTCTCGAGAGCAAAGGGATCATTTAGAAATGTCTTCGAGGTCAAGAAGCTCAACACCTGTGCTTATTTGTATGAGCCTTTTTGTTGCCGGACAAGTAACTTCATTCTAGAAATCTGACTTTCAAACTAGACTCTAATGTTGACAGACAGTCCTCTCATCCCTGGATGCAAGGAAGAGACAAAACCGTTTTGTGAACAGAAAGAAAGGTGCTGGGTCAAATTCTAAGCCACGAATGGACTTCTAAGCTCCCTCCCTCTACAACCTTTGCAAGGAATCCTAGGAATCCTGAAACTCGGGTACCACAAGGATGTGAAAAGAACTGTTAAGTAATCAAGAAACACATCGGCTGCTCACAGGAAGCTCACTGCATCAACGGCAAACTGTTGTGTGCAGGCGCTCATCCTTGTTTTATTAGCCCCGTGCAACGTGTTCTTTGGAAGGTTATTCCTTCTTCCTCCCAGCTGGCAAGGATGCTGTCTGAACTCTGCTGAGAGCTTAACACTTCACATACCAGCACTCGTCATCCACTAGGCTGCTTCTAGGATGTAACACTGGCATTTTCCAAAGCCCTTGGAAGAAGGACCAGAGGCTGTAGGAGCTTGTAGGGTGGTGTCCTCCATACACACTGGCCCCCTCTTTTCCTTCTCATCCAACCTTTGATGGTGTTTTATGACCCACAGACAGCACATATCAGTGGTATGGTTTTATACTTCCCCTGCCCCTAAGATATCTGATAAAAATGAGAGATAACTGACTTATAGACATTTCCTGGTTAACAACATACACATTCCTCAGGGCAGGAGGTGAGGCAGAGAGAGCATCCTACCACGTATGAGATCCTCCCCAGCTCAGAATCAGACCTACAGTGCACCAGGGCTTGGCTGGAATAATTAGGACAGCTGTCTCTCCTTTCAAGTGAGAATCACAGCTCCCACTAACTATCTGCAGGGACAGGGGAGGTCTGATGTCCCAGTCCACTCGTGCTGGGCCCACGGCCCTTGTTGCACTGAGACAGGATGGAACGATGAGGACAATTATGGGGGCACAGGAAAGAAAGGAAGCCTTGGAGTCTGGCTGAAGTCTCTCGCTAGCTGAGAGTTCAGAACAGCAACACAAGGAGCATTTACTGTGAAGACCGTCTACATGACAGACCATATTCCTTTTACATGGAGATATCCCTTCCAGGCTTGTGATCTATGGTTTTTATCAGCCTGAATACCTATCTAATGCACTCCAGTAAATACCCTATGTTACCATTTATAAAACATTGGTAGAACTATTGATTAGCATGTAAAAGACTCTCACTTGGATCCCTGGCATCTAAAAACTGGACACAATAGCGCGCACACACACACACACACACAATTCAAGAACATGGATAAATTTAATGTTCTTCTTGGCTACATAGTGAGTCCAAGGCCACCATGGGATTCATGAAGCTCTGTCTCAGAAAAAAGACAACCTCATTCTGTATGGTGGTTACTAAGATATTCGAATACAATGTTCTTGAGAAGCCCACACTCATACTAGGCTATGAACTTCTCTTCTCCTATGCACCTCTTTCCATGAGCACCATGTGGAATCTATGTCATACTGACCAGTCTTGAAAGTTGCTTTCAAGGCATAGTCAAGAATCCAGGTTTCGTGCAAGTGCAGGTCTCCGAAAGAACCACAGGGGGCAGTGTGGAGCTGCAATAGACTGTTCCTGTCCCTAGCTTCCCCCGTGGCTGACATCACTGAGGAACAATGGATGAGGCCTCAGGGATCCTAAGCTGAATAAAATCAGGTAAGGGTACAACCTTTGTGTCCATCAGACATTAGCTGTCCTCTCAATAATATTTCTGTGGCCATCCAAATGGGGGAGATGGTTTTTAGCCCAGGCTGAATCCAAATTTAGAATTAAGAAACAAACAAACAAAAAAATGAAAAAAAAAAAAAGCCCACTGCTAAAACAATCATTTGTAGTGTGAACATCTACGGGTCATACACATGCATGCCCTGGCATCAAAGGGAACTAGGACACTCTTGCCCCAGACATCAAAATCCACAGGTACTCAAATCCTTTACAGAAGGCAGTGAGGTGCTTGTATATGACCGTGCAACCCTGGCCCCTATAATTACAGCCAACTGCCGATTACTTACAACATTTAATACAGTGTAAATGCTAGGAAAATAGCTGTTATATTAATTATAGAATAACACAAAAATAGTCTATACATGCTCAGTGCAGATCCAAGCATTGAAATAAAAAAGCTGGTTGAATTTCTAGATGTGGCACTTGCAGATATGAAACACAAGGACATGGAGAGTCCACTATATACACATATTTATCTACCTGTGTGCATGTGTGTACATATCTAAATATACATAGTATATATTCATATGCACACCGAAGATACAAGCATATGTGTATACCACAAAAGAATGAGACACTATCATGAAGTAGAACAAGTAGAACACTGTGTGCATGTGTGTACATATTTAGACATATATATTACATATGCATATACACACTGTATACACAGACATACATGTATACCACAAAAGACTGAGACATTATGGTGAACCAGACTGGGGCTGGAGTTCAACCGTAGCAAAGTAACTCAGACCTTGGGTGTGCACGGTTGCCTTAACACCAGAAACAAAAACACAAAAGACCTTTGATGCTGCCTCATATGACAGCTGGCCAGAGGCTGCCTCACAGAAGCATCAGGCTTCTTCCAGTTTCTGAGCAGAGGTGTCAATGTCTTCAAGGTGAGCATCTGTCTGTCTATCTATCTATCTATCTATCTATCTATCTATCTATCTATCTATCTATCTTTTTTCAAACATGGTCCCATTACCTAGTGCAGGCTGGTCTCAAACTCAAGAGATTCACCTGTCTCTGCCTCTCTGGTACTATGATTAAAGGCATGCACCACCAAACCCAGCTATTTATTTATATTTTTTTAAAACAGAGTCTTAGGTAGCCCAGGTTGGTCTTGAACTCTTACTCTTCCTGCCTCCATCTCCCAAAGTGTTCGAAGGACAGTCTGTGCTCTTGCTAAGCACACCCTCACCAGTGTCACCCTCTCATTACTTCTTCTGCCCTTCTTATTTCTGAAGTCCTTGTTCAAAAAGAAGGACCAAGAAGAAGTGGGGTGTGGTGGGGTTCTCCAGGTCATGAAGCCATATGTGATATTTTGGGGTTTTGCTCAAGTTCTGAAAGCAAAGGTAAGGAAAGTAAGACATTCTCCCTGGCATTGTTATAGAAAATTCTTGTAATTTTTTTTTTAAACTTAAAGTAAATAAAGTAAAGAGACACTGGAGGGAGCCCTAAACACCTAGTGATGAAAACCATACTGAAAATACATACTCAAAAAATCCAATACAGAAGTTACTGCTTTGGGGATGACGGGATGAGCTGTATCGTTTATTGGCCAGTTTGGATTCTAAACAGCAGAGCCAAGGTGATCAAGGTGAGTGTTACATGCAGGATTTGGGGAAGGGGAGGGACAAAATAAAACATCCCAACCTTGGTGTTCCTTGGCCCACAAAGGACACTGATTATTCTTGGTTCTCATATGATCTTTTCAAAAACAGAACCTGGAACACTTTCCTTGGAGAGCCACCATGGTTCCCTTAAGCAGGAAGACTGGAGAGACAGAGTGAAGAAACGAACACAGAATCAGACCAAGTGGACTTTGTTCTGGCCATGCCTGATTTTCCCATGTCACACTAAAAGATGCTCTGCCTTTAGGGAAGGATCAGCCTATCCTTCCTGTCCCAAAGTCACATCAATCCCTACGTAGGCACACAAAGCTCTGAATGAGGAGACCTTATGACACATTGAGTCAGGGGGACATTTTGACCTTCTTGGGGACCATTTTGCCCACCTTTCTGCCACACTTTCAAGGATAAGCTCGTTGGCATTGGGCAGAGCCCTGCCTCCTTTCATGTCAGCAAAGGCTTGCTCTATTCAAGCTGGGTCCCAGCCCAGCTGTCACGTGGGCAAGCAGGCTCCTTGCCAGGCCAACCTTCCCTATTTCTTAGCTCACCTCTCTCCTGTAGGAGTCTGGCTGCAGCCAGGCATTATGGCTTGAGTGTTGTCTCCCTGCTTCCTGTTCCTCTCAGATGTGAGGTGGTGAGGTGTCTCAGTTCCACAGCGCCACTACCTTGGAGCACCCAGTCACTGAGCTCAGGCCACAGTGGACTGAACTCCCTTTGCTGTGAGTCAGAATAGAGCCTCCTTACCTCCCATAAGTTGCTTCTTGTCAGGTGTTTTGGTCACGGTGATAAGAAAAGTAATGAATACATGACAAAACCTTTAATTTTCCAGTCTACTTGCTTCAGTTCCACTCAGTAACTTCCTTGAAGTTGACTATGCACTCGATGATAGTTGCGATCTAGGTTACAATGTTACAATGCAAAACTTGATGGTAGCCATGATCTATGTTACAATGTCACAATGCAAAACTTCCTCAGGGAGTTGTAAGGGAGGCCCACTGGTAATACAGGAAGCTTCCACCTCGAAACAAAGTCTCTTTTCTTATTCAATCTATAGTCCTCAAACTAGCTGGTCCTTGAATTTAGAGTCTTCCGTCTCTGCCTTTCATGCCTCCGTGGGACTGCTGGATTATAGATGTTTACACAGACTATTATTGTACGTGCCCTTTGCATGGGTCCTGGGGATCCAAATTCAGGCTGTCAGGCTTGCAGGACAAGTATCTTATCCACGGAACCATCTCTTCAACCCTGGATTTCTACTCTTCTTGTAGAGAGCCCACAGTATACTTGATGCTTGGTCTTGTCTGATATTCATGACTGCCATGTACAAAGTATATTTAATGTCCATTATAGAGCTCATGAAACCAGGGCATTAAAAAAAAAAAGCATTAAATACAATGAGAGATAAGAAAGTTCAGAAAAACTAGGAGGAAGAAGTATGTGCTTCTTACAGGGGAAGCATTTTCTTTGTCCTACACTGTTTCGGGAGCCACTGGGTGGCAAGCCTGGGAGGCAAGCTACCCTCCCAGGTCACAAGGACCTGTGAGGTCTGTCACATTTGGGATCTGATAATAATTTTTACTACTCAGGAATGGAAGGGGTTAATTTTCTTACTGTACTTAGCAATAGATATAAAGGCAGTCCAATCAACAAACTTCATGGAGTCATGGAGTAAAACCAGGAACTGATGTGACCTTTCTGAAAGGGAACAAGGGACCTAAGGAAATAAGTGACTTAGAGTAGCTTTTCAATTAACTATACTTTGAGCAATGGCTCTCCTAAAGCCTGCATTCACAACCAATCACTCGACCTCTGGATCCAATCCATTATTAAAAAATAAAACCCCATCTTAAAGACTTCTTCCTGTAATAGAAGAGCAGCCCAGAAAAGGGATACATCTATGAGGGAGAGACACTGAGTTTATGATGTGTATTTTGTTACCTACTTTTACGGTCATCCCATGGTTTTAATGAAGAGGAAATAAAAGACAATGTGGCTAAATAACTGGTCTCAATTCTCACAGCTAGTGGGCAGCAGAAAGAGAGCATGAATCCAGAATGGTCAAATTCTAACATGTACTCTACCCCAGTTGCCGCTTAGAGTGGTATATAAATCGGTGCTTAATAGAAAAAAAAACTGGTAGCCAGGGGTAGGGAGATAAGGCCTTTGTTGTTTAAGCATGCAGACCTGAGTTCAAAGGCCAAGCAGCCACAAAGAAAGCCAGTAGCAGGCCTATAACCCAGCACTGGAGGAGAGGACAGAAGCTCCTGGAAGCTCATTGACCAGTCAGTCCAGCAGAAAGGCTGAGTTCTAGACTCAGAGACACTATCTCAACAATAATGGTGGAGAAAGAGATGAAAGAAGACATCTGATACTGACCTGACCTCTGGACTCTATATGCACATACACGTGCAAGTACACACACACACATACACACACATACACACATACACACACACACACATAAAGAAAGTGGCCACAGCAGATACACATATTGTGACATTTAGTCAACCAGATGGGCTCACAATGAGCTTGATTGTAAATTGGTTAAATATCCCTTAGTCCTTCAATATTAATGGAAACGGTCATTATAACCAAGCAGGATCGATATCTGCTGTGAAGAAATACGTGACTATCACTTGCTTTGACATTTTCCTGGAGGCAGCTCTGCTCTTGTATTTAGTATTTGCATAAGAAGGCTTCCTGTTTACAGAATGGTGCTTGTATTTGCCCCCCTCCCTCACCGTAAAAAGCACAATAGCAATAAAAATCTCTCTCTCTCTCTCTCTCTCTCTCTCTCTCTCTCTCCCTCCCTCCCTCCCTCCCTCCCTCCCTCTCAAGGCATGGTCATTCTTGTCATGGTTATCTGGTTTTTCAGTCTTAATAGGAATTTGGCTTGTGGTTTCTAATTCATCTGTGAGATTTATATAAAGTCATGTAATTTAAAAAGCTGGGGTATATGGTTTAATGATGCTCTTAAGAAAAATTTGAAGCCTCTCAGACGCACAGAGGCTAAGGCTCCTTTTTGCTCCACTTCACATATGCTATTGGTCTTTTAAAAAAAAAAAATTTTTTTTTAAGCAAGTATAAAGTTTTGCAGTTTTGTGAAATTCTGCTCCCCCTGCTGGCTACCCATGAAAGCTGCCTGAGCTTACAAGATGCTGGATGTAAAGTCAAAGCAAGGGATAGGTTTATGCTGTTAATAAAGCATGCTTTTAGCATTTAAAAAAATTAATGCTCGAGACTGGGATGGGACTTAGAAATGTTGTTTGGCTTCGAAATATGGGAATCAAATCACTAAAAGCATATAAAGAGCTTGACATGAATCATGGAGGTGGCTGGTGTAAGAGGATCTAGTCTTTGCCCTAGTCTCTCTCTTTCTGTGACCTTGGGCAAGTTGCAACCATGACTGACCCAGCATTGCACTTATGATTACTTCCAAGTTTGAAATACTATGATTTTGCCATGAACTTAATTGGCATCTCTTCCCTGAAGGGATTTATAATCTGCTTGATGGTAAGAGATGACCTCCAGTAAGCCAATTAGAGAGTCCACGTGCCAAAAGCCGTCATGGAAAAGGAACCTGGAGTGACCTGTGGAGGTGTGAGCAGCAGGGGAGGGAACGGTCTTCTATGATGCTGGCACTGGGAGTTCCGAATAATACTTACCTCATCAGCTATGCTGGGCTTTCCCTCATGTTTTTAATATTTTGAAAAATACAATTTAACCAGTGAACCAGTGAACCATCTAAACTTACATGAGGACGGTCTCTGATTTACTTCTTTTGTTTGTTTGTTTGTTTGTTTGTTTCTCCATGTTTTCTTGGCTGTCCTTGGACTTGCTTGGTAGATCAGCATGGCCTCAAACTCTGAGATATGCCTGCCTCTGCTTCCTGAGTGCTGGGATTAAAGGCGTGCACCACCACTGCCCAGCTCCTGACTCATTTCTTACTTCATGTGGTGTTAACAGGTTTCAAATCCAGAGACATAAAACAGTATTAATAGTCCCTTCAGTGAATTGTTCTTTTTTTTTTTTTCTCTAAACTTTCGGTGTTCAAATAGTGAAACTTCAGTGAACCGCAAGTCTATTAGAGTCCTAGACATTCAGGGCATAATTTGAACAAAGCCTCTTATCTATGCAACAGTGTGTCTTTCAAATGAGCATGGCTGCCCCTAAAGATGGGAAGTATTCAGGAAGAAGAAGCCAAAGGGATGAGTAATAAGATTAGCTACTGGCCTATGCTCTTGCAGAAAATGGCAAGATGATATTACATTATCAATAATAATAAACAACTCGTTTCCATGTATTACTGACATCAGGGACTGGCTGTCATGGTTATTATCAGCACATGTTACTTAAATATTAATACTTGTATAAATCCAGTGGTTTTTTAATAAGTTAGTAAGCGCTGAGCGCAACAGTTGGAAACTTAGGAGCCTTATTAACAGGGAGGATTCAGCGGAAGCCTTCTGGGACATGGCAGCTGTTCCAACCTAGCAAGACTTTACACACAACTGTCATAACTATTTTCTAGAACCTTCTATGTGTCTTCTTGAAGGTAGAAAACAATATTGTGAGATAAGGTAGGATTTAAGATATTTGACAATGGGGTAAGGACAGAAGAGAATGAAAAGAGAGTCTAAGCCCATTGATGGCACCCAAGGCTAATACAATCCTGCCAATAACTAACTGTGGAAGAGAAGGCTGGTACAATGCACATGCTGCTGGCTTTGTGTGTATGGAGGGGACCAAGTTCCGAGCCATTCAGAGCCCTGCTGAGTTGTAGCTAAGGCCTTTCAAATCACTTGAGGTGATACTGTCGTTTTTCCCCATTGTGTTGAAGTTGTTTTTACACAGGTCCTTTAGTCGACTGTCAGTTCTTGAGGTTAATTTGAAAACCTTAGATTATTTCTCCATCTCTAGATATCTTTGCACAGAAGGCATCTGAGGTATATTAGTTGGATACAGGATTGCATGTGTTACAATAGAGTTTGGCTGTATCAGGGTGGTAAAATGCATAGTATCTTGTAGGGCAATCCTGAGATTAATAAGATTACTCTGTAATGAGATTGACATAAATGCTGATTCTAGGGCTAGGGAGATGCATCAGTGGGTAAAGTTCCTTCTATGTTAGGATGAAGACCAGCGTTCAGATCCTCAAAATCCACGTAGATCCATCCATAAGGCACAGCAGCCTGCCTATAGTCCTAAGTACCCTGGAGTTGGAGACAGAATATCTTTGAAACAAGCTGGGTAGCCAGACTAGTCAACCAGTGAGCTCTGCTTTGAGTGAGCCCATGCTTCAGTAAGAAAGGCAGAGAGTGATCAAGAAAGATACCTGGTGTCAATCTTATAATCTTCGCATAGATACAGACGCACACACAGACAGACAAACAGACACACACATGTTCATGAGTCTACACACATGTAGACGTGTATATGCACATAATAAGAGTAAGATCTTTTAAAAATGTTGATTCCTTGAATGGCACACTATAGACTATGATCTCCATATTCTTACAGCATTTAATAGCAGAGACTCTGGCAGGAGCATCTAGCCTTTTGACATTATGACAAGGTGCTGTGATCAATAGATTATTGGGTCACCTTTGTAGAAGTCCTGATCTGCAGGTTAGACATGCCTGATTCATCCCCAAATTCAAAAGTAGGAAATCGAACTAGAAATGAGTATAGTCTCAACCTCTAGTCTATTAAGATTAATTAATACATGGCTTTAGGCTGCTGAGGAATAACTGCTGGAAACCTTTGCTGTCTTATCTTAGAAACCCACACAGCTCAGAGGCACACAATCGTTCTTTCTTTTCCTAAGAATTATCCTAAAACAAAACATAAAAATAAAAAATCCCAAAGAACTAAACTAACTTCCAATGTCCATACACATCTGTCTAGAACAACATCTTCCATCTCTGAGAAACTTCACTCCCAGGGTCCTCCACCTCCATGAACAGCAGAAGTAAACAGGCCTCAATGATGCCAGCTTCAGCATCTTTCAAGGCATTAGTTAAGTCTTACTTATACCCTAGGAAATCCAATAGAAGGGTAAAACCTAAATGCAGCCCAGTCCCATCAAAACAAAAGTCCTTGGTATATAAAGCTTTAAACCTTCAGTTTGTCTCCCCATCCCCACACAGACACGGAGTAGTAATTCCCCAAAATTCCCAAAAGGCACAAGCTTGGCAATGGAACACAGCATCCCTGGAGTGACAGTCCAGTGAGAGTTTGCACCTCAGCGGGTTCTGTGGGGCCCAGCTTCTCTGCTGGGAGCTAAAGGCGTCGTGAAAGTGCACAGTGGCTGAATGCAGAGACGAATACACTCCCTGGGGAGCTGGTGACACTCCAGATACCTGCTGTTGAGAGTCATGAAGCCAGACACTCTGGCTGCAAGGTGCTGCCCTAGGGACCTTTAGGAGGGAAGTCCGGTGGCTCTCTGGCATCAGGGTGACAAGGTTTCCAGCTATTTACAGTAAGAGTAGATGAGCCGAGCCATGTCAGGCATGAGGAGCAGGGCAGGCAAGCAGCATTTGATGAATATTCTGTGTAAATGTGGCAACCATTCTGCTGCATGTTTTCTCCTTTACTCTCACGCCGCCACCCCACAAGCAGAAATGATTACTTCATTTAGGAGCAAACTGAAGCTAAAAAAAAAAATCTTCCTCAAAATGCTAAGCATATATATTACAGATGCAGGACTCAAACCTGAGCCTGTCTGGTTTTTAACACGTTCTTAGCACACAGCACAATGCCTTCCATAAGGGAAAATTGTTTTTAGGCCTGAAGATGTGATTGGCCCACTTTGAAGACGAGGCTTCAGATCCAATGTTTCTGTTCAAGGTGTGGGCTATACCACTCAATGTAGTTTGAGCCTCTGGCACTGTGAGTCACGTCTGTACTAAGAAAGCAATCATTTCCTAAGGCCTATTTGATGTCCACATCAGTGATGTTACATTCAATGGATTTCAATAAATGCGTTGATGAATAGGAGTTGGTGTGTGAGAGAGTAAATGCATGAATGAATGAATGAATGAATGAATGAATGAATGAATGAATGAAGCTGAGGCTGACAGGCTCATTGGGGACTCAGGCAGCAATATTGGCTTAGTCCATCACTATATCCCATACCTGAGAATGTCAACTTCAGCACAAGCAAATGTTTTAATTATCATTGTTCTGAAGGCCCTGGTTAAATATCAAGTGACCTTGATAACCTAGGCTCTGGTGACTGTGGCATGTGGCGGTAGCCGCATGTAATAGAACAAACCACTTAGCTCACAAGCCAGCAGGCAGAGAAGGAAAAGAGACCAGGGTCCCCCATATCAAGGGCATACCCATAGTGCTCCTGGAACCTTTGTTGTGCAGCATTATCCTCTGAGCCAGAGAGGCCATCTTTATTATTGTTTCAGCCGTGCTGCTTGCCAAAGACCATCTCAGCTGGGCTTGTTGACTGCTGACACTCCCTCAAAGAAGGAGAAATGAGGAGGGTCATGGGACCCTCTTCTCAACCAGCTGTATTTGACCTGATTACATTCAGCCTCAGGGTCTTGGCAAGAGACTAGAGAGACTAGAGGACACAGACTGGGGAAGACTCTGGGAAGGGGGTTCCATCTATGCAGCCATGGGAGGGCCCTCATCCATGATGGGAGAAGACTTTTCAGTGCAGCTGAAGGGGGGGGGTCACTCACATTCCTTCTTACACCCATGTTCTGTAAGACAGCCCAATACATTTATTGGTTCCTCAGGGAGACCTTTGGTGGGATCAAACTTTGCTTTACCACTAGGACTCTAAAGAGGAAGGAGTGGATACTCCCTAGCCTCTCGTAGGGAGAAAATTCTATAAACAGGTCCTACCACTTCTTAATACTGTGTCCATAGGGATAAAGCCTTTCATACATGAAGCTCTGGGAGACACACCTCTAAGTTCTAACACCCATATGGGCACCAACTAGTCAATACCAGCCTATAAAAAACAGGAGGATATGGTTTTGAGTCATGTGGTGTGATATTTTGGCATCTGGGGAAACAGCCTTGGTGTGCGGCGGGTCTGAGCTTCTCTGGTGGCAGCTGCCCACCTAACGTGATGCTGATTTCTTCTGAGAACTGAGCTCAGTGGGAAGCCAAAGTTTCCTTTGGAAAGATCCAGCCCAGAGGAACAGACAGGAGAGTGGGGGTTTTATCTGGGTCGATGAGAGTTCCTTCACATTTCTGTGATACAGGTCGAAAACTGAAAGGTTCTCAAAGTCAGAAACAGCAAACACTGCCGCACTTTCGGCTTTGAAAATGAAACATTGATTGTTTGCAGAAGAGATGCTTAATTTGGGAGATAAGGAGAGAATTCCTTTCTGCAGCCTAAAGGAGCTAATTAAAAAGTGTGGAGGCAGTGATTATGTACTTAGAGGCATTGGGTAGGCCCTTCCTGTTCCACGGGCAGATGATTACATGCCCAGTTCTCATTTACACAAAGTGTTAGACACTTGGTTCAGAAATGCAATTCTGTCTTTCCATCTCTTACTGCTCAGGGACTCTGATCAATCCCTTGGGGTCCTGCACACTCACAGAGGTGCTAAGACATCAGGTAATCAGCTCAATGACGAGAGACACGTCATGTGGTTCATTGGTCACGATTAAAACCCACCCAGACTTCATCTTGGTTCTGTCCTATAGCCCTTCAGGGCTGGCCAACATTCACCACTCAGAATTCACTGCAAGCTATTATAAGGGAACTAAACATAAAACGTCGTCTGCATAATGAAACACTAATCCCAAGAGTGTGGCGCCCACGACGCACATGAATGCTAGACAGAAGATAACCAAATGTCTAGACTTACTCAAACCTGTTTTGAGCAGTTCAAATTTGCACTAGCAGCTTTCTCAGCCTAAGAGGCAGACAGGAGCTTGAAGTACAGACATACATAACTGAACAACAAGCTAGCCTTCTGGGACTTCCTCACCCAGGTCTTTCTGAGTTTACCCGCGCACACGCAGTAACAGCTTCTTAAGCTGCCATCAGCTTTCTAAAAATACACACAGTTTGAAGCACTCCCAGGAAAGGGCCTTAGCCCTTCCTTCGATACATTGCAGTGGTGGGCTGGAGTTTTTCTAGTGGATCCACTCTCCAGCCTTCTCAAATTAAGTTGTCAAGACTGTATAATTGAAGGATCTATGGATTCGTGTCTGTCACGATGAGCTAAAAGCACAGTTGTATGATCCTGGTGCAAACAACAGTCATAATGAGCCAAAGACCCACAGGTCCTATTCTGAAGGCTCTCCATCCACGGATTAACCAACTGCAGATCAGAATTATTTTGGAAAACAATCTGAGAATGTCCCCTGAAAATCAAAACGTGAATATGCCACACACTGAACACTGTGTCAAAAACATATGGCTGGAATGATGTCACACACTGACACTGGGCATTTTAAGAAACTTACATAAAATATATGAGAGACTAGGCATAGGTTACATTGAGTGAGTATACCTCTCTTTTTTAAGTGACTTAAGCAACCTCAGATTTGGTAGTCATAGGTGGACACATCAAAAGACAGCTGTTCTCCATGTCAGGCTTTGTACAAGAAACTGTATCATTACCTCATTTGGTTGCTATGACAACTATCTGACAAATCCAGTTCCTAGTAATGAAACCAACCATGTGCCAGGACACTTTGGTTCCTACAGTTAGATGTAGTCATTTTAAAACATGAGGGATTTAGTGAGAGGGTAGTGTTAATATTATGCTCCAAAACAAGTGCTGGGTTTGATTTCACTCATGAGCAACTGCTGGGTTCCTCCAGGCAGGTGGGAGACAGAGCTTGGCAGAAAGCATGGAGGCGCCAGAGTCAAGAAGTCACAAGTGAGTCTCGGATCCCACTCACCCCGCCTTGGGAAAGCGTATGGACGCCTCATGTGACAGTTTTACATACTTGATGCCCACATGCTGGAGTAAATTAAGGAACTTGGTTTTTTCTTTTTTCTCTTTTTTTCCTTCTCTCTCTCTCTCTCTCTCTCTCTCTCTCTCTCTCTCTTTCTTTCTTTCTTTTTTTGGTTGGGAAGCCCTTTATAGCAAAAGCAAGTGCCTAGCCTCATTTGCTCTGCTGATGAAGGGCCCACATGTAAAGAGGTTCTGAGGACTCCCTACACTTCTGTTGGAGGCAAAAGAATCTCAAGGCAGGGGCACAGAGAGAAAATACTTAGCTTTTCCTTTTCCTTCTTTTAAAATGAAAGTTGCAAACCATAGGAAGGTGGAGGCAAAGGTCACAGGAAAACGGTTTCATTTATCCATAAAAACAACATTTTGTCAGCTTTTTTTACTCACATCTTGCCTGCAGTATGGCCTACAACCAGTGTTGGGTTTTCTGGTGTCTGTAAAATGATGTTGGTGGGTTAAAAAAAAATAGGTCGATAGCTTATATTGATTTAATTTTAGTGAGGACTTGGAGCAACACGGCTTCTTTTCTGGAAGAACCCCATAGTTTCATGTAAAATGACTTCTCCCTAAACTCTCTAAATTAGAGAGATTTTGCTAGCTCAATAATTAATACTGCATCTCATATCTCTCTTTCCCTTTCTCCTCTCCCTGGGGCCTTTTGAAGGAAACGGTTTGCTGTAACCATGGAGCACGCAACAGGGAAATCTATAAAATATAAGAACAATATGTACTTTATAGGGTTGTGGTTGGTGGGGGAATCTAAGAAGAACATCTGAAAAAAAAAACACTCAGTAGAGTGGCTAAAAAATGTTCAATATACATAAATGTCAAATATGATTATTAATTCTTTTAGGTCATGAACCTAAAGCAATTTCCAACTTAGCTTGCTTGGATACCTATGTAATCCTGGCACATAATCTGAGCCTTTCATTCCATCCCAGTTAGCTGTACTTTCCCTGGGCATCTTGCATCGTCCTCTCTGCAGTTTGGCAATGCATGCACACATTGGAATTCCTTTCTTGGACTATTTTCATTATCACTGGATATCCAGTAGAATGTGGTTCACACCTCACACAATGCAGGTTTTTATTAAGTATTTATTGAACAAATACATGAATATAAGCAATACTTGTATAAGTGAATAAGGAAATACATGACAGAATACATCCTAGGAGTGTAATACCCGGGGCCTAACAGATGCCTGCCTTACCTGGTAAGTGTGCATGCTTCCAGGGATCAGAGCTAGGGCCTGTGAGTAGCAGGCAAGCACTCAACCACTGAGCTACACCCTCAGCTCTTACAATACATAATTCTTTTGGTCATCTCTCCTTGGTATAAACAAGTATCCTTTTGTAAGCCCCCAATTAATTCTCTATAATATAATTTTTTTTAAGGATAAACTGTTAAGGGTCCAGTTTGTCTGGATTACTCTATCATAACAGAAGCTGATGAACCAACTTGGGCCTCTATCCATGCTGCATGAAGACAGATCATAAAATGTAGGCAGATCCTAGAATAGAAATATTTCAAGGATTCAGGAGAGACTTTGGTCGCAAAGGCAAGGCAAACGTCAACACTAGTCTAGGCTGCAGCACTTAGTAGACAGTAAAAGGGAATCACATTGCTCTACATTCCTACCCCAACGAGCAGAGAAAGGAAATCACAATTTTTGTAGAATACTCTGCATTACAATTTATGAATATTACAACTATCTCCCAAACAACTCTGGGCTTCAAAAAGAAACCTAGGACATGTTCTCCAAGAGGCCTAACGAAAAACAATCAATGTCAAGGCTGCAGAGACAGCTCAGAGGTTTAGAACACTTACTGCATTTGCAAAGGAGCTGAGTTTAGTTCCCAGCATCTGCATGGTTGTTTACAACTGTCTATCACTCTAGTTTCTGGGGATCTGATGCCTTCTTTTGGCTTCCATGGGTACTTACTGTGCACATAGTGTGTCATAGTGTGTCATAGTGTGTCATAGTGTGTGTGTGTGTGTGCGTGTGTGTGTGTGTATACATACATGCATACATTCTAGCAAACACTCATCATAAAATAAACAAATCTTTTAAAAAGATGTTCAATAAATATTTTAATTAAAATAGAATTATATCTCATCCCTCTTCCCTTTCTTCCCTCCAGTCCTTCCTAGGTACCTTCCCTCCATTGCCTACCAACCCCTCTCCCCAAATCAATAGCTTCTTTTGTCTTTATTGTTGTTACATACATATGCATATGTGATGTGTGTGTACACATGTGTGTATGTCTGCACACATATATAAATACACTTGCTGAGCCCATTTTGTTCTCTGTGTGTATACGGCTCAGGGATGACCCCTTTGTATTGGATAACCAAGAAGGGAACTCTCATCCCTGTGACAGGCCATTTCTCCCTCTCCAGCAGGCATTAGTTGCCTATAGCCCTTTGTGTAGGGCTGGGACCCTGTGAAAACTTTCTCCTTCTATGTCAGCATGTCTACTGAGATCACCATAGTTCTGGTCTTCTTATTGCAGCCATTTCTAGGGAAGACTGTTTCACACCGGACTTCCTGGTGTTCTGCCTCTTACAGTCTTTCCATGGAGGTGGGCTTTGGCAGTTTGAGGGCTCACTCACAGATTGCTCTCCCTTCTTTGTGCTTACAGTTTACGATGTGAGCCCTCAGCCCGCTACTCCAACCACCATTTCTGTAGCTTGCTGTCATGTTTCCCCAGCATCACAGCCTCTCCCTCTCTGGAACCCTGAGCCTAAATGAACTCTTTCTTCCACAGGTTTCTTCAGTTATGGTAATTTATAAGAGCAACAGGAAAGTAAGCAATATGGGGTTTCATATGGCACAGGTTAAGTTTGAACTCGTTCTGTAGCTGATGATCAAGAACTTCTGATCCCCCTGGCCATACCTTATAAATGCAGTGATTACAGACATGTGCTACCATGCCTGCTTTATGCAGTGTTGGGGCTCATGGACCCACTGATTAGAGGAAACAAGGTAAGTATTCTCTCAACTCAGCCCCAGCCCCAGCCCCAGCCCCAGCCCCAGCCCCAGCCCCAGCCCCAGCCCCAGCCCCAGGACAACATTTTAAATAAAAGATAGAATGTATTTACTGTCTGCTTCATTTAATAGGTTGAAGATGGAAGGGTCCACAAGATAGTTCCGTGGGTAAAGGAGCTTACTATCAAGCCTGACAACTTGAGTCTGAGCGCTAGAACCCATACAGGAGGAGGAGAGTACCAATTCCCTCTCAGTGTCCCTAGGTTTCTACTTGCATATTACAGCATGTGCGTGTAAGCTTGCACACACACAATAAATGGATGGATGGATGGATGGATGGATGGATGGACAGACAGGTGTATCATAATTTAAAAAGGATATTGAGGATGGAGGTGAGGCACAACTCCATAAACATGTGCATATTTTCATTAAAAATAGCTTACCCACTCCCATTCAGAGCATCAGAAGGATCAGTTAGGATGTGATGCTGGTGTTTTGTTTATATCGACACACCCTGCCTAGAACCAAGCCTCCAGGAATAATAAGGTTTCTCTGCCTAAAATGGATAAAGTCAGAACCAAACAATCCACATTCACGAGTACCCTGAAGCCAACTCTCGTCTGTATTCACTTTACTCTAAGTGACAAGGCTTTACTCTAAGATCTGAAGAAATTATTAGAAAGCGAGAAAACAGACATTACTTTGGGGAAGCTGGGAGACGGTTTTGTAATCTAAGTTGTCGCTAGATAGAATGGCCCATAAAAATAACCTGGAGGACTGTTACGTTACAACAGAATATATGAAATCTGTGTCAGTCTCTCTGTCACTCTGTCTCTGTCTGTCCCTCTCCCCAATCCTCCCTCTGTCCTAATTTAATTAAATATTTAAGCTGATAAGAGACAAAAGGCCCCTCCAGTTTCACATCTGACATCCCCATGTGTCTCTGGCTTATGTGTGATATGATCACGTTTCCTGACTTGTGCAGGAAATACACTGGTTGTGGGTTAGCATTCTTCTTTTTGAGTCACACATGAGCCCCTCAGGTTACCAGCTGGAACGGAGTAGATGCCACCTTGGATTATCAGGTCCTTCCAACTCAAGCTGCCCTGGCCTTTCTGTTTGAGGTTTTTCTCTTAGACAGTGAGAAGTACGAGTTCACATGTATCACAGGGTGAGGCTGTTCAAACCGAAACCAAGAAACCAACGTCACTGAACCATCCAGTGTCACTTTAACAGTAGCAAAGACACTGAAGGGAACCAAGGAGCTGGCTGCTTACATTTGCATCTGTTCCCTTCCACTTTGGACAAATGATGACTAAAATACGTAACTCTTAGATAATGTATTGTTTCAGCTCTGCGACTGGGAGCTGGAAACCAATGTACTCTGACAGTTTAGGCTTGAGTCTTTCCTGTTTCTCCGAATAAACATATTTAAAAAAAATATTTTAAATGTAGAATTAAACTCTGGGCTGCCTTTTACTCCATAGGGTTAGACTCCAGCTCAAGGGTGAGGGCAAGACATGGGGACACAGCTTCGCATTTGTTTGTGGCATGATGCTCCTGTACATATTTCCATTTGCACACTTGTGGTAGGCAAGTGCAATTGCAGACAGGTGGGCAGAGGAGAGTGTGCATTTATATGCAGATGTGAGGATTAGGACATGCACACACAAATATATATATATATAATATATATATAATATATATTATATATAAATATATATTTATAATATATATTATATATAAATATATATTTATAATATACATAATTTATGTATATACTTATATATTTATATATTTAAGGTTGTCCTGATTACTATGCACTTAGTATTAAGTTAAAGTCACATTTGGAAGCACAAAGAGATATATATAACCCATAAAGATTAGAAGCATGTGTGTATACACATGTAGGCCTGAGTGCACACACCTGTGTATGGTTGTGTGTATTCTATACCATTAGACCAAGTGTGTGTTTCTAGTATGCATGTGTGTGTCCAAATGTATGGAGTGAATGTGCAACATTCTAACACATAGGGGTAAAATGTATACACATATACACACATGAAAGAATATACATCTATGCAGTTGTGAATGTATCCTTGTGTGTGAGCAAGCAAACATACAGGGTTTGAGAATAGATAGGCATGGGCAGGGATGTGTTTGCATGCACATATGAGCAGTGTGGGTGCTGTGTTCACACAGAGTAGCTGAATACACACAGGCACATTCCTGAATACTAAGTGTGTAGTAATCAGGACAACCTCAACTCTGAAAAACAAAATCAGCCACAGTAAAGTCCCAAACAGATGTTTCCCCCCACCCCCGTGGAAGTAAACACCAAAAACAAGGCAGGTGGGTGGAGTTAAACATTTAAGCCCACTTCCTAGCCACAGTATTTTTTTAAACGCACTGATGCAGTACCTAAATATGCTAATACCAGCTGCAAAAGACAGTCCCAAGAAGGATGTTCAATGTCTAATATAAAGATAGGTACGCGTTTTACCTTTGTGTGCTGAACCAAAGGTGGCTGAAGCATCTTTAATTTTTTTTCCCCTCCTGAGTTAGAGAACAGCAGCCCTGTTGCACTGCTGAAGGCTATCCTTTTGAAGTTCCAGAGACAGTTGGGTAGACTGCCTCAAAAAATATCAGACACTCAGATAGCTCAGCGACAGATTATGCAAAGGTTTTTGGCAACACAGGTTTGGGGGTCGGTGATGGAGTGGAACCTCCAGGAAGTGTGACACACCACAGTTCACTTTCTCCTTTCTGCCTGCCGTGACTTATGTCTTCTCCCTTCTCATCCCTAATGCCTCGGTGGCTTCCAGAGTCTTTGCCTGAAGGGTATGGTCATTTCCGGGGCAGCTTTAATTGCTTGTTAGGGATCTTACTACTGTTTCTCTGGACCAGTTTGTGCTTTCTTGAAGATGCTTGGACAACAGGCTTCTAAAGACTTGCTGAGCCTGCCAATTTTGTGATAGCAGATCCTAACTCGCTTCAGCAGGAGTGTGTCTCTAAGAGATTAACTGGCAGCCAGAGGAAGAGGTCCTGCTCCTGGCTCAGGAACTTGTCCACAGCCCAGGAATCAGCCAGCCAGGCACTGTCTCTCATTATGAAGACCCCTTGGCCAGTCCTTCTCCTCCCAGGACAGCCTCACAGGTTGGAAAAATGTTACTCCAAAGAGACCTACAACAGCCAAGAGCTCTACTGTCTACAGACTGGTAACCCTTTGCTCTGTCACCTGTATTTTCCTGACCTGGAAAAATGTGGTCTAATTTTAGTTTTACATTTTTGCAATTCAGAAGGCAACCAGGAATGCTGCCAACACATTACTGAAAAGTAGTTTCAATAAGGTTCTTTAAAGAAAGTAGTGTTGCCCAAGATGGTTGATCTGAGTCAGACAAGAAATTCTGGAGACTGAATTCTAAAATGCACTCGAGTAAAAAAGTCAATTGGGCGATGCTTGTAACCCCACACCAAGCTCTAGAAATCACAGGTTACTTCTTAGCCCCTCATTCTGAAAACTGAAGCGCTACATCTGGCCTGCACCTGCGCAAGTCTGAGCTGAACGATCCTGAAAACCTTGTCATTTTGCATCAGGCAATCTCTCAGTACTTCGGCAGCGCAACATCTCGTCTGTCTCTTACTAAGCAAGCTCTCATCACCTGTCAGTCATGGCTCCTGCTGTTCCAAACATGCAGACAAGATGAATAAAAGTACGGCTGAGTCTTAAGCCTATTCTCCGTACCACCCGTGATGAATTGGAAGAAACGAGCCCAGTGATGTCATTCCACGGTTTGCTAGCTCCAAACACCCTGGCTACCAAGGGCTCTCAGATATTCTAGCCTGAGAAAACAGTGGTGTTTCCCCACATGTAGGCTTTGGGGTACATGTAAAAAATTTGCATTCGCTTGCTGCATCCCTGGCTGGAGAGTTGCTCACCAGAAGGATGGAAAACCTGAGAGAAGGGAGGGTGATCTAGGGTGGGCAGGGCCTCACCTGGTCTATAAGTTCTCAAAAGGTCAACATGGGAGGACAGGGTGGGAGAGGAGACAGGTGGTGATGTTTTATGAGTATATAGACATTAAGAAAAGAGGATTCCACACAAGCACATAGCTTAAGCCGCAATCAGGAAACTGATGGGACCCAGCCTCCTGCAAGCCTGCTCAAGGACAGATGCTTGCTGTGACATACGATAGTGTTTTCGTGAATCATTTGGCTTTCATTTCTCTAAGTGGTGGGGATGGAACCCAGGGCTTCACACATACAAGGCAAGTGCTCTCTAAGTGACTACGGCCCTTCTTTTATACTCTGTTTTGAGACAGGTCTTACCGAGTTGCCTGGGATGGCATTAAACTCACTCTGTGAACCCATGATCCTCCTGGGTACTTTGGATTATGGGTCTACACCATCAGATCCAGTTGAGTCACTTTTCTTAACGCAACAGACCTAAGCAGCTGCTATTGAGTCAGACTCCTTATCTAGATGAGCCTTCTGAGCATGCTCATTCTCATGGCCACTGGCTAGGCACACAGAGCTTTGTAAGAACTCATTATACAAATACCCTATAGCTCCTGAAAATGAATTTATATCCCTGGAATCTCCTGACCCTTTGGGTAAAAATTAGGGCCCAGGGGAAGCAGTTTGTCCTAATCCAATAGAGAACAGATGGCAAAGTGCAGCCTGCAACTCTGAACCATGGCTCTCAGTCTCTTTTGCCATAGTAACTGCATCCACATAACAAATGGAATCAGAGCCATGATAGCAAACGGAAGGAGGACAACTACTGAAGCCGGTGTATACATGCATCAGGTGGAGCCAGCATTCAGTATTCAGTAGCTTGCAACTATAAGGAGGCTCATTTGGAAAATTACAGGAAAAGAAGCTTTCCAAGAGTCCCACCTTACCTTCTTAGTTTGTCCTGGGCTGTCTGGTGGCACTAGGTCCACGTTAGCCAGCAAAGCCTTGGCTTTCATTATTAGTATTTGCTCAGTCTACTCGAAGTGTCAGTGCTTGCCCTGTTGGACACATTCAGAGAAGCTCTTGTCCCATCATACAGTGACCGTTGCCATGGGAAACAGAATGGGATTCTCCTCTTGTCCCTATCTGCATTAGTATCTGTTTCACTACAATCACAATAGCTAAGAGACACAACTTGAACAAGGAGATGTTTGGGTTGGCTCATGGTTTTAGAGGGTTTTCCACCATTGCGGGAAAGGCACAGGCAGTCAGTGTGGCAACAGATAGCAGAAACAGAGACGGAATGGCAGGGTAACAAACCCCCAAGGAGCTACCCCACTAATCTACTTCTGTAGGGATAACACTCCTCCCCCAGCAAGGTCCTACCTCACCAACCTACTTCTTTGTGTCAAGCCCCATCTCCTAATGTTTCCACAACTTTCCCAAATAGTGCCACCAGCTAAGGACCAAGTGTCCAAATCATAGCCAAAGCATAACTCCATCCACCCTTCCATTCAGAGCGCTGATTTGATAAACACTTGCAGGAACTTTTGGAAGATGCAGTTAGCAAGGGCTTTCACATGGAGGATCTGCTGTGACCTCTGGATGGATCAGAATCTGAGAGGAAGGAGAAGGAGAGGAGCTTGAAGAAGGGAGACGTGCTGTGCTCCAAGGCTCTGAAGGACATCTCTGGGATGGGTCTCTTAGAAGCTTCAGGACTACTCAGAACTATTCTGTTCACTGCTAGAAACAGCCTCCTTGAGTCCCGAGGAGCTTCTAGGTTCATCTGATGGCACTAGGTCTGTGTTGGTGACTCTGCAGCATCTTGTAGTCAGGAATCCACATGGCCAATGGTTTCAGACATACTTGCAGACTGTTCTAGAAGGTGCCCATTGCTCACACACTCAGCTAACACCAGGGCCATTTCCTAGCTCTACCTACTTTTCCTTCTAAAATGTTACTTCATAAGAGATCTCCAAATTCATTTAGGAAATGTTGGCTTTGGAGTTCTGGGTGACAGAATGAGACAAATGTCCTTGAATGTTTTATATTCAAAATCCTTCTGCAAACATTAGTTCCATATATGGGAAGAAGGGGGTCCCCACTTCATATCATAAAGCCAAAGTGTTCACCCAAAGTATGACTTGACAGTCAAGACTTAGTAAGAGTAACTTGGAAAAGCTGTGGCAGAAACAGGATCTTCTAGAATGGCATTTCTCAACCTGGGGTGGTGATCCCCTTGGGGGTCAAACGACCCTTCCACAAGGGTCGCCTAAGACCATTGGGAACACAGATATTTACATTATGGTTCATAATGGTAGCAAAATTATAGTTAAGAGTTAGCAACAAAAAAAATTTATGGTTGTGGGTTACCAGAACATGTAAAGGGTCAGATCATTAGGAAGGTTGACAGTCCCCCTCCCTCTCTCACTCAGAGGCTTGTCCTATGGTACCTTAATTAACTATGGGGACAGTTGCAACTTCTGAGTCACTATTCAACACCTGGAGCAAACAACCCTCTGATGCAATATTGTGTGTGTGTGTGTGTTTGTGTATCTGTGTGTATATATGTTTGTATGTGTCTGTGTATGTATCTGTGTGTATGTGTGCGTCTGTATGTGTGTGTTAGTGTGTGTGTGTATGTGTCTGTGTATGTATCTGTGTGTATGTGTTAGTGTGTGTGTGTGTGTGTAGTCTGTACACTGTAATAGCATTGTGATAGTAGAATTTGACTTCACTGCCAACCTGATATGAACCCCTATCTGCCACAAGCATATGGTACAAGCCAGGCTGGAGCAGACATAAAGAAAGGCCCCATGGCATATTTGCCCACAACACTGCTGCAGTCGGGACTTAGGGAGAGTGCCAGACAAGGCACTCATCCATGGCTTCACCCTGGAAAGGGGATCATTTGGGGATAGAGAATATTTTCAGATCGTTTGAAAACAGTGGAGGTATTATTGTAAAGTACTGAGGACGAAGCCCTTTGAGGAGAAGGCAGTGGAGTTTGTCATTCACTCCAACAAGGTTTCTCAGTGAGACAGGGGGAGAGGGCCATGGATAGCTGTACAGAGGAGAGAGAGTGTAAAGCTAGTCAGGCCCATGACTACAAGGATGCATAGCTGCAGACCTATGGAAGAGCTGCTGGTTAAATACCCCGGCCAAAGGCAAATGCTGATTGGACCAGATTTCTGAGGGAAACAGACAGTTCTTCTGCAGACAGATGGAGGACACATCTCTAGGAGGAGGCTGTTGTTCATGTGTGAAATGGTCACAGCCAAAGAGTAATAGCACCAAGCCATGTATGTAAGCAGACACCACCTGGCGTGCATGGTGTGTGTGTGTGTGTGTGTGTGTGTGTGTGTGTGTGTGTGTGCGTGCGTGCTGTTAGAGAGGCATCAGTAGGAAATTGTTGCATTGGAAATTCAGAGCCATTACATCACAGGAGACTTTATGTTCACATTTCTAATCCCTGTCTCTGCTTCTTTTCTGTTTCTTGCCTTTCTCTCCTACCCAGCTCTTCCTTTTGTGTTGACCTGTTTCCCACATTTTAGAGACATCTTACCCAGTAGGAGGCAAGACGTAGATCAAAGTAACCCAAAGCAGGGGCTTTGGAGATGGCTTGGCTGGTAAGATACTTTTTGTACTAGCGTGGGGATCTGAATTTAGATCCCTGGCACTCACATACAAAGACAGACGTGGCAAATGGTACATGCCTGAAATCCCAGCACCGTGGAGTAGGAGGAGACAGGAGGATCCCTGGGCCTTGTGGTCCAGACAGTCTAGATGAGCTCCAGGTTCAGCAGAGACCATGTCTCAAAAAATAAAAGGCAGAATGATTGAGGAAGGCACCCAGTGTCAAACTCTGGTCTCCAAGTGGATACTGTACCTACACAGGACCAAAAGTTACCAACTCGCAGAAGACTAAGTCAGAAGAAACTCTTCTGGGTCCCTATAAACCCATTCCGTGTCCACAGCTGACATGAATCAACTCGGTTGAACTGGGGTAAAGGAGAAGTTTTGCACAAGTGCTTGCCACAGAGCCAGAAGTGGAACTCTCTAGATCTCTCCAACCTAGATGTGGCAGTCACTACCTGCCCAGAAAGTTCTTTGTACATCAAGAGAAACCAACCTTTCAACCGTCATGGTAGTGAGGTTTTGAGCAGAGCAGTTGTCTGGGGGTGGGGTGGGTTGTCCTGTGAGCCCAGAGTGCTCTTAACAAGGTCCATTAGACACCTGCATTGTGCTTCTTCCCCAGACTTGACAAGCTAAAGCCATCTCCAGACACTGCCAAAAGCCCACTGTAGGTGACGGTCAGATCATAACCCGTGACATCAAACCAGGTGAATTTTGCAATAGGGTATCTGCTTCTAAACTAAACTGCCCTCTTGTGGGTGTGAACCTGTGTGTGTGTGAGCTACATACAAGGCATGGTGCCTTGCAAATGCTTTGTAACTAAGTTGTGGGTTAGCCATGAAGTCTCTGACTTGTATTTCTTAGCTCATCACATTTTCATGTGTCAGTGGACAGCAAGCGGTTGTTTACGGGCTTAGTCACAGGACGGCGTTCAGGAGTTTTTATAACTGTGGTCCACAGCAAAGTTTTACAGGTAAGAGGAAAAAGGAGTTGCTTTCTGTATCTATTTTGGCTGCCAGATTATGCACAATCTATTCTACCGATGAAGAGCGGTCACAGAGATAAACTTACAAGCCCAGCATTTCTTCTTCCTGAAAGACATTATCTGTTGATTGATTGGTAAGACAAGGATTTTCTTTGTCGAGGCCAGAGGCCAACCATGGTTGCCTTTCCTTAGTTTCTGTCTCTATTTTATTGTTTTGTTTTTTGAGTCAGGGTCTGTTACTAGTCTGGAATTTGCCAAGCAGGCCAGCAAGCCTCAGAGTCTACCTTGTCCCTACCTCCTCAGCCTTGGCATTACAGGTGTCCTGTGGTGGTCATGTCTACTGGGGGTCATGTAGACCTTACTGGCTGAACAATCTCCCCACCCTCTTGTGTCTTTCATGGAAACAAAACATGGGTATGCTTGTACATACCCACTCTGCCACCTTCCCCTAAACTCTGTTGTAGAAACTCAAGACACAATGACCCTTGTTTCTGATTTTTTTTTCATATTTACCTTCTTACATTTTGCTATAAATGCTTCTCAGGTTTGGGCAGACAATCAAAGAGATCCATTGCCAGTGCAGTCTATCCTAACTCCAGGGCTCAGGACTCCCGAAGTCAAGCTGAAACTCTCAGGCAGGGGTTCCCAAGAAACAATACTGCACACAGATACATGCTGTATAATTGGGCTTAGCTAACCTTTTGTACCACGAAGAGAAAGCAGACATTGAAAGACTATTGAATTATATTCCACAGGGATGGAGTGGTTTTGTAACACTCTGATTTAGAAACCCATGGAAAATTCCTCACAGTCTTACAGTAACAAGATTGAGGCTTTGCTGAGCGCTCAATTATTTAGTGGGCTCAGGTGAACAGGTCTTTACATTGATAAATCTATCTGATGGGGAAATATAGTGTTTAAGGGCTGGGACTTTCCTTTTGGGGTAAGAATATCGGTTCACTAACCCGTGCTTCGTGGATGCTGGACAAATGCCCTGGCACTGACGAGCCACACCTGTATTTCTCTCCTTACTATTTATTTTGAGGCAGGGTCTCACCAAGTTGTCTAGGCTAGCCTTGATCACTAGCCCAAAACAGACTTGAACTTGTGATTTTCCTGTATCTACCCACTGTGTGGCAGGGATTACAGGTCTACCTCACTAGGTCTTGCTGGACTGGGTTTCCTCTATACATAAAATAGTCACGAGGCATAAAAAGATGAGTAAGATATGACCTCATTTCTCTTGATATACCAGGAACACCTGATCTACCTCTCACATGCTTGTAAGAGTTTTTTTTTTTTTCAATTTTTTAATCTCTACTATAGCTTGGCGTGGTGACATTTTTGCCTGTGCCTATGTGTATTTCATATTGTGTTTATACATGTTTGCATGTCTGTAGGCATACGTGCGTGGGTAAATGTGTACAGTGGACATATATCTGTGGCTGATGGTGACATTGGGTACCTTCTTTGGTACCTCTTTGCTTTATTTATGGAGGCTAGGTCTCTCACATGAATCCAAAGCTTGCTTACTTAGCTAGTCCACTTAGCTAACTTACTCAGGGGATCCCCCGTCTCCACTTACAACCTACTGGGACTAGAGGCAAGTCAACTACACTGACCGACATTTAAGTGGTTTCTGGGGATCCAATCTCTGGTTGAGGTTTGAATGACAAGTTCTTTACTCAGCTCCAAGACTATTCTTTGACATTTTGACAGTGCTAGGAGTTGACCCCAGGACCTCACGCCATGTGAGGCAGACACCCTACCAACTGAGCTACATTCCCCAAGTCTCTGTTATTCATTAGCCAAGATTATACAGGAGGAACTAGACACGGAGAAGTGGGAGAGAGGGATCTGTATGTCAGCCAGTTCATACCAGGTAACACCCAACCATCTTTGTCCAGCGCTACCCTCTTCTGGCTACACTTGCACACGGCTAACCACACTATGGGGGGCGGGGTGGCGCTGCAGTAAGTGCTAAGGCAACAAATATTGAGAACAATCAAATGTCTGGAAAACTGAAAGACTCTGTGGAAGAGATGCTTACGTTAAAAACAAACCTGGGAGTCTGGGGAGGCTGATGGCAGTGTGTGTAGAAACATGGGCTGCCAATGGAGAAGAGGGGAATGGGGCTGAGGACTGGCAGAGGGCCCCTGATAAACACCCTGGTGACCTATGGTTTGAGTGTATCCCTTGCCCCATAAAAATCCAAGTGCTGGGGACTTAATCCCCAAGTTCATATATTAATAGTATTTGGCATCTTTGGGAAGCAATTATAAGTAGATGAAGTCATGGGAAAGGGGTGGGACTCCAAAGTGGCATCAGAAGTTTTTGATGTGTGTGTGTGTATCTATCTATCTATCTATCTATCTATCTATCTATCTATCTATCTATCTATTCCTTCAGACTGGGATTCTCTGTGTAGCCCTGGATGTCCTGGGACTCAGTTTTTAGAACAGACTGGTCTCAAACTCATATAGATCTGCCTGTCTCTACCTCCCAAGTGCTGGGACTAAAGGTGTCAGACATGGTTTTGAAATAAGGGCATTGTGTTTTCCTCTAATAATTTGTCTCACTGTGTGCTGTTATTTACACAGATATCCATAATTGTTTTACAGATAGTTCAGCCACAGAATGCCCCTCCCCAATTCCATCCTATGGGAAACTTGTACTGCCTATGAAAGGGAGGAGGGAGGAAAGGTCTGGCCTTTCATCCTTTCTGGGATGATGCTAGGGATAAAAGGGGCTTGTGTATGAGCAAAAGATTCCCTGCCCTATCTTGCCAAGTGCATTTTCTCTAGCTCTCTTTCCTGAGTCATTCCTGGGGGATTTGGGAGTAGAGCACTCAAGGTTCATGGTGGTTGCTGGAATAAGACACTATCAAAAGCTTCCCTCTGAAAAAAAAAAAGGGCTGAGTATTTACAGAAGGAAAAACAAAAGGTGGGAGAAATGGATACATTCAAGATTTTTCCCCTTTTATTTTCGAGCCAATCTTTACAACTTAGAGCAGCAGAGCCCTCTCCTGTGACCTTCCCTGAGGCAGCTGAGTACAGACAGGGAACCATTCTGCTGGCTTTGTCTTCTGAAGACCAGAATCTGTCTGTGATGGTGTGGGTGTTTGGGGATGTGGAGTGGGGATGGGAGCCATATATCTGGGGGGACAGAGGGCTGGGGAGACAAACCCCAAGCAAGCTGGCCTTTTAGAACAGAGAAACAGCTGGCTGGAGAGACAGGGATAGAGGAGACGAGCAAAGTAAGAGAAAAAAAAATATACATCTCTTTTTTATTGCAATTTCGCCAATTGGGAGAACATTCTGCTGGGGGGATGTCTGCCAAGGACTTCTAATTCAGTTTGTTCCACCCATTTTATTTTTAAACCTGAGTGCAGATTTTATTCCTGGGATGTTATAGGACCAGTGTGGGCAGGAATGGGCAAATTGACTTCAGAAATCTTTACAAGTTGAAAGGGACCCTGTCAAAGTCTCCAAGTGAATTTCAAGGGGTGAATCTCATTTCCTTTTCCTTCAGAGGAATGTGACCTTGATGTTACAAAGAAAAGCTTGGTTAAAGTTTGGGAGGCTCTAAGAGCTAAGACCACTGCCAGGCAGGATAATGCACACATTTACTCTGTTAATCCTCCATTGGAGCTTTGCTTACAGGCCAAGCACAGAGTCCCTCTTACTCATCCTCATTTATGGATGAGATACTAAGGCAGGGAACCTCTGCCAGACTTGGGTTCAAATCTAGGTCTTGACAATGTCAAAAATCCCTTGTAGCCACTGTGCAACTATTCAAGTCTACTGGGTCATCAACTGGCCATACGAACAGACACTTGATTAATTAAAGATCTTGGCTGCTATTATAACATGGTGATCGAAAACAGGTTCCTTGGCTCCCATTTCTGAAGAACCATCTTAGGATGAACAAGGGTTGTTTACAAATAAAGGGCCAACCTCTGGGCAGGAGTTGTAGTGGGAGCAATAGGGTATCAAGGTGGTGGCGAAACTGGTGTGTGTGTGTGTGTGTGTGTGTGTGTGTATACACACACATGCATATATATATAATATATATTATATATATTATATATAATATGATAACACTATATATATAATGTGTATGTATGTATGTATGTATGTATGTATATATAGGGTCATGTGTATATGCTTATGTTCAGAGGTCAGACATCCACACAGCATGGCCATGTTGTCCTCAGTCACTCTTCACCCTGTTTTTTGAGACAGGGTCTCTCATTGGTCTGGAGCTCACCTATTGGCTAGACTGGCAGGCTAGCAAGCTTCGGGATCTTTTCTAACTGGCTTTTCCAGAGCTGGAATTACAAGTGTATGCTACTACATTATGCTTTATGCAAAGAGGCTGGGATCCAAATCAGGCCTTCATGCTTTGACTGCACCATCTCTGCAACCCCAGTGGACATAGATTTTATCATTGCCATGATTATCTGTGCACTGGGAAAGGAACGCCTTGCACATGCTAAACAAGGACTCTTGCAGGCAGCTGCACTCTCAGCTCTATATCCCTTCATCGATCTGGACTGCATGAAGTGGTGCTAAAAGGTTCTCTCCCCTCCTCCAAAAGTATTTACTTCAAAAGTCATTTTCCTTGGCTTCTATTTATTACTGCTTTTTGCTCAGTGGTTCTGAGAAACCGCACAGACAATCACCATGGTATGTGTGCTAAATTGACCCTGTAGGGTTGGTTCTGCCACTAGGTACATGCATCACCCCAAGAGGGGAAACGAGCCAGTGTGCAAGGCTCATGCTGAGGATATCATCATGAAACCAACAAGGGTATGCAAATCTGTCTCTCCCATAGTTCATTTGCATGGTGTTTCTTTGGCTTTGTGGAACCTGGATACTAAAATATCAATTTCCTTTTCTTTCCAAAAGTGTATCAGCTTCATGGGATGTTTATGGCTTGAAGAGCAAACAGGCTTAATAGTTAAAAACATTTAAACTACACAATTAGAAACATGAGAGGAAGAAGGGGAAAAAGGCGCTGATGCAGATCCATCACGCAGACATACTTGGGCTGTTAAAATATGCTTTCCAAGTTTGGAAAGAGGCAGGGGGTGGGGGTGGGGGTGGGGGTGGGGGTGGGGGCTCGTGCGTGTCTGCACAAGCATAAGTACCGCCACAAAATTTGCTTAACCTATTTCTGTTTTTTTTCTTTCTGTGTTGTTTTTTTCACCCTTCCCTCTTGACAATCTCAAAAACAGAAAAGTTTTGCTTATAAATGATGAAGGGCCTGAACTTAGTCACCGAGTGTACATTTACAACGGAGTCTGAATGGAAGCTCGCCAGTCCTGGGCTGGCGTTCAAGCATCCCACGACTTTCAATGTATTTCTCTCTCTCAAAATGAATGTTTTTAAACTCTCTGGATTTTTTTTTCCCGAGGCACTACAAAGTTCAATCCTCACCTCTCAGTTCAGAGAAAATATACAGCAAACAATATTCTGCTGGAAAGATGTATAAAGAAGCCCCTTTACTGTGTATCAAGTTGTCTTTGACACCAATGCAATGCAAGCCTATGATGAGGTTTGTACCAAAATATTTCTTGTTGTGTATCAGATTCGGGAACTTCGTGGGGACAGCAGATTGGTAGAAACCTTTTAAAAGTCCATAAACACTGGAATATTGATCATTTAAGGAGCAGACCATACCTTATGAACTCACTTTCTGGAATAAATGTGAGTTTTGTATTTGGAGTGACAGTCCAATACAGTCTCCGCAGCTACTGGACATCAAGCCAACAACTTTGCTCAAGGCATCTGGCAATTTCCTCCATCTGAATATGTCTTTAATAGCACAATTAATTGATAGGCTTGATTTACCTGGACCCCAGGAGAAACAACTGTTCAATGTTAAATTCCTACAGGGTTGGCTTCAAGGTATGTGGGCAAAGCAAAGCAGAATGTTCTTAGGAGATTTTGGAGATGGAAAAAAATTAGAGCCCTACACCTACAGGGAGAGGTGTCCCTCCAGGCTAAGCATGTCCTTGTCATGTGCAGAACAGGAAGTTCTGATAAACAGGCATTTGAAAGGCTTATTAAAACTGCTAGGGCTGTGGATGTCTGGATGCAGTCAGTGGTACAGCCCATGTCTACATAACCCATCTCTATTAAAGAACTCCTCCCCCTTTGACTATCGACAAGGCATAGCAGCATGCATCAAGGAGTGTTTGGGGACAAGAAACCAAGATGTACTCAAAATAAGAGCAGAAATAGTAAAGCCAGAGACTGAGAATGTCTGCAGACCCAGGTGTCAGGCTCTACAGAGGATCCCCCACGGGGCCCTGGAAAGCCTCTTCTCCACTGGCCCCTTGCCGCCCTTTCCCATTTGCTAAGTCAGGGTCATCTCATTACCTCAGGTCTCTGAACCCAGAAGCTTTCAAAGAGCATTCAGCAAACACAGATGAATGCCAGACTCACTGCTCAGCGTGCCCACATCAGACAGAGACCAGTGAAAACCCAAATTAATTTGATATCGTATGCCCCAGGTTACAGACTCCAAATGCCCTCAGAAATTGGCATTGATGATAATTTTGAGCTCATCTTTTTCCATGCATAGGAGCACGTGCACACATCAAACAGACCTAGCGAAGTCTTAATTATACAGGCAAAGATGATTCACCCTTCTCATTGTTGCCCACTTTTGCTGTTATCCATTTTATAGCCAACCTGGCGAGTCTTCCACAGCTCATGAAAGGAGTGACATACAATGTAATGTACCCCCTCTTCTTAATTTCTGCTATTCTATTTACCTGCACACTCACTCAGCTGTCATAGAGAGGATACACACACACACACACACACACACACACACACACACTCTCTCTCTCTCTCTCTCTCTCTCTCTCTCTCTCTCTCTACTGGAAAATGTTGTGGATGTAAAATATATATTTACATTGTTGGGAAATGTGTCCTCAAAAAAACTAATTTTATCTCTTCTCACCTTCTAAAACTTTGCTTACTGAAAAGAAGTTTCTCAAAGATGTTTACTTATTTCAATGCATACAAACTTTCCTTTTAAAATGGGGAATAAATTTCACCTTTCCTTTCTTAAAAAAAATATTTAATGTGTATGTGTGCTTTACCTGCCTGGATGTCTGTGGACTATGTGCATGCCTGGTGCCTGGAAAGGACAGAAAAGAGCATCAGATCTCCTGAAACTGGAGTTGCAATTGATTATAAGCTGCCATTTGGGTGCTGGGAATTAAGTCTGGGTGCCCCGGAAGAGCAGCCTGTGCTCTTAATTGCTGAGACATCTCTCCAGCCTCTTTTCTTTGATGGCTGAATAGAATCTATGACTATGTATTCATTAGGGCACACTACCACATAATACAATTTTCTATCTACTTCAGGGGTGTGAGTGTGTGTGTGTGTGTGTGTGTGTGTGTGTGTGTGTATGTGTGTATTAACACTGTTACTATGTGCATATATGGCGCACATGTGTAGGTCAGAGAACAACTTGCAGTAATGCCTACTCTCTACCATGTGGGTCTTGGGGATCGAACTCAGGTTGTTAGGCTTGGCTGCAAGTGCCTTTATCCTCTTAGTCATCTCATTGGCCCAGAGCTATTCTTTCCTCTTCCAGGTTCCTGTCCGTCATCTGATGCACTCCATTTGATTAAATCAAGCACTTGTCAGTTAGGCACTTTGTTGGTAAGAGTTAAAGATTGAGTGAGGGAAAACAAATTGCCCCTCACTCTCAGTGAGCTTCCATTTCAGTCTAGACATAGCTTTGGACACAGATATCCCGACTCATACGTGAGATGTCATTTAAGACCTCCAGTGAATACCTAGCTCCAACCCCATGCATACTATGTATTTTTCTTATACATATACATCTATGATGAAGCTTAGCTTATAAATTATGTGCAGTAAGAGCTCATCAACCTATACTAAAACAGGGTTATTATTATAATATACCATAACAAAATTTATGTAAATATGGTCTTCTTCTCTTAAAAGAGCCAAGACAAATATATCTACGTATATTGCATTTGTCCACAGGTAACTGAAACTGTGGGAAACAAAATTCAGATAAAGATGGGGTACTACATTTACTACATTCCACTATGTCCTGACCCATAGCATGGCATGAATTCTAGGCACGGTCCCTGAAGGCATGAGATGTCTCTATGTCCATAGAATTATCTGTAATGCGGGATAATGCAGGAAGCTGGAGCAGGTGGTGTGAGACAGGAAGCTTCCTGTGTATTGAAACATGCTGTCACAGACTGCTGCCAAGGCAGGGAGCGCTATGTAATTATGGCCATGCCACTATGTCAAATGACCTTTGGTTAGGGACCAGAAACCTCATATCTGCCATGTGAATAACAAAGAAAGAAAATAGCTGTCCTGTTGAGGGATTTACACACAGATGAAACATTCTGGGGTTGGGAGATGACTCGTAGTCTAAGAGCACTGACTTGTCCTGTGGAGGACCACAGGTGGATTCCCAGGCATCAGGCAGCTCACAACTGCTGGTAACTTCAGCTCCAAAGGATCTGAGGCCTCTGAGGGCACCTGTATTTGCACACACACACACACACACACACACACACACACACACACACACACACTAAATCTTAAAAGGGAAATAAATATTCTGTGTGTTTTCTCTTTTACTAATACACTAACATTACAGGTGTAACGCATTCATGATGCTGATACCAAGCTCATCACCTGCTGAGCCAGATGCCTGAGAAGCTAAAGGTGACTCCCACTCTCACCCATGCAGACAGTCACCTTTAGTTAGACATGCAAAATTCTACAATTTACCTTTGTAACCCCACAGACAGTCAGCAAAACTGCCTTCCTTCATCACGTAGAGTTCAACGACTGGTGGACTTACTGCTTCTGTTTCATCTAAGGGTGTTCACACTTAGAAATCCAGCACGGAGGAGGTTGGAGGGATGGGACAGCAGTTAAGAGTGCATTTTGCTCAATGAGGAGAGTAAAGTTCAAATCTCAGCACTCACACTGGGCAACTCACAAACACTGTATCCACCCCTACATGTACATGGCAGAGTACATATGTAATATTAGGCAATAAAATGAATATTGTTTAGAAATATAGTAAGGGTTATACCCGAGAAAAACTTATAAAATAGATAGAAATTTAGTAATTTCATCATGGTACCGCTTGGGTCAGTGGTAGATGCTGGAATTCATATGATAACAGAGTGGAGGGGGGAGAGGCTGGTGGTCTAGTACCCTAGCCACCACTGCTTTGTACATGGAAGCCATTTGGTAAACATAGCATGATTGGTGACTCAGAAGTAAAAAGAAACAGTTTGAGGTTCTCGTCAGGAGTCTCATGTAGTCTTGGAATCAGGTCTAACAGTTGCTCTCGTTACTTGGCAAGAAAAGCTTCCTAAGGAGGAGTCTCGAAACCACCCCCCCTCTCACAACTGATCCTTTGCAGATCCAAATTCAAACTGCTCAGGGGACAAGGCTCTTTGGCAAGAGGTGCGAAAAGAATCATAAATAAATAACCGTGAGCTGTGCATCTGCTGACCCTGCCTTCTGTGGGGCTAGGGACCTGAAAGGCTTTTAAAAGGACAATATAAAAAGTTGTGAGTTCCCTTTTTATCTCACCAAAAACGATGACGATGATGATGATAAGGGAGAGAGATTGAATATCAACCCATCAACGACTACCGGACAACTCTATTTCCTAAGTTACAAAGTCAATTCTCAGAGCGAGAGACGGCTTGGGAGTCACTTGGGGCTTAGGATGAAAAGCATATGGGGATCTAGGAGCCCTGACTTGTCCAAGCTGCTACGACACACACAAGAATGACCAGGGCCGCCACTTAGAGTTCATAGTCCCATAAGACTTCACCTACATCCGTCCATCTTCACGTTTTGTTTTTGAGCTATGTAAATCTAGAAAAGAAAAGTAATGATTTTTTTTTTTTGAGACGGGATCACTGGATGGCCTAGGCTCACCTGGAACTCCTGGCCATGATCCTCCAATGGCCTCCCAAGTGCTGGAAGCATAGGCCTGTGCACGCAGCACCAGGCTCAGCTGGAAGTGTTTAAACGGAGAAGTGGTGAGGAGCCGCAGAGTGCTTTGTTTTGCGAAGCATGCTGCCCTTTTCCTGTTTTGTTTTCCCCAATAAAATACTAAAAATATATGATTGAAACCAAAGCTTTCACATTTGCAAGTGTTTTCACTTGTGTTCAGAAGGCTGGCATTTAGAAAAAAAAACAAAAAACAAAAAACAAAAAACAAAAAACAGCTTCCCAAAATACATGAAAGGCTTCAAGCAGGGCATGGGGTGATGGTGTACCCTGGCCAAAGGTGGAGCAGATTGCAAATCTTCCCCAGTCTTCTCTGCCCTCCTCCTCCCTGCTGAAGACATTAATGATGGCAGCAGTGGCAAGAACATGGAAACTGGGGACACATGAGTGGAAGGTCCACAGATGACACCAAGCCAGAAAGATGTGAATATGTAATTCACGACCTAGCATCAGGAATGGGCACAACCGAACATGGCTACTGCCAGGAAGAAGGCGTTAGAGCATGAGACCATGGGGAGGGAAGGGAGCAGGTACCAAAAGACATGGGGCCAAAAGGTCCCCAGAAGATTGGTGAGTAGGTTGATGAGCAAAATTTTAAGGCCAGCAATGGCAAACTGGCCAATGATGCAGTGTAAGTCATCGGGCAGGGTGGGAGTGATGAGCCACACGGAAGTGTCCAGGTGAACTCTTAGTCTGTGCTGTCCTGTTTTAAGTATAACAGGATGCTGGACAATGTTTAAAGAACAGAGATGCATGTTACGCATCTTCTGGGCAGTCCATCCACTGTCAAGGACACTCCCACCTGGGGAGGAAGGGAAGCGGTGAGGGCAATTGTCAACCTACTCCCCACATAACAGCATCGTGGTGGTACCTGTTCATGTCAGCCTGACTGGATTTAGAATCACGTCTCTGGGCATGTTTGTGAGGGTGTTTGTTGGGAGGTTAGCTAAGGAAGAAAGACTCACCCTGAAAGTGGATAGCACCATTCCATGACTAGAGTCCAGACCGGAAAAAAGGGGAGAAAGTGAGCTGAGGACCAGCATTTGTCTCTCTCTGCTTTCTGACTGTGGATGCCACGTGACCCACTACCTCTCGCTTCGGCTGCCCAGCTTACCTGCCATGAGGGGTCATGAGCCGTGTTTGTCAGGTACTTCGTCATAGCAACCACCAAGGTTATATAAGCATGAGTCTAGACATAAGAGAGGAGCCTTCACGACTGATTTACCTCTTAAAGATCCCACCTCTCCACACTGGGGCATTGATGCGTATGTGGTGCGTGTGTGACATGCTCTATGGAGGACCCATTCATGAAATCTGCCATAGGTGGTATGGTGCACATAAACTCAAAACAGATAAAGCTAAGCTCCCACACACAATAAAACTACTTTAAAAGGGAAACTTTTCTTTTGAGGTGTATTTATTTTTATTTTGTGTGTCTTCATGAGTGCCTACACGAATGCTTGTATATCATGAGCCTGCCTGATAGCCATGGAAGCCAGAAGAGGGTGATGGATCCATTGGAACTGGAATAACCGGCATCTCTGAGTTGCCATGTGGGTGCTGGAAACTGAACTTGGGTCCTCTTACAAGTGCAGCACGTGCTTTTACCTGCGGAGCCGCCACTGCTCAAGCTCGTGGAGAAACGCTGGAGAGGAGAATCAGATGCTATTTGACGGGGAGGTGATGCTATGACCAAGGGGAGGGAGGGGGCGAGCCAAAATGAGAGAGATGTAACAGTGAACAAAGCACCGGGGCTTTGGTAGAAACGAAGTGAGGACCTGTGGAGGAGCCCTGGGGCTGGAACTGGTTTTCTAGTTTATCTGTCCCACCCCCTTCAAAAAAAATACAGGAAAATTCATTTAACTTAAGAATGAATAACAAACTAGGATTGTGGTCAAAGTCAATGCTGTTATTATGAGCAGGAAAAGAAATTTAGACTCACATTCTCACCACAAAGTCATGCCCACAACACAGATGGAAACCTAAATACTTCAAAAGAGCTCAGAGGACTGGGAAAGGAGAAGATAGGAAGGAACGGCCCAGGGGACAAGGAGGCTTGGAAGTGACCGGAGAAACGTAAGATTTAGATCAAGGGAAGCAGAGCCGTTGGCACAGGATTTTAAGTAGAAGGGGGAAAAAAATTAGAAAAGATGATTAAACAAGAGAGAACACAAGGCAAAAGCTACTCCCCCCGCCCCCTAGGGAGTTAGAGAATGGAAGGGAAGAATGATTTTATGACCAAAAAGAAAGGAGGAAAGAGAAAGAGCATTTTAAGAGAAGCCTCAGAATGTTTAAGTCAGGAAGAGGAAAACGAAAGAGCCTTCAACAAGGAGCCTGGAACAAACTGTGAGTCCAGAAAGCTATTACAGACCAGGACTTAGGAGGTGGGAACAACATGATCAGAAATTCAAGGCCATCCTCTACTACATCATGAGTTCAAAGCCAGCCTGGGCCAAGTAAAACTCTGTTTTATACCATCAGATACAACTATGGTTGTACTCAAAGAACTCGGCTGCTCAGCTGACTAGACTCCCAATGGCCAGAACTGACATGTTTTCAAGAGCCCGAAGAGCAGTCACTGTTAGGGATCCATCTGTGAGGCCTCAAGAAGACTTTTAAGTCACGGTGACTCAAGAGAGCACTATGAACCAGGGCCACGATAAATAACAGGAAAGCATCAAGCATTTGTACAAAACCTGAAGCATCGACTCAACAGATTTAAGATGTAAGGGGCATTTGTTTTCATGAATAATGAGTCCCACAGATAAATGAGGAAAGAGCAGCAGAATGAGGTTAGAGCGGTTGCGAAACATCCTCTTAAGCTGGAGAATGGGGAGCAAGGTCTTTGTGCACTGGAAATCAACAGTAAGCAATCCCTCCTGTGGTAAAGACGACATGCCAACCAGCAGCCGCTCAGACCAAGGCTGGCGAAGTGAAGGAAACAGCACACAGCTTCTAGAACTCTTAGTAAATCCCAGAGTGTGCAGGAAGCACGGGAACATGGCTACCAACACCACGTGGATGCAATCACCAAAATCCAGATGGAGAGAACTCACCAGACAAACAGTCTTGTTTCCCAACTGAGAGAGA
>JANHMN010000006.1:17104067-17141559 GCA_030674055.1 Rhabdomys pumilio | reverse complement strand
TGTGTGTGTGTGTGTGTGTGTGTGTGTGTGTGTGTGTGTGTGTGTGTGAGTGATATTTATTCCTAATGGTAGTGTATATCATTAGAAGCCAGTGGTCTTTAGGTGACTCAGTTTTACTGGTTAGCAAATCTAACTTATGAGGATGATTGACAAGACTCCAGCATCAATAATGAAGGTACCAATAAAAAGAGTGGTCAGCACAAAGGAGTAGAATTGGTACCCAGCATAAGCTTTACGAGGTGGTAGTTGCATACTTAAACATTTTACATATAAGACTTCTAATTTTATCTCTATGAAAGTATGCAGCTTTTATACTTGCTTAAAACTCCCAGAAGACTCAGGGCATCTGCATTTTATTTTTAAATTGAATTTTCATTACTAACTGTCATTTCTAAAAAGCCCCTATTTGTCACATAGTAGAAAATTGCTTAATGCAGAAGTTAGTTTATAAAAGTTCCTGCCCAAGTGTAGAGTGTGGGGTCAAAATCATCCTTGTGATTTTAAAGTCAGAATCAGGGCCAATCTGTCTATTCACACACTTTTGCAGCTCCTACTATGCTTGTGACAATACCTACTATGTTTGTGAGAACTCCCACTATGCTAGTGTGAACTCCTACTATGCTTGTGACAACCACTATTATGCCTATGTTCAAAACACTGCTGGTTCTTATCAAGGCCTGGAAGGCTCTACAGAGTCTGATGCCAGCTTTCTGCTGTCACACCTCTGACTTATCATCATTTACCTGTGACTTTTCAGTCAGCACACTGAGCCCTAGGTTTTATTTTATCTCCCAGGCCCAGTCTTCTCTCTGCCTCAGAATCTGAACCTTGGAAGTGTACAAAACATGCCCATGTAGGTTCCCACTAGTGCAATTATCCATGTCTGGCCAACCCCCAGTGTAGTGTGGGAACAGACACCTTTAATCCCAGCAATTGGAAGGCAGAGGCAGGAAGATCTCTGTATTTGAAGTTAGCCTGGTTTACATGGTGAGTTCCAGACCAGCAAGGGCTACATAGTGAGACCCTCTTTTAAAAAACAACAAAGCCCAGTCTTCCTTTTCCTTTTGGCACCTTGATTCATACCCACTGTCTTTACATGGACTTGAGAGCCCCAACACAGGTAATGTTGCCAGCCTATTCCTTGATATATATATATATATATATATATATATATATATATATATATATTGCTAGCTTGAGGCAGGCAGGCAAGAGACTTTTGGTTCAGGGCCCACAGGAGTTCCACAAAGATGGCATGCTATGTATTTGTTGAATGACTAAAAAGTCTCTTAAAATGTACATCAAGGATAGTAGTCAAGGTCTCTTATCAAGTGATAATCCTGCAATAAACTCTGAAAATCACTAGGCTGGATTCCAGTCTAAGAAGAGAAGCCGCACCAGCCAGATGTCTGTCAGTCCCGTTCAGGATATCTTTAGCAGCCCTGATGGATGGAATGGGTTTCATCTATTGCAATTCTGATGGGAAGTCTCTTGTTTTCTAATACCCACTAGCTAACTTGTATCAAAGAAGTCTTTCAGAATATCTGCTTCCTTCACTGTGTAGCCATCTAAGAAGTCAATGCTAGCTTCTACTCTGTCACCGTGGTGACTGGCAACGGCCACCTCTAGCCAAATTTGTTCAGATCAGAAAGCTTCAAGTATTGGTCTCAGTTGCACACAGCTGATATCCTCTCATCAGAACAACTGTAGCTCCATTCTCATGTTTCCCCCTTTATAAACTCTTATATTCATTTGTACAAAATGTCACAATATCACCATGGCCAACTACATCACAGACAGAGGCAGCCCCCCCTGCTGGTCGTCAGTGGATTTTCATGTATAAAAATAACTTCATGTGGCATAAACTGGTGTGACTGAATTAAATTGTTGGCTTTGAACTGCCAAAGGTACCCTGCTAATGGCAGCCAAGCATCAGTGAGAGAACCAAGGTTAGAATTACCATCACTGGGATCAGGAAAGCAAGTGCAGAAACTTGAAACCTACAAGCTTTTCTTAGGACATCCATGAGAGGCTCATTAATGTTATAACCAAACATTTTTCTACCTCTAAGAAGACTAGGGTACAGGAAGTTAGGCTGTGCTCCTTAACAGTATAGTCGCATCAATTAAAAAGGCAAAATTCTTTTTTTTGGGTCCAGGGTCAAGACAAGGTTTCTATGTGTACCCCTGGTTGTCATGGAACTCACTTTGTAGACAAGGTTGGCCTTGAACTCACGGAGTTGTTCTTGCCTCTGCCTCCTAAGTGCTGGGATTAAAGGTATGCACTGCCACCACCCAGGAAAGAGTGAAAATTCTTATAGCATATTGAAGATTTTGACTTTCGAGTAACATTTTCCTCCTCTTCCTTATGTTTTAGGTGCATAAGATCCAAGCAGGGGGGAACTTCTTAAGATGACATGTCACTAGTTTAGTAAATCAAAATCCCCTCTTATTAGTTGCAATTCCCCATTTCGGTAAAGCAAGATTTTTTTTTCCTCCTCAAGATTTTGCAACATTAAAATAACAGCAAAAGGAAAGAAATCAAGAGCCGCAGTTCAGAAGGACTACAGACGCCATCCATAACACTGATTTCAAATTTCTCCAGCTCATCACATGCCTTCATTGTCAAATAAGTCAGCATTACACGTTGATGTCTGGTATATATTATGCTCACACAGTTCTCTTTTATCAATTTTGTTATGTTGAAGCGACACAGGAGATTGTGCTTGTAAGAGGAGCTGATACTAAAAACATTTGCAAGCCACCAGGCAAGGCAAGGGAGGATGTTTGTAACCCATGGGTGATCACTGCTGCAGTGACATAATGTGGAACACAGGGAATAAATGAGAAAAGACACCGGATGTGGCTGCTCACACCTGTCATTCCAACACTTGGGAGCTGAGGCAGAAGGATGGCTGTGAGTTTGGAGACAGCTCAGGTGATATGGTGGGTGCCAAGCTAGCCTGGGCTATCAGATCAGATCCTGTTTTAGAAAAAGAAAGAAAAGGAAAGGAAGGACAGACAGAGGGAAGGAAGGAAGGAAGGAAGGAAGGAAGGAAGGAAGGAAAGAAGGAAAGAAGGAAAGAAGGAAAGAAGGAAAGAAGGAAAGAAGGAAAGAAGAAAGGAAGGAAGGAAGTTTGTCAATTGACCGAATCTGCCCTTCAGAACTGTCTGATACACAATACCCAGTTTTGGATGCAGTCTATACATTTATGACTCAGTTGGCTTTCTTCTCGCTTTTCCCATATGTTTGGAGTCAAGCAGGCAAGCGCTGGTCTCAGCATTGAGACAACAGGTTACTAGGCTGTAGTGGGACCTGAGGAACAGTTTTATTGTCCTGTGACAATGACGCCCTACTTCCTTGCCATCTACTGTTCTATCTCGAAGGAAGAAGGTTGCCTAGCACAGAAGATACAGGTCTATCATCAGAGAGACAGGTGCCCAGGCAGTATGTTTACCACTAACTGTCACTAACAAATCACTTCCATTCCAGCCAACACACCTGCCGCATGGAGGTCTGGAAAGATTGTCATGATTTCTTCCATTGAAAATCTGAACATATAAAACTTGCTTGGCATCCCATAATAGCTAATCAACAAATGCCTCATTCCTTAGATATCCTGCAGACATGCTGCCCAGGCTGTTCCACCACCAAGGTCCAAGCTTCCACTTTGGGGATGGGAGTTTGTGCTGATCGCCTCTTGAGTACCACAAGAAGCCCAGCCTATCTATTTTGAGCCTCTATGTCAAAGCCCCTTCAAGAGAGAATAAAGGGATCATAAATGGTGAGAGGGCTTCAGGAAACCCAGACTCTTCCCAACCCGACCTGGGAAAGCAAAGTGGTGCCTGAGTTGATTGCAAGTTACAGATCATCAGACCCTCTCGAAGTTTCCCTTTGTTTAAGTCAATCTTTCCCCAGCATTGAATGGGGGGGGGTACCTTGTTTTCCCATGGCAAAGCGAGCACTTACCACACTTCAGCTGTACAAATTATATAGGATTGAAAATAGTATAGCTGAAAGAAGCACGAGGTTTGTAATTAGAGTTCACACTCCCCTTTTCTCCCTCTTCCCTTCTTCCAGACACACAGGAACAAGCTGAGCTGAAGTATGACTGTTTAAAAGGTCAAAAGGTTGTCACCCCCTCCCTGATTCTATCTTTAGCCTCTCTTACTCTGCCTGAGATGCTGAAGATACAAAGATGGGCTTCCTCTACGTAGAGAAAAGATTCTCAGTCAGCCTGGAAGGAGTAAATCTGTGGTCCTAAGCTGTTAGGTTGAGCTGGGAGGGCTGCTAGTTTAGGCTCTGCCTGGGATATAGGATGAGCTCAAGGCCAGTTTGGGTACTTAGACGATGTCTCAAAATTAAACTAAAAAAGGCTAGTGCTCCATGTGTCTGTCTGTCTGTCTGTCTAGAGGCAGATAGTGGTAGAGCATTCACCTAGCATGTATAAGGCCCTGGAATCAATCTCTAGTGTACATGGGGTGGGGGAGGGGCAGAGAAAAAGAAAAGAAAAGAAACATTCTGAGTAGCACCATTTTGTTTCTGAAGTCATTCCTGGGACAACCCCCTCAAGGAAAACCCCCAACATCCAGCCACCTGGATTCCTGTTCCTTTAGCCCCGAACTCACAAGGTTGTGATGTGGCTAACGAACAAACCAGAAGCAAGCAACATTCAATTACAGTCATGTGAGAGAAATTTTGGACTTCGGTGGGAAAGGAAGAAGCAAGCATCAGAGTTAAGATTCTGAGCCTGCCGAGGGAAGGGTGAGGTTCTCTCCAGGAGCTGTGTGTATTGCTGACATCTAGTAAGTGTCTGGAGTTTTAATAAACACAGCGATTACTATGTGGTGTCAAGATTACAAAACAACCCTGAGTCTGTAAGAATCGTATCTTGTGGGAAAGCAAGCTTTTTTCAATCTGTCATTAGAGTAAGAATAAATTCAACAGGCTGAATCGGGGTAGGTTCCATGTGCCATGATTATATCTGTGTCTCTGGTCAGAGCATCAGGGATATCTGGCAATGCAGTGTCTGTGAAGCATGCACAAAGCCCTGGCTTCTATCCCCAGCGTCATAGGAAACAAACAGTAAGTAAATTATAGTATATAGATATATAGCATCTATCTGAACAGGAAGTCAAATGGCAGGGTATAAGAGGAGAAACACTGCAGACCCTCCTACTATCCCCACTAGCACACGATCTAAAAATTATTACATTTATATTTATTTATTCTCTGTGTGTATGCTCATGTAGGCACATGCACACATGCCAAAATGTGTGTGTATAAAAGTTCCATGACAACCTGTGGTAGTTGGTTCTCTCTTTCTGCCATGTAGGTTCTGGAATAGAACTCAGGTCATCTATCTTGGTAGCTATCTTTACCCACAGAGACATTGAAGTTGGCCTTGGCACAAGATTTTTAAAAACATCTGCTCTCGTTAAAAGGTTGCTGTCAGGGTCAGGGAGACGGCTCAGTGGCCAAGAGTGCTTGCCACACAAGCATGAGGATCTGAGTTAAAAGGCCCAGAATCCATGTAAAAACTCAGGCATGGGGGAGGGGGGACTAGAGAGATGGCTCAGTGGTTAAGAGCATTGGCTACTCTTCCAGAGGTCCTGAGTTCAATTCCCAGAAACCACATGGTGGCTCACAACCATCTGTAATGGGATCTGATGCCCTCTTCTACCATGCAGGTATACATGAAAATAGAGTACGTCTATGTATAAACAAGTAAATCTTAAAAAAAAAAAAGCAATTAAGGATGCCTGCAAGTCTAGGGCTGTAATAGGGGTGGGTGGATACAGAATCCACTGAGAAAAAAACATGAGTGGGTACAGCACAAAAAAATCATGGCTTTCAAGATCAGGGAGGATAAATAGGCAGACTATACGGGCGTTTTCTAGTAGTTAAACTTTTCTGTATGAGACAGCAATGAGAAAGACATGCCTTTAGACATTTGTCAAAGTATAAAGCATAAAATAAGCAAACTCAGAGGTAAAATGTGGCTTTTGGTTAGTAACAGTACATCAATATTGATCCACCCATTCCAACAAGCATACACTATAGGGTATTAAAAGGAGATACTGCATGTTCTGAGACAGGGAAGTCAAGATGGTGGGAACTCTTGGTACTTTCCAATCAACTTTCCTATAAGTCTGAAATCATCCTAAAAAATGTTAAAACTTATTAAAAAAAAAAAAAGAACAGACAACCTGCACTGTTAGCTGTTTTGAGTTTTTGCTCTTCCAGCTAAAAGACAAAGTCAAGTGGAATCAATCAATAAAGAGTCCATAAAGATGAGTCCCAACCAGGTGTAAAGATGAGAGGACCAGGGTTTGCTGGCTATGCAATGGGATGAAGCTGTGAGTGTGATTCACAGACTAGGGCCTACACAGATAGCAGGCCCTGGGAGGTGAGATTGGGGAAGTATAGCTTGATCGGAAGACAAAAGCTTCAAGACCTGAAGGTGATAACAGGTATGTCAAAGGGAAGATGTGATCAGGAGTCTAAGGTGGACTTTTGAAAAGTGAGTGATGACCCTTGCCCGGATCCCAGTGACTAAAGCAGATACCCAGCTGATCTGCTCCCCTGTGGAAACCACATCCAGAGGCATCCTAGAGAGGCCACAGCCCGCAGAGCTGCAGACATCCTAGAGAGGCCACTGACTTCAGAGCAAGGGACACCATATCCCAAGGCATCCTAGAGGAGCCACTGAACTCAGAGCAGCAGACACCATATCCTGAGACATCCTAGAGGAGCCACTGAACTCAGAGCAGCAGACACCATATCCTGAGACATCCTAGAGGAGCCACTGTACCCAGAACAGCTGGAGCTCAGGATCACAGAGTCATCCGGACCCTGAGGAGTTCTGACACAACCAAGATAACTGGAAAGGCAGGCTCCAGTCAGAACCAGTGAGTGCAGGTAGCACTAGAGCTAGCCAAATGGCAAAAGGCAAGCTTAAGAATGTAAACAACAGAAACCAAAGTTATTTGGCATCACCAGAACCCAGTTCTCCCACCATAGCAAGTCCTGAACACCACATCACACCAGAAAAGCAGGATTCAGAATTAAAATCATTTCTCATGATGATGATAGAGGACTTTAAAGAGGACATAAAAACACTCTCAAAGAATTTGAGAACACAGATAAACAGGTAGAAGCCTTTAAAGAAATGCAAGAAAACACAACTAAACAGGTGAAGAAATTACACAAAACCGTCCAGGATCTAAAAATGGAAGTAGAAACAATAAAGAAATCTCAAAGGGAGACTACCCTGGAGATAGAAAACCTAGGAAAAAGATCAGGAGTCATAGACGCAAGCATCACCAACAGAATACAAGAGACAGATGCGCAGAAGATACCATGGAAAACATAGACACAACGGTCAAAGAAAATGTGAAATGAAAAAAGCTCCTAACACAAAACATCCAGGAAATCCAGGACACAATGAGAAGACCAAACCTAATGATAATAGGTATAGATGAGAGTGAAGACTCCCAACTTAAAGGGCCAGTAAATATCTTTAACAAAATTATAGAGGAAAGCTTCCCTAACCTAAAGAAAGAGATGTCCTTAAATATACAAGAAGCCTACAGAACCCCAAATAGACTAGACCAAAAAAGAAATACCTCCCGTCACATAATAATCAAAACATCAAATATACAAAACAAAGAGAAGATACTAAAAGCAGTAAGGGAAAAAGGCAAAGTAACATATAAAGGCAGACCTATCAGAATTACACCAGACTGATCTGATATATAATATCAGAAATATAATATAATATAATATAATATAATATAATATAATATAATATAATATAATATCCTGGACTGATATTATACACACCCTAAAAGATCACAAATGCCAGCCCAGACTACTATACCCAGCAAAACTCTCAATCACTATTGATGGAGAAACCAAGATATTCCATGGTTCCAAAACCAAATTTACACGATATCTTCCCACAAATCTAGCACTTCAAAGGATAATGGATGGAAAACTCCAACACAAGGAGGGAAACTACAACCAAGAAAAAGCAAGAAAGTAGTCTTCCAACAACCCCAAAAGAAGATAGTTGCACAAACATAATTCCACCTCTAATAACAAAAATAACAGGAAGCAACAATCATTTTTCCTTACTATCTCTTAATATCAATGGACTCAATTCTCCAATAAAAAGACGTAGACTATCAGACTGGATACATAAACAGGACCCAAGATTTTGCTGCATACAGGAAACACACCTCTGTGACAAAGAGAGACACTACCTCAGAGTAAAAGGATGGAATACAATTTTCCAAGCAAATGGTCCCAAGAAACAAGCTGGAGTAGCCATTCTAATATCAAATAAAATTGATTTTTCAACCAGAAGTAATCAAAAAAGATAAGGAAAGACACTATATACTCATCAAAGGAAAAATGTACCAAGAAGAACTCTCAATTCTGAACATCTATGCCTCAAATGCCAGGGCACCCACATACATAAAAGAAACTTTACTAAAGCTCAAAGATTACATTGCATCTCACACAATAATAGTGGGGGATTTCAACACCCCACTCTCAGCAATGGACAGATCATGGAAACAAAAACTAAACTGAGACATAATGAAACTAACAGAAGTTATGAACCAATTGGACTTAACTGACATCTATAGAACATTTCGTCCTAAAACAAAAGAATATACCTTTTTCTCAGCACCTCATGGTACCTTCTCCAAAATAGACCATATAATTGCTCACAAAACAGGCCTCAACAGATACAAAAAGATTGAAATAATCCCTTGTATCCTATCAGACCACCATGGACTAAGGCTGGTCTTTAATAACAACAAAAACAACAGAAAGCCCACATACACATGGAAACTGAACAATGCTCTACTCAGTGATGACTTGGTCAAGGAAGAAGTAAAGAAAGAAATTAAAGGCTTTTTAGAATTTAATAAAAAAGGAGGACACATCATACCAAAACTTGTGGGACTCCATGAAAGCAGTACTAAAAGGAAAACTCATAGCTCTAAGTGCTTAAAAAAAAAAAAAAAAAACTGAAGAAAGCATACATTAACAACTTGACAGCACACCTGAAAGCATTAGAATAAAAAGAAGCAAATATACCCAAGAGGAGTAGACAGCAGGAAATAATCAAACTCAGAGCTGAAATCAACCAAATAGAAACAGAAAGAACTATACAAAATATGAACGAAACCAAGAGCTGGTTCTTCGAGAAAATCAACAAGATAGATAAACCCTTTGCCAGACTAATCAAAGAGCACAGAGAAAGTATCCAAATTAATAAAATCAGAACTGAAAAGGGAAACATAACAGCAGAAACTGAGGAAATGAAAAAAAATCATCAGATCCTACTACAAAGGCCTATACTCAACAAAATTGGAAAATCTGGATGAAATGGACCATTTTCTAGACAGATACCAGGTACCAAAGTTAAACGAGGAGCAGATAAACCATCTAAACAGTCCCATAACTCCCAAAGAAATAGAAGCAGTTATTAAAAGTCTCCCCACCAAAAACAGTCGGGGACTGGACGGTTTTAGTGCAGAATTTTATCAGACCTTCAAGTAAGACCTAATACCAATTCTCTTCAAACTATTCCACAGAATAGAAACAGAAGGAACACTACCCAATTCGTTCTATGAAGCTACAATTACGCTCATACCTAAACCTCACAAAGACCCAACTAAGAAAGAGAACTACAGACCAATCTCACTTATGAATGTTGATGCAAAAATACTCAATAAAATTCTCGCAAACCAAATCCAAGAATACATCAAAACAATCATCCATCATGATCAAGTAAGCTTTATCCCAGGAATGCAGGAATGGTTCAATATTCGAAAATCCATCAATGTAATCCACTACATAAATAAACTCAAAGAAAAAAACCACATGATCATCTCACTAGATGCCGAGAAAGCATTTGACAAAATTCAACATCTCTTCATGTTAAAAGTCTTGGAAAGATCAGGAATTCAAGGCACATACCTAAACATAGTAAAAGCAATATACAGCAAGCCAGTAGCCAACTTCAAACTAAATGGAGAGAACCTTGAAGCAATACCACTAAGATCAGGGACTAGACAAGGCTGCCCACTCTCACCCTACCTATTCACCCTACCTAGTACTGGAAGTCCTAGCCAGAGGAACAAAAGGAAGTCAAAGGGATATAAATAGGAAAATAAGAAGTCAATATTTCACTATTTGCAGATGATATGATAGTATACTTAAGTGACCCTAAAACTTCCACCAGAGAACTCCTAAACCTGATAAACAACTTCAGCAAAGTGGCTGGATATAAAATCAACTCAAACAAATCAGTAGCCTTCCTCTACTAAAAAGATACACAGGCTGAAAAAGAAATTAGGGAAATGACACCCTTCACAATAGTCGCAAATAATATAAAATATCTTGGAGTGGACCTAACCAAGCAAGTGAAAGATCTGTATGACAAGAACTTCAAGTCTCTGAAGAAAGAAATAGAAGAAGATCTCAGAAGATGGAAAGACCTCCCATGCTCCTGGATTGGCAGGATTAACTTAGTAAAAATGGCCATCTTGCCAAAAGCAATCTACAGATTCAATGTAATCCCCATCAAAATTCCAAATCAGTTCTTCATAGAGATAGAAAGAGCAATCTGCAAATTCATTTGGAATAACAAAAAAACCCAGGATAGCGAGAACTATTCTCAGCAATAAAAGAACTTCTCGGGGAATCACTATCCCTGACCTCAAACTGTACTACAGAGTAGTAGTGATAAAAACTTCATGGTATTGGTACAGAGACAGGCAGGAAGATCAATGGAATAGAATTGAAGACCCAGAAATGAACCCACATATCTATGGTCACTTGATCTTTGACAAAGGAGCTAAAACCATCCAGTGGGAAAAGGACAGCATTTTCAACCAATGGTGCTGGTTCAACTGGAGATCAGCATGTAGAAGAACACAAATCAATCCATTCTTATCCCCTTGTACAAAGCTCAAGTCCAAGTGGATAAAGGACCTTCACATAAAACTAGATACACTGAAACTAATAGAAGAGAAGGTGGGGAGGACCCTCGAATACTTAGGCATAGGGGAAAAGTTCCTGAACAGAACATTAATGTCTTATGCTCTAAGATCAAGAATTGACAAACGGGACCTCATAAAATTGCAAAGCTTCTGTAAGGCAAAAGACAGTCAATAAGACAAAACAGCAACCAACAGATTGGGAAAAGATCATTACCAATCCTAGATCCAATAGAGGGCTAATATCCAATAAATATAAAGAACTCAAGAAATTAGATTCCAGACAACCTAATAACCCTATTAAAAATGGGGTACAGAGCTAAACAAAGAATTTTCAACTGAGGAAATTTGAATGGCTGAGAAGCACCTTAAGAAATGCTCAACATCCTCGGTCATCAGGGAAATGCAAATCAAAACAACCCTGAGATATCACCTCACACCAGTTAGAATGGCTAAGATAAAAAATTCAAGTGATGGTAGATGCTGGCGAGGATGTGGAGAAAGAGGAACACTCCTCCATTGTTGGTGGGAATGCAAGCTGGTATAACCACTCTGGAAATCATTCTGGCGGTTCCTCAGAAAATTGGACATAGCATTACCTGAGGACCCAGCTATACCACTCCTGGGCATATACCCAGAAGATGCTCCAACATATAACAAGGACATATGCTCCATTATGTTCATAGCAGCCTTATTTACAACAGCCAGAAGCTGGAAAGAACCCAAATGTCCTTCAACAGAGGAATGAATACAAAAAATCTGGTACATTTACACAATGGAGTATTATTCAGCTATTAAAAATAATGAATTTGAGAAATTCTTAGGTAAATGGATGGAACTAGAAAATATCATCCTAGTGAGGTAACCCAATCACAAAAGAACACACATGGTATTTACTCACTGATATGTGGATATTAGCCCCAAATCTTGAAATAGCAAAGATTCAAGTAACTGACCACATGAAGCTCATGAAGAAGGAAGACCAAGTGTGGATGCCTTGGTCCTTCTTGGAAGGAGTGACAGAATGCTCAAGGGAGCAAATAAGGTGACAAAGTGTGGGACAGAAAGTCAAGGGGGGGCCATCGGGAGACCACTCTACCTTGATATCCGTCCCATGTGTAGTCACCAAAGATAGATGCTGATATGGATGCCAGGAAGTGCATGCTGACAGGAGCCTGATGTAGCTGTCTCCTTGAAAGTCTGCCAGAGTCTGACGTATCCAGAGGCAGATGCTGGAAGCTACCCATTGATCTGATCAAGGGTTCCCAATCAAGAAGTTAGAGGACTGAAGGAGCTGAAAGGGTTGGTGGCCTCAAGAGGAAAGCAATAGTGCTAGCCAACCCCAGCTCCCCTGGGTCTAAACCACCAGCCTGGGAGCACAAAGGGAGGCACTCATGACTTCAGCTGTATACTGAGGGGAGGATGGCCTTGTCGGGCATGGGTGGGAGAGGAGACCCCTGGTCCCATGAAGGCTGAACACCGAGCGGGGAGGGAGTTCGAGGGTGGGGAGGGGGGAATAGGGGGTAGGTGGGGGCATACCCTTGTGGAGGCAGGAGGGGGGATGGGATAGGGGGCTCCTGGGTGGTGGGGGGAATGGAGCGAGGAGACAAAATCTGAAATGTATTTTAAAGAAATAAATAAATTTAAAAAAAAAGAAAAAAGAGAAAAAAAGAAAAGAAAAGAAAAGAAAAATGAGTGATGTCATTCCAGACAGCTGGGGACATTTGTAAAGGAATCCAAAGTGCCCAAGCTGCCCAAGACTGAGAGGCAACTGCAGATTCTGAGAGCCATCAGCATCAAGAGAAGGTATAGCAGCTACAGGGAGTGCTCCGAGAAAGTGACATTTCCAGGAAACTGGATGATGGGCCAGGCACGGGTGGTACAAACCTTGTAACCATAGCACTCGGGAGGTGGACACAGGAGGACACGTTCTTAAAGCTAGCTTTAGCTATATATTGAGTCCAAGGTCAGCCTGGGCTACATAAGATGCTGTTACAAGCAAAGAAACAAGATATAAAAACAGGTAGAAGATAGCAATTTCTTAAAAAGCCACAGGTCTGGAGAAAGAATCCAATGGTCAGGCTCTCAGAGAGGGTTTCTAGGTTTTGCATCATTCAAGTTTCTTATTGAGTTACAGTTAGAAGGGATCGTACAGTGGATACAAGCAGAGCACCAAAAAAACCCAGTAAGGTGTTGGGGAACACATATCATGAGCAAAATTGCAAAACTTTCATTTCTCTATCCAAGCACTGGAACATGGGCCACAACAAAGAGTTTAAAGACTCCATTTGTCAGCATAGTTGACATCCTTCAGTATGGGGAAGGAAGGCTTGGGGAAGTACAGCTAGTGGAATCCCATTTCTGCAAAGTCCTATGAACTCATTTGTTCATGTCCATCCACCCATCCTCCCATCCATCCTGCCATACATCCTGCCATCCACCCTCCCATCTATCCATTCATGTACCCACTCACCCATTCATCCATCCATCCATCCATCCATCCATCCATCCATCCATCCATCCATCCATCCTCCTATCCACCCATCTATCTATCCATCCATCCAGACCCCTTTTCTCTTTGAAAATAAATCTGGGGTCATCAATGTGACTCAGTGGGTTAACATGCTTGACACTAAGTCTCATGACCTGAGTTCAATCCACATGGTTGAAGGAGAGAATATTCTATACCCAGCGATGTGACTCATACCTGTCTTCCAGGACCCAGGAGAATGCGTTAGGAGGCTCTCCTGGAGTACAAGGCCAATGTGGGCTACACAGGGTTCCAGGCTAGCTTGGGCTACAGAGTGAGACCCTGCTAGCACAACAAAAAAAGGGAAGAAATAAATGAAAGAAGGAATAAAGGAAGAAAGAGAGAAAGAGAAAAAGAGAGAATGGGAAAGGGGTGGGTGGAGAGGGAAGAACAGGGAGAGCATGAGGAGTGGAAGGAGACAAGAAAGGGAAGGAAAGAGGGAAGGAAGAAAAAGGAAGGAGGAAGAAGAGAAAAAGAGGGAGAGGAAGAAAGAGAACAAAGAGAGACCAAGCAAGGCAAGAGGAACTTTCCAGAAGGAATACACTCACAGGCTAATAATGTTGACTGTTTACTGCAGCAACAATCTGTTTGTTCATTTAGAGACCTGGTTTGTATTTCTCTAATCCCCATCAAGCTACTCCAAAATCTCCATGTGAAAGGCTAATTTCTTTCCATGAGAGCAATTTCTTTCCACCTCCATAACTCGAGTTTCCAATAGCATCCTCCTTGTTAGGGACAGAGTCAGCTAGTGCCTGACACAGAAGCTAAAGTCTGCCTTAGATCAGCATGGTGCAGCCTCTCATTACAGAAATGACTTCAACAGCCACATCCTGAAGCATCAGGGGAAAAAGGCATGGAAATTCCAAACAGCTAACGTCATCTGAAGTAATGGCTGGCACAGAAACAAAGCAAAGCAACCCAACGCAAAACGCCTTGGGGAGAGAAGTCAACCCTCAACACACTGCTAGCCTCTATCCTCCCTGCTTCCAGGGAGTTCTTGGTTAGCCTATTATTAAAAAAATGATACATGTATACATGGTACTTTGATCATATTTATACCTCATTACTACTTTTTGTTCTTCCTTTTACCAGTTTTATGTGTTTGTTCTTTATCTTCTTGCCCAGATACGCACACTTACCAGAACTAATCAAGCCAGCACTAAAAGGGCACGTGTATTGCATGTAAATTACATGTAAATAAAGTTTGCAAATAACCCACAACAAACCAAGTGAGAACAGCAGAGGCTCAAAACTAGAAAATTAAAAGTTATAATAAAATAGAATAACATACATGTAAAAATATAATAAAAATACGAGTTAAAAAGCAAATAATAATAATAGAAATATTCAGGATACAAATACCATTAAATACACAAATATACAAAAACATCTCATGATATCAACCATTCACTTTAAAGGATGAAGTAGCATGGACTGGAATAACTGCATAGCCAGGACCTACCTACCAGTACACTAGATAGGAGAGTGGTCCAACTGTCAATGCCAGGTTCTGATGCTTGACTGGATAAATGCAGCACAAGAGGCATGGTGGTCCTTGGAGTACGGGAAGGCAGGGCAGAAAAGCACTTGTCTATCAGTTTCCCTCAGACACAAGTTCACCTTACAATCTACTTCAGGAAGTACCTTCCACCCACAGCCATTTGCTCCTAACTCTCCCCTTTTATTAACGTTCCCCTTTAGCTACTTACCAGGGCTCCTGCATCATCCCAGCACTTTCAGGTTTACCATCTTGTCCAGGATATAAGAAGGATCAACTTAAGGCAGTAAACTTTAAACTTTATTACCTGTTAAGAGCCCTGTCGAACCCGGTTAGCTGGGGAAGTGGCTGAGCTATTGCCTCAAAGAGGGAGAAAAGATTGTCTGAGGAGTCCACTTATCTCTGTTTTTCCTGTCTGTATGAAACATGGACGCACTCTTAGTGAAAAGCATCCCGCGTCTGCTTCCATCAACCATCCAGTGAATATTCTGCACCTCTTCTCACCCTTTACACAGGGGATTGTAGCAAAAATCATCAGAATGGCACTTAAAGTCACAATAAGAGGAATAAAAACCTGTCAGCTTTTAGCTGTAACAGCAGCATCATTGGAGCTGGAGGCTCGAGTGATAACTCAGCTCAGGGCAAGTTGTTACCTCAGAAGCGGGAGTTAGCATCAAATTGTTCTTAGAGTGACTGCTGTTTCCAAGGTGGCACTCTGGGGTTACAGGGCAGTCACTAATCCGGTGATAAAGCATGTTGTCCCCGGGCTATGAGCTTCTAGTAGACCATCGGGTACCCAACTGTAAGCCAGCACAAAGCATCTCTCCTTTCTAAGAGGGCACCCAGAGATGGTGAACTAAGATAACAAATCCATGGCCACGCCTGACCATTGGTTACAGTTCCAGAATGGCCATGCCTGACCACAGGGGCATTGACACTGAAAGCAATTCTGAGAGTTCTCTTTTTCAAAGAGAAAAGAGGTCTATAAAGATGGATGGATGGGAGGATGGATGGATAGATAGATAGATAGATAGATAGATAGATAGATAGATAGATGGATGGGAGGATGGGTGGATGAATGGATGAGAGAGTGGATGGGTGGATGGATGGGTGGATGGATGGATGGATGGATGGATGGATGGATGGATGGATGGATGAATGGATGGATGAATGGATGGATGGGTAGATGGGTAGATGGGTGGGTAGATGGGTAGATGGATGAGTAGGTGGGAGATGGATGAATGGATGGGTGGGTTGGGGATGGATGGGTGAATGAATGAGAGAGTGGATGGACTGATAGGTGGATGAAAGGAAAGTGTACCATCAATGCCACTGAACTACAGTCTTAAAACTGGCAGGGACAGAAACTTGTTAAATGCGTTCTATCACATTATAAGATCAAGAGTGGCCAGATGTGACTGGAAAGAAGAAGAAAGATGATGTTTACTGAGGGTCACAAGGGATGCCCTGAAATCAAACTGTTTGACTTTGAAACTTTCTGCATTTCACAGATGACTTCTGTGTACAAGCCTGTTTCTGTTTTCTCATTCTAACTCATTCCCTTCTCACTGAAAGTCTCCTCTCAAGACAACAAAAATGATAACTAAAGATTTGAAAAGGGGCTTGTCAGAGAAGAAGCACATTTTCCACTAAGCAATCCAACCACAACAGCACAATTTAAAAACAGAAACTAATTTTGAGTTTTCAGGTTTGTTTTTTTTAAAGATTTATTTATTTAATGTATACGAGTGCCCTATCTGCATGTATGCCTACATGCCAGAAGAGGGCATCAGATCATACTGTTGATGATAATGGGCCACCATGTGGTTGCTGGGGATTGAAATCAAGATCTGGAAGGGCAGTCAGTGCTCTTAACTGCTAAGCTAACTCTCCAGCATTGAGTTTTCAGTTTTATAAACAGAGCTATGTGACTAAAATTAGGCCAAATGGAATGAATAATATAGTTGGTATGGTACCTGAAGTGTCTGTGTTCAGAGGTTAGGTTTAAAGAAATGAAATGTAGCCAGGCAGGACAGGAAGTACATCCTATAATCTCAGCACTTGGAAGGCAGAAACAAGAGGATCAAGAGTAGGGCCATCCTTGGCTACCTAGTGAGTTAGAAGTTAGCCTGGGCTACATGAGACTATCTCAAAAAAATGAGCAAACAAAAATATCCAGGAGATCTAATTCTCTAATGATATAACAGGATAAACAAATAGACTAGATAGACCAGAAGATTAAAGAAAATCATAGCTCATAACTGTACCATCATGCCCAGATTGCAGAATCAGACTGGGAAGCCTACTGAACACAAACTGTCTTGTTCCCTGGTGTTCTCTCAGCTCTCTGCAGCCAAGAGGGCTTCAGCAGAGAATGTCTGGGGCATGATGCCTATGTGTATGAACCTGTGTGTACATGAGAAAAGGGAGAATTCACCGTTGTCATAACCAGAGAATTTGCATCAGAAGGGTGAGAGAGCCACGTCTTCTCACAGGGGCAGCCTATCCTCCTTTTATAAGACACACAGAATACTTAATGGATATTCATCAACCTCACACCATCTGTCGAATTACGATGACTACCCCATATACTAATCAAGGAGGCAATCAAGTGTGGTTCTGTACAAAGTCTCACTCTTTCAGACTTAAATGTATGTCATCATCTAGGGAAGTAAGTGCCAGGAGATATTTAGCAGGGTTGTGGTACTAACAGAAGCAGGCAGAATGGGTAAGAGAAGAAGATGAGCTAGCTCAGTCTAACAACACACAGGCAGTGGACTCCATTCACTGACACTAGTGCCTATCTTCCAATAACAAGATTCCATGTCCCTCTACACACATCAATACCCTCTGGAACAGCTTCTGCAGTCACTAGCATCGTATGTGAAATGTCACACAAGGTTACATGTTTGAACGGTGACAGGAAACACAAAGGTGGCAGTTTCTCCAGTCCCCTACGAGGCCAAGTTCCTTTATTCCTCTGGCATTGGTTCCACGTGCTGTTCTGAAAGCCAGGACGAAGTGAGCATGGCAAACCCTTTCTTCCCTTTGGTATGGAGGGCAATGAGTCAATGTTTATACATCGGGCCTGCTATTAAAGCAAATAAGCAGAATCAGGCATTCCGAGCCATTCCTTGTTTTTCTTTCCAGTTCACTTGAGCACGGAGCTCTCCATATTTGGGCACTTGAAATTGGGAGAGGGATTTACCCCTTATCGCATGCTTCGTTATCAGTTCTCGACATAAGGCTTTCGCTGAGACTCTCTGATAAAAAATGTCTAAAATGCTTGCTATGTTGCTCTGCAGTAAAGGATGCCTGTGGGCTGGGACTGCACCCAGGGACTTTTCAAACTCTGTTGTCGACGAGGCATCTCATTCAGCAAGCGGCATGTAGAGGGGCTGAGCATCCAGCTACGCCTCACCCCCACCAGCCCCTGCCCCTGGAACATGCAGGGTAGTTCATTAGTCGGTTGACCACAAGATAAAGACAGACCCATATCACCAGGTGATCTTTCTGAAAGGCTTCTCAAGCAAGTGGCAAAACATCTGAATCTGAGTTAATCAAGTTGCCTGCCCCAAAATAGAGGACCATGTCCTGTCCCTAGGGCTCCTTGGTTTCTCTCGCTTCCCACTTAGTCTCAATATTTACTATTGAGACTAGGAGAGCAGGAACGACAGGACATTTGCATGGGCTCTACATTTCCTCTTCTTAAGCAGAAAACAAAACAAAACAAAACCCAAAACTACCAAGAAATATGGTGAATTATGTACTTCATGCACATGTAGGGGTCCTTCCCATTTTTCTCCATTACATTTTAAACACGGGAGTTACAACGCAGAGAGCTGAGAAAGAGTCTGTGATTCCCACCCACCCAGCATCAGGCAAGTTTCAGAGTCCCAGACTGTACTTACAGAAACCACAGGTTATTCTCACTCTCACTTTTGAATTTGAATTTAGCGAAATGAAACACTCATTTCCATTCTAGTATGTTTAAGAGCTAACACTGAAATGTATATTATGGGTCATATTTGGAAATGAGTGGGCGAACACTGGTCCAATCCAAGTTTAGAGAGCATTTTTTTTTTTTTTTTGAGAGAGAGCCCTCAGGCCACCTAGGGTACGCTGTCTATAAAGAGCATAAGAGGGAAAAGTATGTTGGAAGGAGAAGGGTGGTCGGCTGGATTGACCTGTGACAGTAATAATACAGGCAGTCACAGTCGAAGAACATCTTTGAGCCAGTACTCCCTTGGGTTCTGTTGACAATCTGTAGTCAACAAGGGTCTGTGGGATTCCTAAGAGCTGGGCCAAGCCCCTCCCCCATGCTCAGCACTTCCCCTGGAATCAGACTGTGAGCAGGTCCAGGAGCTTGCTGCTCTCTGCTGTGCTTTGAGAACCCCCAACCTCTCTTTTGGTTGTATTGTTTGAAATGTGCACTTGTGAGCTCTGCGCTACCTCTGAGTCTTGCTAGTCCTGTTTGCTCTTAGCCATCCTTGGGCTGTCTTTCTGGGAATGATGCTAAGTGCTTTTAGGCTTTGTGTTGCTAGGTACCCTACCAATCATGTCGGCATCCTGTGTAAAAGCTTTAAGTGGCTATTCGCCAGTATTTGAAATATGCTTCAAGCCAGGTGTGGTGGTGCAGGCCTGAAACACTAGCATTTGTGAGGCAAAGGCAGAAGAATTGCCACCAAATTTGAGGCCAGCCTGGTCTACATAGGGGATTAGTGAGCTCCAGGCAAGCCAGGGCTACAGAGCAAGACCTTGTTTCAAATACATACATACATACATACATACATACATACATACATACATACATGAACTCTGACTAGCTTACCAGATGATAAGAGAAATCAGAGTGAAAACAAGCTGCCCAAACTGAAGATCCCTTGTCCCTACAGCCTGTGAAACTTTAACAATCATTCTAGACTAATACGTCACAGCCTAGCTAGCATAGAACAGAATAGTCAAATGACCTGTAGAATCACTATACAGTATGTTGTTGTAAGCTACGATGTGTTGGAATCACTTGTTACATGGTATATGCTGACTGATACACTCTAGCGTTATGGTTGACACCTACTCACACCTCAGGTATGAGGATGGATAAAGGCCTGATCCCAAAAGATGCCATGCTGGTTTGCATCCACAGGATGCTGAAGGTACCATTGGGAGAACGCTGTCTCATGGTATAGAGAGTTGTTTATTTTCTTATTTCCATCCTTAGTGATAGAATACTCCTCAGCTGTTGTGGATGCCCAGCTTTTGCAAACACTCAGTCAATATTTGCTAGAGTAAGACAAAAGAATACAGATTTTTGTCTTCAGGCTTTCTCCTGTCTTTAATGTCAGAGCATCGATCTTAGACATTTTTTTTCTATACTGCTACTGTTAATAATATCTCATGTATCGTCATGTGCTTCCGTTTCATAGTTCCACTCATACCAATAGTTACTGGGAATCTCCCTATGCTTTATATAGGGTAAAACTATCACATCTTTTCACTATACCTTTCAGTTTGACTAATACCCAAAATTTACCTAAAATTCCAAATGTCCTCAGCTTATACACACAGACAGTTCTGACAGATGCTCTCACTCCTGGATCATTGAGAGCCCTCTGGGTCTGATGCTGTAGAAAGGCAGTTGTAACTGTCTTTGGAAGACAGGGAAACAAAGCAATAGGCAGGTAGCTTGTTCGTGGTTTCACAGAGAGAGAGAGAGAGGGTGGGAGGGGAACTCTCACTACCCAATCCTGGCCTGATATCTCCTGTGAGATGGAATCCAGGGCACCCCATCCTCAGTTATTTAGTTTATATGCCCGTGTGGTCTACAATGATAGAGAAGAGATGACAGGCTTATTTTAAAAGGGCCTCCATCTACCATGTGTATAGATAGAGTGTGAAATATATCAAGCCTCAGTTTTATGAGACTTAAGTTGGTTATCACAGACCTCGTCAAATTTCTTTTTTTAAAAAAAAACCAACCATCAGGGCCAGCAAATGACCCAGCAGGTGAAGATGTTGCTGTCACTCTGGATGACCTATGTTCAATCCCTAAAATCTACATTGTAGAAGAAAAGAATGAATATTCTCTCTCTCTCTCTCTCTCTCTCTCTCTCTCTCTCTCTCTCTCTCTTTCTCTCTCACACACACACAGACACACATATGTGATTTAAATAAGGAGCTATCATCAAATCTGGATATTGTTGTCTTCTAACTGAAATGTCACTCTCAGTCATTGTATTTCTGGATCATGTCAACATGAAGGCGCTGTCTTTATGCTAGTGAGCCATTAATGATAATGAGTACTTACACTACGTATTCAATTAGGAATTATAGAATCATCTTTAAAAAAACCCACCCCTCCTATAGTACAGAAATGCACTTTAAGAGATATTATTATTCCAGGTACACGAAGTGTCTTCTATTATGTTAATCATTTAGAATAATGAGTAAGCTGTGCATGCTACACATTGTCTAACAAATCTGCTTTACTTGACTTCTTCCTTGCTCGTTTTGAAACAGGGTCTCATGTAGCCCAGTCTGGCCTTAAATCCACTATACAGCCAAGAATGACCTTGAACTTGGGATCTTCCTGGTCCTACTTCCTAAATCCTGGGATTACAGGCCTGTGTCACCAGACAGGGTTAAGCAGTGTTGTGGATGAAACTTGGGGCTTTTATATGCTAAATAAGTATTCCACCAGCTGAGCTACCTCCCAGCTTTACTGCACAGGAAACAGTTAAACTGTGAAAGTGCCAGCCTTTCCTTGATGGTCCCTTTTTCACCCAAATCATCTCTCTTAATTCAAGTCTCAGGTCTTATTAAATTATTTATCCCTCTTCTGGCCCAGAAGAGGATCTGATTAGTCACTCATACATGAGGGATACTAGCCTCGCCCAGTTAGATCCACACCAGCATCATTACCACAGTGAACAGAGTTACACACACACTTGCCTCAACTGTGGTCATTAAGAGAAACAAACAATCGTGAAAGCACAGGAACTCTGTCTTAATGAACACACAGGTAAGACGGGAAGACGGGTCTTCCGTGCCCCTGTACATCTCAGATGCCCTAGGACAACCCTCTCCTGAAGTTTCTTGGGTTCTCCATCTCCTTACAAAGGCCCACCTTCAGTCTCTCTCTGTTTAAAACAAAACAAAAAAAAGTGCCTTGACATCTCTAGGGGAAAATGTCAGCTAAACTCACTGGCCACAGCTTGCACAAAGAAATGATTATGGAATGCCACATGACTAATTAGTTTCAGACTTAAAGGTTGGCCAAGTCTGGTCTGAAGCAGTGATTCTGTGGATAAGAGTGCTTGCTGCTCTTCCAGAGGACCAGAGCTCAGTTCTCAGTACCCATGTCAGAAGGCTCACAACTGCCTCTAAGTCCAGGCACTCAAATGCATAGACGACAGACAGACAGACAGACAGACAGACAGACAGACAGACAGACAGACAGGAAGAAAGGCAGACAGATATACAGGCAGGCAGGCAGATAGACAGACAGGCAGGCAGGTAGGCAGACAGACACATAACACCTCTCCCTGCCCCCCCTCCACGTACGCACACCTTTTTTTTTTTTTTTAAAGTGAGGTCAAATAAGGCCACAGACTTTTAGGATTTTTCTATTTGTTTGGTTCCAAGTCAGAAAATGGCAGGCGTCATTTGATGCCAGTTCATTGTGGTCTAATGGGAGGAGGAGAGAACTGGGAGGGCAGAACACAAGGTGAGCAGTGTTCTGTCTTAGGGCTGGGCACGGAGATGGATTACTGGGGCCCAGTAGGAAAGCTCTCCTTACACTGGGAGCTTTCAGGCCAGACCCGTCAACAGGAAACAGAGGCAAGATCAGTGGTTTTGGTGTTCCCTTCATTCTTCCTCCACCTCCTGACCTCTGGTTCTTCCTAGCTCACATCTCCAACACTAGTGCTGCTTATCAGCAAAACATTAACCCAATTCTCTCTCTCTCTCTGTCTCTCTGTCTCTCTCTCTCTCTCTCTCTCACACACACACACACACACACACACACACACACACACACACACATCAGTACTATCAAATTCATTGAGATCGCAAACATCCCACACGATGCCTGGATGATCCACTGGCTGGCTAGCTACTAGTTGGCTTGCTACTCTCCATGGGAAGGTATTTATGCCAGCCCAAGTACTGTCTGATCTTCAGTAAATGACACTGCCATGGTCTACCTAAGTAAGTGACATCCTGTCCCTGGAGGTTGGCCCAGATGAAGGAAATGTAAAATCCTTTCTGTGCCTGGTGACTGCCAGCTCCATTCTGACCCCTCAAGGCCACCCATGTTCACTTCCACTCCTTTGGTTGTCTTCAGGGAAGCACCTGCCAGCAGGTTGCTATGACAACTGGCAACACAGCTGAGGCACAGAAACAGATCACCAGGAGAGCTAGGAACATGAACCGCAAACCCCAGTGAGAACACGGGGATCCCCACAGCTAGCTGTTCTGACCCCCAAAAGGAGCATCAGAAAGGGGACGGGGACTCCTTTCAGGTACAGGATAGTGACTCTACTTCAAATAATGTGTGCCAGTAGCAGCTAAGCAATAATTCACTGTCATTAATTCACTGTCATTAATACATTTCGTTTATTAGTCTCCTGAGAGCCCAGGGAGGAAATCTATTCAGAAGTTCAAGTGTGAATGCCAGAGGCAGGTAGAAAAACTGAGGTGGTTAAAGAGGAGAAAATCTGCTTGCACAAGTATCAGTTGCCTTTAATAAAAACCAGCACCCTATTCTTACTGTCCCATTCCTTGGAGAAGAAAGAAAAGGTAGACTAAAAATCTAGGATTGTCATGGTGGAGAAGGGTGAGGAGAAGCGTGGCCAGTGCTTTGTTCTCTGGAGTGGGACTTACAGTGCTTATAGAGACCCAAGAATGAAGAATGCATTATCACATTAAAAAAAAAAATTCACTTCTATGCAAGCAACAAAGGTTCTAGAAGGCGGAAAATATCAGAACTGAAGAGAAACCAAAAATGATTTTAGCAAGTGGACTTAAGATCAGTAAAAATGAGGTGTCCCAGTGTTGGTGAAGACGGTAGACATTCTGACTGAAACAGTCACATATTTTACCTAACTTGGGGACTTTTGCTGTGGCCACTTCTGCCCGTATCACCAGCAAAAACATTCAACTGCCAGGCACTCAAGAATGGAAGGGAGACAGTCTTAGGGACTTGTGCATATATGCTCAGGAAAGAAGGAGAATTTACAGGTAAATTTTGGTTCAGGGCCTAACAGGCATGCTCCAAAGCAAATTCTCGAAAGCTGAACATGTTGGTACTTGCCTAGACTTCCAGAACGTGGCATGGAGATGTGAGAGGAACAAGAGTTTAAGATCATCATTGGCTATATAAGAGTTTGAGGCCAACCCGAGCTCTGAGAGACCCAGTATCAGCAGATGAGCAAACAAACAAACAACAACAACAACAAAACCTCAAAGGACTGGGAACAAAAATCACCACTTGTACGCCATCCTGTTTCTATTTCAATCTTGGTGACTGAACCGAGGTCAATTGTTTCAGGAACAAAGACTTACTTGCTTCAAAATAGGCTTCAAAGACTGCACTTTGCTACCTCAGCTAAAGGGGTTCTGTATTTCTGCAAACCGCTTCCACAGAATTGTAACATATTCACCCAGATGAAAGAAGATGAATTGGTTCTTTCTAAGATTCGTCTTTGTGATAATCTACTATAGAGGAAAGCATTAGATCCTTGGTCCCACAAACCTCTAATGAAAACAGTCTGGCTCTGAGATCTCACATAGCCTGACTCAAAAGCACCTAACACAAGCCTTATCTTTTAGTGTTGCGCTTGTCCCTTGCCTTCTCGGGGCACACACATGTATGGGTTGACCTTATCCCCCCACTGGGAGGTTTAAGGCAGAGGCTCCTGGAAACCTGGCTCTGAGTAATTCTGCCCAGCACCCCTCTTGGCACACCTGAGTGCCTTGGCATCTTCATCCCCAGCAGAACGCTCTTCTGAGATAACCTCCCAAGGGCAGTGAACAGAGATGGCTCAGTCCTGTACCCTGGACTGAGAACTTTATCCTGGTTCATAACCTTCTTTTAACAAATAGTATTCTAAAGGTCAGTTAGAAATCACAACACTCAGGCTGCTACTCCCCTTCCTCCCCCTTCCCCCATAACACAGATATGGCAGGAGTTCACAGACTCTTTTCTTGTCATAGATCTTTCCTTCTGTGATACTGCTGAGGGGGAGGGGTGGAGGGAGCTGCACACTGGGGGAAGAGGGTACTGAGGAGAGTGTCTATGCCTGCAATGGCTGGACCTGGTCAACCAACTCAGAGAGCGTCGGTTAAGTCTCCTCTCAGAACAAATAGCCCATATTCGGGTCTCCAAAAGGTTTCTTCTCCAGATAACATACAATGGAAGTGGCCTGGAACTAATGAGGCTACCAGTAAGTGAGGTTTGAGGAAGCTGGGGGGAAAGATTCAAATGAGTAAGACAGGAAACCCTTATAGAAATCTTCACACTCTCGCATGGAAACGAACAGAGCCTCCTCACCTATCATCCACAGGTCAATGTGCGACTTCAAACAAGGACTAAGTCACAAGGAGGGGAACCCCCCCTCCACATACACACACACTAAGCTAATATTAAACTGCCCCTCCTCTCTCAGACCCCCTTACCTAGTTCAAAATGCTTTTATGACCATCTAGAAATTGGTTTCTCAGACGCAAACCTACAAACTCCGACCTGACAGACACATAGGGAAACCACTCGAGTGCTCGTAGAAGAATGTGCAGTCACAGTTCTCTCACTCCTAGACCAGAATTCACATCCCTTGTCTCTGCGCTGTTTGAACAGGGAGAGTGGTGTTTGGTTTTGCCTGCTTCTTCCTAGGCTCACTCTAAATGGTATTCTAAGCAGTCATTCTGATAAAGGATTGGAAAAACACCCAGGCTTAGGGACACCTTTATTCCTGCCATCATCAAAAGCAGGGCAGTATGTTGTCTTCCTAAACTGGCTTCTGGTTGCTTCCTCTCCTCCCAAACATCAGAGAGCAGAAGCTGGGCCTCATCTGAAGCAACCACCATTTCTTTCCTCTAAGTGGTATGCCAGAGGGGAACCTTCCCTGCCACCTTGTACTTAGCTAACTTCCGGTGCAGCACTTCCGGTCCAGCGCCATGCCAGGAATAAAAGGGAACGCAAATGTCAATGAAATGACAAGGCTGTAAGAGATTAAAACATTGCCATTGGTAGACAGTCATGTGCAGGCTGCTCATGGACAAGAAGCCAAAAACCACTCAGTTGGAAGAGAGGAGGAAATGTGTCAGGTAGAATTTTGCTTTCTAAGTATCTGAAACCCCCCAGGCTCACTAATAGTTACACTGTAATATGATGTCCTTAAATGCTTTCCCTACCCAAATTTATATCACACATATCACAGACATTTAGCATCTATTCCTACACTGCAGTGGATAAGACTGTGACTCTCCAACGCCTACACAAAAAGTCAACCATGGCCATGAGAATACATGTAACCTCAAAGCCGTGGCAGGGCATGGAGACAGGAGGACCGCTTGAGCTTGCTAGCTGTCAGTGCCCCCATACTGCCTAGCTTCTATTAGCCTGTAATTCCAGCTGTGGGGAATCTGATATCCTTTTCTGGCCTCTGAAGGTATTCTCACTCATACATATACACATACACATACACATACACATACACATACACATACACATACACATACACATACACATACACATACACATACACATACACATACACATATGTATAATTAAAAATAAGAACATCTTAAGTTATTAGATTTATTCACTTCTGCGTGTATATATATATATCTGGGTATACACACACCATGTTGAATATGGGGAGATCAGAGGATGATTTGAAGGAGTTGGTTCCCTCCTTTGATCACACGGGGCTGTGGGATCGAATATATGTTGTTGGAATTGTTGTAAGCACCTTTATCTGCTAAACCAGCAGTTCTCAACCTCACTAAGGTGGCGAGCCTTTAATACAGTTCCTCATGCTGTGGTGACCCTCCCCAACCACAAAGTTAGTTTCGTTGCTACTTCACAACTGGAATGCTGCTACTGTCATGAATCATAATGTAAATATCTGTGCTTTCTAGTGGTCTTAGGTGACCCCTGTTACAGGGTTGGTTGATCCCCCAAAGGGGTCAGGACCCCCAGGTTGAGAACTGCTGTGCTAAGCCAACTTGACGTCAATGACTACATTCGGTGCATTAAACCAAAAGCACCTAAAAACTAGGTTGTAGCAAATCCTTGGTTTTTAAGGAGTTGATGAGGGAAAAGGAGGATCTGATCTGCTTCAGAGCAACGTCCTGGTGACACTCAACACAAAAGCTACAACTACAGAGGTCATCAACCTCTATTTGTTTTGTTGTCCATTTTGAAATGTGTCACCGGGGGTGCTGAGACCCAAGTTACATGGCCACTTGCCATGTCGAACACAAAACGCAGGTCTTTAGACTCCTCTTCCAGCTTTCAGTGACTTTCCCTTCCTGTGTGAGGCTTGATGCCTCTCTGCTCTCTGAGAGCCAGGTGGAGACACCTTCGTGGGTAAAGGCCAACTGTTAGGAAGAGTGTGACAGAAGGGAGCGGCTGTTAATGAGATAGGCAGAGTAGTAAACACACTGAGGAATCAGTCTGAGGCATAGTCCAGAGGGGTTGATGAGGCCGAGCCGCTTTGCCAATGACGCTGTGACTACTGCTCACACCTTGCGACGCCCACACTCACACCCATTTGCGCACAAATACACATTCCCTGGTGATTCCCGTTTGTAACACCCTTCCTAGGCACAGGCATTAAGGCTCTCAGAGTGTGAGGACTAGTTGAAAATAGAAACTGAGGGTTAGAAGGTGGAGCAAGGTTAGGAGAGGTTACCGATACCATATTTACTAACGGTCAGCCTCGCTCTACATTTAAGTGATGAAGAGAAAGTTCTAGGCATGCCTAAGGAGGTCACTGGAATTTCACATTTTCTTCCTCTCAGCTCACTCTGTTTATAGAGGGATTTTTCAAGTGCCTTAAAGTTGGTCATGTGGCATCTCCAAATTTACACTTCAGGACCTTTGAGAACTTCACATAGTGCCTGAGGTCTGATTTAAGCCCTTCAGAGCAACAGTATAAAAGGCAAACCCACTATGATAGTCAGAAAGCCGGCCTGGACCACAGTAACTGTTCTCATTTAGACTGAAGCTAGGTCTGAAAGTGACTTTCTGTAAGACCTATGCTTCCCAGGAAAATAGCACCTTAAAAAAAATCATGATGCGAGCAAGCAACCTGACCAGCAGTGTTTGCAGCGAAACATCTTAACACTTAAACCCAACAGGGCCCCAGAGTGGTCCATGAGCATGACAAAAACTTTTATGAGAAAATACTTACACAACTCTCCTCCCATGGTGCAGCCCTAAACCAATGTGTCCATTGCTTAATGAATAAGAAACATACAGCAACCCACAGATTTATAAAATAACACTTTCTTTGGTGATGATGGGGGTGGCGACCTGCCTAGGGTCATCAATATACTTGATTTTAACAATATGACTAGGAGTAGAAGCCATGGCCACAGGTGCCAAGGCAAGTCACAAGCTTCTAGAAACCACAAGATCACACCTATCAGTGAAAACACACTGAAACAGCAGAGCCTTCCATCAGCTACAAGGAGGCATGGGGAAGTTTTAAACTTAAAGATTTAAATTTTTTAAAATGTGTATGTGTTCCATAAGTGCAGTTGCCCATGGAGGCCAGTAGAGGGCACTGAATCTCCTTCGGCTATAGTTACAGAGCATAGTGTATTTCTCTGATGTGGGTGCTGGGAACTGAACTCTGGGCCTCTGGAAGAGCAGTATGTGCCCTCAACCTCTGAGCCATCTCTCCAGTTCCAGGAAGTTTTAAATTGAACAAGTTAATTTTGACAATACTATTAAAGCACTAGGAAATAGGGATAGATATCTTAATATATATCAGAAAATGCTTTTGAAAATTCTTTTGACATCAGTACTCTTTCTCTCTGATATGTGCTGTGTCTGTCTCAACTTTATAAAATCTTTTAGGCAGTCACAAAGAGTAAGTGATAAAAGACTGAAAAGCAATTGTGACTGAATCATGAAGAAGTTCAGTGGTTAGGGGCACTGGCTGCCAAGGCTGAGCGTTTAAACTTCACCAAAACCCATAGAGAATGAGAACCTACTTGGAAGCTATTCTCTGACCCCCCACATTCAACCTCTCTCCCAACACACATAATCAATAATTTAAAAAAAGACTAAGAAGGTTCAAAACTTATATGTTATAAAATGTCCAGTTACATGTACAGTATACTAACAGATTATACTTGAAGTTGAATTTTTATATTAAAAACCACAAAGATATTATTATTACTTTTCTCAGAGGTGTCCACTGGCCATCTAGAACTTTCCTGTGGTTATATTCTTTCCTGGTCAACAGTCTCCTAGATTTTGTAGACTGTGTGTGTGTGTGTGTGTGTGTGTGTGTGTGTGTGTGTGTGTGTGACAGTCACAAGCAAATGGCAGATCTAGGTAAATCCATTTCAAATTTCATAGCAAATAGGCTCCTCGAGGCTCAGAGTAGGCCACTTTATCAACTGCCAGACATTGAAATTTATCAAGAGGCTTCATCTGACATGAAGTACAATTTACTAATCCCAACATCACAGACAATTACCCTGATAAAAGCCAGTAAATCAGCCAATTCTGAATCAGGAAAAAAAAAAAAACCCTAAATAACCATTCTTCCATACAGGTCTGACATTTTGAAGATAAAAAAAAACAAAACAAAAAATAAAAAACAAAACAACAGAAACAAAACCCAAAACAACCAACTAAGCAACAACAATAAAAACCCCAAACCAAATCAACAACAGTAATAGCAGCAACAAAAAACCAGCAACAAACATTCTGGTTAAGTGAAAGAAGCCCGAGATAAACAATAACATTAGTTACACATGGAAATCCAAGCCTTTAATCCTCATCCCATTCATCATCCTAGAAGAACAGTGGCCAACAGTTCCCTATACAGTTGATACCACTGACTATGCCAGTAGCAAGAGAATAGAACCCTGTAATTCACTTTTGGTCTACAAGTGGACCATCAGCTCTGCTCCAGGGCAGCTAGGGAAAGGCGAGTTTGTAGTTGATAATATAGAACCTCTTCTGAAAACAAGAGATCTGAAAACTGGGTGATCACCCAAAGCTCACACTAGCAGCCCCTCACACCAGGCTCACACTGGGCAATCACCCAGGGTTCACACTGGCAGTCCCTTCCCACTGACCACCGATCTTACAAGGCAAGTCTGCAGACAGTTGTTCACTTACAGCATTCACTATGCTCTGCTCCCAGGAAGCCTCCCTGAGACTTTACCATGGAAACTTCCTTCAGCAGCTGGGCCGCCCAGGCTCTGGTGTTGTCTTTCTTTCTTTCACAGAGAGGTTAGAAATACCTGGCATGAGAACAACCCAGAAAGAAAAGAAATGATGAATACATTTATCCAATCACGTCTTTCAACAATCCGGTCATCTGGTCAACCAAAATCATAATTCAACAAAGACCATTTACCAGGACCTGTTTTAGTTAGTTAGTATGCTATTTTTTATTTGTTTGTTTAAGTTACTCTATGACATAACCAACATTTCTTTTTCTTACTCTTTTTCCCTCTCCCATGAGACTGAAGTCAATTCTAGGAAACTTCAAACCTAACCCCAGGTGAGATACAAACTTGCTCAAAGGAAGCCACTGTTTTGCTGGAGTGTGTCTTGTGTCCCTGTAATCCTAGCAATGGGGACGTAGAAGCAGAAGAGCTAAGTCAGCCTGGGTTATAGGAAACCCTGTCTCAAAAACACCAAAGCCAGCAAGGAGAGGGAGGAGGGGAGTCAGAAAGAGAGAAAAAAATTGCTAGAGGCATATGTAGCTCAGAAGTGTAACACTTGCATAGCACTCCTGAGTTCCTAGGCCTAATCCTCAGCACTGGAAAAACAAACAGGATCCCCAAATAAGTCACTTGACTTAACTCTCAGGAAAAGGAAGCAAAGACTACTATCGCTGGCCATTTTCATACCTCCCAGCGAGACTGGGAAGATCAATAAGTGCTCTTGAGAAGCACTCGAAGCTCCCCAGAAGACAGACACTATGTCAACAGAAGGTGTTATTATTGGTCACAGCCTGCTACTGAGCTCTCTGAGCCAGAGTATAAAACCTAGCTTTGGCGGAGCACCAGGCATCAGGCTCTCCCTGGGGCACTCAAACATCCACACAACCCCTGTGCTGCTGCAGTGCAGGAGGGAAGAAGAACAGAACCAGAGATTCCTAGAATCTCCAGGAGAAATGTAAGAACATCAGGAAGGTGTAGGATTGGAAACTGAAGCAGGAAAGTGCACAGGGCACAATACAGAGCCAGGCAGGAGGGTGGTGATCTGGGCCACAGCAAAGGGCTGTCTTCAACTGCAGATTCACAGTGTTCCTTGTGCCCACAGTCCACAGGGCTGTGAAAGTTTCCACTTTCCTCTCTGCCACGTCTCCCCAGTGACTGTAACACTCACATACACAAAGGTGGTACAAGGAGACTCTTCCTGGGAAAAGGACTGGATCCAGCTGGCTAGTGGCTTTAATACAAAGACCTGCTTACAGCCTGGTAGAGAATGCTCTACATCTGGATTTCGTGTTTTCACCTTCTTTCTGGCAGTCCCATGGGAACAAATCGCTTCCAGGCCAGTATTATCAAACTATTTTGACTTCTGCACTGGGAGGAGCAACAGCAGAGGGAGATGAATGAACGTGTACCAGTGGCTTTGGGGGACAATGGAGGCATAGGGTTACCAGCTCCATTTAGTTTCTTTCTTTCTTTCTTTCTTTCTTTCTTTCTTTCTTTCTTTTTTCTTTCTTTCTCTTCCAGTGTCATGAGCATAACTTGGGATTGGTAGTTTTAGCACTGTGGATATGGGAAGAGTGATTTCCAAGAGGAACAAAACAAAGTAGCTCTTTCAGATAATAATAAAAATAGCAGTGATGATAGGATGATGATGATGGTGGTGGTGATGGTGATGGTGATGATGATGATGATGGTGGTGGTGGTGGTGGTGATGATGATGATGATGGCGATGGCGGTGGTGGTGGTGATTGTGGTCATGGTGGAGGAGGAGGAGGAGGAGGAGGAAATGGAGAAGAAGGAGGAGGAGGAGGAAGAGAAGGAGGAGGGGGTGAAATAGTATCAAATCTTAGATTTGGAATTGGTAATACTGATTAGCAGAACTCAAAATAAATTTTTTAAAAGGAAGAGACAAAATTAGTTCAGAAAGGAGGAAGAAGGTGTCTGTTCTGCTGTAATTAATCATGGCTTTTATAGTGGATCCAGCTTATGGAACACTTTCGTATTAATTAGCACATTCAGAGGACAGACTTTCACTTAATGCTGCTATCCTCAACCAAGGCCAGAACAGTGAACACGGGAATCGAGGACCACGGTCTTCTCACACCCAGAGGGATACAGCCTCAGGGAACTGCACCAGCGTGTTTGTAAAATGTGTAAGAAGAGAAACAGACAAATATCAGGAAGGGACAATAGATGATGTGATTGGGAGTGTGGGGCCCAGGAGGGCTTGCAGAGAAGTAAAAGGAAGAGCTTAGCACAGGCGAGGCTGGAGGTGCAGCTCAGTGGCAGAGCCCTGGCCTAGAAACAGGCCTCGGGTTTCAGCCAAAGGAAACAAGCTGAGCATCAGTGAGCCTCCTCTAGAGTTGGACTCATTTCTGTTACTGGTTTGATGGAGCTCTTTGTTACTTATTCCTTCATTAACTACTTCAGTGACCTCAGAGGAAGCAATTCTTACCTCTGAGTTAATAAGCACTGATAATGCCTGCCAGGGAGAGCCATTCCAGGGAGGTATTATACTTTGTGTGACAGGAAAGGAGGTAGCAAAGGTTACCCCAATGTAGTAGTGAACGGAAAGGCCGTCTTGTCACAGGCTGGTCACGGCTGAAGAAAACCCACTCAAAGGGGGCTAAAGCCTGTGTGATGGTGTATGCCTGCCATCCCAGAACTTGGGAGGCTGATGGTAGGAGAATCATGAGTTCCAGGCCAGCCTGAGCTACATAGTAATTGTTAGAATTGCAGGTAAGGTTGGGCCTATAAAGGGAGGCCCTGTCTCAGAAACAAAACCAAATCCAAAGGAAAAAATGAAAATGAAAAATATATAGAAGGGCCCAAACCAGTTGTTACATGCAAAGTTCTGTGTGTGTCTGTGTGTGTGTGTGTGTGTCTATGTGTGTGTGTGTGTGTGTGTGTGTGTGTGTGTGTGTGTGTAGGGGCGGGGTTGACAAAGATCAAAAACAAAAAACTGGTACTTTTCTTTAGGTTTCAAATTTCTGGCTTCCCCTTGATTACACACACACACACACACACACACACACACACACACACACACTCACACACATCTCTCCTGTACTTAAACAACGTTCATGTCCGTCTTCATCAGTACTGTCACCTTCCTCCCGATTTGTAGATTGGACTGGGCTTACCGACCCCGAGGAGGGGAGCATGCACAGAAGCAAGCAATGGAGGAGCTCTGTTCACCTCCACTATTTTCCTATCCCCTATCATCCCAGATCTGGTTCAACTTAATTCTTCCATTAAGGAAAAAAAATCAGTATTTAATGTTCTCCAATGTGATGATATCCACAGGCAAGCCCACTCATGTTCTCTCTCTGAATGGAGTCAATCTGAAACAAATATGGCCAGCTGAGCCTGGAGTCTCCTCCCATTTAAGAGAGCCAGGATAAAATATGACTTTATCCCCTACTAGTTTCTCACAAAAACAAAGATGTCAATACCATTCCACCTGCAGGTCTCGGAATACTCCTCACTCTGACAGTTAGCAAACCCGAAAGAGGAGAAAATGTGAAAGTCAAGACTCCTTGCAGTCTGGTTGCCCTGTGTCTTTGCCATCAGACCTGGGGACATACGCCAGGCTGACAACCTCATCCTCCATTCACAGGACAAAGGGACACCATGCCAGCTTCTCCTTCCCTTGACTGCCCAAAGCACTTACAGTCTCTGCTGCACATTTTGACCCAAGGTCATTTTCAAGTCAGCAGTCTGGTATATTGTCTTTTTATCCTCCATTGGATTTATTGAAATCTTGAAGGCTCAGAGACTTTATAAGCTTCCTGAGGACTGAGACCTTGCCGTGGCCTTCTTATGCAAGCTCCAAATAGCATGTAGTGGGGAGAGGTTTGAACAGAAAAGAAATGATACAAGGCCCAAGCCTGATCTAGAAGAATTTAACCCTTACCTGCCAAGGGCTTACTCCTTTGCAGGTACAGTTTAATTTCTTTTCTGCAGAGGTGCTCCCTTCCTTTCTCCATGCATAGGTACACTTTAACGTATGAGTGTGTGTTGAAGCCAGAGGACAACTTTTGGGGTGTCATTTTTAATAGGGGTTCTCACTGGCCTGAGACTCAGCAAGTAGGCTAACCTGGACGACCATCTGATCATTTATCTCACTGATCCCAGAGCTGGGATTACAAGTCTAATTTTTTTTCTCTCCCTTTGAAACAGGGTCTGACAGTGTGGCCCTGGCTGACCTGGAACTTGCTATATAGACAACACTGAGATTCACAGAGATTTCATATGCTTCACCCTCCCCAGTACTGGGATTAAAAATATGTACCATATGCCTGGAATACTCAGAGTAGACTCTGGAGGTTGGAATGTGGGTCCTCAACCTTGCAAGGAAGATACTTTATTCAATGAACCAGCTCCCCAGCTTCCCAGCTCCCCAGCTCCCCAGTGCCTTCACCTTTCTCTGCCATCCAAGAACTCGGAAGTCCAGTGCTTCCCATTCCAATGAAAGTTTCCCACAGAAGTGAGAACAGGTACCCTTGGCCTTCTCTTTCCTGGTCTTTGAATCCATCCATTTTTTTGTTCATTAGCGGCCTCTGGAAAACTGCTAGCTCCTTTTTAACAATTCACACACTCACTCCAATTATCTAGACCCTTGGTTCTCACAGCGTGTTTCCACAACCTCTGCTGTTAAGACCCTCATCCTGTGTGGAATAGACCTGGAGCTCTCTGAGGGGATAGATCTCAAACTGAAACCCACCCCAGACTCAGAGAGAAGCCATCCCTAGAACGGCTCAATGGGAAAGCGTGGGTATGGGCCAGAGTATCTATAGTCCCCAGGAGAGATTGATACTGCTGCTCTGGGGTTCAGAGAACCCCCCAAACACACTTCTACAGGAGCAATCTTACAGCAAGATAGAAGAGGGTGACTCTTACTCACTCTAAGATTAATATATCGGAAGGGATAATAATAACACAGTCCAAAGAGATGCCAGATTACCAAATTCAACAAACAAAATAAGCCCATACACTGTTAAATGTATACATGACGCCTGGGGAAAACTTTTGTGACCTTCATCCACTTAATTTCTTAATCTACTATGATATCTCCCTACCTTCCTGAGGTCAACTTTATCCTTCACTCTCCTTTCTTTCCTTCTCAACTATTAACACTTTCCCCCAGCCTGTGAGCATGTCGTCCTTTACATTTCCTGAAAGGCATCTACAGTGTCCTGGAAGAGTTCCAAAAGGCTGGCCCCTTTATCTGATTCACCGAGGAATGGGTTAAAATGAAGTGCAAATCTCATATCGTCAGCATTTCAACACTAGTATCTTAGAGCCTAGGAGTTGGATTTCCACCATGATTTTTGCAAACTGTTTTTCTCATTTAAAGGATCATTGTGGCACCTGCCTCCCAAATACAGCGACCTTTCCCATGTCTTCAGCCTAACTAGTGTCTGTCCTGATACCCAGTTTGGTAGAGCTTCATTCAGTCTTTTGGTTGTTTGATAGGCTTGCATCCCCCCCCCAACTCCCACCCTCCACTCCTCCTCTACCTCTCCCTATATCCCACCCCATCTTCCATCTTTCCTCCCAGAGCTTTCAGTTATAGTGTGACACACATGACCCCCTCTGCTGGTCCCTACAAGTGGCCTGCCCCTGATGTACCTACGCATCTCTGTGTAATTCAAGGAAACATTTCTTCACATCTGGATGCTGTGAAGGTATTTTACATCTAATTTAGATCCCAAACCACTAAGCTTAAACTACAGGGATTACATATAGCAGGCCAGATCTGATTGGGTAGACCTTTCAAAGGGACACAGCTCAACACGGGAAAGGACACGTTGGTAGGGGACAAACCACATGATATGAAATGAAGGCGACCACAGGAAGCTGAGAGTAGCAACCACTGCACAGCCAGCAATGGAAACAGTGGCCCAGAATTAACAACCACGGAGAAATAATGCCTTCAAATAACCATGTGAGCTTCAGAAAGGCCCCGAGCTTCAGGTGGGAAAGTACCTCAGGATAATACTAACATGTCAGTCTTGAGAAAATAGAACATGGGAGTTAAGGAAGTGATGGATGAGTAAAAGACAAAAACTGGTGCTTAAGAAACAGGTTGTAAGTCACTGTCCTTTGAGCAAATGGTGTACAGTAGCAGAAATTAATACATATGTTACAATGAATTCTGGTTGTTTTTGCTTTGTGTGTGTATGTGTGTGTATGAATGAGTGTGTGTGTGTGTGTGTGTGTGTGTGTGTGTGTGTGTTTTAAATGAGACAATGTCTTAAGTAGCCCAGCCTGGTCTTGAACTTCTGACCTTCCTGCCTCCACCTTCTAAACACTGGGATTACGGGAATGTACCACCATGCCTACTGAGTACTTCAGCTTTTACTTTCTACTTCAACCTAAATAAACTAATACTTTTCATTTCTCTGAGACAGCATCACACTGGAGTTTTGTTTTGCTTCTTTAAAGACAGCATCTTACTATGTAGTGCTGATGGTCTGGGCCTCAGTGCATTGCCTCTTCTGGCCTAAAACTCACAATAATCCTTCTGCCTCAGGCTTGTGAGTGTGAAGACTGAAGGAATGTACCACAATGCCCATACGTTCCTGGAGTCCCCTCCTGCAATTCATTTTTATTCTGAGCTGTATTTCTCCTTTCTAGTGCCTTTGTTACTGTTCCATGGCTGTGAAGAGATGCCATGACCAAGGCAACTCATAAAAAAGAAAGCATTTCACTGGGGTTGGGTAATAGTTTCCATTAGTCCAGTAGCATCATGGTGGGGTACATCGTGGCATGCAGGTAGGTGCTGGGGCTGGGGATGGAGCTGAGAGCTACATGTTGATCCATAGAGAGTAATGGAGCAAGAGTTAGAGAGAGTAAGAGAGAGGGGGAGGGAGGGAAGGAGGGAGGGAGGGAGAGACAGAGAAAGAGACAGAGACAGAGAGAGACAGAGACAGAGAGAGACAGAGACACACACACACACACACACACACACACACACAGAGAGAGAGAGAGAGAGAGAGAGAGAGAGAGAGAGAGAGAGAGAGA
>JANHMN010000006.1:17066355-17100114 GCA_030674055.1 Rhabdomys pumilio | reverse complement strand
TTTTTTTTTTTTTTTTTTTTTGGTTTTTCGAGACAGGGTTTCTCTGTATAGCCCTGACTGTCCTGCACTCACTCTGTAGACCAGGCTGGTCTCGAACTCAGAAATCCACCTGCCTCTGCCTCCCAAGTGCTGGGATTAAAGGTGTGCGCCACCACTGCCCAGCTCTGGAGAACATTTTTATTCATTTGTTTTCATTTAAAAGTTTTTGGGTCTCAGATAGCTCAAGTCAGCCTGTAACTTTGCGATGTTGCCCAGGGTGACTTTAACTCTTGATCCTCTTCCCGCTACTTCTGAGTATTATGGGGTGTATGGGCATGAAGCATCACACTCGGTGATGCTTTATACAAAAGCTGAGGATCAAACCCATGTTTGTGTAGCAGTCCACAGAGTTACAAGCCCAGCCCCTTATACATCTTTTCAACCATTCCAGGTACTCGTCTCCTTGCTATAGTATTATGACTTTCTGATGCAATAAAACGTTAAGTGTTGCAAGACAAAGACAGCATTCAAAGCTTCTTGCCCTTTGAAAGAGGCTTAAGAACACGATTCTGGCTTCAGAACTGTGATTTCAATGGGCTTAGGCATGAACACCACATAACAGGAATGCTACTTAGCCTGGGGCCTGTTGAAACACCAAAGGTAGCAGGGCTTTGATGTGGGTTCCTGGGTGCCGGGTAAAGTGCTAAGACATGCCGTTATCCTTTCTATGAATATGGACTTGAAAACCTGATGCCATATTTGGACCAAATATTCATGGTGGGGAGCACTGGAGAGAACGTTGGGGGAGTGGCTCTAGGTGTAAGCATACACACTCACAGACCAGGATGAGCCCCATGACAAGTCACCATGGGAGTAACAGGCTATGTTCTATCCGCTGTAGCATTTGAAACTTAAATAAAAGGCCATATCAACCACTGTTTTCTGAGTCAAGGACCCTGACAAGACGCATTTGTAATTTGAGTCAAGAGGTTCAATGAAAACACCTGGTAATCGTAGTTCATTAAAAATCCCAAGAATTTTTTTTTTCATAATGAGCGTTCTACAAGGTTCTCACTTCCCTTTTAAAGCGGAGCATGATGGTGCAGTCCTCAACTGTATCATCACTTAGGAGGTGCAGTCATGAGGCCAGGAGTTCGAGGCCAGGAGTTCAAGGCCATTGGCTACATGCTCAGTTTGAGAGCAGTCTAAGCTATACATGACTCTGTCTCAAAAATAAAACAAACAAACAAACAAACAAATCAAACCTTAAAAGCAAAAGAAACAAATGTAACAAATATAAGGATTTAAAACCCTTTTAAACATTCCACATCGGTTTACCACCAGATGTTTCTAGAACATGTTCTCAAGCAGGGGCATTGCCCTCTTTGTATCACAAAAGTGACTAAGGCGGGTTCTTCCTCTGCCTTCATCTCCCATGCTTAAGAGTTTATTCTAGTATAAGGCTCGGGGGGATTCTCTCGCTTACAACTCTTCCCGTATCAAGAAAGGAGACAATCTCTCTCTCCCTAATTGTTTTGTCGAGTGAGCTCTCAAAAGTTCATTTTTGTTACCCCTTTTCAGGCAAAATAAGAGGCCTTTTACAAAAATTCTATTGCTAAAACAATGGAATTCTCCCGGGAATGGCTTCGTTATGGAAACGAAATGACAGCTTCTTTTATGCAGCCAGGCAGAAAGTGTGCGCGTAGAAAAGACATCCCAAGCACTCAAGTGTGTGTGTGGGAGGACAGAAGATGCTATTTTTAATTCCGATTGCAGCATCTCTCTCTCTCTCCTGCGGGTCTTTCAGCATAATCATAATAAGACTGATCTAAAAAGAAAAAAAAAAAGAGAGAAAGAGATTTCCATTCCTGCTGACCCCAGCAGAAAAAGAGAAAGAGAGAGAAAGAAAATGAAGAAAATGATTAGTACAGCTTTCTTCTGCTTTGAGACATAGCTGAGGGCTCAGAGATGCACCTACAAGATGCTTAGAACAGAGATTCTCCGAGTTCAAAGCACTGAAGTCCTGATCATAGCCACATAAGGCCTTTACACATCCATCCACACTCAGTACTTGTGACTTTCTCACAGTGTAGAGTTTGTAGAAATCTTGCGGGTCTGCTGGGAAGTCATGGGTCAGCTCCTGCATTTGTGCCTAAGAGTTACCATTTGGTAAGTGTGAGCCAGCCAGGTAGAATCGCCGCATGGGACACTCAACATCTAATTTCAATAACCAGACAGCACAAGGTGCCGTTTTTTAAAGTATGCAATCTGGTTATTTTTAGTGCATTTACAATGCTCTGCAATGGTCACCACTGTCTAACTTCCAAAGACTTTGGTCACACCCCATGAAATCCCCAAGTCCATGACATAGCCCTTCTCCATTCCCATTCTTCTCAGACACTGACAAGGTTTGTTGAACCTGCTCTCTGGTCTACAGAGAAGCCCATGGTAGTTACACATACACAGAATCATGCACTACAGCTATTTATCTGGTTAATTTTGCAATATATGAAACCATTGAAGAGGCATGGCACTGGGTGAGTCTGTGGAGCTAAGTACTTCCAGGAAAGATAAATTAAGAATAAGCAATGCTTCCTCAGAGTGTGTGGTACCTCTCAACGGGTGACCCAAACAGAAAGAGGCACAAGGCAAAATTGGGGTTACCTGGTTCTTGCTGTGTGAGTGTGTCTATTGCTGTTGCTGCCAGCACTGTTTGCTGACATCTGACTACTACTTCATCTGACCTCTAACATGGACATGGACCAGAGATGGCCTGGGAATCTACAGGCCTTCATTACCAGATTGGGGCTGATGAGATGTTCATCTGTGTTGACTGGATAGCTCCCAGTTTTGCAGTCTCTCCAATATGCAGATGGGCCTTGTTGGACTCAGCCTTGATTCTGTAAGCCAACCTCATGAATGCCCTTTCAGAATATAGACACATTCTATTGGTTCTGTTTCTCTGAAAAACCCTGTTAAATACATGTGTACTATGTGGCCAATAGTGACTGGTAGAGTGTGTGTGTGTGTGTGTGTGTGTGTGTGTGTGTATGTGTGAACTGTCCCATGACTGTCATTTTTTCTTAGCAAGTATTTCAAGGTTCATCTATACTGCATTATATAACAGTATTTCACTTCAGTTTTGACTGAATAACATCTTATTGTTTCAATATACCATATTTTGGCATCTTTCATCAGTGGTAGACAATTATGTCAGTTCTACTTTTGATATTTATGAGCACTCAAATACACTTGTTTGTCACCTGTTTTCCATTCTTTGAAGGCATAAGTCTTAGGATGGACCTCCTGGGTCACACGGCAATAATATATTTAACTATGTGAGAAACTTCAAAACTGTTACCCACACTGGCTACATGATAACAGATTTACTCTCACAGTTGAAGGCTTGGGGATACTAAGGATGTTAGCTCAGGAGAGTGCTTGTCGAGCATACACAAGGCCCTGAGTTCAACCTGCAGTACCATGGAAATTGAGTGTAGTGTCACATGCCTGTAAGTGGAACTTACCAGGTAGAGAGAAATAGGGGATCAGAAGTTCAAAGCCGAGCTATACTATATGAGAAACCAACAAAACAAAACACAGACACACAGACACACACACACACACACACACACAGAGAGAGAGAGAGAGAGAGAGAAAGAGAGAGAGAGAGAGAGAGAGAATATAGAAGACATAGAAGACTAAAGATTTCAACTGATCCACATCCTTGCATCTTACTTTTTTTTTCTTCTCACTATCACCACCCTACTGAGTGCACGCTTTTAATTTGCACTTCCCCAAATGTTAATGACACTCAATGGCTTTTTGTGGAATTTTGGACCAAAGGTGTAACCACTTCAAAAAACAAAAAAAACCAAAAACAGTCTATTGGAGGTTTTTGTCCATTTTTACATCAGATGATGATGATGATGATGATGATGATGATGAATAACTCTGGAGTTGCAGGAATTTTCCTTGTGTTCTACAACCTTGACTTTTATCAAGAACATGCCTCGTATATATTTTCTTCGGTCTGTGGGTTATCTTTCGACTTATGTCCTTTGAATTTATATAAGTTTTTTTTTCGATTTTTACTTTAGTTTCTTGGGCAAAGCATCCTAACAGTCTCATGCCAAACAAATCCAAGTTCACAAATTATCCCCTTCTCTGGTTCTTTGCAGTCTGAGCTCTTATATTTAAATTACTGATTTACTCTAAGCTTTTTGTGTACAGCCGAAGTAAGGCTCCAACGCCCTTTCACACGACTACACCATGTGTCTTTTCCAAGTGTCTCAATTCCATTTGTCGAAGAGATGTAAGAGCAATTTTGAGTAGAGAGTGACTGTAGTCCTGGATCTTGAGGAAAAACTTGTGTATGTGTTATATGCACATGCACAGACACAGACACACACATATATAAGCATAGATATGTTTACACACACACACGTGAATAGAAAATTATCTTTAACTTCTGTTTGGATTGTAGAGTGCTTCTCTTTAGCATATAGTGAATATAGAAATGCTATTTTTATCCTCATATTTTTAAGCTCTAGCCCATCCTTCAGAACCATGATCCTCCAGTCATGAACTTTCAGAGAGGCCAACCAGCACTTGGGTGGTCTGTTTACAAGGACCAGTTTCCAAAACCAACAAGGAGTTTGAACTTGCTTTGTTTCCTAGTTCTCAAGTTCCCTTGCTCCAATGCTTCCTCCTTCAGTGAACTCCTGTGCTCCCCCCCTCGCGCCCTCCCCCTGCAACCCTCCCACCTCCGGATATCTTGAAACTTGCATGTACACTCCCATTCACAGTCTCTCATTAAAACTCAATGATCCCATCCATACAACATCATGTATAAAAATGAGACATTAAATAAAACTGCATGATGCCTAAGTCTCAACTTTGAGGAAAAAAAAAATTTAGGCTGCGGAGTTCCAGGTTTCCTCCACACTCCCAAAGCATCAGTGTACAATCTTGGCAGCACATTATAATCCCCTGAATAGGTTGAGAAAATGGTTCAGCCCAACTGATGGAGTTTTGAAAAGGCTCTGGGGGGAGGGGTCTAATGTACACAGAGTAGAGAATTATCCAGAGAAGTCAGTTGCCAGAGTTTGCTATTTTTCTCAACGGTAAGCACCTTTTTGCCCCTGACTACCACTTAGACAGAGATGATATCTTTGTTGAACACTGTCTGCAGACAGAGACACCTTTGCATTTGAAAACCCACAAAAACGTGAACTCAATGTATCAACTCTCATTCAACGTGCCCCCAAACCTCGTGAAAGCAAGTTTATGCTTTTCCTGTAACAGATGAGGAAACTGAGAGGGTGGAGGAACCTGAACGTTGCCTACCACAGACTCACGTACAATCCTTCCATGTGTGCTCAGACAGTTTGATACCGAGATCCATAACAAGAACAGCAATATCATATCAACATCATCCATCTGACATCCACTCTAGGGAAAGGAGCTGCGAAGTATAAAGACGTTCCTTTGCTTACAATGAGTCTACACCCTGAGGAACCCCTGGTAAATGGAAAAAAATACCACAAATAGTTAATGCCAAGAACCTAGGATCATCCAGCTCAGCAGGAGGTCACCTGTAGAGTGTCTGCCATTTCCTCTTATTATCACAGGGATGGTTGGAACTTGACGTATGCTACTGATGTCTAGCACTGGGCTTCAAGGGAATATCTGAATTCAGAAAAACATAGCGCTACCCCCATAACAAAACTGAGGTAGGGTTTTCAGAGATACTGAGGAAGGAGGAGCTCTTTTTGGTATGTGATAATACTAGGGCAGCAGGTTATAAAATATCTTATCATGGTATAAAAATAGCAAACACCATGGAAGCAATTACTGGACTTATGTATGAATCAGCCCAATGCCTAGATGTCATTAGGAAGCTTAGTTAATGAGAAATGGCAAGACTGAAGGATATAAAGCCAGAAGCCCCACTACTTAAAGGCACAGGTTCTAGAATAGACTAAGGCACAACTTCCACCTGGTCAAATCTTGCTTTTCAAAGCAAGAGGCGTGTTACCAAACTGTTCCCTGATACTAAAGTTAGAACTTGCTGAACACATCCACAGTGGCATTAGACACTGGGAAGGAGTCATTTGTTCCTCTTCTTTCAAGCCAGTGAAAGGCATCACATGTGTAGATGTGCATGCTTGCACACACACACACACACACACACACACACACATACACACACACACACACACACACACACACACGGACTACCCTCAGCTGAGGGACAATTCCATCTCCATCCTTTCAGAGGTCCATCTTCCTTCAAGTGAGGAATGGAGGGGTGTGATGGGGCAGAGAGATAGGATAGGGAATGTGATGTAGAGGGGCGTGCATGGTGGTGATGGAGTGGAGGGATATGATTGGCTGTTGTCTGTGACTCACCAAATAAGGCAATTGGATAGATTTCTGTGCATCAGCCATTAGCAGCCAGCAAGGATCAGAGCAGGGTGGGGGCAGGAGTCAGAGGAGTGTGGCTGGAGGTTCTCTTAGGCTGGCCTCAGAAGTGGGATGAAGGAGGCAAGTGTTCACCTGTGGGAGTTGTAACTGTTTGTCTCCTAACTGGAGAGGATCTGTCAACTTTTCTCCTAGTGTATCAAGACTTTCCTCTTCAAAGCCGTCCTCAGTGCGCTCGCAATTGCCGTACTTTTAAGTTAACTACTTCTTAAAGTGCCGTTTAAAATCTGACATCTTCAACCGTCTCTCAGAATGTCTCTAACTCTGCAAAGTCTCCCCGGTTCCTCAAGAGTGCTACTTAAAAAACCACACTTGACAGCCAATCTCCCGAACGTGATTTGTACAGAAAATCATGTTCAAATTACTTTATATCAAGACATTTTAAGAGAAATGTGGTTTTTCTTTGTAATGGGCTAAAAATAGTTATCTCCTTTATCTTGAGCTCAACGTGTACATATGCTGTCTAAGCTGTTACACTTAAACAAATTGAAAAACAGTAGGGTTCTGGCTACGGGCCACACAGAAACAAAACTTGTCCAGAATATCATCTGAAACATTGAAAAAGTACAATTAACTGTTATTTTCCATGAAGTTTCAATACTGCACGTAGACTTGGAATTGTCAGCCAAGCCCAAGACAGCACCTAATAAATCCTGATGCCTTGTAAATGGACAAGAAAGCTGGAAAGAAAGCAGTTTAGTTCAGTGTTAAGTAAGGAAAAAAAAGAGATTGAGAGAAATTATATAGTTTACATATCTACTACTTCTTGAGTTATAAGGCAATATAATATTGAAATTATATTGATTATATATTAACCCTTTTGATGATTTTTCCTAAATATCTGTAAGTCATAGTCCCAGAGTGCAACTCCATATTTCTTTGAAGACTTAACATACAACATATTATAAGATAAAATGTAACCCTTGCTTTGAACATAGAATATAGACCCACTGATTTTGTGTGTGTGTGTGCGCGCGCGTGCGTGTGCGTGCACGTGTGCACGCATGTATGGGGGGAGAGAAAGATGCATGATTACATGTGTGTGCATAGGCACAAAGAGGTCAGAGGTCAGAGGTCAATGTCAAATGTCTCCCTCTATTTCTCTCCACCTTATGTTTTGAGACACAGTCTCTCACAGAACATGGAGCTCACCCATTAGGTAGACTATTTGGCCAGCAGACTCTAGGGCTCCTCCTGTTTCTGCCTCCCCAGTGCTAGGATTACAGGTACACATATCACCATGCTTAGCTTCTTACTTGAGTGCTAGGAATCCAAACTCAAGCCCTCATGCTTGTGTGGCAAGCCCATACCAACTGAGCCAGCTTCCCATTCTGGGAGGTTGATTTTTTAAAACACTCCTCTGATTGTCCTCTACTGTGATAATTGGAAATGAACCTTTATGGTCAACAGAAGGGTCTTTCAAATGTACATTGTTTCAATCCAGAACCTGCCTTTAAACAAAATCCTTTGTAGAACTCTAATACACAGGGAAGTAAAATGGTAGCTGTTGATTCTGTCTAAACCATTGTCTCTCCACAGCCTCATTCAATAACCAGCTACTTCAGAAGTCAACTTTAGGGATGCTGGGGGCAACAGGAAACCATTAGGACCTTAGGGAGTATGGCCTACCTTGCCCCCATGTGCACTCCATATTTCTTTTTACACTATATTTTATTTATTGTTGTGTGTGTTATGTGAGTCTTGTAACAGATGTAACATGGCACAGGTAAGAAGATGAGTTGGGGGAGTGGTCAGCTCTCTTCTTCCACCATGAGCTCCAGGGATAGAACTTAGGCCATCAGCCAGCATTCTGCAAACACTTGTACCTGCTAAGCCACCTTGCTGACTCAACATTTTTTAACTAGTGCAGAGTCCTCTCATATGGTATCTAGTCCCCTCACATGGTGACAGTCCCCTCTATGACTTGACTCTTTATTTCAGAAGACCCTAAGTTTGATGTTTCCCCAGACTCATGACACTCAGGCAACAATGGAGAAGTGACCATTCGCAGCGCAGGCCAGACTTTGCCACATGCTCTCTCCCTCAACAATTGAGACTTCCTGTCTCTCTTCTACTTAAAAAATGCCAAGATATCCCATAATTCTGTATGGCTGAACACTGAATAATTCCATAGTATATTGATTTAAATTCAGTCTTCTTTTCTGGGTGGTGATTCTCGTTCATATGTCTTTCATCCAAACTAACCTCAATGGATATAATTTTACAAGCAAAAAGACCTGAGTTCAATACCCAGAACTTACATAATGTAAGCCAGATATAATAGCACATGTGTGTAATACTTCTGCTAGGTAGGAGAAACAAGGTGGATAGATCCTCGGGGACTAGTTGGCCAGCTAGCCTACTCTACTTGGGAAGCTCTAAGCAATGAGAGACTGAAAAACAAGGTGGATGACTCCTGAAAACTGACTGCCAAGGTTTAATTTTGGTCTCCATATTCATCTACATGCATTAACAAACACAAACGAATGAATGAGTAAAATTAGTCAACTAGAAGACGTATGTAGATAAGTAGAAGACGTGACAAGGCAATTTTAGCAAACCTTCAGGATATATATGTATACACACACACACACACACACATGTGCTCGCACACACACGCGTGCACACATACATATCACATTTACTATCTTAAGTATTTTTCACCCTTTTACATTTTCATGTGTGGATACATGTGTGTGCAGATGTGTGCACCCACCTTAGTTTTTGAGACAGCATCTCACTGAGCCCTGGGTTTGTCGTTTTGGCTATGCTGGCTGGCCCAACTCTGCCAAGCTTACAAGTGGACGCCATTGTGCCTTTTTGGGTGGGTGCTGGGGATTATACTCGGTCCTCCTGCTTGTGTGACAAGAACTTTATGGAATGAGTCATTTCCCCAGCTTCGTCATAACCACGTTAAGTGTGGAGTTCAGTGGCCCTAAATAGATTCGCAGTGTTGTATACAATCATTATCATTATCTAATCCAGGACTCTGCATTTGGCAAAGCTCTAGTTCTTGAACATACATCCATCTAAAAAGCTGTTCCTGGTAAGCAGCTTAGAGTCACAGAGAGTGGTGACCACACTGCTTCTCTCCCGTCCCCAGCTGGTGTGTATATTGTGTCTATTAACCCCCCCCCCCCCCAATTTGGATATTCTTTATTGAGAAATTTGTGGTCGAAATGAGGAGGTGGGATTAGTGAAACTTGTCTACCTACTTAGCACTGTGCTGCCAGCTTGGGTTGCTCAGAGTGTCACTTTCCTAAAGCCCTCACTGATCCCTAACCCTGTGGATCCCCAGAAGTCAGCCTTGAGCCCTGGAATTGCCTGGGCTTCCCAGAAAGCACTGCATTTTAAATAGCAAAACCTGTGTGAAATAGCCTGACTGGCATGTGGCTGTTCCCTCCTGGAGCGAGATGGGAAGGAAGCTCACAAGGACTTTGGGAAACTTTGACGTCTCCTCCAGGGAGTCAGATAAACAGTCAATCATCTTGAATGAGAGGAGGCTCTTGCTGAAGCTGTTTGGGAATGACGTCGGGGACTGAAGTGACGTGGTCCTCAGGAGTCATCACCTATGCTGGGCTGGGTAGGAGTCACCCCTGTCCTGTGACTCACCCCAGTGCACTTGCTGCTTCAGCAAGCTAGACTCAGGTGCAAGTGTATCTTTGTCTGCTCACGATGCCCATCTAGAGTGGACAGACGGACATTCATTTGTTCATGTTTCCCCAGGAAAAGGCACACATCAGCTCCCAATGCTACACATATAGCCTGCATATGAGGCCACACGATTTGCTCATTTTAACACTGTGGAAACTAGGATTCATTTTATATACGACACATATATAAAAGAGCAATAATACCCTGCCCCCATGGTAGAAAACTAATCATGAAATGCTCAGTGTATCTTATCAAAATTGCTAGCTCCCAGAAACCAAGGAAGCCTGCATATAGTGCTTAAGTTTGCTCATGATGATGGAGTCTTACTTGTAGTCAAACATAAAGCAAAGAAGGGAAAGGAACTAAAAAGGCCCGAAAATTGTTCTGAAGAAAGGAAAGGCGCAGGTAGAAGGAAGAAAGCAGATGATCTGGACACCAGCCAGGTCTGGGTGTAATAGAAACTGTTCCCCCAAATTTCTCCACTACCTTTATCCATGTTCAAAATTACAGAGTGGTAAAAAAAAAGGAAAAATCAAACCAGGCTGTTTGTGAGACCCCTTCCTGGACCAACAGGGATCTGCTATGGTTCTGAAGCTCAAGAGTCCTCAGAGACGAGAGTCGATGAACATTCTATCTGGGGGTGGTCGATTGCATCCTATAGAGCAGAAGAGCCTGCTTCCTCCTGTGCCCAATGGTCCTGCTTTGAGTTTTGTAACTTAAGCTCTGCTTCTATTTTACAGCTGAAACAATCACATCCTAATTCATACCAGTGTGTAACACCCTCCAGAAGCCTAGACCATTGAGAAGGGGGCCAAATTTAGCCAGACTCCATTGAAGGTTTTGGTGCTGAGCATGTAGTTCAGTTGGCAGAATGTGTGCCTAGCATGTATAAAACCCTGGTTTGATCTCCATCATTGAACACCAGAATAGCAACAACAACAACAATAGCAACAGCCGCCACAGCCTCTACAACCACAACAACACACAGTCGCGCGCGCGCGCGCGCACACACACACACACACACACACACACACACACACACACACACACAGCAAAATAGGGATGGTAGCATATGATTGTACTCCCAAGACTTGGAGGTAAAGACTAGATGGTCAGAAATTCAAGATGGTCCCCTGTTACAGAGAGAATTCAAATCAAGCCTGGGCTTCATGAGACCTCATCTCAAATAATAATTTAGATGACTAAAGAAATCTAAATAAACTTCTGTTCCTTAGCTACTCACACACAGGATAGAATCACTTAACCCCTTGCCTGTAACAAACACCGTGTCTATAGCCCAAAGGCTAGTCTTTCTGACTAATCTGAACTAACCAGCCAGCCCCATACACCACATTTTTTAAGACGAAAAGGTACCTGTGGGTGGGTGGGGGCTCCTGGCATAGAGGTTTGACACCAGTACTGTGTTTGCAGATTTGGCTATTATGTCAATCCAAAGTTTTAAGAAGTTAATATGAGAAAGAAAGCTTAATAGGCATTATTTAGGAGGTTAAGAAGCCTGGCAGCCTAGGAAGAGAGAATGGTAAATGCAGCCATGAGACAGCTGCTTGTGATAAAGGAGGGGGATTAATATATTAATAACACAAGCCAGGCCTTCCAAAAAAGAAGTGGTCTTAGTCCTAGAAAAAAAAAACTCTAGCTGATTTCTACAGAATTAATTACTGAAACACTGTGTGAGGAGGGACTCATGGGTATGGTTAGGAGGTTCCGACTCAATAGCATGTTTAAGGAAACCATGTGCAAATAAGACATTTAGGGTTGCTGCAATGAGGTTATTGAGAACATACACATGTTGTTTTATTATTGTTAATTAATTAATTAATTTATTATTTTACAGTAGTGGTGATTGAACCAGGGCCTCATGTGTGCCCAGTAAGCACTCTACTATGGAGTGCTTATATACATGCCAGTCCCATCTATCTTGTGTATGTGAGTATTCATATATGTTCAGGTATGTGTGCACATGTGTGTGACTTTGAGTTTGGAGGCCAAAGGGAAATTTGGGTGTTGCTTTTTTGTTACCGACCAACTTGATTTTCCAAGATGGGGCCTCTCTATAAACCCAGAACTTGCCAAGTAGGCCTTGCTGACTGGCTAGTGAGCATCAGGAATCAACCTACCTTAGCCCTCCTGGTGTTGGGGTTCGAAGTGTATATCACAACACCTAGTTTCTGCTCACACCAGTCCCGGGGTTCAAACTCAGGTCCTTGTGCTGGAAGGCAAGCTATTATTATCCGTGCCATCTCCTCAGCCCTTCTGTCTTTTAAATACACGAGTGATACTTGTATTGCTTCACATGCTAAACCCAATGATTTGTGAAACGTCTGTGTCCACACACCCGAGGAATGATGAACTATGTACAATGAATGTCACATGGTCCCATTTCCTCCCACAAGACACAATTCTCTTTGCAATGACCCGTTTCACTCCATCCAGCTTCTGTTCGTACAGAAGGAGGCCCAGGCCGAGTGCATTTTGGCTTCAGTGGGAACTTGTGGAGAATCTTGGCATGCAGTTTCCCAGAAGCTGAGCTACACAGGAATGGGAAATCACTCACTGGAAGTCCCCCAAATGAAGTCCCCCAAATGAACTATCCCTAGGACAGCATCAGCGATTGATCTGCTAGTGGGAACCTGTTTTCTACAAAGCCACAGGCTGTGACTCTTTGCCCTGGTGACACAAAGCAGGTGGCATTATTTCAAGCTCACTGTCTTATTGCACACTCAATCAAAGGAAGGGTTTTAAAGAAGACTCACACGGGGTGGGGGAGGGAATCTAATTATTTTCCTCTAGTGGGATCCTATTTAATATGCTTGCATCAGCAAAGCCAAGGAGTCCTCTCGACTCCCTGATTTTTAGTTCACAGAAAAGAAGACATCCTTGGGGAGATCCAGCCACCAAACAGTACTTCAGAAAAAAAGTGATCTTTGCTTCAACCCATCTCTTCACCCCATGTTTAATCATAGTCAAGACATTTGAATTCCCTGGAAAACATAGACTCCATTTATGTGATGCGTTCAGAGACACTAACGTCATTTTCCGAAGTGTTAGGAGAACCGATCAGTTCATGTCGGTCAATCGATTTGGTATACTAGGTCAGAGATGTCAAATGGGCGTTATCACCACGGGTTTCTATGGAGACTCCTCGGATAATGGTGGTTCGGTGAGTCTGACTGGGACACAAAGCTTCTAACACCATGTTAAGAGAGGAAAAGAATCCCTTCTACTTCCTTTTGCCCAGTTCTCAGGCACGCAAGGAGAATCATCTCCTTACTGTTATCCTGCAGAAGGGCTGTACTGTACAGAGGTAGCTATTTATATTTCTCTCCCAAGGCAAGTTCATTTGCTAATATATACCCAAATCAAAGACAAGGTAACATAAGGTTTTTATTTCCTACAGGCAACCATTAGAAAAGCCTACATCTCCTTAATGTTTGAAGATCTTGTAAAGACTATGCTGTGATTTCTTGTTCTCTTAAGCATTCATTCTTCTTTGACCAGCCTATCACTGTTGATGGGAAAGCACATCACCTGGAAACTGTCTCCATTAGGTCTCACATACTTAAAAAAGTCACCCAACGACGGTGCTTACTTTTCTTTAAGAAAGAAAATACGCTTACCTAGTAATTATTTTTGAGAGTATGACTTTCACAGTCACAAGTACTAGATGTCACTATAAATAAAACGGTATTTTTAAAGATGGCTTTTAAAAGCAACTAAGTCAGTGGTTGAGTTGCCTGGTGCCTGAAAAAGGGCTCAGTGTGGGCATAATGAAAAACTTCTTAGTGATACTGCTTGGCTTGATGCTCTGGAGTGACTGACCTCCTTACAGACCGCGTCTCTGAAATGCACGCTCACACTAGCTGTGCAACAGTAACAGAGCTCAGAAATAAAGAAAAGGAACGGACACTGGCGGCTTTCGAGAAAAATTCTCCGAGTAGCATCTGATGCAGACTCGAAGTGCCATGTACTTCCAACAATTCTGGAATGTGCTTTGGATGACCTTCAGAGAGGTTCAAAGATGAAAACAATTCTGTTTTTATAGATAAAGGCCATGATTAAATTGCCTCATATGAAAGAAAGTAAATGAAGAGCTCTTATTAAAATGAATACATATGGTTCCAAGCATGTATGTATAATTAAGTAGTTTAAGTATAACACTGATTATTTAGTGTGTGTGTGTGTGTGTGTGTGTGTGTGTGTGTGTAAAACTATATGCACATGGGTGCAAGGATCTGATGAGCAGACATTGGATCCCCTGGAGATACAGATAGTTGTGAACTGCCCAAGGCTGGTGCAAGGTCCTTTGTAAGAAAAGTATGTACTCTTACTTGCTGGGCCATTTCTTTAGCCACATCCACCTTTTTTTGCTGTTTTGTTGTTTTTCAAGACAGGTTTCTCTGTATAACAGAGCCCTGGATGTTCTGAACTTGCTTCGAAGACTGGGCTGGCTTCAAACTCACAGAGGTCCGCCTACCGTTGCCTCCCAAGTAAGAGGTACCTCTTACTAGCCTGGAGCTTACCAAGAAGGTCAAGCTGGCCAGCTATCAAGCTCCAGTGATCCACTTGTCTCTGTCTCCCTAGTGCTGGGGATACAAACTTGTACCACCTCGCCCACCTTGTTTACATAGGCCCCAGTGCTCCATTGAAGCCCCCCATCCATACACAACAAATACGTCACAGGCTGAACTAGCGACATGGGCACAATACGAGACACACTCTACTGTAAAGTGGCTGCATAATTACAGGCAAATATGAAGAAGTTCAAAAGTCCTCAGAGGGCACTACAGACAGCTGGTCATTAAAGGACATTAATTTGTGAATCAAATGGTCCTGACCTCTGTAATTCAAATAGAAGACACCAGGCCTGCAAGGAGAAAGGGCAACCACCTCATGTTTTTAGCCTCTCATAGGCTGGGGACTCACACTAAAATACAAACAAGCTCCTTTATGGTTTAATACCATAGACGTTTCAGGAAGAATCCTCACACTATGGTTTTATATGCAGACCTGGGGTTCACATGGGATAATTGCTTTAGCATGCGCAATTCTAACCATTCAGGTGTCTACAGCTTTTACTAGCCTTCCTCCCTCAGCATCAAGCGAGAAACAACAGGACTGAACCTTTTGCAACCTCCTCCAAATAGCCTGGTGGTGTTCTGCATTCAAATAGCCAGCATTCCTCCTCCCTCTTCAGGAAGGGTATTCCCTTCAGGAAGCAGGAGAGATAAACTCCGTGTTGGAAAGAACTAAGAACAGGATTTGGGGCTGAGGAGAATCAGTACAAAGAGACTGATCTCAGGAAGTCACAACACTCCTTTAGTGGTTGCCTTAGCAACCAGGTAACTTGCCAGGTAGCTTGGCTTCCTCTGCACCTAAGCAGATAATGGCAAGGCTCTGACCCCACCCTGCCCACATATTTCCCCTTGCCCAGCCTCTTAAGCTTTGCAATTTTCTGGGGAGGGAGTGGTTAATAATGAGGTAGGACACCCTTAGGTAGCCAGGTGCCAAGCTGAATGCCCCCATCTTAGCCTCACTGTGAGGATCTTCAAAGCCAAATCCCCACTTCCTCATAAAACATCATGTCTAAGGGTCTGTAAATGACTCTGCCAGAAGACAGACCATTGGCTCCAATGACGTGGGGCCATAGGATTAACTATGATCACAGAAATAGATGTGGAAACAGACACCTCTTAGGTCACCCCTCAAAGAGAGTAATGCATTTCAAATTAAAAGCAAAGTCCTTGTGCTGCTTCCTGTGCCCTCCCTGCCAGGAAATCTGCACTCCCAAAGTAATGTCGGCATACTCATTTTTCAAATTGTAAATGAAAAACAAATAAACAGAACACGTGTTTGCAAGTCCTAGACAGGAGATTCTCTTTGAAGATTGTGGAATGCAAGCTCCTTATTCTTCCAATCCATCAAAAAGCAAAATGCAACAGAATGGGCTGAGTTGTGGGTACCTGGCGGTCTGGTCTGGTTTTGCAAAGAGCTCAACCCACAGATTTGGGTGCATTTTTGAGATGCTGAGAGCAAGAAGCAGTCATTCATTTTCTCCTGCCTCTTGTGTGAGAGGCAGAGTCAGAAGCAGCTTCCTATACTTTAAAGGCAGTGGGGGTAGCATTAAGTCCTCTGTCTGTCCCTGCCATCCTCTGATCAGGACCAGGAAAGTAGCATCCCCTAGGAATTTATGAGTGGCTATGGTGACATGGGCTTCTTACATTCAAGGGTTTTTTTTTTTTTTTTTTTTTTTTTTTGACCAGGTATTACACAGGTCAAGACATGGGCGAGCATCTTGCTAGGACTCACTGAAGAAGCCAAAGGCCTTCTAAGGGAAGTATCTGTTCGATTCTTTTTTTCTTAGAACAGATTTCTTTTTGTTGTTTTTTTTTGTTTGTTTGTTTGTTTTGTCTTTTTTTTTTTTTTTAATTTGGGCAATGGCTGGAAAAACATTTAGGGCACGGGGAATTCCTCCACACATGATTCCTTCAGATCCTGAATTGAGAAGACATAGGAAACACCCAGAAACAAGTGTAGCCTTATTCAACAGGGGATGCTCCCTCAAACAAAATCTGTCAGGACAGAGTCTCATGTTCACGCTAATGGGTAGTGATCAAAACCTCCACGATTCTTTGGTAAGTTTACTCCAAAGCCTGTTTCAGCTTTCGTTTCTAGGCAAAGTACATCAAAAGGGTATTGCCGTCACACGAGATTTGAAATGCCGAATGTCTCTAGTACTAGCGAGAACCTATAGGGAGAAGGGAAGAGAACATTAAAGCTGACTTCCACCTCTTCCTTCTACACAATACTTAACAATCTATAAATAGTTTCGCCTGTCTGTTCTAGTATACACCTACTCCTCCGGAAAAGATAGAGGCCCCCGAACATCTTGTTGTTTCAAAGGAATTACACACACACACACACACACACACACACACACACACACACACACTCACACCAGTCAAGTGGTATTATGAGTATGTGGAAGGACTGAAATAACCAACAGTGCCCCTCCGCTTCCACATCAAGAAGGATGCATGCTTTGCCATGCTTGAAGAACAGTCTTCACAGATAACATCAGACAGAGCAAGCACAGGGTGGGAGGTCTGGCCAATGACAAAACCAAGTAAATTAGCAGGCAAGAGATGAAGATACCAGGGCATTTGTCTCTTCCAGCTGTCCTAAGACACCTCCTTCATACCCCACATAGGAAGAGAGGGAAGGCAGCATGTAAGGACGGCTCTTTCCAGTCCTTTCTCTCATACTCTCTCCTGGATTCAGGGCAGAGAAACTTTGGGACACACACATTTAGAATGGAAGCCCAGGCATTTGCTGTCACCCCTTTGTGACATGTATACCTTTCGCCTCCCTCATCAGACTGTTCTTTGCCACAAGAAAGAGATGGCTGTAACAGTGACACCACTAGTCAGCTTCAGAGGGAAAACTGAGACTATTATCCATTCCTCTTCTCATCCACCAATGACATCATTCTTTATCCTTTCCCCCTGATCAAAACTGGCTCCAACTTGTCAAACTCAAAAGGCTGCAGTGCACAATGCCTTCTGGAGCTAAAGGGGAAAAGATTTCTGGTTTGTAAGATTTTTACCAACTAGCAAGATACTGCCAACTCATTACCCAGAGCCACAGGGAGGTCACAGCTGACAAGAGGCTTGAAGGTAGGACACATCTCCTAGTGGTGAACAGAAGGCTCTCCCACCAGTATACAGACACAACAACCTCTGGGGTTTTAATTCCCCACTCTCAGCCAAGCCTTCTTATCTCCACCAGGATGGAGCTGGAACTTGAGACAATTCTGCTGCTAGCATAAAATCTGACTCTAGGCCCTAGAGTACAGGAACTAGAGTACAGCTGGGAACAGCCCAGCTGGTAAGCTGTTTGCTATGTGAGCACAGGGATTTGCATCTGGCTCCTCATTACGAACACTGTGTGCCTGTAACCCGAGGTTTTTGGGAAGTGGGAACAGAAGGATGACTGGGGTTTGGTGGTCATCCCAATCTAGCCAAATCAGTGAGTTCCAGGTTGGGTGAGAGATCTTGTCCCCCCCGAAATAAGATGGAGAGAAGCTGAAGAAGTCACTGACCTAGACCTTTGGTCTCCCACAAAGATGTAGATGCACACATTACATGCACAGGCACACGCATGTATGTATACACACATGCACAAACATGTACATGATCACACACATGCATGCGCACATATGTACATGCATGTGCACACCCCCACACACATACCATATACCAGGTTTGATCTTAAACCTTAGGAAATTTAGATGGAAAGGGTAAATAAAAACACTAAGAGTGAGGCCTGTCTCAGTCCAAGGGTATTTCCAGATTTTTCTAGAGAAGCCTCAAGTACCAGTGACACTGTTACTAAAAATAATCTCAAAAATAAACCTATGATATTTGACTGCCATGCAAGATTTAAAAGTGTGGTTCTTTCCCATTCCTAGCTTTCCCTCGTTTGTGTGCAAACAGATACCCCATTTTGGTCAAGGGACACTTTGCAGTCACTCCTCATCATGTCATTGTCCACAGAGGTTTTCAGTGACTCAACTTGTCAGGATGACAGCAGCCTTCTCAGACTGGCCCTGTCTCTCATTTTGCCGCCACCTCAAGGTCATGGGCTCCCAGAGACTTGGTTATATCACCAGCCTGCTAAAGAGTCTCCCAGTGATTCTCAAATCAGGCTTCCCCCACTGCCCTGTCCCCTTCAAACAGTGGGAGCAGAGAAGGAGCAACACCTTTCCATCACCACCTCCCACAGAGCAAAAATGAATAAGCAAGTTTTCCTAGTCTCAAGATGTGGGGGGAAAGAAACCAAACTCAGGTCCCAAGACTACCCTCTACTCACTCCCCCACTCCACACACCAATTATAAACCGTAAGTCATTTTACTTGTGGTATTGACTATCCAGCTATAATGGGGTTCCTCCACTCCCTTGTGTTTGATTAATTTGATAGAGTGGCTCATAGAATTTGAAAGAATAATTATCTAGTTCATCACTTTTCTTTCATGTGTTTGTGTGCTATGAGGGTGCATGCTCACATGGATATGCACATGGGTGGGTGGACTTGTGTACCTGGGCGTGGAAGTTGATGTTAGCGGCTCCTCTCCATTGATGGCCACTTTATTCAATGAGGCAGGAGCTCTGGACTCAGGTCATAGATAAAGGTAGTGCACTCTACTAGTTTACTTTAAGGATCTCCGGTCTCAACCTTCGGAGTGCTAGAATTATAGGTGGACCACCATATCCACCCGACATTCACATGGGTTCTGGGAATCTGTGCTCTGGTCCTCATGCTTGAAAATTAAATACTTTCCACTGAACCATCTCCTAATCCCAGTACCTTATTTACTTGTTTGTTTGTTTATAAATGAAGGATACTACAAAGGTTGAGAATGAAGACCTGTAAAGAGGCAGCTATGGGGAGGCTGGCAGAGCCTGCAGGCACACTGTATCCAGTACAGTGTATTCCTTGCTCTCCAGGAACTTTACATTGTCTCTGCTGACTCAAGCATTGCTCTCCACAAACATGGACTCTTCCAGAAGGTTCTTGCTAAGGAACTGGAGCTTAATACTGCCTACCCCCAGGTCCTCAGGATGCATGTGCAGGTGTCAGAGGACCTAATGATGGAGGAGATGGTACAGGGTGAATGGAATCATGAGAACATTCTGGACAACCTAACCTCAGTGAATTGAATTTCTGAAAGGAGGATGATTTCTACCTCCCTCAGAAGTCAGGAGGCTAGAAAGAGAAGCTGAAACCACATAGCATGATTAGTTGAGTCTTGAAATATTTAGACAGTAATGTGACCAAGTAGGGAGTATGGAAGGCTCATTCTTTATAAAGAGCCCAGCTGCAAACTAACTTGTGTTTGATTTTCCTGTGTCCTTATGATTAACTAGTCACCATGGCCAATTGTCTTAGATAGGGTTTCCATTGCTGGGAACAGACACCATGACCAAGGCAACTTTTATAAAAGACAACATTTAACTGGAGCCGGCTTACAGTTTCGGAGGGTCAGTGCATTATCATCATGGCAGGAAGCATGGCAGCATCCAGGCAGACATGGTGCTGGGGAAGCTAAGAGTTCTACTTCTTGATCTGAAGGCAGTCAGGAGAGACTGACTCTTCGGCCCTGGGCAGAGCTTAAGCATAGGACTTCAAAGCCCATCCCCACAGTGACACTTTTCCTCCAACAAAGTCACACCTATTCTAACAAGGACATAACTAGTGGGCCAAGCATTCAAATGCATGAGTCTATGGAGGCCAAATCTATTCAAATCAGTATAGTAATTAACCAGTCATAGCCTTATAGTCTTATAAATTATATTGGTGCTCCAGCCATTTACCAAGCCCACAACTGCCATGATTCTTCCAGAAATGAGTGTCAACCTACTCTTATGTCCATCCATTCTGTCACCCTTCACATATCACTTGAGTACCTACTGTGTGCCAGAGGCCAGGACTGGGACACAGTGAGTTGTCTCCGAATCAAAACTCAATGCTCAGAACACAGTGGGTGATGAGGGAACTTTCCATGTTCTACCTTTGAAGCATTTAACTGTGGAAGCAAGCTTCCAGTTTTCTTCCCTTTTCTGTGATCATAACGAGATCTGCAGATGGTCAGAAGAGTTACAGAGGTATGCTTGGAAGACAACCATCTAAGAGAGATACCACGTAGGTGACATGACATGAGCAAGAAGTAAGCCTTTATTTTGCGAAGCCACCAGGAGTTTAGGATTGACTGTTTCTGACACAAACCTGTATCCTTCCCTGACTAATACAATAGCTCCCATTTGCTCTATTGTCATCCGTTTGGCAACGAGACTGTGAAGAATACCTAGTGTCACTTCTGCAACCGACTGCCTTTCATTCCTTTTCTTTAATATTACCTGTAATCATGCCTTGCCTCTTCAGCTAGGCTAGGGCGTCTTGGAGGCTGTGACCTTGGCTTTAACTTTCAGAATACTCTTTACCCTCTAAGTCTCTCCCCTCCTCCCCCTGAATTGCCCCCCCAGATTCAGGAGTGAGCTTTGCATATACACAACCGCCTGGTGTCGACTTGGCACAGTTTCGAATACTGAGCTACGGGAGACAACAAGACTGGCAAGGCTTTTTGTGTCCACTGAGTAGAGGTGACTAACAAGTCCCCTGAACAAACACAGCAAACACAAGAGCTATGGGACTGGATGAAGGTGGTAGGACCGAGCTGGAAGGTCAGTCTGCCTTGATTGGGAGGCAGAGGGTAAACCGTGTGTCGAAGCAGAAGCATCACCTACCCCTGTCTTTTAAGCATCCCTGGCTCTTGGTTCTGCCTTTTCCTTCTCCAGGATGGGAAGTGAGCTCTCTGGTTAGGCTTGAATAGAAACGTGGCCCCACCCTCCTCTGGGTGAAAAGCAGATTCTTCTGGGTAGGAGTAATCAATGTAAACTTTGACCTCTTTCTCCTTCCCTTAGACAGGGCTCTGCAGACTCAAAATGGCTCCAGTTATGACTACCAAGGGCTGCACTCAGGAACCAAGGACACCAGGGAGCTGGTAAGTCCCTTTGGCTCTTACTCAATAACTGTAGTAGTAGCGTAAGAATTCTGGCTTCCACTTGCATTCTGCTTTTGCCTTTTTTTCCCCTTTAGCTCAGAACTTGGAAAGAAAACTCTCAACTCTTTTAAGATAAAAGTCTTCACATAAAAACCTTCTCCTACTTCCCCAACAGACCTCAAAACAAAATTAGGAATCACTACCCTAATCTATCAAACCTGTCACTTTAATGACCTCCCCCCTTCAAATCTCTGATTTAATGGCTCCAAAGACAACTGCTAGACTGAGAGGTTTGGCCCCAAAGGCAAACAATGTGACAGTGATGGAGGGAGGTGGGGGTGGGCACAAAGTTTATCTTTGTCCTAGTGTGAAACTTGGCATGGGGCTCATGGTCAATATCCACAGTGGGGGAGGACAGTCTTTGGACACCCCTCATTTGTGACTTTATAGCTACATTTAAAAACTATACACCGAGAATTTCTTAAATGCGTCTTTTCTTTAAAAGATATAAAAGAACACTTGAATCTATTTACACACATACGTCACAGTCCTTAGGGGCCAGGATGAGATTGTGACACCATGAGCAACAAACAGCATGGCATAGGTACGACCCACTCTGCTTAGCTCTGGGAGTGAAGAGAGATTCAGAAAGAAGGTGGGTGGGAGTGGGGGAGGAAGTGGTTATTGATTCTAATACTAAATGGCTTCCTCTCTGCCTAGACAGATGCCCAGACTTCCCTCCCCACCCCTAGTATTAATTAAAAGAAGAAATGCAGGATAGGTGCTCGATGGGTAACAATTTTTGAAAATGCTTCCAGGGGTCAGTTGTGGTGGCACCCAGTCGCAATCCTAGCCTCTGGGAGGCTGACACAGGACATCTCAAGTTTAAAGTCAGCCTGTGCTACTGCAGGTTAATATCAATTATATTAATTGATGTGGGAAGATCCATTCTGACTGTGGACAGGACTAGTCCTTGGGCAGGGGATCTGGGATTGTATAAAGTCAGCGGTTCTCAACCTTCCTAATGCTGTCATTCTCTAATACAGTTAGTTCCTCATGTTGTGGTGACATCCCCCCTCCCCAACCATAAAATTATTTTCATTGCTACTCAATAACTGTATTTTCTACTATTATGAACTATAATATAAATATCTAATATGCAGAATATCTGATATGCAACCCTTGTGAAACTGTGAACCGGTACTTTGACCTCCTGAAGGGGTCCCGACCCACTGCAAAAGCAATGGAAGCCCGCGCAGCATCATAATGCATTTCTGCATGCATTCATGGACCTCTCTCTCCCCTTGCAGATGTAACGTGATCAGCTCCCTCAAGTACACAACACCTAGGCTCTGCCGCCATTAGGGAATGCATTTTGAACTGTGAGCTAAAACAAACCCTGTCTTCTTTAGGCTGCTTTTGCTAGAGTATTTTATCACGGCAATGGGAAGAGAGACTATGACAGTTAGTTACACAGTAAATCTCGGGCCAGCGTGGACTAGAGTATGAGACCATGTGGGTTCTAGAGTTTGTAGGGAAAGGCAACTTAAACCAGAGTGTTCCCGACATATGTAAAAGACAGAGAAGACGGGAGACATGGAAAAGCTCCAAGGGCACAGCAATGATATAACTTTGGTTAGGATTTGTGACTCTGGATAGAGCTTTCGGAAGGAGAGAAATGGGTACCATTATTTCCTTTTGGAGCTCTACTGTGCCCCTCACACAGGTCCACAGTGTGTAACACAAGCTCTCTGCCTCCCTGGATATCCCACAGCTCCCTGTCACCACCTCCCTTTCAGCTAGAAGGAGCTGACTGCAATATTCAGGAATCTCAGTCCTCCTCATGTCATCATGACAGAACTATCCTGCCGCAGAGACAAGGTAAAGCACAAATTACCTACTTGCTCTCAAGTGCTAAGGCTGGGAGGTTCTCAGCTCTGCTCAAGATGAAATTACGGGCATTACCTTCCTCCTTCTCCAGCTGCAGGCTGGGTAAGAACACGGGCAAGTGCTAACAGACAAAGTGCAGATTCCCTGTATTATCAAAGGCCCCAGGAAAGCAAAAGGCAGAGGGAGATAGGCAGGAAAATGAAGGAGGCATTACCGTAAATCCTGGGTCTGCCCAGGATACAATGGCTGCTACAAGCATTACACACACACACACACACACACACACACACACACACACACACACACAGGAATGATGTGGACATGAAGGTGTGTTGTCCTCCACAAGACCCAAAGTCTTTTGTAGAGTCAGGATTTTGACTGGACTAAACCCAAGAGACCACTAAGAGGTGAACGGCAAACTCTATATCTACCCTGTATTATTCTTTGGGTAAAGAATAAAGTTGTAGACAAGGATCTAAGGCCAAAAAACCAAATGAACAACTGTAGGAAGAGGCAAGCAGGACTCCCAGAGCCCATGAATACAGCTGTAAATGATTGGTACAGTGCTGGAGTCAAGTCAGCAGTGTGTTCTTGACATTTGGGGGGGGGAGGAGTTAATTATATAAAATATAACGTGTGTGCAGAATTTCTAGGACTATGTATTGATTTTCAACTTGACAGGATTTCGAATCAACTAGGAGGCACACCTCTGAATGTATTCTGGAGGATATTTCCAGAAAGGTTTAATGGAGCGGGGAAGGCCCACTAGGATACAGGCGGCACTGTTTAATATGCTGGGCTCCCAGACTGAATAAAACGAGTGAGCTGAGCAATGTCCTTTCTCTCTCTGCTTACTGACTGTAAATATGATCTAGTCAGCTGCCCCATGCTGGCTCCCCACTGCAAAACACATGTGTCGACTACTCTCTGCCTGTGACAACGTGGCATTGCCAAAGCACTGGTTTGGAAAGAGCATAAAAGAACATATACAATTGTGCAGTTATTCAGTCTGAGTTCAAATATCCCCCTCTCCAAAAGGGAAGGAAACCCAAGGACAGGAAGTTCACTAAACTTACAGAACTCATAGGCCCCTTTGTGAGATTATGTCAGCAGTAAGCAACTACTGAGTGACGAGAGACTTCCCATGTACTTCTACAAGCCTTGTAAGTAAGGAATGCTTGAATTTCACCCATGCTGCAATGGCTTTTGGATGATATGAGTTGTAGACTCACCTGTGTTCCTGCAAGTATCCCTCCCTATCCCTGCTTTTCTTTATTCTGGGAAACTCTCTAGTCCACTAAGCTTGATGCGTGTGTGGTGGATTTGATCCTTTGCTATGCCATTGATGCCCTCTCTGAGATGAATGGCTATTTGTTTACACATTCCTGGGCAGAGTCATGCAACATATACCCCTGCCATTGAAAACTACATCGGATGGTTTCTGGGCACACCTACTTTGTCAACCTTTCTTGGTAGCCTAATAACTACAAAGCCAAACAGCACCACTTTAGCATTTACCTTTGGGTAACAGGCTATTATTATTACCTTTCTGGTACTTTATTTCAGTTGAATTATATAAATTAATTTATCCCCTTGGAAATAAACTGCGAGTTAAAAACAATAATCTATCTACAGAACCACACATCTAAGAGTCAAATGCTGTTCTCACGCCCTTGGCTCTGCTTCTGTCTATGATGTCACAGGTCTCTTGGAGCCTGCTGGCCCCCAGATATCACATCTGCACACAGGGACTTTCCCAGATAGCCTGGGAGGTTCCACAGACTGTTCAGAACCAACTGCCCTTTCTTATAGCACTCACAAGACACAGCCATGTGAACTAGACAGAGAGTCTCTCCTTGCCCACAGGCTTATCTCTGTGCACCAGTCATGGAAGGAAACATGTTCTCACTGTTGATCTCTCTGCAAGCTGAACAAGAAGACATCAGCCACAAGGGCAGCTCAGGAGAGGAGATATGGGGACAGCAGGAAATGTCGAGAAAAGTCTCTGAGCAAACCCTTCTTTTCTAGGAGTGGCCCAGGGAAATGAGATAGAGTGCAGAAAGAGTGTCTTGACTCCAGCTTGAGACCACTTATCAAATGCTTGATCTCGGGACCTATGGCATCAAACACCAAATAGATGGTATATTTAAAAGTTCACTCACTCTCTGCCAACAGCGGGTTCGTTTCTTCTCAAGAAGAAAGTTTTGGTCTATTTTCTTTGGAAAACTGAAAGAAGAAAAAGAAAAAAAAAAAGGAAACAAAGATTTAGAAAACAGCTTGGAACTCATTTTCTGAATAGGCACAGGTAGGCAGGCCTGGGGAGGGCCAGAATGTTACGGGTTAATAGATACACATGATGATATGTGGCTGACAACATGTATTTTAAACACTTATCAACAATCAATGTACAGAAAATCACAACATACATGGTTTGTTTACCATGAGTTATGACAAGACACATACATTGTAGTATGTAGAAAATATTTGTAGGTGGGTCTTTTGGAACTTCCCTCTCTTCTTTCACTGCAGTGTGTTCTTTCCCTCAGGTGCCACACCCCTGAGTCTTGACCCACAGCCTTCTGTGGGCTTACAAGGGAACACAGACTGGGCAAGAAGTGGATAGAGACCTCCTTTTAATCCCACTGGATAACATCATGCGGTAGTCACAATGTCTCAAGTGCTGACTGGTCCAGTCAGTTGTGGAAAAGAACTAAGCTAACCTGAATGGCCAGAGGAAGGCTGAACTGTGGAGGCCATTAACACTGAAAGCAGAAGAGTTTCAGCTTCATCCCAGTCCAAGATGAGAGCTTTAAAAGTCTCCAGAGACTTTGAATGGAGCTCTGTGAGTATGGAGGGGATGTGAAGCAAAGCTATCCCGACGGTTTTCATTTCACCCCTGACTTCGTCCTAACCTCTTCCTGAGGATCTCTTGAGGGTCAGCAGATAGTGAGAGAAGCCATGAGGCCATGAGGCCATGAAGCCAGGAAGCCACAAAGCCATGAGGCCATGAGGCCATGAGGCCATGAAGCCATGAGGCCATGAGGCCATAAGGTTATGATGCCATGATGCCATGAGGCTATGAGGCCATGTGAAGAGTTTTTGCTGAGGATCCCCCACCAGCCTAAAGGTGGATTCTCAGATTTGGGAAGGCCTGTCTCAGCATGCCTGAGAGAAGACTGTCCATGCTCATCTGGCACCCACTCCCTAGGACTGTCTCTCAGTCCCAGACCACGCCATCTAAGATGTAATTTTGGGTGCCAAGAAGAACAAGGCCTAACTGAAAAGATGGCCAGAGTCAGTACAAGTGGTGGACTCTGGGTCACCCTAGCCACACCTCTGACACAATCTTTAAAAGCAGCAGGTTATAATTCACTCACTCAGGAAGAACCCTTTATCCTCAAAACAGACAAGAGAACTGCAGAAAAAGTGACAGGCTTGAGAAAGCCAAGTTCAGAGTCTGCCCCAGTGTGCTTCTCAGCTCTGCTACCCCTAACTGAGTGATTCCAGCCAGGGGAGCCCTCTGCTTGTCTTCCTCATTTGCATAATGGCAGTGATCCTGCCAGCTGCTGGGTGCCTCTCTGGGAGTCTTACTTCGGAACTAGGCATGCAGGAGAGACGATAAAAAGAACAGCCTTGATTGCCCTTTGGCTACATGCACTGATATATCTGTAACGAGGGGAGAGCTGTAGAGACAGTTTTAGAATCTGTCTGGATGCAAGTACCTGAATTGCACTGACCGTCTCCCCACTGCCCCAATCTGATGACACAAGTGAAGACAGACTAAGACTATTTACTGTAGAGAAATTGGATGGTAGAGATGGAGGGAGGGATTCAAGTAACAAAAATCAGAAAAAGTCCCTTTGAGAACCAGTATAAATATTTTCATTTACATGCCAGTTTCTTTCCCATGCTCATGGATTCATCCGAGCATTTGAAATAGGAATAAACCACATACGTGCGTACATACATACATACATGATTATTTTTAACATATTTTAGGGTATTCGTATCATTTTGCCAACTGATGTTTTACAGATGATATAAAACCCTCTTTTAACATCAATAAATTTATCTACATCATTAAAAAAAAAAAAACAGGATATTAGGTAGCCCAGGCTAGCTTTGAGCTTGATATGTAGATAAGAATGATAGTAAATATAAAATCCTTCTGCCTCCATCTCTAGAGTAATATTACAGATCACCACACCCCAGTTTCTTCAGTTCTAGGGATTAACCCCAGGGCCTTGTGCAAGCTAGGCAAGCACTAAGTGACCTACATAACCCAGCCTTATATCAGAAAAAAAATTTAAAGGACTGCAAGAATATTGCTTTGGAAGAATAAGGCAATAAATATTTACTTGTTGAACATATAGAATCCACCCGAGTATTCACATTCATCAGAAATGACTGCACACCACAGAAGCATGTGTCTTCTTCCTCTTCTCTGTTTTTCAAGATTGGGAAGGCAGATTGCTTAAATATAGTAAGTTTTAACAGCAAAAAAAAATTTGTTTGGGTTTGAGTGGGTGGGCTCAGAAGAATACAAACTGGCACATGATACCACAGGGAACAAAATCCCAGCTCATGATTTTCAGTGAGCAGCTAGAAGGTGTTGAAAGGGGGCTAGAGATGACAGGCAAAAGGAATGCTTACTGAAGTAGGAAATCATACATCTAACGTTAAGCCAATGGCCCTGCTGATCATCCCAGCACGGCTGAGAAACTTCATAATACAGAGGAATGTGAACTGAATCCTGCTGAGTCCTGAGTGGCTCTGTATTTGGAGTTCAGAATCTAAGAAAAGGACCTTGGAACATTCCACATAAAGATAGGTATCAAACGTGGGATTATGTGAGCAATGCCAGCGTTTCTGGTCTAATCTCCCCAAGACAAGAGTTGTTTTAATGAAATATATATGAGTGGGGGGTCACATGAGTCATGGAACACATTATTGCCTCTGGTTACCAAGGCTGTGCCATGACTCTAACAATGATAGAACAAAATTCAGACAAAGGACACTTTTGAGAGAGGCTGGGGGTGGGATATATGCCCCCAGTTGTCCAAGGGTGTGAAGATGTTTTCACCAAATGTAATCAGTCCTTTCAAGGTGTTCCTGACACTGTTTTTAACAGCAGGTAAGAAATGGGGGTGAGGGATTAGGAGGAAACAGCAGAAAAATAGGGTACACTGAGGCACCAAAAAAAAAAAAAAAACCTGGAGAAACATACTAATGAGAAAGTATTATCTGTGAAACCAGAGTCCATGGGAGATAACACGTGAGAGCCAATGGCGTGAGTCCCTCTAACAGTTGTACGATGGATCATTCATATTGTCTGCAGGATAGGTCTAAGAATGACCGAGTCATGTCATGGTGTTGCTGCGACCACATTTCTAGGAAGGGTTAACTTGGGGGAGAAGACACACTCCAAATGTGAGTGGCTCAGGATCCTATGAGCATGAGTCCTGGTCTGAATAAAAGGGGGAAGAAGGAAAAAGGTAAATGAACACCCAACTTCCTCTCTCTCTGCTTCCTGATCCATGCCATAAGGCCTCACACTCCTGAAGTCACACCCAAGAACCCCTCCCCCTGCCATCCTCTCCTGGCTACAATGGCTGTGCTCTCAAACTGTGAGCCTATATATAAGCCCTTCTCCCTTAAGTTGCTTCTTGTCAGATATTTGATTGCAGCAGAGAACACTGAGTAGCATGAGAGCTTCCTCCCATGGTTTTTAATCCCTGTTTCAGCTAATGCAATCTGAATAACAGTTGCCGGGTGGTGGAGCCTTTCCTCAGAGAGACCGCTGCTCTTCTGTTTCAGCCAAAATGCCAAGCTAAGAGCTCAGATAGTGTGCACTGGACAGAACCTCCAAGAGCCTCTCTTTTGACAGTGGACCCTTGGACTTACTGAATCCTGGAAAATGGTCTGAAGTGTCTCTGACTTCATCTGAAAATAACTGACGTAATGTGCTCCACAGCTGTGGTGAGTTTGGGGTCTGCCGACCTCTGGAAGCACTGGCTTATATCTGCTGTACTCAGGACCTTAAATGTTCTTAAAGTCCCTCAGATGGAAGGGTCAGTCCCCAGAATCAGGCTAAGGGGAGGTGATCAAGCCTGAAGAGGCAAGAATTAGAAAATTAAAAAAAAAAAAAAAAGTCTTTAGGTCACTGGCATGTACCCTAGGAGAGGACTCCAGGACCCTCCCCTTCCTTTTCCCTTTGCTCCCTGCCTGTGAGGTGAGCAGCTCAGCTCAGCCATGTGCTCCCGCCATGGAGTTTTGAGTTGCCACAGGCCCCCAAAGAAGGAAGTGATTGATCACGGATTGAAACCTCCAAAACTCTGAGTCAGCCTAACCCTTTTATCTTTAAAAGCTGATTGTCTCATGTGCACAGTACAGTGATAGAGTGTTGTTGACATATTATTTCATGTGACCTGAGAAAGCTCAGATTCCTCACTATTGGCTATTAACATTTAATGAGCAGCTGATCCCTGCTGACAAGGTTTAGCTGTCCTTTCCAGCCTGAACAGTCTCTCCACCAGTAAGTTCTATTAGTTCCATTGCACAGAGAAGCAAAACAGGGCTCACAAAAAATAGCCCATCTGGGCTGTAACACTAAGTTTGTCAGCTTCACACCAAAGGGAAAAGCTGAGCGCTCCTGTTCTCTGCATATGTTTTTTTTTTTTTTTTCCCTTCTTCAATAGTCAAGTCTCCACACACTAGCATTCTGTCAGACATGGACAGGACCAGCTGCCACTAAGTCGGCAGACGGTCCTTTCTCAGGTAATTATTTTCAAGGGTAAGCAAACGAGAGTAGCAAGCAAGCTTATCCACAGCCCTCAGCGAAGAGTCTCCCCTTCGCAGCCTAGTGGGTGCTAGGCAAGCGCTCTTCAGGCAGAACAACGGGGCCTAAAGTGCTGACAGTTGCTTAGACACAAAATGTAGCCCTGGCAAGTGAGTCTAACAATTACTGTGCACCGCTCTGATTATGAGCCACAAGCATGCAATCAACAGCGGAGAGACGGTCCTAAATGATCTCCGTCAGCATTTTTACCTCAGTTATCAAAGCGTGGAGGATGAACACACTTTCATCTGACCTAAGCGCGATGCTAACAACCCAAACACGGAGAATGCATAAGAATTACGACAGTTCGAGAACAATGACCGTGATGGGGGCGGGGCGGGGTGGGGTGGGCACTGGATATAATGAATACATTTTAATTCATTCAGTTCTTTCATTTATTGCCTCTGGGTAAATACATATTATTTATGTGCTTCTCATCTAACCGATTCATTCACACAGGCAACCCAATTTCAACTGAGTAAAGACTCTCTCTCTCCCCCCCAACCCCACCCCACCCCCCACAATACACTTATTTGCTGTTGTACAGACGACAGAAACCTATTTTCAAAGAATTTCTTCCCACCATCACTCTATTTCCAATGCTGCCATTTAAAAACTCAAGCTGGGAATGGTATTTCGGGAACATTTTTAAAGAAAAAAATAACTAAAAAAAAAAAAAAAAAATTTCACTACATATCTAGCAAGATCTGGAAGAGAAATCGTGGCTGTTGCACTGTCGTCTGAGGTCAAGCGTGTGATTCATTCACCTCTCCTGGCATCATGTCAGTGCTCAGAAAGCTTTAGAAGTTGCAGTATTAAGAATGTTAGGCTAAGGCTATTGGAGATGTACTAACTGACGACCCTGGTTTGGAAAGACAGAACTGGACCGGGTATTATATAACCTAGGCTGGCCTCAAGCTCACTATAGTAACAGAGGCTGGTCTTGAACTCCCTGGTCCTCCTGCCCTCACCACCCCTGATTCTTTGTACCTGAGACTGCAGGTATGAAGCACCACCACAAACACCTGCATGTGTATACATGATCTTGTTCCACATTTTTTTCATTCAACCTGAGTGACATTCTTGATTTCTGTCTTTAACCTCTTTTTTTGCAAGTAACTTCGCCCTCTAGCAGGGGAAGGGGTGACTGTTGCAACTGTGTTATCGTCTGGTTGTCAAGTGAGAGGCCTGTGGCCAATGCTTATTAATTAGCAGAAGCCACTAGGACCTAAGCATCAGGCTCTGTAGAGCTTGAGACCCCATTTCAACCCCTCAATTGTCTTCGCCATGTGGATGGATTTCAGCCCTTGTACTCACCATGATCAACAACACGCCATTGCCTCCCTAGTTGATAAACAAGTCAGCTAAAGGCACACTTAAAACAGTCTACTTCTTCTGTAATTCCCATGCGTTTGCTCACTTACAGCCTTATCTGGTCTTAGTTATCCAGGAACCTCTTTGGGTTTTGTCATTAATTGGCTAATTCCTTTTTAAAATGTTTTAATGAGTATATATTAATTGTGCATAACAACATGTTTCAATATGACATATGCATACTTGATCATATTCATCTCATGGTTACCCTCTCTTGGCCCCTTCCCCTCCCACCAATCCCCTCCCTTTTCTTAAGTTACCCTTCTACTTTCAAGGCTATTTAAAAAATTTTATTTTCTTATTATCTTATTTTTCATCTTAAAATATATCTTTTTATCTTATATCTTTATATATGTTTTTATAATTTATATAGTTATTTATATATTTATAATTTATATAATTTATATTTATAATTTATATAATTTATATAATTATATATATTATATATTTATATATTTTTACCTTAAAAAATAAAAAAATTTATTTTCTTATTATCTTATTTATTATCTTATTATCTGTGGATGACATGGGCATTGCTTAGAGAAGAAAAGTTTTTGACTGTTGCTTTGTATGTGTGATGTAGTCTTTCATCCTGTAGCCCAGGCTAGCCTGGAACTTACTATATAGCCCAGGCTGACCCACCTTTCATCAATGCTTTAACTCCCATCTCCTTAATGCTCCTAGGCCACCATGCCTGCCTAATTTCATGTTTGTTTACTTATGCATTTGTTTTATCTTTTTTCAAACAGGGTCTCACTAAGCAGTCCTGACTAGCCTAGAACTGACTATGTAAACCAGGCTCTGGTTTTCCTGCCAACTGCTGCTGAGTGTTGAGATCAGAGAAATGTGCCATAATGGCAGGCTGGGTCCTTTCAGTTTTCATGCGGACTTTTCTTGAGCTAGAAGCTAATTAGACAACATAAAAGGGGCACGCCCCTTCTGACATCAGTATCATGCTGTTATTATCTCTTATAAAAGTCAAAGCGAAAGGCTTGAGAGACAGCTCATTGGTAAGGCACTTGCTCAGCATCTAGAAGGTTCTGGGATCCAGTCCCCTTTACCACAAAGCAAAGATCAAGTCTCTTCAGGCCATCCTTGAGTTGAGACACTTGACAAGCTTATTAGCACCCCCAAATGCTAAAGCTGTCTTGACTATCTCCTTGCTATTCAAGCCAGCAGATTATTGCCCTTGCCAACTGCCAGAGGATATGAGTGTTAAATTCCGCCAAGGAGATGCCATCCAGAGCGAGAGTCAACTCAGCTTGCTACAAGAAGGGCTCCAGTGCACAAGGAGTTGTATATTATAACCCCCGTGCAACTACAACACAGTCAAAAATCATACTTGTGATAAGGGAGTAAAAAAATGCATTCTTATTGCCATTTGCCAATAGTATCAAATGCTGAGCTCAGCCTACTGTGTCCCAAATAACCCTGCTTGTCTGTCCTCTTCCCTCTCCTATGCCATTCTTTACTTGCCACCCACTGGAAGTCTTTCCTCTGAAGCTTTCCACCTCTTCCACCATGAATGAGGCCAGGCCAAGCCAGGCCAGCAGAAATACTGTCAGACAGTCCAGAGACTCATCCCAAAGCTGCTGGTTTGGGGCAGATTAAAGGAAAACCTTACTGTGCCTTCCAAGGCTCCTTAAGAATAAGGAGATTCATAGGCACATTTTTAAAATCTCCTTGTTTACCTCTCTTGTGGTAAACATCTTTTCAGTTTTAGCTCTGCCCAGGTATAAGGAAGGAAGGGAGAGAAGGAGAGAGTAGGGAGAGAGACAAGCAGGGAGAAAAAGGGAGGTGGGAGAGGAGGGAGGAAGGAAGAAAAAAGGAGGAAGGAAAGGGAGTAGAGAGAGGAGAGAGAGAGAAAAAGAGAGAGAGAGGAGAGGAAAGAGAGGAAAGAAGAGAGGAGAGAAGAGGAGAGGAGAGGAGAGGAGAGGAGAGGAGAGGAGAGGAGAGGAG
>JANHMN010000006.1:17054735-17066345 GCA_030674055.1 Rhabdomys pumilio | reverse complement strand
GAGGAGAGGAGAGGAGAGGAGAGGAGAGGAGAGGAGAGGAGAGGAGACAAGCAGGAAAACAGCCCACTAGCTCCAAGGTCCAAGTGTTTTCCTCTGAACTTCATACTGCCAATATTAAGCAGTCATGGCAATTTAGAGGAAAATTGGAATCTAATGAGAAAAGATAAGAGAGGAACACAGATCAAGGGAGTCCTGAGAATCAGCCCCAAATTGTGCCACCAAGACCTAGGGGTTTTCTGAGCTTATTAATACAAGCTACCTTCCACTCGGGGGCATGTGAAGTCATTGCAGTCATTTCCTTAAAACCATTAGTCACCCTCACACGGACTTACCTCTAAACAAGGGCATCCTGTAACCAGGGATCCGTCTATATGGTTTTATCACCTGATAGGCCTCAAGGTCAACAGTTAGAGTAACTGTAACTTGATAAGAATGACCTCAGCCACTCACTATAGCACAGCGGTGTCCCTGATCGATACAGGAGCTCTGCATAACATCCACCCAGCCTTCTCCAGGGAGTTTCCTGCACAGATCAGAGGCAAATTATACCCTTAAAGGCAGATGACACACCAAGACAGAAGGATGCTTTCTGCAAAGTGAATCCTTTGTTCCCTGTGAGGGGTGCCAATCCAGCTCAGGATAGGGAGGGAGAATAGAGAATACACTCGAGGCAAGTGTGGTGGGAGGGGAACTCTCTTTTTCTCTACCCAATGATTCCCCCCAACTTTCCACTTGAGCGCCTAGGGGAGGTTGTTGGGCTTCAGCACCACACAAGTCAGGTGTGGTGGGGTACTTCTGAAATCCTAGCATGTGGGCGGGGAAGACAGAAGAACAGGAGTTCAAGGGAACCTCTGACTGCCTGGTGAGTTTGAGGCTAATCTGAGAATACATGAGACCCTGTCACAGAAGAAGGAAAAATTAGGTATAAACACAAATGACTGCCATGCTGATCACTGAAAAACAGACCCCTCCATTTAAAAATTTGCCCCACAACATTGGCCTCCCTTATAAAGCAGGGAAAATATCAGCAATGATAATGTATATTGTATAGTGCTTCCCATATGGTAGACTCTAGTCTATTAACAAGTGAGAACTGGCTTAGCATTTCCAACATTCTAGGGAAACAAGATTGCATGTTTAATGTCCATTGAACAGCTAGGAACACCAAGGCACAGAGGCTTGAGTAAGCTACACCCAAAGGAGATGCATGGAGGAGAGGCCATAGCTCTTTTTAAACCCAAGAGACTAGACACACAGTTATTAAACTGTCTAGTTAACAGCTGCTGTAACCTCATTGATGCTGGGATTTGTAGCTTTAAAAACTACATATTTTTGTCTACGATTTATATATCAGCTTGAAGTAACCACTCTGCATGTGTAAGCTCTCTCCCCATGGAGGTTTCTGCAGAGATCCACACGTGTTTGTGTGTGAGATGAGAAGATGATTCGACAAGGAGCTGCCTTTAAGTCATCCTTTAAGTTATCCCACAAGACAGACCAAGAGCCCCTGACCAGCCTCATTTCCAGATAAAGGAGATGAGGTTTGAGGAAATCACATGACTCATCTAAGGTCCTCCTGCTTTGCACAGTACCTCTCCCACTGCTCACATAACTTTGGTTTTCAAAAATACAAAACCCATGGCATTTTTCTTTTGAAAAATCCTTTATATAACCGTGACGTACAGCGGGGCTAAATAAGCAGCTGATCTCATAGAGCGTCTGAAGGAGCCTGAAGCCTAAAAACTTACAGGGGACAGGAAGAATTTGTAGAAAGACACTTGGGACTGTGACAGCATCCTAGATACCTCTAGGACCCCTTATCCACAGCAACAAAAATTAGCAGGATGGCCTTGACCCTAAGTCCACTGAGACTAGAAGAGAGAGGTAACTTGTTAGCTGCCTTTATGTCCTCTGATATCTGTCCAGTGATCCCTTTAACCCCAGGTCAAGAGTTCATGACACCTGTTTCCAGCCTCCCTGCTCTATCATTTCTGTTTCTTTCTAAGGATCTATTCTGTGTCTGTTCCTTTCCAGCCCTGAGGAATTTTCTTATTGACCTTCAGAAACCCACAACCTTTGGTGACCTGAATTTTCATCAGCAGTTGGAGTGGAAGTCAAGGTGTGACCGTGGGTTTTACGTGCTTGTTTCCCAGAGCTGGACACCTTGAACCAAATCTGAGCTCCTTTTAAGGAAGAACAGGAAAGCAGAGCAGGAAGAGGGAGCAGTTCTGCAAGATGTACAAGTATCCGTGGCTCATGCTGACTCCCAGCAGGCCCAAAGCCATGGAGGTTACAGAAGATCAGAGGGGTGGGGACTGGCCCCCCGAGAGTCTTCAGCCAGCCTCCTCAATTAAACAAGGAAACTGTGTCCCACCCAGAAAGAGTGCCTTGGCCAAAGCTGCACATTGGCGTGACTGAGACTAAAGGTTTCTGACATCTTGCCAGTGAGCATTCAAAACTCCAAGAAGAAGAATGAGAGTGTGAACCCACAGGGGCAACCGAAGAAGGTTCTGGCAATGTCAAGTGATGTGAGATAGTCAAATACTCTGATTGAAACTGAAGTCATATGTGCTTCTATGTAAAACCAGCTTTTACGGGTCTCCAGGGGGAAACCCATCACCTGGAATCACTTGAACGCTTGTCAAGTGCTTTAAGACTCTACAAGGAGAGGTGTAGAACTGAGAGACAGGAAAAGGGGGCTAACCTTTCCCCCACAGGTTGAGTTCTGAGTTCCTTTCACATGTCTAGTGGGTGAGGGAGGAGGGGGGGGAGCTGCTTCTGGAAGGGAGGCCCTGTGCACGCTCATTAGCATACGCTATCCACATTCACTTCAGATGAGATTCCATCACAGAAACCTATTTATGCATTCCTTAATATAAATCTAAATTGCTCTCTTCAAATAGCAGAGAGAGCTAAGCTTCAGTAAGGGGAGGAGAAGTGACGGCATTAGGAGCCAGGCTGCATTTTTGTCCTGCCTTCCACCCATCTTCATCCCGTCATCCTGTCTTAACAGCCTTACTTTCCACACCTCACTGAGCTCACCTGGGACTCAGGTAAACAGGCTTTCTCCAGAGGAGACTCTGAGCAGTACTCAATGCTCTGGAGCAGTGGAGGAGAGGTTCATTGGTAAGTCTTATGCAAGGACGGCCCTTGGGTATTGGCAGCAGAGAGATACACTTTAGGATCACTAAGTTGGTAAATGACCTCATGCTCTGCCTTATGCTCTGCCAGCATGAGGACCTGAATTCAACCTAGAACACGTTTCAAAACCATCTAGATGCAGTAACACGTGCTTGTAACACCAGCATTGAGGAGGCCTGGCAGGAGATTCCCTGGGGCTTTCTGAGCCACCAGCCTAGACACAGACACACAGACACACAGACACACACGCACGCATGCACGCATACATGCACACATACATACACATGCATACATGAACACAATACACACATATGCCTAGATACAGAAACATACACATGAAAAAAATATATATACATATTTACACACATATTCATATACATATTTGCACATACATATATACATACATATACTAATGTACACACATACATATGCATATATATATATACACAGACACACATTCACACACATGTATACTTCGTGCAAAGAATGCCAAGCCACACAACTTGCCACTTCTGAAGTATAAACCTAGCCTAATTCACCAGGAGATACACACACTCTTCACAGAAATGAAGCATTTATTTAAACACAGAGGATTTGGGATTGAAAAGGTGGGGAGTTAGAAATATGGGGTTAGCAGTGTACACCAAGTGGAGCTGCGGCTTCGGTTCTGCTCATTTCTTCCCATGTCCCCAGGCCACTGCATCATTCTGGGACAGGGGTTGGTGGGGGGAGAGGTAAGCGGGGAGGCAGCAATGGCTTGGTACCTATTTCCTGAGGAACAGTAATTTATGGTGCCTTTTCCCACATTTGAAAAAACAGCAACACTGGAACCTAAACTCAGACGCTTCAGATGCAGAAGCACTGGTTCTATTCTTTTCCTTTGGAATGGGGCAAGCCAACCCATCATGCATCTGTTTACTATAGTGAAAAGTTCCAATGAAAGCACAAAAGTCGGTATCACACCCTAAACCAAGGAAGGTCCTGTGAGCTCCACAGGAGAACATGCCAGGAGCAAAAGAATGATCACTTACCCGTGTGTTAATCTTCTAAACGGGCCTTGAATCACAACCCTGTGGCAAACACTATCTAGGCATTGATTTTTAGTGCTCTGTGCATCAGTATTTCAACTGTTAGTTTTTAGATTCTTATATTTGAGTATCTGCTTGCATGCAGTGCCCAAGGAAGTCATAAGAGGGCGCTGTATCTCCTGGAACTGGATTTACAGAAGGTTGAGAGCTACCATGTGGGTCACAGAAATTGAACCCGGACCCTCTGCAAAAATACATGCTCCTAACTGTGGAGCTGTCTCTCCAGCCCCTATTTTGTTTTAAGCCTTCTCTTTTACATTTATTTTATGTAGAGGTGAGCATGCTTCAACAGGCATGCGGAGGTCAGAGGACAATTCATAAGAGTCCTTTCTCTCCTTTCTTCATATATATTCTCAATTTTGAACTCAGGTTTGGTGCCAAGAGCCTTTTACCAGCTGAGCCATCTCTCTGGTCCTCAATTGTTTTCTCAGAACCCCCAAATTCTGGCACAGTCATACACAGTCTAGAGTACATGCTTTCTCAAGCATTGCTATCTAATGCTTTTAGAGCTTTGTCCTTGAGTTAAGGCTGGTTGCTGGTTTCTGGGCTCGGGGCTAAACACCAATAACTTCTCAGAAGGTCACTAGAGACCTTGTGTGCTAGTCGGATCTGTGCTTAAAGTATCAAGAAGCTTTGGAACTGGAGGACTTGATTGTGGCATGTGAACTCATACAGAAATTTTATTTCCCTGGGCATGGTGGCTCACACCTGTAATCCTGATACCGAGGAGGCTGAGGCAGGAGGATCACAAGTTCAAAGCCAGGCTGATTTAAGAGTGAGACACTGTTATGGTTTGAGTGTGAAACGCCTCTCGTAGGCTCATGTGTCTAAGCGCTGGTTCGAAGCAGGTGATGCTGCTTTGGGATGCTGTGGAGCCTTTTGGAAACTGGTTCTCAGTGATGGAAGTGGGTCATGGGGCGGGCCTTGTGGTTTCATTGCCCAGTCGCACTTCTGGACTGCTCCCTGCTCCCTGGTTGCAGACACAACATGAACAACTCTTGTGCTTCTACTACCATGCCTTTTCTGCGTGATGGTCTATATCCCTTCCTAACTCCGTCTGTAGGCTGCCTTTGTCAGCTATGTTGTCAGAGCAGCAAGAGAACTAAGTAGTAAGGACCCTGACACAGCAGGGACAAGATGGGAGACAGGAAAACCATATCAACAATTTCTTTTTTCATTATCAAGTCTAGCACATGGAAAAATGACTAGAGGAGTAGAGGGCATTAGGGGCTTTAAACCTTAGTACGCTGTGCTGAAAGGGTCACAGAACAGCTTTGAGCCTTGCTTCCAAACCAAGAGAAACCAGGAGTCAACGGCTTGCTCAAACCTTTTGCTTTCTCCACACTGTCCATCCCAAGCTCCTTGGTTCCTTGTCTTTCCTTGCCAGCAGGGACCATGTGTGTTAAGAAGGCGGTGCCTTTGAGCCCTGAGGAATCTGACAATGGCCTTCCTCATATTGTTCCCACAGTAACCAGAGCCAGCTGTCCAGGCCAGCCAGCCAACTTGTGGCTCAGAATCACACACAACATCAGGGCCTCTGCTCAGGAGGCTTCAGCTCCCAGCTGCCACTTCCCTGGAACTGTTTCTTCAAGTCAGCACACTCCTGACAACCCACGAGTGAGTCCGTGATCCTGGGAGCTTCATGTCTAGAATATAGTCAGAATCATTTGACACTTCTCTACCCATGATGGCTGGAAGATCCTGGGACTTTAACATCTCCCAACCTATACACACAGTTCTGCAGTGCCACGGGGCCCTCATAATATATAGACATCGGGTTTTCCCTGAGCATTTTGTCACCTCTATTACCATGGAATAGATAATGGAGCTTGGGTGAGGGTGACCATCTCAGGGGAGAGAACAGGAAACTTGTAAGACACAGCTCTGAGCAGTCAGGATAATGAAGGGTTCCCTTTTGCCAGCAGCTGAACTATGCAATCCTAATAAGGGAGGCCCCTTGGAAAGCATTGCTTGTATTTTTAGCTTTTCTAAGGGAGGAAGGAGTTTTTGAATGGACGAAATGGAAAGGAATGCAGGGCAAGGGTGTGGGAGTAGGGTGGGGGGTGCAGTGGAAATGGGGTGGGAAGATCAGGAAAAACCCAGACGTCGGGGACAGATAGGCAACTTCCTCCTTTCTTGACAGATGAGCACAGCTGGGCTTCCTGACTCGTGTGACATGATGCTAAGGTCTTCTGATCCAGACACCAAATGAAAAAGGAATTGGAGAAGGGAATTGAGTTATCTGAAAACATGGCCAGTGTATACCACCTATGTGTAGCATTTGATTTGAACTTCCCCATTTTTGAGAAGGGTTTGACTGGATAGCCCAGGCTAGTCCTGAATTCATTATATAGCCCAAGATGGCCTCAGACCCCAGCCTCAGCCTCTTGAGTGTCGGAATTATTTGTGTGAGTTACCACACCCAGTCTTAAGTTCTATTCCTGAGACAGCTAAGAAGATCAGCCATGGAAAGAGCTTGACAACTGAGATTGATTCAAATAAGTTCTAACTTTCATATTCTCAAAGAAACACCCTGTCTAGACTAACAGACATCAGAAATCAATTACAGATGAATGGATTCCTCCTAAGTGACCTTATTATGTTCCCAGCGAAGTTAAGATGCCAGTCTAAGGAAAAAAAAAGATCCCAATGAACTGAAGAATCCAACATGTGTATTCCTCAACTCATGGGAACTCATAATTGCTGGAACTCGGAGTTCAGATGCCATCCAGTCTGTAAGGACCCTTCTAAGACACAAACCTATTTGTCTGCTAGTTTTTAAGGCAAGATTACAAACTATGCAAGCAAACAGCCTTGTGGTGTGGTTAACACAGGCCCAGAGCTGACGGGGGAACACAACAGTTAGTTTCCCAACTCCAAAATAGGACTAAAGGACTGTGTGCTACCCGAGAAGAGTTGCTGTGTTTTGTTTAATGGAACTAAATTTATGCCCATTTACATTGGGAGCAGGTGGCACTGGGTAGCATAGAAAGGCCTGAAAATATTCCCATTTAGTGAATGCGGTTGTATGTATAATCAGCTGAGATTTATTTTAAAGCACTCTTATCTTCATATTCTTTTGTGCAATTCAAACTGGTGAGGACTAAGGGGAGGCTTTTGAATTTATTATAAAAGTACAGCCATCCATCATATGATCTGCTAAGAAATAAAAAATGAGGCAAGGTATTAGGAGGCCTCCCAGTGTATATTATTAGGCTCAGACTGAAGGGAAGGGCTAGCTTCCTTTCAGAGGAATGAGTCCCTTGCTGTTGGGGACAAAGGAGCAGGCTGAACAATAGAGTCAAAGGGAAGAGAAGCCAGGAAAGAATCGAAGGCAAACCTAACATTTGTTCATGTGAAATTTCAAACAAAGCTTCACAATGGAATTCCAAATATCCCTTACCCAGCATCAGTGAAGTGCTGACTCACGGCTGATTCTATGCCTCCAAGTAAATTCCTGGCCCTTCCCTGAATTCCTCAGCATTTCAGTAGGAAGCATACAACTGTAAACTCACTCAGCAGCCTGAGGTCTAACTCAGGGGACTCTAGGTTGAAGCCTGGCTGAGATCCAGGTCTTCTCATTAATGAGTTAGGGGCTCTCTTCCAAGTCAACCATGTTCTCTAGTTACCCCTCATGCCTCTTTTCTCTTTTGGCCCTCTCTCTGGTCTTTAGAATTGGAGCATGGTCCTCAGTATTAGTTCAGAAAACACATATTACAGAGGTTGGAAATCCTGAGTTTTGATTTTAACTTTGTCACTCCCCCTAATCCCTTGTGAGGCCTCCCAGTCTCTGCTGCTAAACAAGGACATGGAATTCCTGGTACAAGACACAATTCCTTGTGACATAGTTATAACAGTTGACTTTCACCTTCTAGCAGATTTTCAAAAGTGCTTTCATGGGCTTCACAAAAAAACGTTCTCAGAAGCCATAAGAAGAAAAGAAAAGAAAAGAAAAGAAAAGAAAAGAAAAGAAAGGAAAGGAAAGGAAAGGAAAGGAAAGGAAAGGAAAGGAAAGGAAAGGAAAGAAAAGGAAAGAAAAGAAAAGGAAAGAAATTCTTTCTGTGAAATAGGATGTCATATGTTAATGAGTCAGGGGCACACATAATTACATAACTTTTCTCAATAACTTTGCACGATGAGTTTATTTTTCCCGTCTAAATTAAAACCAACTATCTCAACATGTTACACTGAAAGTTTCTTTAAAAAAAAAAAAAACCCTAAATGTTTCACATAATATAAATTAACATTCCCCAAAGAGAAGGGAGACAAGATTTTCCCTGCTGGGGAGGTCTTAACATCCTTCAGAGAAACAACATGCAAACTACACACACACACACACACACACACACACACACACACAGAGAGAGAGAGAGAGAGAGAGAGAGAGAGAGAGAGAGAGAGAGAGACAGAGAGACGGAGAGACAGAGAGAGAGAGAGCGCAAAAGGAAACAGGCTTGCCAAACTCCCCACGAAAGCAGGCTTACAATAGATACCAAATCTTCACGAGAAATGCCCAAGCCTGCAGAGAGAATCAGAAAATGAAGGAAGGGCTTTACGTAAGTGAGTTTTAAAAGTCTGCTGCTCAACTGTCCTCCTTCCACTCCTCAAACACTCAAAGGTGTAGTCCTCGGGGAAAGGACGGTGGAGTGAGGTAATTATAACATGAAGAAGCCCCGTTCTGAATAACCCCCAAGGCTTAAGATTAGACTGTAATGCATTTGCTTTCAGAAGCCAAACCACAGGAAGTATCATCTCCTGCAGTGCACGCTGCCAACTCCTGCATACCATGTGCAGGCTCACCCATAAAGCCACAAGTCAGGGGGCCGAAGCTGGGTACAGAAAATTGGCCAGCCAACATGGGCTGATTTCTTGAGGTCATAACGAAGGTCGAAAACTAGGTGGTTTCAACAATGGAAATGTATCGTCTGGTTGTTTTAGGAAATGCAAGGACCATAATGAGGTCTCAGTAAGTCTGCTCACCATGTACTTCCCGGGAACAAGGAAGACTGGGAGGTAGGCTGTTCCATGCCTCTTCCTAACTTCCACGGTCTTCTTGACATCTCCAATGTTCCAAGACACAGGGTAGCCTGACGTCTTCCTTCACTTAACATTGTCTCTGAGTGGCTTTCTCTGTGTCCAAATTGTCTCCTTTCATAAGAACACGGCTCATACGCACTACAGGGGCATCATGCTTACTTGCTCGGATTCGAACACTCTACCTCCAGAAAGACCTCATACGCGGTACTAGGGATGTTGGGGGTACTAGAGGCCAGTGCTCTAACATTTTGCAGGGAGACAGTTTAGCAAGTGACACTAGTTCCTTTGAACTTATTTTAGGACTAGAAAGCAAAGAAAGCCAGTTCCCATGGAAATGAATGTTGCCCCATGGGACATGTCACCAGTGCCCAAGGGAGTCACCAGACCTCAGTGGTTGACCGTCAAACTACAGGTAAGGGCACACCTTAGAACACCATCGCCTGGCTTTTATAACATCAAACTCATTTATATTGTGTCCCTCCTAAATCCCTTACCGATTTTGGCCATGTAAATATCATGTAATGTACACGGCAACACGGTTCCTTCTGAACACAGTCACCGGCTGGTTATATGCCCTCATCATATGTTCAGTCCATCTTGTTCCTCTGGCTATTGTATCTCGTGCATTTAGGGGAAGTAAAAAATTAAAAAGTTCTTTTAGAAAGAATAATCAAAATATATTTTGACCTATGTCTATGTTTGGGACAATTATTAGTCCACGGAAGAAACCATGGTGGTTATCACAAGCAGGCACATTTGTAGGTTCATTTACAGTTTCTTGTAGCCTAGGCTAGCCCTGAATCTTTATACAGCCTGAGAGTGAACTTGAACTCTGATCCTCTTGCCTCCTCTACCCCCTGTGTGCTAGATTACAGGTATAGCTCACCATGGTTGGTTTGTGAGGTGTTAGAAATCAAACCTAGGGCTTCGTGCATACTAAGCAAAGTACCCTACCAACTGAGCTACTTCTCCAGCTTTATTAGCAGTTTAAAATTTTTAGGACTCATAACTGCAGAGTGAGTGTACTCAGCTATCCCAACAGACAGCAACGTCACTGTTCTCAATTCACTGGAAAGCATACAGAAGCTCACCAAGGTTAGCTAAGTCAGACTCAGCCATGCAGCTACTAACTCCAGACACAGAATACAAGGTAGCTCTTTGGACATCCTGCTCTACACATTGTTGTTTTATAACTGCATCACTACGTAGCCCAGGCTAACCTAGAATTCATGATCCTCCTGTTTCAGTCTTTTGAGTTTTGGGATTATGGGTGTGCACCACCACACCTGACTTAAGGTTTCCATTTTGAAAAACTACAACAGGAAGGGTGGGGGAAAGAATAAAAATCAAACAGGATACAACTGGGCTGGGGAGGTGTGTCAGTGGCAGAGCACTTGCCAAGTAGGATACAATCTGTCAGATCAACAAGCCAGACTAAAAGCATTTTTCTTCTTAACTATAATCAACCGGGGAGTAATAAAAAACCCCTTATGTTTATATTTTACAATGAAATATATTTTTCAAAATGTCTTAAGTCTAGGCTTTATTTAACCTTACAAAAATAGGGTGAGGTTTTCCCAGCCCCATTTTCGGGATGATAAACTAGAAGGGAAACTCTGTAACATACCTACATAAACTACTGAGTTGAAAGTGGGGTTGGAAAGAGAACCACTCTGCCTTAATTCTATAATTGGCATGACTTTCCAGAGAGAATAATCCAACACCCTGTCCTTGGAGACAAATAAAACCAGAAAGAAAGTAACACACATATCCATCATCATGGCTGCTATAGAGCCCTACATTTATAGGGTGGAGGGAGCAATCGAGATGCCTCCAGTATCCCTGAGAACAGGAAAAAAGCTGTTCTAGGAAACACTCAAAGACTCAGGACTTGGGAAGGCAGTTAATATATTTTCTTCTTTATCACAGGACTCAGAATTCCCTCTGGTAGTCCACAACTGGAGTTCAGAAAACGGTTTCCAGAAGGAAGCCGCGTCTGAGCTCCTTAACTTCTGGAGGGCTATCAGCTTGAGAGACAATGTAACAAACACTCTTGTTCCCAAAGGGTTTGGAGAGCAATGGCAGCAGGAGGTGAATGGGAAAACAAGTAGAGGTCAGAGGTCATGGGCAGAGGCTATCAGGCAACTTCTAAGTTGACTCTGGAAAGTTTAAAGTGTTTCTGAAGCTTGTACAGAGGAGTGTACCTCTCTGAAGTATACTATGTGCAGTGATTAGCACTCCCACATGTTATAGCTCTGAACTCCCTTTGATGATTAACTGGTTGGTTTGGTTTGGTTTGGTTTGGTTTGGTTTGGTTTGGTTTGGTTTGGTTTGGTTTGGTTTG
>JANHMN010000006.1:17017080-17038845 GCA_030674055.1 Rhabdomys pumilio | reverse complement strand
ATCTATACATCTATATCTATATATTAGCTAGAGATAGATATAAATTAAAGAAAAGGTAGACATAATTTGGGATGGAATGGGGGTAAGAGGCAGGGACATGAGAGGAGTTGGAAGAAAAAACAGGGAGGGGGAAATGACATAATTATATTTTAAATCAAAAAATAAGAAGCCTTTTTACTTTATATACTGGTTATCTCTGGACTTCATTATAGCCCTGGAGAGCTAAGACCCGGTGTAAATGCTATCCCACACGGGGAAGGTAGAACTTGATGCTGTTTTAGCATCTAAGCATATAAAAAAATGCAGAGATGGTACGCCCCCATACAGAAAAAATCTCAGAAGCAAAGGAAATGAATGGAATGAAATCCAAGGAAGGCTGGGAGAGTCTGTGGCATGAGGGATCACAGACATGGAGCACTGGGCTTCAGTGAGCAAGGTTAGGGAAGGAGACTAGAGTTGATTCTCTCAGTACAGCCTCAGTACCAGAAACCTCCAAGAAGAGAAGACAGCACAGATAATGAGCCCAGTGCATTTTTCCACAACAAGTAGAAAAGAGACAAGAGAAGATCCTGAAGAGGGAAGGAAGATGTAGAGAAAAATGAGTATAAAGACAGCTAAGATGCTTTCAAGAAACTGAGAACTACCAGCAGTATGGTCCAGAAAGCTCAAGTGAGTGCTGACTAGGGGACTCCTAATTTGGTCCAGCCAAGAGCCCAGTGTAGATGGTAGGAAGAAGGGTTCCCAGAAGTCAGGAGCTATAGACAATAGATCTTTAAGCTGTGCGTTGAGATCCATGTTGGGTGGCATCTGTGAACATAGGGGTGGGGGAAATTTGACAGGAGTGGAGGGTTTCTGAACACATAATGACAGGAAATGCAATTCAAGAGCAAAGGTTTAGTGAACCCAAGGTGTTTCTCTTGGGTGTTGCATCCTGGGATTTTACCACAGCCTTGATTCTGAACACACAGAGTGCACATTTTGTAGGGCACATACTGTCAGGCCACAGAACATCAGCAAACAATGTCAGAGATAGCACAGCTTAGATTGGAGACCACTGCATGTAATGAATTACCAAGTATTGACTATAAATCAACACCCCCCCCCCCCCCGCTCTTACAAAAACACAGTAGCTTCATTATAGAAAACAAAGTCTTCTAATCGCCATGCCTCACCATGTAAGTCTGAAATTAGTTCATCTTGGGGGTGGATTGTGTATAATACGTGATTTGAAAAACTGCTGTTTGAAAGCTGACTGGGGTTTCATACGAAAATTATTTGATGATTTGCTAGAGACAAGGCCAGAATGTCTAACAATATCCGAGACGCTCTACCCATATTTCTGATTTTTTTTTTTTGGTATTTATTTATGCTAAGCTGTGCTCAAAGCACTGATTTATAAACTTATAATAAAAGTCAACTCTGAAAACCTTTAAGATATTCTCTATTCCAAAGCGTCAGATATTCAGCCAATATTTCATTCATCCACCTCATTAGCATGCAAACTTGTTTTAGCTGTAATAAATGGTAAAATTGCATGTGCACCAAAAGATTGTTCAAAAATAAAATTTTATGATTTACTATCAGTAGGATTTTTATTTGTATATGTCTTTTATATACCTATATATTCAGGACTGCCCTCTCCAGTGAAAGTATTCATACTTGGAAAACATTTAAGATGATCTGGAGATTTTAGTGGCCCAGAACTCAGTGGTAATACTATTCAGAATGAAGAGAGCAAGCCTGATTTCAGAACAATTGGAAATTAAGGGAACAGAGTTTAGGGATAGGGCATTTAAAGGAAGGTGTCCACTATTTTTTAGAAGGAGGTCAGTGGGTGTAGTAAGAACGCGAGGAGAAAATTTGAGGTTAAGGTGAAGATAATGAGAAGGGAAGAGGAAGATGATAGTCATGACACAGGAACCAAGGCAGAGTCCAGTCAGGCACAGAGGCAATGGCCCCGTGGAGGGATATGCTCTCTCCTCTGAGACCAGTGAACAGGGAGTAGACATATGAACCTCTAACAGTGCAGAAGCAAGGACACAGCACCAGAAGAGAAGAGAGGTGAAGCATTTCTTGCAGAGTTCCCAGGGACTGTCAAAAAAATCAAGAGGAATGATGTCCCTCTGCACACAGTGGGCATGAAAGTAAGTCTCGAAGAGAGACTGGCTCTGGACTTGACCCATGGCAAGTGTGACTGACATCTACTGGAGAACAGATAAGAATGCTGAGCAGCTGCAGAGTTGTTGACAGAAAGGATGGTGTGCCTCTGAATTACCAGAAAGGAACAGAGACATTTCGCTCTCATGAGATCTGGACCAGCAGGAAGACATACACCCAAGGGGCCAGGAAGAATGACTAAGGGGCCATCAGAATGACTAAGGAACAGGGGCATGACAACTCCAGGAGAGTGACCCATGGGTTATACAAAAGAAAGGGGAAAGCTCACTTTACATTTTATGCGTTATTACAAGATAGGAATTCAAAGGTTCCAAATACAAAACTATGACTGTCATATAGTCACTCTTATCTTGGCCAGCACTGTTTGTATGCATGTATTGAAATGGCATGTACCCAATAGCTACAATTATTATGGCTCATTGTTTCTTTTGCTTTGTTTTTGAGACAATGTCACATGCAGTCCATGCTGGCCTTAAACCTCATGTATAACTGAGGATGGCCTTTAACATGCCTCTACCTCCCAAGATCTGGGAATACAACTTGTACCACCACGCCTGGTTTATATGGTACTGGAGCCTGAACCAGGACTTTGTTTGCTATGTAGGTAGATGCTCTACCAACCGAGTTACATTCCATCTTCCAGGTTTTACATGTTAATCAGATTTTTTTTTTAAATAAATGTCCTGGGGAGGGGGAAGCTCAGTAGTTAAGATCAGTCCCTGCTCTTGCAGAGACCCTGGGCTTGTTTCCCAGTACCCACATCTACCAGTTTACAACTGCCTGAACTTTCAGTTTCAGATCTGGTGTCCTCTTATGGCCTCCGGGGGCACTGCATACACATGCTACACACAGAGACAAGTGAGTACACACACGCAGACACATCAATAAATCATAAAATGTTTCAGGATACGGAAATATTAACCACCCTTGTTGGATCCTTTAGGCACCCTGTATACTGAATATACCTCAAATTATCACATTATAGTCCAGACATCGGTAAAAAATAAAAGAAATGTGCATTGTGAAAAGAGAACTTAGTGGCTTACTAGAGAAATTTCAGGTTTTATGACTGTAAGATTTGAAAGTCCTAAAGAGTGTTAACACACAGGTCCTGTGTGTGGTGAAGTCCATGCCTGCCATCAAGGAGAGCAAAATGGATGCTCATAACAGGATGACTGAGGGGTGGTGGGTTAGAGAAAAGGATCAGGATAAGCCCCTCATGCCCCCCAAGCAGGTGATGTCCCTTACTCAAACAGAGGGGAATGTTTCCTCATGATTTCATCAGAAAGGAGAAGCACAAATGTCTGCTTCCAGCCAGAGGGCAACATACAGATGCTCTGAATCACATTCTTTACTTTCCATCAGATTCAGGTCATTGTCATAGATAGAAGAGGATTCTCCAAGAGATGAACAGGTGCATGGCCTGGGGTCATGTGACTCCTTGAGAGGCAGCAGAGAGCTGTGGCCTTGCAGAGCACTCAGAACCTCAGTCCTGTCACAGTGACTCCATCTCTTGTAAAGTGACACCAGGCTTCCCAGAGCCTCCCTTAGCCTCAGCCTCCTCTGAGGAGTGTGGGCTGGCTGAGAAATCTTACCGTAGTTGCTCCATGCCCAGCAGAGCATCTGGTGCTTAGTAAAAAGTTAGAGGATGCTATTACTCTTCTACAGCCACCGAAAATTATTTTGGGGGAGAGATGAGAAAGGCAAGAAGCAGCAGCTGCAAAGCAAATAAATGTGTAAAACTGAGGGGGGGACATTTACTATCTTAATTTATAACTGCTTAAAAGTAGGCTACACAGAGAAACGAAAACATGTCTAGATTAGAAATTAGTCCAAGGGGATTGCAGAGATGTGAAGAGCAGTCACTGCTCACGCAGAGGAGGACATGAACCCCATTCCCAGCAGCCACCATAATCAGCTGTAACATCAATCTCAGGAGGTGAAATGCACTCTTCTGGCTTCTGGGGTAAGTGAGCACACATGTGACAGACATACATACATACATACTTACATATATACATACATATGTACATACATATGGAAATGCATACATGCATGCAAATACTCATATTCCTATAATAAATAAATTTAAAAATAAGTTAAAGGAACTGATCCCCGAATACTCCTCCAGAAGAGTTAAGAAGTAGAGCTGACCTAAAGGCCCATCACCCGGTATTCCATTGCAACCAAGACGAAAGGGGGGTGGTGCTTGCTGCAGAGCACACTCACCTTGAGAACATTAGGCTATTGGGAAAGAAGGTCTTCACAGGAGTGCACGGAGCACAGATTCTATTTGTGTGAAATGACTGCAATAACCAAAGGTATATATAGCAGAAGCAGATTCGTGGTTGCCAGGAGCTGAACATGGAAGACCGGGAGAAACCGAGAAGGGACAGCTAATGGGTATAGGGTTTCCTTTAAGGGTGATGGAAGGTTCTAAAAGTTACATCCAGACTTGCTCTGCGTTATACTTTTTAACTTATTTATATATTTTAAATGATCCTGACTGCTCCCACTATTTCCCACTTCCATTTATTGAAGGAAAAAAAAAACCATTCCTCTTCCCTGGGAGAGGAGGTGTACAGTGTGAGAGTCTAACACTCACGAACATCCAGAGCCACGTTTTATCCCATTGGGGATAATCTCACATGGATTCAGAGCTTGTCTTTTCCTTTCTTTGGCTTCTGTCAGCCTTGCTCTTTCACCCCTTTTCCTTACATAAGCCTGACAGCTCAGTCTCTGTCGGATGACGGCAAGCAAGCACCCTAAAGTGGAGGAGTCTTTCCTCCCCATTTTAAAGCAAGGACCTTGAGGGGCGTTTCTGATGCGCTGCTTTTTCACTTGCCCATACGATGAGGACCAGATCCCTGGAGGAAAATCTTAACCTAACAGGTAATGTCATTGTCTAGGGGACAAATTACAAGGGGGATATTGAAAAGCCATCCCTTATGCTCCAGCAGGGGTTTGATTTATTTGAGAAATACGCCAATAGTTGCATACAAAGTACCTCTAACATTCTACTGTCAGTTGAGTTCCAGGAAAGCAAACTTCTTCAGTAAAACTAGCAGTGTCTTTATGGGGATGCCGACTTTAAAAATGAAGGCTAGTACTTCAATCCGCTTGCAAAAGTAATTATAATCCCAGTCATAAACACAGCCAGATTAATAATTCCTACATGAACTAGTGGCTCTTGACCACAAGAAATAGAAAGGACAATAAAGGATTTGCCTTTGTTATTGGAAGCCTCCAGAAATCAGATATGAAAGCATTCTTCAAGGAATCTTCAGGTAAAGCATTTTAACACGCAGGACTCATAAAGGTTCTTTGACCGTTAAAGCCTCTTCATAAAGTGCTCGGCACCGGAGACCCCCAAACAGATGATAAAGCATCATGCTTTACAGCGGTTTATGCTGGTGGTCAGCAGAGTGTCGGCAATAAAAGAGAAACTCCAACAGGGGCGAAGCACATTTGGAGGCCATAAAGGAACCCGCTGGGCCCCATTTCCATCAAGAGGTGTCGCCTCCATTTGATGGGTGTCATCTGCAAGTGAACCGGAGCATCAGCGCGCGGACGGCCATGGGACTCTACAAAGTGTTTTCGGGGGATGCTTCTCAGAGAGAAATGCAAGCATCCAAGACTCAGGAAATCCAGGACTCCACATATCTCTAGATATTAAAATAGAGACAGTCATCATAAAATTAAAATGATAATAATTAAGGCCTTGGGCTAGAGAGCCGGCTCAATGGCTACACTTGCAGAGGACCTGGGTTTGGTTCCTAGCATCCATATTTTGGCTCACAGCTGTCTGTAACTCCAGTCTCTCACGGGATCTGATTCCCTCTATGGCCCCTGTGGTCAGAGGGATGTATGAAGTCCATAGACGTAAATGCAGGTAAAACATCCATACACATGAAATAAAATTTTAAAAATCTTAAATGAATGAATATGGCCTGGAAACTTGTAAACTTGAGATTGTAATAAAATATTAATCTATATGGCTTCATGGTTTATATGTTATTCTTCATATTTCATGGTTGTATTTTTTTATCCAAATATAAAATACAATGCCCTGTATTGTATATACTCATGGGGTTTAAGTGATGACTCTTTTCATTTAAATCATGTGCACATGGTAATAAACACGCGTATGCAGTAAGTGCGGCAGATAAGCCTGTACAGGCACGACTGTCCGAAGAGGATGTGGGTATCCAGGTCTATCATCTTTTCCCCTTGAGACATGTTCACTAACTTGGAGCTAGGCTGCTGGCAAGCAACCTCCAGCAATTCTCCCAAGTTGCAGCACTGGGGTTATAATGACTGGGATGCTATCCTGCTTTTTATTAGGTGCCTGGGATTTGAACTCAGGCCCTCGTGCTTGTGTAAAATAACATTCGTACCCACTGAGCCATCTCCCCAATCCCCTGGATTTTCCCCTTAATCAATGGATGCTGTTGGAATTTTACAGTTTCAGGTCACACCAGTACACCAAGGTTACTTTTACAGCAGCTCTGAAAACATAGTCAAATGTAGTTAAGAGAATATGTAAGCTGTCTTGTATGTGCTGTAGCACCCAGTGCTCAGGATACCATAAGAGTATTTCATTATAATGCCCCACTTTAAACAGCGGTGCTCGTCAGCTCATAAAGTTGCTTTCGGCTCATGCTCATGCATATGTATGCTTCTTTGTATTAAGCCACACCCTCGCAATTCAATTTCTGCAAAACCCTTTACAGAGGTATTTGCCAATTAATGAACATTAAACACAAAGGTGACTTGCAACTGGAAAGACAATGTGCAAGGATGATTGCTGACTGAAGATGGAAGAGAGCTGTTGACACCGAAATTATCCTCACAGTTCTGACGGTAACAATGAGCCATCAAAAGATACAACAAAACACATCAAATTAGATGCTTTTTGCACAGGCTTGCGGTATTGTTTTAAATACAGAAAAAAAAAGGCCATTAAATATGACTTCTATTCACTAGATTTTTAACTACAGCAGCTTTATAGTGTGACTCTGCCTGTGCAAGTCAGAATAACAGGCAGAGAAAATGTTTCTTGCCGCTTGAGGGGTGAGGAGGTATGTGGGGGTACTCTTTGCAACATGGAAGCACCATCTCTAACAGCCTTGCTCTCTGACAAGCTTGCATCATCCCTGCCTTCTCTTTCCACCTTTGCCCAGAACCATGTCAGCAACATCTGTGATCAGACTCTGTCAGCTGCTCTGCTAAAAATGGGGAATTTTGATTTGTATGTGGAGAGGAAGTTTTCTAAGGGGAATATCCCCAGAACCAAGATTCAACACCATTTTGCTTTATAGTCTGATGCAGGCAAGAGGCACAGATTATACATGCACACAGATCGGGGGTAAACAAAGTGTGTATCCTGGACGTTGACATCAATAGACTCACGAGATGTGTAAAAACCAAGGGGAAAGATCCATGAATTATGTCTCCATGTCAACCAACTATAAAGATGCTCAGAACTTTTATGTTAATTAGCTACTTTGCTTTGATGGACTGTTCTCCTTCTACATGCAGAACACATAAACTCATGCACACACACACACACACACACACACACACCACCACACACGCACACACACACTCACATCACATTACATGCACACACACACACACACACTCATCACGCTACATGCACACATACACACACACACAGAATTATAAACTTCAGAGTTCTTTAACCTTTTATAATACTAGAAAAATGCCCCTTTTTTCTCTTCCTTTTTTCAATAGCTTGCCATTTTTCTACAGTTTCTCCTTTGCCTGTGTATAAAAGCTGCTCTTAGCTGTGAGTCCTACTAAAGATAAATTGCAAGATAAAATGAAATCACTATTCCGATTCATGAGAGCATTTGAAGGCCCTCCAAAAGGGAATGTTTCTCCAAACAGAAAGAGACTATTAAATTTTAAAGGCAAGGCTATCATCAAAATGAGGGCAGAGGAAAGTACACATAAGTCAGGTTGACAAGCTCATATTGATGAAGCACAGATAAATGCTATCTCTGAATAACATGCCCGGGACAGGCCGGCCTCGATTTATGAATGAGTCGTGGACGGAAAGTTCATTTGTAGATCAGTTACTTGGAGCTCCAAGCTCATTTTACAGGGAAACCATGCTGTAACTGGTGCCTACTTCTACAGGAAAGTGATCGAGAGACAGTGAATGTGTCTACAGGTGTAGCCCTGGACCAAGAACTCTGAAGCACACTGCTCCTGTGCATGCTACTTCTGTGTTGATCAGGGAGTTCGGACAAGAAACTCTTTGCCAGACATCCACTGGCCTCAAAGGCTAGTCAAAACTTCACATTGGTAAAGACTTCCTGCAGTTTTGATGGCAGATACAAAGAGGAGACTGGAGGTGAGCGCAGTCCTGAAGCGTAGGATACAAGCGCTGACATTGCAGATGCTAAGGACTGGGATAATGGCGGGAATTCCATTGGAATATAGTAAACATGACTAGGAAATGATCCCGGGGCTTAACGGGAAGAGGAGAAAAAGGAGGAAGAGATGGAAGAGGATAGAGAAGAGGGGGAAGAGGAAGGGGAGAAAACAAGGAACAGTAGAAGGAAGAAAAAAAAGAGAAAAAGTAAAGGAGAAGGGGAAGAGGAACAGGGAGGTTCCTGACCAGCAGGAGAGGTAGATAACAGGAGGGCTAGATAACAGGAGGGCTAGATAACAGGCAGGACTTCCCTCTGAGGCCAGGGTGGTCATGGGACATGTGTCAGCAGTGGCATTTGCAAAAGCTCCTCTGTATGCAGAGCTGCCATGACTGCTTGTCCTTCCCTCCTGATAGATAATACTGAGGAGATATAGATGCCTTGAAAGATGGAGAAGCCTGGCTCCACAGGAACAGAGTGGGCTCCAGGTGTCCCTGGAACAGAGTTGTGATGTTCTGAAACGTGGCCAGTGGGTGTGAATTGTATTGGGTCAGGAAATTATCTGGTCTTGATAGATGCTGGTGAGGTGTCCAGCAACCCGACTTCCCCAGTTTCTTTGATATACAGCCAGTATTTCCCAGCTTCCTGTGTCTAGCTACATCCATGCAGTTAATTTCTGCCAATTCCATTATCAAACCTTTATTCCTTCTCTCTTCCTCCAGCTGCAAAAGATGCTTGAGTTCTCCCAGCACCTAAGGAATGGCTGAGCAGAGCCACGAGAGGAAAGGTCCTGAGTCTGGAAATTGCTACCTCATAAATGTACCTCACTGTGGTTAGAAATACACCCCCCACCCCAAGTAAACTGTAACATGACCAAAAAAGAAACCTATCTTGTCTTCATGTCATCAAGAGCTGGGCTGTTGGATACTGCTATCCTGGTCCCCACCACTGCAGGACAACATCCTCTGTGCTCAGCTACTTTGAATGACAATAAACCCTACGCAGATGAGATTTTATAATTCTGCTTTGTTCTTGTTATTGTATATGTGCCATATACTAATGAATGTGTTCACACATATGTGGGTACATGTGCACACATTTGCATACATATAAATGCTAGAGGTAACTGTCATGTGTGTGCATACATATGTGGGTGCATTGCACACATCTGCATACATATAAATGCTAGAGGTAACTGTCATGTACTTTCCTCATTTTAGTTTTTGAGACAGGGTCTCCCACTGGAGAGAGAACCTGGAGCTCACTTATTCAACTAGAGGAACTGGCCAGTGAGGCCATTGATCCTCCTATCCCAGAATCCCCTGACCTAGAATTCAAAAGTACGCTGCCATACCAACTGGATGCTTGGGACTGAAATTCAAGGGTCTTCATGATTGAGTGGTAAACCTTCTGCTAAGCCACAGCTCCATAGGCCTCCTTATTCTTGTGTCTTGAGACAAAGTCTCGTGTTCATGTATCCACAGTTTAGTTAAAAAACTACGGTAGCTAAGGCGGTCTTGAACTCCTGATCTCCTGAACCCAATATGCTAGAATTGCAGGTGTGACACAACACAGTTATTTTATACATGCATTCTACTTCCCCCATGACTAGAGAGCCCTCCCGATCTTTAAACTAGCTGGGAAGCTGTGAAACTATGGATTAAATCATTAACTTCCCTGTACATCCTAAGCCAGTAGGGTTCTTAGTATCGCAGACATCTGAAGGAAAATATGAGATTTTTTTCATTGCTCCTGGACATTTTTCTCCCAGCTACTTCCCCTTCCTAAAAAGGCACTTTCCTATAATTTTCAGATTCTACAAACAAATTCAATACTCAGAAATACTTGGTCTCCAGAAGAGAGCAGGTCATATCGTGTGTGAGTGTGTGTGAGTATGTGTGTATGTGTGTGGTGTGTGTTGTGTATGAATATCTATGTGGTATGTATATATGTATGTGTGTGTGATGTGTATGTGTGTGTGTTTATATGTGTGGTGTGTATATGTGTGTATATGGTTTGTGTGTGTATGCGTGTAGTATGCATGTGTTTGTTTGGTGTGGGTATGTGTGTGTGGTATGTGGTATTCAGTGTATTCACATAGTATATATGTATATATGTGTGGTGTTATGTGTGTGCATGTGGTGTATATGTGTGTGGTGTGTATGTATGTGGTGTGTGTATGTGTGTATATTTGTGTGTATATGTGTGTATCTATTTGTGTGTGATATGTATATATGTGTTGTATGTGGTGTGTGATATATATATGTGTGTGTGTGTGTGTGTGTGTGTGTGTGTGTGTGTATGTTTATGTAAATAAACAGATGTGGCATCCCATGAATCTGAGAGAAACTAGCTTGTTTGCTTCATTCATTTATATTGTTGACTAACTTATTTAGAGCCAGGGTCTGTCCCTCACTGGCCTGAAACTCTACCTAGACCAGGCTAGCAACTCTTCCATAGACCAGGCTGGCCTCAAACTTGCAGCAATTCTAGCTCTAGCTGTCTGCTTGGATTGAAGGCACACACTGCCACACCCAGGCCCATGTACTTTCAAGAGAAGAAGAGAGAGACCCAAGACAGAGAGATGAGAGCAAAGAAGGGAACATGGCAACTGGCCCAGCCTTGGTCTGTAACTACCCTGCTTAGATCAGTGCTGAATTGTCAGGGGGCACAGTGGAAATTCTAAATTAAAACACAATTTTAAGTGGCTTTAGTGTAATTCTAAGGCAGCTTCTGGTCCTTTCTTGCTCCTCCCAGTACAGTTTTCTGGCGTTCTCTGCTCTGTTCTCTCTTCTGTTCTCTGTTCATTATTAATTTCTAGAAGAACTCAAGGCGATAGGTGTACCTTGAGGATATACCTCTGTTTGGTGGCCAGATGCCATCTTTTTTGTTAAAGGATGGGCTCAGAAGCTTGCCGGTCCTTACAAGCTGCATAGATATTACAAGGTGATACTTCTTTGATCTCTAACCAGTAAAGTCTACGGCAGTAACTCTACACCACTCCCTGAATCTTTAGAACCTGTCTTGTATGTGCTTTATCTTCTTCTCCCAACGTAAACAAGGTGTCCACTGTGACGAATGCACTATATTTACAAGGCACTTTGGGACAAGAGGGAAACTGACAGCCTTTGGGGGAACATGGAAAGAACGCTTAGACAAAGCCTTTTCTATAGAAATTTTACAGGGAGCCACTGACTGCCAGTACAGCTTGAAAATATGTTCCCTATGAAAAAATACTGAACTCGATACGTTAGTTTAAAAGCACATAAAGGAGTCTTTATTCTGCCGGTTTCCACCGATCTGCTTCCACAGGAAGACTGGAGGCCATTTCACAGGCTTGTTTTGCAGTTGTCAACGTCCACTCCACAAAAGATATGAATCCTTCTTTACCTGGTTCACAAAACATCAATTCACATCATATTGTACAATGCTGGCTTAGCCATGTTTTAAATACATCCCAGACAATTTGTGGCTCGTGGAGACTTCGCATCATTAAAAGGGTGGTTTTTTGATGTTGACATTTGCATGTTGTAAAGGTTGTTTGTACTCGGTGATCAAATTCTGGACAGTGTTAGAACTTCTCCAGAGCTACCTACAGTCATGACACCCTGAGTGAACCTGATCCTGAAAGCTACTAAAGCCAAGCCACGCTAGCATTTGTATGAGAAAGACCCCACAATTGAACTTTTGAAAAAAATATCTATTTTTGTTTTTTAAATTGTGTGTATGTATGTGTGATTATGTGGGATGTGTGCATGTAAGTGCAGGTACCCAAGGAGGCCAAAAGGGGGCGCTAGATCCCTGTAGCTGAAGTGTGTGTTGTCTGATATAAGTGCCAGAAACCAAACCCCAGTCTTCTGCAGGAGCAATGTGTGCTCTTGACAGCTGAGCTATCTCTCCAGTTCCCCCTCCCCAATTTTGTACTTTTAAGATTATCAAGCAATTTCCAGTTAGAGCTAACTATAGAAGAGGCTAATGTTCTTTCAGTCGTCTGTTGTCAACAAAATGTTTATTTAGCATAACCGAAATCAAGTAAGGCAAAAGAATTTAATTGCCAAGGAGCAATATGATGTTGGGAACAGAGTGGAAAGTCTCAGTCACCTTTCGAAACCCTCAAAATGTAGACCCAATCACTGTAACCCCAAATCAAAGTCAACACACCCCTGGTGCTACCCAAGGCCCGATGCCACCCGCAGCGCCCGGCCATTTGTCCTTCAAACTAATTGTAATTATGTTTAATAACTTCTGCTGGAGCTGTTTCTAGCTTGTCACAGACATTAAAAATAACTACAATATTGTCATCCTTGTGCTGGCACTGAAACTTATAACTGACAAAAGCAAGAGGTCAAAGCTACAAGGAAACTTCCTTAGCAACCCAGAAGAAGGAACACCAAGCGATCAGAAAGGGACACAATTAACCGCACCCTGAACACTGTTAATTAGGAATTTACCTCTAGGGAAAGATTATAAAAAACAAGGTCAAGAGTCACCACAGTGCCTAGAGAGTGGGAGCTTCAAACTTAAGCACATACACACTCACACATGTTTTCATCTGTTCTATTTTGAAAGCTCAAGATGCAGCATTTTAACATGCATGTTTGGTATGTCTAGGGCCCTGGGACTGAGACCAGTATGTTAGGGGAATATCAGTAAGCTTTTCCTAAGTAGAACAGTGATTGCACCATTTCTGTGTCTGCTTTACGTTTGTATGGAGAGCTCAAGAATAGATTTGACATCTCCATCCATGGAAAGAAGTGTCAACTTGAAAGATAGTCTAATACTGCTCAGGGCTGCTATTAGAAGCAGAGTATAGAAACCTCCTCTTGCCTTTTATTTGTGGGGCAGGGGTCCTGTAGGTCCACCTCATTGTCCTTCCAACTTAAACCATGAACTTTCTGATCCATTTTTTATTGGATACACACACACACACACACACACACACACACACTCACACACACACTTTGTAAATGTTCAGCATTAACCTATATTACTCATCAATATTGGTACTCACATATTTGCTGAACATAGCCTAATCATGAGCACAGTTTTCAAGACCCAGGAATTATCTTTGGACTCCCTTCATCCTTCAAAACTGCCAGTCCTAAAGTTCTATGTGTCCACTTCTTTCAAATGCTTTATGGTATGTTGCCGCTTCGCCCTTTCTTAGTCCATGCTCCAGATGAACAGGCTGTCACGAGCTCTTCTTAACTCCTAACTCACCCATTTCAACTCTACCCCAACTCTCCCTGTACAGCAGTAAACAATCCACACGCCACAGTATGTCATGTTAGAAACCTAAGATGCCCCAAAGATTAGGTGGATTAAGTGGCTCTCAACAGTGTTTACCTGACTATGGGTTTATTGGGTTTACCCCACTGTAAAGCAAAGACCTAGGTCAGTACCGTTTCCCTGTACCACTTCCCTAAATAATAATCCATAACTCTTCTCCACCTGTCCATTGTTGCTGAACTCCTACACCATGCTATTTAAAAATTCTTAGACTTACTCACGTTTATGCTATGTGTGAGTATTTTGTCCACATAGATGCATATATATATATCACATGCATGCTTGTTGCCCACAAAGGTCAGAAGAGGGCATCAGATGCCCTGGAACTGGAGTTTTGGCTGGTTGTGAACTACCATGTGGGTTCTGGGAACTGAACTCAGGTCTTCTGTAAGAACCAGTTCTCTTAACTGCTGAGCCAGCTCTCCAGCCTTCTTCTGCTGAGTGTTAATGATCTTCTGCCTTCACACAGCTGTGGACCTTTTTTCCCACCGACCTTCAGCAAAACACAATCACTCCCAATCTTGAAGATGTCTAGCACAGACTACCTCCCCTTCCCTAACCCTTTGTCCCTCCTGCCTCTACAACGTGAGTGAGGGTTTGCTCTGTCCACAAACTCTACCTCCTTGCAAGGGGAGCATATAGTTTTTGTCTCCCACAGGAAATTGGTCCAGGACTTCCGTTTCCTCCCATTTCTCATTCTTCTTCCCGTCAGCTGCATCTGAGGTGTTCCCGCCCTCGCCAGTTCCCTGTCGTACATAGTTACAGCCTATCATTATTTCTTAGAAAATGGTTTTCATCAACCCTTTAGCTGTATTCCTCAAAACCAAGGATGGAGATTTACAACAAGATGCAGAGTTACCAGAGCCCTGTTAGGCTCTCCTCAGACTCTCTGTATGTTAACATCAACATCATAGAAAAGGGATCAAAATTGGAGAGTTATCCTCAGTCAGTACTACACTAGCTGTACTGATGGCATTGCTAGGACTTCATCAGCTCTTGTACAGGACAGGCTTCTCTTATTAAAGACCTGTCCAGGGTTCCCTAGACTGTACTACATGGTCACGGCACTTTGTCTTCCATTCATTGGCAGCACTTTTTAATTCTTCCTTTTAAAATATTCTATATATGGGAGTTTTGCCAGTATGTATGTATGTATGTATGTATGTATGTATGTATGTATGTATGTGCATCACATGTATAGAGGGCCACTGAGGCCAAGGAGGGGGTGTTGGATCCCCCAGAGCTGGAATTACGGTTGTGAGTTACCACATAGATGCTAGGAATCAAAATGGGAGTCCTTTGGAAGAGCAACCAAGCTACCGTGCCCAGTTTATACAGTGCTGAGAATGGAACTCGACCCAGGGCTTCCTTTATGCTTGGTAAGAGCTTTATGGATGGAGCCGCATCCTCAACCCTGTCTGGCATTTTCTTTTGATTCTCCATTACTAGGGAGGATACTGTGGGTGGCCTTACAGAGCTCTTCATGCTTCATGTCAAGAGTTTACTGGGCGTGTGTGCATGTGTGCATGTGTGCATGTGTGCGTGTGTGCATGTTTCCCTGGTGACATATCTCACCCCATAGGGCTCAGTAAAGGCCTTGTCTGTCAGGATACTCCACAAGGAAGTGATTCATTTCTCTGTGTGCTGACTCTGCATTTGGGGGAGAGATGACTTGAAACTCGTCCAATCCACACATACTCACCTCATCTCCCCCAACTAGAACTTTCCTGTAGGAATTACAACCGCCACAGATGCTGAGTGATCATTTTCTGGCTCCTTCACTCCATTTTTAGGAAGTGGAATTCTTTGGTAAGGACCAGTTGTCCTATTTGCCACACTTTGAAATCTGTCTAAAAGACTTGTAGCAGGGTGAGCTTGTGGACATTTCCCTCTGTGCTCATATGTACTTCATGACAGATTGTTCTGAGCCTCAGCTAGGTTACTGGTGCCTTTAGAGCAGAGGTGACCACATGTTATGTGTCTTTCTATACTGTCCCTTTGTGTTCACCATAATGATGGACTCATCATCCACATATTTCTTTAACAAGTCACGTTTGTATCTTGGCCCTAGGCATTAAGAGTCACAACCACAGATGAAGTAATTCCTTTGTTCATGTGCTTTACAGCCTCGTTAGTAGACCATCATACGTCTGCACACAACCACAATGGTCCAAATGGGGCCACTGTCAACTCTACTTTAGCAAAGGGCTGGTACACAGATAGGGCTGCATGGATAGGACTGGCACATGGATAGGGCTGGTACACGGGTAAGACTTTCTTGAGACCAGAGAGTGTTCTGTTCTTTTTACTCTATTGCTCTATAAAATAAGTGAGTGTGTAACACACTCAGAGACAAACTAATCAGATATTTGGAGATGAATGCCTTGTAAGTACACACCACCCCTGCATTTTAGAAAACTGCATATTAAAATTGAACGCTGTGGGCAGGCTTCAGAAGCATCTCATGTGAGAACACAGATTCTTTACATAGTACTAATGAAACCTAAAACAGCTAAGGTCAAAAAACCCCAAGTAGCCATTCGTCTTAATCCATTTTTTCAAATCCAATTTCCTAGTTTTTATTCTCTCACAGGAACAATGAAGATCAGGTAAGAAATACCATCCATCAGAGATGGACTCTCCGGGTGTCTTCTCTTAATTCAATTTTCCTGTGCTATGTCTACCGTAATTTCCAAACACAGCTGTTCTCTTCTGAGTGCTGTAGCTCAGCCCTACACACATCCCTGGGAATAATAAACAAACAACAGGGCACAGTTTCTGCCACGAATCACACTCTGCAATATTCTCGACCCAGAACACTTCGAGTTGCGAGCAAGCAGGCACACATCAGAAACTCGCAGCTTTCCTGTACAGGCAAGAAGATCCACATCCGGACATTTGAACGTGTCCATGCTTAACTCCCACTGCTGTTCCCAAGAATGAGCAAGCAAGTTCCTGCTGCTGCACGCTGTTACATCATCCTTGCAATCAACAGGCAATGCCCAAAGTGCTCTGCTGTCACCCTTCTGTCACACCTCCTAATTAATGTCAGGGTGTCTCTTCCATGTTAATGAAGCCAGAACACGTCTGAGGGCGCTCACTCACATATACACGTATTCATGACCGCACTACCAGATACACTCCTGAGCACACAGCTCCATCTTCACGCTAGGTCCCCGTCTATAAATAGAGTGTGTTCCACCCACCCTTGCATGCAAATATGCACAAGGCGCAGGTAATCCAGTTGACTTCCTCTCCTTGGGTTCTTCAGGAGATTAAGATGAAAATCTTGGGAAAATGAAACACAAGCAGACACTTGGTAGAGTCTGTGACTAGGGGGCAGAAGCTAGACAGCCCGAGGCATGAAGGGACCATAAGGGTCACACACTTGGGGAGGTTGCTTTCCTCCCTGCCTTCCTGCATGGCTCAGAGTCTCATTGGGGACTCTCTTATTCTTTGTTCCTCTGTCAGTATCTTCCCAAGTTAGGGTAACTAAATGAAGGAAGACTTCTCTTTAGTCTGTTCATGGTGGTGTGCTCGAAGGTAGTATTTACTCTCGAGTAATGTCTCCTAAAGCTCAGTGGAGGGAGGTCAACGAACTCTGCAGCTTGCCAGAGTGCCTCAGAAAAACTCTATAAACATACAACTTTTGGGCCAGGAAAATAGGTAGCAGAAAAGGTAGTAATTTGTGCATATCTTATAATTTTTATGGGATAGGCCTTTTTTTGTGTGTGGATGACTGTGTACATTACTCCTGTCTGTAAATTCCCAAGCCTTACTACTCCTTACCATAAAAATCAAGGCAGGTTTCTAAAACTATCATAAACACTGGCCTCTTTAATTCACAAAATATATCTGAATATATTATGTTGCTTAATCATCTCAACACCCCCAAGATAGATATGATAATTACATCTATTTTTAAGATCAACAGAAGAAAAAAGAACCAATAAAACCTTCTCAGATTTTAGTTGACTACCCTAATGTCACAGGGCTAACAAATTACAGAACTAAAAGTATTACTATTATCATGGTTATTTTGGCAATGTTGGATTATACCTAAGGACCCAAGGCAAGTATTCTCCCACTGAGTTATAGTCTCAGTCCTTAGATCTAGAATCTGAAGCCAGAATTTCTGATGCCAAATGTCATTTGTTTCCCACTGCCTGCATCTCCTGCCATTTTTCTTGAATTCAGTTTTTTTCCATTTTATTATAGAACCATATTTATAATTTTATGTGAACCTTGCTCATTACCTAAAGATATGGTTCTAAATGAAATAAAACCTCCTATTCCCGAATTCCATTCCAATGTTCCCTTTTCAGGTTAGCTAACACACGAAGCTCGTTAGCATTTGCAAACACTGTTTGCTGGAATCTCCCTTTGAAAAAATGTAGGTCCTGTCTCTGAGAGTCTGTTCATTTCTCCCTCCCTCTCTCTCCTCAACCGTACCATCCCCCTCTGCCTCCTCCCCCCCCCCTGTGTTCAACACTCAGTACTTCCTCTTTAATCCACAAAGTCTATGTCCCTGTTCTGGTACTTATTACAACCAGCACATGCATTGCAGAAACTCTTACTGGTTCCGTCTTCACACAACCACAAGTACTTGACTGCAGTTGTACACTGCAGTGTGGGGGAGCTGGAGTTGGACACAGGGCATCTTGTTTATGTAATTCCACTGAGCAACACCCCCAGTCATAGGGCATTTTCCTAGGAAATCTTCTTTCCCTGCCATTGTTATTATCAAGATCCATGAATTCAGATAAGAGTTTTTGTCCCTGCGGAGGAGACCCCAACATGCTCCCTTCAGCTTAGTGATAATGAAGACATACCTGTGACATTCTCCTGCACAGGGGTGAAGTCCGGGAAGGGGCTTTAAAATAACAGACCTAGGACTGGAGAGGTCTCACAAGTGTGGGAGCCTGAGTTCAGATCGCCCAAGCCGCATAAAACCTGGTGTGGTACACATCTGCATGCCAGTGTTCCTGAGGTGACACAGGAGACAGAAACAGGAGAATCCACAGAGGCTCACAGATCATCTTGTCTGAGCAACACGTCCTGACACCAACAAGATCTAAGGTGAGGAACAACACCCTGTCCTCTACCCATACTCAGTGGCATCCATGTGCTCACACTCAGAAACACATATGTAATCATGGACATGCGTATGACTGCAGATGCGTGCACACATGTTTTGAAAAGTAGATCTCTGGGTACAACAACACAGCCTGATATTAGACCACTGGAAAGAGAAAAGCCCCAGATGGCATCTCAATAAGACATCATGTGAGCCTCTTGCTCAGAATGTATTGGGACTGGGCTGTTTTTTCTAGATGTAACATGGGTTGGTGTGTGTGTGTGTGTGTGTGTGTGTGTGTGTGTGTGTGTGTGTGTGTGGTGGGCAGGGCATAGAGGTGTGCATCTCGAGTCTGCATTCCATCAACAGTACAGGGTCGGGCTCTGGGGCAGATCTTCTTGCCTTCTTGTTGCCTAACTGCGCTCTGCCTGCTGTTGTAATTGGATTATTTTGAAATCCGCTATTTCCGTCTCACCCCTTCTCCCCAAACTGCCGTATCAGCCCTGCAGTTTGACTATGACACAGCTGCCAGATTTCGCTCCAGAGATGGCTCCATCTGAAAGCCAAGCAACGTGATGGTCCCTCTGTTCCGCCTGGAGAGATCAGCGGAAGGGGTTAAGCATCTGGAAGGGCTTTGCCTCTGTGACTACCTCTTTTCCTTTGATCTTGTTTAACCAACATCTCCAGAGGGGTAGGGAGGTCATTAGCTCCACCTGAGCACAAAAGAGGACACAAACCAAAAAAGCCACTAAAACTTAACAGGATTGGATAAACAGAGGCTGTGGCTTTTCTACAGGGACTTCAAAGTCTCAAAGCACCAAAGATTTAAGGTGACTTTTTTTTTTTTTTTTTTTTTTTTTAGAAGTGGTGGAAGCCTCAGAGGGTAAACTACTCATGTTCCAGATGGTAACTCAGAGGCACAGCACCACTGAACACCCTGTCAAAAGCTCTCCTGGTTCTCAAGTCCCAGGGCGGTCCACTTGAACGTGGGTTCTTCTACAGACACATGCAGAGGAAGACTGCATCTCTGACGGTGAAGCCAAATTTAGCCCCAGCTTTAAAAGAACGGACGCCAGCAAGGCAACTGTGCTTCCTTCAGTTATATTTACTTGTTTTAGACACTCAACCCAGTTAACACTAGAAAACAGAAAGGGAAAGGAAAAGGGGGAAAGGGCACAGAAAAAGTAGTAGCAACCAGTGTTGAAGAAGCATTAGTCATGTGCTGGGCTGGCTAAAACTGCCACTCTAAAGAGAGGAAAGTATGACTTGTTTCCTCCACTGTGAAGGACAGAAAGGACAAGAATAAAACAATATTTCTGAAAAGATGAGGGACAGGATTTAACTCCAAAATCACAAAAAGCACATACCAAGTTTCCACAAACTATTGATTGAAAATGAAAATAAATCCCTGCAGTACACTCCTCACTGAAGCCTAGATGACACACCATATGGTACAAACATGCTTCTTACTAACTCCAAACCGTACTCTATGCACATTCGCCCATTTTTATTTCATTTTTGGTTTTTTTTTTTTGTGTGTGTGTTTAATTGAGATAGACTTTCATAGTGTAGCCCAGGATAGTGCAGGTTCACTGTGTAGCCCAGGCTGGCCCCAAACCCTTGGTAATCCTGATGCCTCATTCTCCCCAATGCCACCATGACACCACACTGGTCCCCAAGATGCTTTTTACACTTTTTTCTAAATCTTATAAAAGTTTCAACATATGAACACTTCATACAGGACATAGACTACAGGAAAGGGGTAAATGATACTGGTGAGGCAGGTCCTGAGTCCAGAGAGAGGGCTTACCTCTTCTGCATGTTGCTCTCTTCCATTTCTACTAGAGCATCAAAAGCCAGAATCCTCTCCAGATCTTAGAGATTACATTAAATGTCTCATCTTAATTGACAGCCTCGAAGACAAAGAGTAGACATTAGCTTGAAAAAGACCAAAGCTAGTGCCATGTTAATTATCCCTCCACTTCCCGTGTTTGCTTCCACTTGGGACAGGCCATTTCCAACATCACGAGCATCCTAGGTGGGCTGGGGTGAGATCTCTAGAGTATTAGAGGTTCCTGTATAGACACACACAATGATGAGCTCTAGACTCAAACCTTTGGTAATTTTTTTCCCACCAGATAGCAGAATACTCCATTGTATTATCTCCAAGCTACGTGAATGTCTTCACGCTAACACCGTAAGTCACGTTATTTATAAAACGTATTAACAATAAAATGCTTCACAAGGAAGGTTGGGAAATCATTTTAGAAATTCTAATGTGCTCCAAAACAGCCTTAAAAAGCTATGTTGACATAAAATACTGTGTGCTCCTAAAGCTCTTGACTGTACATGTTTTTCCTTTTGCCACAATAAAACAGCACTAAGTGTCTCAAAATGCTGCCTTCTCCCAAGCAGGGTATGAATTATGGATGCTACCTCCAGATTGAAAGGCATGGAGTCAAAAGGGGAGAACATGTTTATGATAAAGGATAAAATTGAGGGAAATCTTTATTTTAAATATTAAATAAATAACAAAATGGTCTCCTTCGCTGAGAAATGTGCATTATTATAAATCTAAGTGAAAATTGGGCCTGTGTTCCAGAATGCACTGTATATGTATGTCTGTGTGTGTCTGTATATGTATCTGAGTGTATGTCTGTATGTGAGTGTATGTCTCTGTGTGTATGTGAGTATGTGTCTGTGTGTGTGAGTGTCTGTGTCTGTGTATGTATGTGAGTGCATGTGTGTGTCTATGTATGTGTCTGTGTACGTGTCTGTGTATATGTCTGTGTGTCTGTGTGTGAATGTGTCTCTGTGTGT
>JANHMN010000006.1:16975288-17017070 GCA_030674055.1 Rhabdomys pumilio | reverse complement strand
GTGTGTGATGTGCACTCCCATTCTTGCCTGTGATGTGTAGATCCTCTAGTGGAATGTACAGCTAGACTGGGCTTCTCAAAAAAGAGAACAAAACATGGCAGTTCTTATTTTATGCTGGATGCTTACAACCCATTAGAACAGTCATTGAGGACAAATGATAGTAAAAACGTGCCCATCAATGATATTGAATCCCCAACAAAAAGCATTGCATTTACTTAATGTCCATTAAAGGCCAAAGAAGAGGAATCTTTGAGTGGATATAACTGCATAAAAGACTGTTACAAGCATCCAGGGATGTGGGGAAGTTGGGAAAAAAGAACCATAAGTCCATAAATGCTGAGAAGGACATCAATACTAGAATGTCCAAGATGAGACAACTTGCTTTGATCTGGAAACTATGCTAATTAGTCACATATATCTACCTACTGTGTGTGTGTGTGTGTGTGTGTGTGTGTGTGTGTGTGTGTGTGTGCGCGTGTGTTGTAGTGAATCATATGATTTATACTATACTTTAGGGTAGATTATAGTAGATAAAAATAGAAAAGAGCCAGGGCTAGGGAAATGACACAGTCAGTAAATCATTTGCTGAGCAAGCATGAGGACCTGGGTTTAGATCCCCAGTGTCCACATGAAATCTCAACACTGGGGAGGTGCAGGTAGACAGAACCCTGGCCAGACAGCTCATTGGCCAGCTCACATGACTGAATTGATGAACTCTACATTCAGTGTGAGATGCTTTCTCAAAAAATAAGGTAGGAAGTGATTGAAGACCATGGTGTCAACCTCTAGCCTTTACATCCTCACATCCTCTCTCTCTCTCCTTCTCTCTCTCTCTCTCTCTCTCTCTCTCTCTCTCTCTCTCTCTCTGTATGAGAGGGAGAGATGTGCACATGCATCACACACACACGAACACACACACACACACACACACACACACACACACAATTAGCTGTAGCTCATAAAAGTAAGATAAATGCATCTCTGTGAAGTAATCACCTCAGTTCTTCACTGTTAAAGAAAGAAATTAAAGCAGTCTCCAACTATTTAAAGATTTATTTTCCATTGTTTTAGTTACCTAGGTTAGCACTGATTTGAAAATACTAAACAAAAAATTCTAGAACCATATAACTGACAGATTTTGAAAAGCATCCTGAAATCTCATGCTGTCCCATCCATTCCTACTTGAGACATGCATCACCCCTTTGTCTTGTGTGTACACATGGTATTTGCTACCCTCTTGTTAGTTGCTCAGCAGACATCTTGGTTTTCAGTTCCACTGCTATGGTTTTGCAGTTGCTTATGTTGAAGAGTCCTATTTTACTTAACTGAAGCCCCAAAGCACCAGTTTATCAAAACCTATTGTCATAACTTATATTTTCAGTATTATTGTGCATAATTTAAAGATAACTTTTGTTATGCATATGCATGTATGGAAAAACTTAGTATTCATTTGCTTTAGAACTATTCACATTTTCAAATGTGTACCTTGAAGCATCTCCTGTGATGATGAGGAATTCCAGGGTATTAGCATACACCAAGACAGATACAGGGTGGCATCTATGCTTTTAATGTGGTGTATATTCAACAGGAAGCAGAAGATTCACTGCCCAGCCTCCCAGAGACTGGTAAATTGTGAGAGAGGTGTTCTGTTTAAATCACTTCCATTGAGAGACGGGTAAGTGCACATCACTCACGGCCCAGATGGGTCCATGGGAGAGAACGTTCATATACACTCCTGTGCCTGTCTTTATCATTTTCCAGGTTGGAGTTGTTGCCAAGAGTCATCCATCCATCTCCACTGCCCATCTACTCTGGTTGTTTTTGTTTCCTGCCTTCCTCACCCACGGGTCCTTCTTCAGTCTCATCCCAGGCTCCCCCTTTCAACAGTCCAATTGGTCTCCCTGTTTACTCCAGCCACTCTCTGAGCTTTCAATAGTAGCAACCTAAGTTTGGACAGCTCCATTAGGGCCTGCCTGTGTCTACCCTGATCCCTTCCATGTTTACAATGCTTAACACCGTATACACAGATCATTTGTCAAATAAATGAATGTGTGTTGAATGACTGCATGAGACTCCAACAGGAAGACAGGGGCTTCACTTCACACAATCTAAAAGTCATAGCTTCATTCCGCACTGGCCACACCCTAGGGTGCCCTAAGTTCCATAGGGGACTTTGAGGATTAGATTTCAAAGATGCTCGTCTATGTGGCTATGGGAGAAAACGGTTTACATCGCCATACCAAAAGAACAGAGAACAGCAAAACCCTGCAGGATCTCAGCTCTAAATTACCGCACCATTAGACAGAGATAATAGTACCTGTTCTCCTGACTACCTGGAGGATCAGATTCTGGTAAGCTTTGGGTAAATACCATGCCTGCATTTCTGCATAGCAGCCCAGAAGTCATAACTAAAGGCTCCTTTCTTCTTGTTTGGTGACAATGAGGAGACTAGGTGCTATCCAAACACTACACGTCCCATATGGTGGCATCATCACCATCCGTATAGTAGCTCCATGCAGAACTTTCTACCTATATGCATGAAGTGTCTCATCTGAGTCTGGTAGAGCACAGAAAACTCTCTGTTTAATGTATAGTTGTCGAGACACATTCTGTTTTGTCCTCTCTCCCATGAATTTCATAATTCCTTTAAGCCCAACATACACACTTGCCTAAAATACATGTTTTGTTTTCTTATGAATTCTCACTATTATCTAAGAGAAATTCGCTTATGACCATTAAAGAGGCAGCCTTCAGCTAAAATGCCTTAATTGGGGATTTAAATGTTTCTCTTCTGCTAAGTACAAAACTATGTGAATGAGACTGGAAATTAGGGCCCCAGTGAATACAGAACAAACATACACAAACCAGCCATAGAAGGGTCAGTGGAAGGCAGCAGCTGAAGCCATCCAAGTGGCCCTGTGTTTGTTGTAGTTAATGAGAAATTACTTTGGGCTGTCTTCCTCCCATTTTTTTGTTATTAATATGTGACCAAAGGTGGGAGGGAGTCACAGCCCAGCTTACCCCATCTCCACCTCTATTCTTTGTTTGAGATTTTCCGTATTTTAATCTTACGTGTATGAGTGTTTTGTTTGCATGTTTATGGTTGTATACTAAGTGTGTGCAGTGCCCTCAGAAGCCAGAAGGGGGTGTAAGATCTCCTGGGACAGGAGTTACATAGTGTTGTGAGCTACCATGTGGTTGCTGGGAACTGAACCCAGATCCTCTGAAGAGCAGCCAGTGCTCTTAGCTGCTGAGTCATCTCTGCAGTTCATTTAGCTTCCCCCTGTGCAGCTGTAGGCTAGAGTGCACACAGTCACTCTAGGAGGAGGAAGTCCTCAAGGAGGAGGAAGTTCTTCCCCATATCTTTCCATTCATTCAGTTCATGAAATGAAGCTTGTTTAGGAGGAGGAGAAGAGCCAGCTTACACATGGCTCCAGAAGATGAGGGACTCCTGCTGTGGGCTCACAAAAGACCTGACACCTTCCAGGCCTGAGTCACTTTCTGTACCATGGCAAGGCAACCTGGGTAGGAATGAGAAGCTATTACACAGGCTGGTCCAAGGCAGCCTGGCCAGATTGATACTTGGGTGCCCAAGCCAGCCAATAGAGTAGCAATCTTAAGCCCTGGGAGAAAATGGATCTCTTCCTTAAAGATGTTCAGTAGATAGTCTCTCATGGACAGCACTGACTCAGAGCATGCTAATAATAATAAACCATGAAATTCCTTCAGACATTGGGGGAATGAACCAGAGGCAGAAGAGAAAGATGAAAAACCATAATTGCATAAGGCAGATTTCCACTGTTGTAAGCACTATAGTATAGTGTTGTTAGCTCTTATCACAGTTCTTTTCCTTTTAAAGGACTTATTTGTGTGTGTGTGTGTGTGTGTGTGTGTGTGTGTGTGTGTGTGTGTGACTGTAAGTACACACATGTATAGAGGTTAAATGTGGGTATGTGCCCACAGAGGCCAGCCGAAGGCATCAGGTATCCTCCATCACTCTCCATACACTCCTTTGAGGCAGGGTCTCTCCCTAAATCTGAGGTTTGCATCTTCTTGACTTGAAATTCTGCCTCACCCTGCCACCCTCAGAGCTGAAACTATAGGCATTTCCCAGAATGCCTGGTTTATTATATGGATGCTGGGATCTAAACTCTGATCCTCAGGGCAGTAGAATAAGTGTTCTTAACTGCTGAGCCAACCTAACCTGCCCCCACTTTCTCTTCTGTGGTTGTTTTCTCCTCTGCTCTCTTGAGACAAGGTCTTATGTGAGGCAAGCTGACCTTGAATTCCTGAACCTCCTGCCCCTGGGTACTGGGATCACAGGTATGCACTTCCATACCTAACACATAGCCAATCATTCTCTAGTATCAATAAGTGTTCTATCGACACGAGACTTTAATGAGAATAAACTTGCCACATACAGTCACATGACGCATCACCTCATGCAACAGGCACTACTTTTTATCTGCATTTTACAAATACAAACTTTAGAAAACTATCCCCAAGAAAAAAGCAGGGACCCTGTAGTGATCTGAGGGATCACTAGCCTCTATGGCCTATATGGCAGCCAACATCCTGATCCTGGGCACAGCATACGTACACATGCTAGATACTCAAAGACACAAGAACATTCTTAACAATGAGAAGTCCAACTTCAGATTGCTTCTCCTGAAGGCTGTTTATGAAATACCTCCTTATTCTTTTTCAAGCAGTGAAAAAACTTTACTTTTCACTGGAAAATGCTGGCTATTCAGTGATTTCACAATTGTCTAAAAATACTTGGCTGGAAAGAAAGATCTCAGAGCTCCCCAGGGCTCTCACACTCCTTCTTGATTTAGTATTATTTCTCAAATGTCCAAATCTGGCAAGTTTTCAGTATGCTTCTGTCTACAGAAGGCAGGTTCTAAAACACAGCATGATCTGCAAGCAAACCCCTTCCTCTGCATGCACACATGTCCCCTCACACAGCACACACGGACATGCACAGATCATTTCTCACCATCAGGGAAAAAAAAAAGCGAACACCTTTTCAGCGTCCAGAGCTCTCAGCATCCAGGACTTTGAGAATAGAAAACTGCTTTTGTGTCTCTTCTGAAAACAGAACCTGCTACTGTTTGGTTGGAAAGTAATTCAGAAACATGTATTGAAACTCTTTAGATCTGAAAGCTCTCCCATTCAGCAGTTTACCAACTGCTGGAAATTGTCTCAAGGAAGCCACTAATCACAGGAACTACTATAGTTACAAGAGCTTTCTGAGTGCACACACACACACACACACACACACACACACACACACACACACACAAATTTAATTCCAGATGAACAAGACCAAGTAAAATAATGTCTGCTTATTGGCAAATTACTATAATCAGAGAAAGTTACATGGTAAAAATACTTTGCCATTGAAAGATGCTGATTGTCAAGAGAAACAAACATTAGATGAGCCTATAGATTATTTTGTACTGTCTGAAGTCTGACAATTGCCCCCTCAGCTGAGTATCAGCATCAGAGTTACCCTTTACATATCATTCTCTTGTCACACATCTTACCAGTCACCTCAAAGTAAGTCAAAATTATTTTCTCTACTAAAAGAGAAAGAAAAAGAAAAGGGACTTGACAGGGTAGTTAGATGACTCAGTAGGTAAAACACATTTTATGCAAGGATAAAGGATCAGAGTTCAAGTCCCTAAAGCCACATAAAAAGCAGACAGGTAGGGTAACTCACTTGTAATTCCAGCTGAAGACAGAGACAGAGCTTCCCCTGAGCAAGCTGGCTGACTACACCAGCCCTATTAGCTCTGAGTTCAGTGGAGAGATGCTGCCTCCATGTCCAGGTGAAGGTGATTGGAAGAGACATCCAATGTCAAGCTCTGGGCTCTACATGCACAGAAACATGCGAACTCACATACATATGAGCATGCCTATACACAAGCATGTACACCACGTGTGTGTTTGTGTGTTTGTGTGTGTGTGTGTGTGTGTGTGTGTGTGTGTGTGTGTGTGCATAAAAGTAACAGTTTTCTTTCATTAACAGACTCCAGAAAAATAAGTAGAGGGATAATATTTAGAAATGTGTGTATATATATATATCTGTTTGTGTATGTATGTGTGCCTGTGTTTGCATACATGTGTGTATATATGTGAGCGTACATGCATGTTCATGTATGAGCACGCACACACATATAAATCTTTATGAAGAGCTACAGATGAGCCCCCACTACTGTCTTAGTATTTCCAGGTGGTACAGGCTTTGGATCTGCTCACCTGTACCATTTGCCTTCATCACAGTGCAAAGCCGCAAGCAGCTGCTTCCTTCCCAGGAGAGCTTTTCTTGAAGAGTTTGCTTGAGTAGAAAGGGTGGCAGTAGAGAAACTCAGTGTAAGAGGCCTGAACCTGTGAATAGATAACCAAAACTGGTGGTTAGGCAGCTTGGTGACACTAATTAACATAATCTGACATCATCAAAAAGATAAACACTCCCCCAACAAACACACATGCGTGCATATACATACATATATCACACATCTGCCCACACCTGTACAAACTCATACACACACACATTCACACACATGCACACACATTATAATTTTTAAATTAAAATATTTTTTTAAATAAAATGGATTAAATAATTCCTCTCCTGCTTTTATTCTGATATTTCAGGGAATCAAATACAAGGTTGTTAGCTCAGTCTCAGAAGTTACGAGGTGAACTGGTACTTTTGGATTAAAATTTTTCCCTTTTTAAAGGTTGATTTATTTTTATTTTATGCATGAGTGTTTTGCCTGCATGTGTGTGTGTGTGTGTGTGTGTGTGTGTGTGTGTGTGTATATATACATATATATATATATATATATATGCAGCATGTGTGTGTGTGTGTTTGTGTGTGTGTGTGTGTGTGTGAAGTACCTGGAGAAGCCAGAAGAGGGCACTAAATGCCCTGAGACCAGAACTATAGATTGCTGTGACCTGGCAGACCAGGTAAGTGTGGGACACCAATCCACTGCTGGCCCTCCCTTCAGATGCTGGTCTGCATTTCAGGCACACAGCACCTCCTGCACCAGCCTCCATCTCCTGTTTGATTGTAACCCTCATTCTCACACACCCTGAGTTCTCACCCACCTTGAATTTGTCTGAGACTAAAGTGTTGAGGCTGTGACAATCCGCCTGCCTATGTACCTGTGATATCACTGTGTACATGCCAACTCCTGCCTCACTAGCTCCAAAGGCTACATGTTGCTTAAAAAAGGAACTGTGGGCTGCCAAGGAAAAACCTTTTCATAATAACATCTTTGGCAAATGACCCACCTCGGAAGCATTAGTCACTATTGGGACAATAAATACAGATTTTTCTGAGAGGACACAGAGCCTGCTCTGGTGGATTCTCTTTCATCCACACTGCAAATTTCCTAAGGCTTTAAGCAGGAATAAAGGCAGCGTGGCTGTCCTATGCAACCCACTCCACGGAGCTCCAGGCGTCGGCCTCTTTCTATGGCCTCTTCCCAGCAATGAGCCTGGGGATTTCACTGTGAGATCAGAGCTTCTACCTGCTCCAGTGTGATCCCCAGATACTGCCTATGAACAGGAAATGATGAGGGCCAGGAAGACTGCTTCGTTGATAAAGTACTTGCTGTGCAGTTACAAGAAGACTTAAGTCCCACCCTCAGAAACCATCTGGCATGGCGCATGATTATAATCTCAGTGCAGGGGAGGTGGAGCCAGCAGATTCCTTGGCTGGTGCTCAACTAACCACAGACCCTTTCTCAAAGAGCAAGGTTGGTGGGTCCTAAAGCACAACACCAGAGTTTGATCTCTTACTTCCGCAGGCTCATGCATACATGTGCACCCAAACACGTGCACACCCATATATGCATGCACACATGAACACATGCACACAAGGGACTATTAAACACAATAGACAAAAAAATAAAATAAAATAAAACACAGGGAAAACTCTGACTTACTCTAGAGCTTTAAAATTATTTGTCTGTAGAAAACTTGAAGCCTGCTAAAGAATGTCTATAACAAATATATCACCTTTGAAGTTCAGCACAAAGGATTGACAGGGACTTTACCGCCCCGCTGATGGACTCATCCCATTTATTGCAGGATATGATTTTAGGGTTTTTTTTTGTTGTTTGTTTGTTTGTTTGTTTTAAATAAAAATGGGTTCTCATGTAGTCCAGGCTAATCCCTAACTTACTGCATCAATGTCCCTGTACTTAATCATTCTCTAGCTCTACATTCTGCATGCTGAGATGATTGACATACACCAGCCTATATGGATTATAGGACTTCAGGAAAGCTAGGCAAGAACCCTACCAACTGAGGGATACAGATCTTAAAATACAGTAAGTAATTCCATCGTGCTACATGCAGTCTCTGGTAGCTAGATCCCTACTGTGCTTTTGTTGAGATTTACCAAGTTTGTTTTAGAGTAACTTTAGTTTGCTCACTTTGACTCTGTAGGACTCCATTGTGTCACTAAACTGAATCAGCTTGGCTTAAACTTGGCTTTGCACTAGGGTGCTAAAATCCGGCCCAACACAGCCTTTGCACGTGGTACAACTATATCCCTGAGTTGATATATAAACAAGTTATAATCTATTCTAAGAGTAGAGTATAGGCATATAACCAAGCATCTAAGGCTCAGCCAATCAATCACAAGAGTCAAGATTTAGCCAATCATAGGCTGCCAACTGATCAGATCATATCTACATAAGGCCAATGGCAACTAGAGCCAATCACCTCCTGTTTGCCTGTCACTTCCCTTTCTTAGGCTATTAATATAACCTGTAAATGTGGTAGGGCGGAGCCTTCCAACCCGTCTTTGTTCTGGAATGCTGCCCGGTTCTAGAACCTTTTTTCCGCGCTTAAGTAAACTTTGTTAAATTTAACTCATGTCAGTTTTTCTTTTAACAGTTTCGCAGTGTAAAAATACTTATGTGTGTGTGTGTGTGTGTGTCTGTGTGTGTGTGTGTACACATATATGTATTTATATCTTCTATTGATGGACTTTCACAATTTTTTTTCAGCTTCAATTTTTCCCCCTGTTAGAAACACACTATGTCTATTGGAAGCAATACACATAAGCACACATTTCTCAAGGGTTCAGCCTGGGAGTATGTGAACATACACTATTCCACGATAGCATCAGAGTAGTTTCCAAAATGAATATATCAGTTTTCATTCCTCCTGGCAGTAAGCCGCTTATGTTTTTAAACTGACCAGTCATTTCAGAATCAAAAAGATGGGCCCCATCTGCAGCTGGTGGATTTGTTTGCTGAGGGGAAGTTTTGAGCACACACTAGGCCTCTTTCTCACAGTAATGAGTTTACATGTCATTTACCACTGGTGAGTGGGTTACTTACCAGAATAGGTAAGTGACATTAGCTAGTGATTTGGATTGGAGTGAGAGTGAAGATTTTGAAGGTTTCACATGGCTTTGTTTCTCAGTCATTCCGTTCTTAAGGTGGTGCCAAAGGATATTCCAATAGGTGGTTCATGTGTGGAATCCCAGCACACAAAAGGTAGAGGCAGAGAGATCAGAGATGTAAGGATATTTTAAGTCACAACATAGGTTTCAGGAAAGCCTGGGCTATATGGGATGCTATCTCAATAACCATCAAACTAAACCAAAACAAATAAACAAATAACAAAGTAAATAAAAAGAATGTTCTAAGACACAAGGAAGTTCTAGGGCCAACACTGCCCACTGAGCAGCTACATATAATAAATATATATATATATATATATATATATATATATATATATATTACATAATATATTTGTGTTATGTATTATATAATAATAAAAATATAATGATAAAAAATTGAGGCATTTCTTTATGTTTTCATTATTAGAGAAGAGCTAAACAGTGGGCCAGATTAGATGAGAAAAAACACTTTTGGTTTTATTTTAAAAATGCGAAATTAAAGACCTTGTAATCATGTTTTGCTGGGCATAGGCTTCATGGGAAAAACCTTCCCTCTGCATGAGACCAAAGTCAGAAGGTATGGCTCCTAAGCCTTTGATGCTGGTTTAAAGAGAGATCGCCTGAAGAGGGCTACTTTTACAGGGCTCCTCCAAGTACCTGGTGGACCTGGCTGGGTCTGAGTCAAAGGTAGCAGATGAAGGTCTAGCCAGACAAGATGCACTGATGTGCACTGGTCACCATCAGCACTAACCAACGTAAGTCATCTCATGGTCCTTCCTCCTGTTTATACTGCCATCACGCTAAGTGGTCTGCCTTATGGTTCTGAGTCCCCTTCTGCATCCTGGTCTCCTTTTGACTGGTGCCCTAATTTGACAGGGAAATGCCTGAATCACAATATCATGGTAAGGGGAGAAATGGCTAATAATTTTGCAGGAACAGGGGATATTTCTGGAAAACTGGGTGTTGGGAGAAACTAAGAAAAGCAAGTTATGGTATGAAATGCTTTTATGTTGCCTGTTTGAGGTTTCTTGGCAATTGCCAGTGAAGTCACCCCTGTGTAGGCCCTCACATTGTGTTACATCCAGGGAGATCTTATTTTTGTTGTTGCTTAAAATGTATTTACTTATGTATTCCATTCATTTGTTTATTTGCTTACCTCGTGTGCCTATGTGTGGAATGCAGAGGACTATTTGAGGCAGTTAGTTCTTTCTGTCTTACATGGGTTGCTGGAATCTAATACAGGAAGCCATGCTTACGTTAAAGACACCTTCATCTGCTGAGCCATCTCGCTGGACCACAAGCCTTTACTTTGTTCATACTTCATAGACTAGTAAGCTGGAGCCCAGGCAGGCATCACCAGGTGAGCTCTTCCTTCCTGGTGAGGGAAGCTTTAATTGCCTTGTTTAATTTCTATTAAAAATGTGATTTTAAAAGCCACCCTGGGGCAGGTGTAACACATTTGGCAGAGTGCTTTGCCTAGCTTATACAAGCACTGAATTTAATCTCTGGCACCACATATAACAGCCATGGCGATACATATACCTGGTTTCCAAGAACCTGGAAAGAGGAGGGAGGAAGGAGGATGAGAAGATCAGGCTCATCCACGACTACATAGAATGTCAGAGGTCAGCCTGGGATATACGAGGCCCTGTCTTAAAAGAAATGAAAGCCACCTTATGATGAGATTTAGCGTCTGGTACTAGTGCATGGGCACATGTGGCAGAAGAAGGGGTCTGTGACTTCAGGTGACAATCTAACAAGACCATTAAAATCACCATGCTGTAAAGGAGACTTGTAATAGTGTTGTAGAAAGACCCTGTTTAAGTACACCTATATTCCACAAGTTCAAAAATCCATTGAAAAGTGACTTTGTTGTCCGATATGATATGTAAGTTTGTTGGCTTGTTATCCAGCGACTAGACTGTCTTTGGGGGAGAGTTATGGGGGTTTGCTGAAGTGCTTAATGAACAGCTAATTAGCTTCCTCCCTCCCCATCTGAACTCATGGAAAATGAGGTCAGAACCCACTTCCCACCCAATTACCTTTTGGAGACTGTATCAAACCCACCAGCAGCCTTTGTAACAGAGAATCTCTTTGCAAAGACAATACAGGCCTAAAAATTCTTCATAAGGGCCCTGTCTTCCACAGGCCGGGCCTGCTCACCAAAAAGCTAATCATTTGTTATAAACTCTTGCAAGGGAGCTGTTGGGACAAGCTGGGCCAACCAGCCAAGTTTTGATGACGTCAAACAGGCTGTGCTCTCTGATTGGCCGCTCTCGCCTTCACTCATCTATAAGGGGAGGGGGATGGCAGACTAGATGCTTTTATAACATCCCAGTTCCTACCCCATTAACCTTGCCCACAGCAGAAGAGCACAGCCGTTCTGGGACAGCAGCCTGGCAGGAGCAGAGCTTCTGTTCTTCTCTGCCAGAGGCAAGGGGAGCAAACTGGGGTTTCTAAGCACCTCCAAGTGGAAGGAAGATTTGTTTAGGTTTTGTAAGGGAAGATACACGCATGCGCGGGCCACCCATATATTTTTTTTTTCTCCCCAGGCACTATTGTGGCAGCAATGCCCATCCAGGAAAATATTACCTTACATGCTCAAAGAACGCTTCCCACCTTTGAGACCACTGCGGGTCCCCAACAAGCTGCACAGAGCTGTTCTCAACACAAAAGGAAGCATTTCCCTGAATGTTGCCAGTATTGTGAAATCCAAGGTGGGAGAGAAGGCCCCATGGGAACTATGTGGGCTCCCAACACAGCTTTCAGTTTGACTAAGTGGGGAGGTGCACGTCTCTGGGCCAGGACAGCAGACAAAAGCCGCTAGGTTCTGAGCTGTGCTAGACGTAGAATTTGAGAAGCCTAGGACAGAATAAAAACAGCTGAACTAGGAAGGACCAGTAATACACGCCATGGAGCTCACTCATCACGGGTTGTAGCGACTGATGATCACTGTGGCATATTTATAAGACAACTTTCCGATGATGACTCAGTCTACCTGGACCTCCATAGTTAGATGCTGCCATTTCATTTTGTTTTCCTCTTCTTCTCTTCTCCTTTCTTTTCTTCTCCTCCTCCTTTTCTCCTATCTCCCTTGATCTCCTTCTCGAAGTATAACTCCCCTCCAGTTCCTCAGAATGGAACACTCGAATATTCAAAATAAATACATGCATTCCTTTAGCGGAGATAACTGCTTGCTGGCTTGATTCTCGGGTTCATTAGACATTAAATGAGACATTGATGCCTGTGGAGAAGGTTAGCATTGAGCTGGGTTCAATTATATAAATAGAAGTCCATGGCCCAGAGTGCTTGTCTAGCATGCAAGAAACTGAGTTCCATCCCCAGGACCATATAAAAACTCTGCAAGGTGGCTGGCACACAGCAAGAATCCCAGCACCTGGGAAGTTCAATGTTATCTTTTGGCTACGTAGCCTGGCCTAGAGATCCTGCCTCAAAATAAAATAATAAAACAGAATAAAACCATGCATGTGTGTCTCTTCTCTCGACCAGCTACTCAGAGCGGATCTGAAAACAAGGCTGATGGCTTCCTGAAATGGCCAGCAAAATGGGGCCTTGTGATAATATCTGTTCACAAACGAGGTGGGACAAGCTCTGCTAAATGTCATTTAGCTGTAAGGTTGTCCTGCAGAGAAACTGGCCTCTACTTTGGAGCCACACCCTCCTTCTCTCCCTTGTTTGCTGTGCAGATGAAGAAGAGGAGGTATACTGGTGTGTCAGCACAGCCGTAGCACAGTCATGCCACAGGGACAGAAGAGGAGAGGAATCAGGCATAGCTGCCTAGCAGGTGACTGGTGGGCAATCCAGTAGAAGGCAATAATGAGGGTACCATGCACCCCTGCCCAATCAGAAGCCAAAGATTCCGAGGTGTCCACCCACCTAACAAGAGTGTCCCTGTTCTATCCAATCTCAAAGCCAACAGTGTGTAACACATTAGCATCCCACGCTTCCTTAGCTTTCAACAGCCAATCACCATTGCTTATACAGCGCTAAGCAGACAGTCTCACCAATCACTCAGCAGGAGGATGCACAGAGAGGATGGATCAGCACAGAGGTGAAAAGCCCTCGTGGTTAGGTGATACAGAAACATGTGCTGACACCAAGGAGACTCAGAACTCTGAAAGGCTTCTGTGTGAAGCTCCCCGTGGCCATATATTACACTAAAAACAAGCCGAGGGTCTAAAGGGCTAGCTCAGGTGGTAGCCTGCTTGCTAGGTAATCACAAGAACCTGGGTTTGATCTCCAGGACCCGTGTAAAAAGCTGAACATGCTGGCACATATGTGCTGGGGTAGCAGAGAGATCCCAAGAGCTCACCTCTAACCAGGCTGGCCCTGTCAGCAAGCCCTGGGAACCTATGAGAGACTCCATCTCAAAATACAAGTTGTACAGCTTCCAGGGAACAACACCTGAGGTGCATCTTTGGCCTACACACACACACACACACACACACACACACACACACACACATACATATACACACATACACACATACAAGCCCAATTAGTAAAGGTCAGCTGATATCTTTTAATAATAAACAAAACCAACTGTCACAATGAAAGATGGCATTATTTATAAATATTAGTATGTCCAGATATGGACCCTTTTCTTTCCCAATGACTTTCACAGGGAGGGGACATTTTGGGGGTCACTAAAATGACTATGCTCATTGCTAAATGTCACTGGAGTGGTAAATAGACAGATTCACTTTTAGGAATCTTTAGTGGAGCAGGATAGCACATGCCTGTAATCCCTCCCTCCTGAGGCAGGGGGAACTGAGAGTTTAAAGGGCACTAGGAGATTCGGACTAAGACCCTGTCTCAAAAGCAAAACAATCTTCGCAATGAATATTGTGTCATACATGAAAATCTTGATGGTATGATTTATTTGGTTGGGTTTTTTCCCTTATGAAACTGTAGTAAATGAATCATGGTTATTTTCTACCAATAACTGAGATTAATAGGACCAGAAAGATAACCCAGTTTGTAAAATACTTGCCTTGCAAGCATAAGGTTCCGAGTCCCATTTCCAGAGCCCATGCTTTAAAAAAATGTCTTTAAAGCCAGCTGGGGTAATACTCTTTTAACTCCAACACCGGGGCAGCTTGAAGGTTAACCAGCCTACACTAAGTGGCAGGTTTCCAGGCCACATAGAGACATTGTCTCAAATAAATAAATAAATAAATAAATAAATAAATAAATAAATGAATAAATGAAGTGGAGGGTGTCCTGAGGGATGCTACTTCAAGTTGACCTCTGGCCTCCACATATATGAACACACATAGGCATCTGCACACATACTAACGACATACACCTCTATTCATAGCCCTGAGTGACACGCGTTGTATGCTATCGGCGACACATTTTAGAAAGCCAGCTGACCCTTTCTATCTTGTCTCCATTCTGCCTGTATGAACTTAGCCCACAAAGAATGCAGTGTCATTTGCATATCCAAGCAAAACCACACAAAACCCCAAAGCATCCTACAGTGTTCCCCAATGCCAAAGGAAATGATCTTGGAGTATACACGCCACTGATTACGCTACATTAACACAGATAATTAAAAGTTGCCTGTCTAATAATATTAGGCAGCAGACACAACTTTTAGAAAATGTCTCCCTGGTATTAGCTATGCAAAAAAAAAATCCCCCGAGTGAATGTTCCTCACTAATCAAATCCATCTCCTCTTAAGAGTGGGTATAATAAATGGGTAGCCTAGAAGGAATGCTTTGAACAGAATGTCTCACTATTGTCTGATTATTCTAAATTTAAAACTCCAACAAAGGCAGGGATTATTCTCCTGGAGGTTCAAGATTCATGAGAGTTTGCTAATGAAGGTTCCTTTAGGAGGCGCAAATCAAAAAATTGCTATCTGCAAGCTGCCAGTGTTTTATGCTTGGGTGGTGTTTTTAAATCAAAGTCACTATTCATTCAACAACAAATGTTTGTCTGGAATAAATGAATGAGAGTAATGGCCTTGAAGTACTTCACAAGCTTAATCACCTCTAAGCTATGAATCAGGAAACAGCTTCCATCCAGCCTGAATGCACATGTCAATCAGAGCGAAATGGCAGCCATCCTTCCGAGGGATGAAGTGAGATGTGGAGGCTGCAGCATACCTTTGCTGCTTGTAAAATGACTTACACTGGGGGTCTATTTGCCTCTGTATTTGCTTTTCTGTGCAATCTGCATACAATTTGGAAAGCTGAAATATCTAGGGCAGATGAGATAAGATTAAAGCATCATGACAAAGCACGGGTAGTTGTGAGATCACAAAGGGGCAAAATCCCTCCACCTTAATATTAAAGCAGAATGTTAATATTTTGCCCCAAGAAGGAACAGAGAGCAAAAGACTCACCCAGAATCTTTCTGATTCCACAATACGAGAGACGCGTGCCTATAGGGCACAGGATGGGAGATAGGGTAGGACTCCCTGAGACTCATTCCTATTCTTCCAATAACACTGATAAAAACCACCCTTTTATCCTCATTCTGACCTCAGATCAGGCTGTACCCAGAGAGCTGCCCAGTTACTTAATGCCTGCCTACCTGTTTGCAACTCACAGGCAACACAAGTAGAAAATTTGTTTTGTTTTCTTGGCAGGTGGAATCTGTTCAGTGAGTAGCAAATCCTCAGGCATTTTGGGGTTCTTCAACATCTGACAGCTTTCCCCAATCCATGCCAAGGGAATTAAGGTCCTGTTACCCCCATAGAGAAACACCTTGAGTGTACTCAGGGTACGCAAAGTACAATACGCCTTCCACAGGTCTATTTTGGCCCCAGCGGATGGATGAGCAGCACTCTGTTTTATGCAGACTAAAGGGGAAAGTGAAGTTTACCTTGGAGGGTTTCTCCCTTTCCCCAAAGGGGCCCCCTAAAGCCCCTGAGGTCTCCCTTTCCTAATTCCTCTCCACCCTTCCCATCCTCCCAAGCCATTAACAGTCTTGAATTACCCTATTGTCTCCTTAGGAATACACTTCACTCATTGTTTGCCTCCTTAAAAAGAAAAAAAAAAAGCTACTTTTAAACCTTTTAATTTTTAAAGCAACGCATCAAAAGCTTTCCTTTCCTCTCCTTTTTGGCGTCAGGCAGCAGTGGATGTTCTGAATGGGTAAACAGGGAAAGTCATGCTCCCTACTTTCCAAAAGCCTGTTTAGGTGCATGTTAAAGCCTGCCAAAAGAGCGGAAATACTTTGAAATCTCCAACCAGGTTCATGTTCCAGACAGCGCCTGAGCGAGCGTTACTCAGTTACAAATTAGAAGAGGGGAGGATGCGGTGTGATGTCCTTAGTGCACCAGTTATGAGATAATGATACATCCTGGCCGGCCACATCATCTTAAAGACCACTCGGAAGACACAGAAGAGTCCAAATGCAGGGAATCACAGGAGCTGAGGGGACTGACCAACTACTTCTGCTAAGGCTCTGTACCCCCAGCATCAAAGATGTTCAGGAGGGACAACCCTATTATAGCAGTTCTGGAAGGCCTGAGAGCTTGGGTCCACCCCAAAGCCATGCTCCCCTTACAGGCAGCTCTGAGTATTGTTCAACTACTAAATCCCACCTAAAAGCCTAACTCTGCCATTCTCCTCTCTCTCTCCTCCCTGTAACCCATTTGCCAAAGGATGGCTCAACAGTGCAGATAGGGTGCCATCCATTCATCCTAGAACCCAGTTTGAGTCAGCTACAGATTCTCAAGTCAAAACTGTGAATAATCCCTAGGTAGAGTATACAAGGCCTTAATTAACACCGACTGCCGGAAAGTGGTGGAAAACATATTCCCTTGATCATGGATGGCATTCCCCCCCCCCCCGCCCCCACTCCCCACCAGGTAAGTAAGAGAAGAATATTATATAAACAAACACAGGTGTTGAGGTAAGCAGGTGACCAAAAAGGGAGAGAAACACACAACTCCCTCAGTGCCCACCATAAAAGGGGTAGTTTGCAAAAACCTAGCGCTGACCCAGGCTTTGTTCAGAGGTTGAATTTTAGAAAGTAAGTAGAAATGAACCAGGAGTGGTAACATTACACAAGGCCAAGTAGGAAGAGGGTTAATGTGAGTTCAGGGTCAGCCTGGATCACATAGTGAGTTTCAAGTCAGCCTGGGCTAGAGTGAGGCCCTATCTCAAAAGGCCTCACCCCTCTAAAACATCAAATATATATGCTATGGCTAAAGTTTCGATAGGCAGGGTGGAGAGCACGGGGGAGTGGGGAGTGGCGTTAAAGACGTAGGTGTGGATATGGCCATGAACATCCAGCCAAGAGGTAGAACGAGTTAGAGTAGCCAGAGTATTAAGTACGAATAAAGAGGCAGCTTGGTGGGGAAAGGAAATGTGAGGACCTAGAGGTAAGATTCACTGAAGGTAGGTAAGCCTGGAAAGATGGCTCAGTGGGCAAGGGTGCTTATCATTAACCCCAACGACCTGAGCTTGCATACTTGGAGCCTACATAGTAGAAGGAGAAACCAGTCCCCACAAGTTTCTCTGCTCTCCACATGCCCCATGGCACGTGCTTGCCGGCTCCCTCACAAGATGAACACATCCTAAGTTTTTAGAAAAAGAATTCATAATGGCCTTGCTTCCATCCCCCAGGAGTTTCTCTGGATCACAGCAGGAGGTGGAATGGGGAACAGAGGGCCCGGTGCTAAAATTCCCCGTGCCTCTGCCAGAGTTTTCCAGGTTGGCACCAGGAGTACAACCCCACCTGGAAGAGCAGAGGTATGGTGGGACAGGACATGGAAACCCAATCTCTTAGGCTAGAAACTTGTAAAGGAGGCTTCTTGTAAGGTCCTCTGCCCAGGTCTGAGCATGGGGAGGCAAAAATGGGGACCTGATATAAGCTATTCCCTAGACCCCCTCCAAAGGCTGAGGTGCCACTCAATGGTAAAACATCTGCATATGATTGACCCAGGCTTGTGATCCTAGAACTGAAGATCAAATATCAAAGCGATGTCAGTGCTGAGGTTAACAGCAGTCAGAGGAGCCTCTTCACTTCCACCCAGCCTCTCAAACACCTACCACTGTGCCCTCCTACCTCAGCAACCATGTTCACCTGTTGGAAGCCAACTCTTAAAGTACAGTAATGTACCAGTCAGGAAACAGGGAGACCTTCAAACAAGAGTACTCTTGTTTGTACAAACCATGCCCTTCATCTGTAATGACTTTTTTTCTCTCATTTGTCACATCCAGCCTCTAAATATTAGATCACCTGGTTAGTCCCAGGTATGCAGCTCACACCACCTGTTTCTGGATCATCCGTGCATTGGCTTGAAAGGCTCACAGCCTCCTGGTGTGCAGACAACAACCCTTCAATCATGGCAATACTATTGACATCTACATCTGTCACCTGTCCCAGCCCTTCTTATTTCAGACTTTGCATTCTATTTTGGTTCTCTGAGATAGAGTCTCATAGAATCTAGACTGGTCTAAATCTTGCTTTGTATCTGAGGATCAACTCCTCCTCTGATCCTCCTTCCTCCATTTCCTAAGGGATGGGATTACAGGGCCTCACCCCTCCTGGCTAGGAGTGCCTACATTAGAAGGCAAGAGAATAATATTTGAAACTCCTATGTGCAGAACAAGAGCTACTAACCTCATCTCCCAACTGAATATCTACCAAGGGTGGCTCTACACAATCCTGGCAGCCCTGCCTCTGTTCTAGAACAATCTTGACTTTCCAGTAAGCACTCCAGTCAGCAGCGCCCATCCCCCACTTACACAAACATGCAACGGACACCAGGTGTTCATACAACAACTCTTCTTCTTCTTCTAAGTCACTTTTATTGACAACAACTGCCTCTCGACCATCGGAGAAGAGAAAACACAAGACACTGAATATGCCTTGACCAGGTTCATTAAGCCTGTGACCCTCCCACTGCCTGCACACACTTGACCTCCGTCTTGTTCTGTCATTTGACTGCATTGTGTTCCAACGTGAAGAGAGTTGTTTTGTTCACTCTTACTCAAAGACATGTGATGCTATTGTTCTTTGTCTCCTTAAAAAAAAAAATCTGTTGGCATTCTTGCCATCCCCAGTAAGAGAAGGGCCTGTGAGCTTTGCTGAAGCTTCTGGGCTGAAGCAATTATCTGCTGAACAACGAAAACCCAGCTGCAAAGGCCATGAGGAAAAGTGCAAAGGGCAACTCAGGCCACGCTTTGAATCATAAACATTATTGTGGGCAGAGTGGGTTGCTGCTGCCTGGTATGTTTTCCGCACCTAATTGGGCAGGATAGCGTGGCATTCCTGGGGACCATTACAGAGATACAGGTGTGGCTGCCATGCATAAAAGTTGTGTGTCTGGCAATTCGGGCATGAGCTTACCTTCTACAGACTACTGTCTGTGCTAAATGTTCTGGGAGAGTTCATTATTCAAGAGGATTGTATCAATGGTTCTGTGAATCTGAAAACCTCTCCGGCTGTGTTTTATAAACGCCTAGCCCTGAGCTTTGAGCGCGGCTTCTATGGATTCTTCAGAACCACAAGAATATGAGTAGGGAACAGACTTTTTTAACATGAAGCTATTTTGTTACAGAGCCCAGAGAAATAATCACACAAAAGGCAAGACCAGAAATGTGACACTTGATTCTCTATCTCCAGAAGGAGAATAACTAGAGTAATCTCAGTCTGGAAGAGTGCAGGCTGAAGGGGTGGGGGTCTGCAATGGGTTACAGGTTGGGAAGCAAGAGGGAGACTGGGTCACCAGCATTTGAGTGGCTCAGGCTTCAAAATCAAGCCTGTGTACTGGGATTATCGGGTAGAGTGAAAGATGTCTTTTTAGGTAGTAGGGCCTTGTGTCAGAGGAATCCATTCACAGCTACTCAGACAGCAAGCAGAGAGGCCTGGATCCAGGGGAAATTCAGACTCAGAAGACTCTCCCTTGTATGGTGATCTCATCCATCACCCACTGAAAACCATCCACAACAGAGAAAGGCAGAGATGGCCCAGTACTCTGTTTGTCTGTTGGCTCTGGCATTGGTCTTAGAACCAAGCCTCCAGGCTGAGTATAGCCTAATGGTTGTCTGAAGGCACAGAGATCATTTGGGAATGAATTCCATGCCAAGGAAACCCTCTCAGTCACTCAGTCAGAGGCCCACCCAAACAGGCAGCATGAGGACACACAAGGGTCCGGTGACAGAAGGACTCCCAAGAAATTAAGAAAAGAGGCTGTTCTTAGGACTGGAGGATACCATCCACATTTTGAAAACTGAAGGAGAAGGAAGATTAGGCGTGGACATGAATGGCAGAGGAAGAGAACAAAGGCCAACTGACTGGATCACAAATTAGAGCAGGGAGATAAAAGTTCACACAAATAATGGGTAATATGAGAATGTGCATAAGACAACTTCAAAAGGTGGGCCTTAAATAAATATATAAAAACCAGAGAACTCCAGATAATGATGCAGACAAGCTAAATTAAAGAGAAAGTAGACTAAAGCACGAATGGTAACCTTTTAGCAAAAAGTTTTGTTCAAAGGTCAGTTGTGAGAAGTGTGACTATCCCTGACATGAAGACCAGTGGGAAGGGAAGAAACAGGCACGAGGAGGGAAGTCAGCTCAGCAACGTGAGAAACCCACTGGGAAAATGATTCTAAAATACACGGGGGAACATCAGACAGGCTATCATGCAGGAGAAGACAAAGGAGGAAGCCAGCACACAGGCATCTGTGGTTCATGACGCCATGGAAATGCATACCAAAGAAACATCCATGAAGGAGATAACTGAAGAAAACTTTTCTGAGGTAAAAGAGCACTGTATTCCAGTATTTCAGACAAATGAATAAAGACTTCAATCTATACAAGAGAAAACTAATGAAAGTGGATATCTATGCATTTGTATGTAAGATAAACAACAAACAGGAAAACAGCATGTGCTTATTTCCTGAGAAAACGTGGATTTTGAGCTCAGAGAAAGAATGTCAGAAGCATTCAGTGAGGAAGGCCATGAAAGCGGCTAAGCAGGCCACCAAGACGAAAGCCCAGACGAACACTCCAGGCAACAGAGGAAAGGAAGCGAATGTGTCTCCCTGGTGACACACGGGTGAGTAGAGAGTGGTCACATTTCTACTGAGGTATGAAAGCTGAAAAAACAAAATTCCAGGTGATCTAAAGGACCTAAAGGACAAAGAACTTCACACACACAAAAAAATTAATGTGAAACACTTCTCCAATCAAACAAAATTTAACTTATAAATGTAAAAAAAAAAAGGGAGGGAGAGTTTTAAAATATTTCACGTGTCTCCACCAGTCAAAGATAGTTGATATATCTAGGTTGAGTATTGAGTTACACTTCTGACTGAGCATTATCAAACTTATAAAGCTTTGACTAACATTTTAAAAAATTGTATAAAAGCAAAAAGGAAAAGGGGGCATGGGATAGGGGTTTTCTAGGGAGGGGAAATGGGGAAAGGGGATGAATCTGAAATGTAAATAAAATATCCAATAAAAAATATTTCTTATATGCAATGAAACCATACACATAAGAAATAATAAAAAAATAACAAGTTATCCAGATAATTTTCAATAATGTTTATTTTTTAACATTACAGATATATATAAATAGATGATAGATAGATAGATAGATAGATAGATAGATAGATAGATAGATGATAGACATATAAACACATATATGTCTCTCTCCATAGATATAGACATATAGACATATAAAATATCCTTTTTAAAACTTTTTTAAAGATTTATTTATTTTATGCATATGAGCACACTGTTGCTGTCTTCAGACATACCCGAAGAGGGCATTGGATCCCATTACAGATGGTTGTGAGTCACCATGTGGTTGCTGGAAAGTGAACTCAGGACCTTTGGAAGAGCAGCCAGTGCCCTTAACCACTGAGCCATCTCTCCAGTCCTGGATTAAGTATCTTGATTATATCCAGTCCCTACTTCTTCCCAGTCTCCCTCATGCCCCAACATATGTCTCTTCAAAAGTTAAGCCTTCTTTTAAAAAGTCAAACAGACCGAGTCTGTGGTAGCCATATACACATGGGAGTAGACCATCTCTGAAGAATAGAAAACCTACCAGTTGCAACCCTTGCAAAGAAAAATGACTCCCTACCCCAGAAGTCATCAGCTGCCAACAGCCCCTCAGCTAAGAGTGAGGCCAAAGGAGTCCCAACCCTGTGCATGTTGGAGTTTTAACTGGCTTAATTTTGCTCAAAGTGCTGAGAATAAGCAACTGTGCATGCTCAACCATAGATGGGACATCAATATATCAGCCCTCTCCCACTAAGGCTCAGGGACCATCTTGGAAGAGTGGGAAGAAAGAGTGTAAGAGAGATGGGGACTGGGAGAAGAGCTGTGAAAGGCTGCCCCCTTGACATGGCATGGCCATTGCCTTTGTGAATTCACAGTAGCTGTGTCTACCTACGCTGAGTCTGCATGAGAGCTAGACAATTCTTAAAGGGAATATTCTGTGTCTACCTTTATCATCACAGGGGAGAGGAAAGCTGAGGGAGGAACAAAATCGTGCTAATGTCATCTATACAAAGAGTGGCTAAGGTCTGCTCACACAGATGTGTACGTCCCATTTACTTAAGCTAAGAAGACAGCCACGAGATTAAACATATACAATGTAAAATGTGACTATTGCTACAGACACACAGACACACACAGACACACACACACACACACACACACACACACACACACACACACACTACATCGAAAACGATGGGGATATCAAGGAATCACAAGAGCACAAAGAATGCCAGGCTGTCCACACGGGTCTGTCAACATGGAAGTCAGGTATTCATTCTCTTTTAAGAAGTGAAAGACTCTCAGATGGAGTTATAAATTAAGAATGGCCTCAAAGCATTTTTGAGAAACATATAAAAGTTAAAAGAAGAGACATCGGGGCAGAGGGATACCAGGAAGCTTTGTATTTGAAGGTGACAGCTACAATGTTCATTTAAAATCAGAATTAAAGAGCTAAAATGTTTAACGGAGGGTGAACTTTTGACAGACAAAGGTGACTTAGAAAGAAAAGTTACTATCTGACCTGCCAAGTTGGGGTGGCCTGACATAGGCTGAGGAAAACAAGCCCAGATTCAGAGAAAGGAAGGTCTCTGCCATATGCTTTTAATAATTGGGAAAGTAGTCAGATAAAACTTTAACGAGATTCTAGACAAGGTGACATGATAAACATGGCTCACGTGCCGGCAGAAACCCGATCTCTGCAGTATTCAGAGTCTGCATAGAACTCACGCAAGACCATCAGAGGCTGTGTATGGAGACATCTGGGAAGTTTAATTCGTCCCAATACCAATATGAATGACCTAGCAGAATACAACCCACAAAAAAAAATCAGAAATGTTATTATAATCATTTGTATATTTAAAATGTCTTCAAAACACATATAAGGTCTCATGAGGTTTCAATTTGCAGACGGAGAAAAACTGAAACAATTTGTGTGTGTGTGTGTGTGTGTGTGTGTGTGTGTGTGTGTGTGTGTGTGACAGAGAGAGAGAGAGAGAGACTTTGTTAGGAGGAGCCACCTTGTGTATTTTTTTTATCACTCATAAACATTTAAAAGATCAGCTCAAGAAATTAGGAAAGAACTGAGAACTAAAACAAGAACATGAAATGTACAAAATACGACAAACACAAATATGTACATAGAAAACACTTCAAAAGGTGGTCCTTAAACACATAAAAAGTGAAACATGATGCATAGCTAGACACGATCCAATTTAATTTAAAAAGAATATTGGAGAAAACCACAAACACTAAAGATAACCTTTAGTTTTAAGAATATGTGGATTGGCAAGATGTCTTAGTAGGTAAAGGTACCTGCCACCAAGCCTAATGGTCAGGGTTGGACCCAGGACCCCTATGGTGGAGAGAGAGCATCCACTCCCAAAGGCTGTCCCTTGACCTCCGCATATCTGCAGTGACATGCACGCACTGTATCCCCCTCCCCCATCACATACACAGCAAATAAAGTGTTTTTAAAAAGAGCGTCCTCTGCTTGGTGCCGTCTTAATGAAGCTTAAAATATAGACATCGGATTTTTCTAGAAAAACCTTATTTTTCTAGAAAAAGAGAAGTATTTTATGTTAAATAAAAATGCAGATTAGAAAAATTACCACATAAAAACACATTAGGAACAGGTATGGCAATATACACCTGTACTCTAAGTGCTATGTAGGCTAAGGGAGTTGGATCATGAGTTCAAGGCTAGGCTGGGTTACTAGTGTGGGGAAATGGGGGAAAATGGGGGAGAAACTTAGAGAGACATCTCAGTAAAGTGACTGTCCTGCAAACTCGAGGACATAAATTCTGAACACTAGCGTGCATGCTTGTAAGCACAGAGGTAGGAAGGACAGATAGGCTGGACCCCAAGACTCATTACACAGCTAGTCTAGCCTACTTGGTAAGCTCCAGACCAATGAGAAAGCCTGACAAACAAACAAACATCAACAAAAATACAAAAGTGTGATCAAAGAACAACGCTAAAGCTGACTTCCATTCTGCACTCAAATACACCTGCGAACACATGAACTTGTACAAACACATGAAGTAACTTCCCTACAGCCCAGCAATAATAAGCTGAAACTATAAGTTGTCAATGACAGCTGACACTGTGAAACCTCTAAGAAAGACTTAATGAGAACCGTTCAAATCCTACAGAAAGAAACATTGTATAAAAATAAGACAGTACGGGAATGAAAGCTGCCGTCCTGTAAGGAAAGGCTACGGGTCTTTCCAAGTGACCATGTGATTGACTACTTGCCTTCGTGGTTTGTTTTTCCAGCTATGCCTCAACATCTGGGAAAATGTGCCTTCTGTTATGCGCACACACTAGGAGAGATGGATAGGCTAAAGACGGTTCAGAGAGGCTGGCAGAAGATCCTTCTATGGGAGGACAAACGCATGTTACGAATTGTGCAAAGCATGGATCAAAAATGAAATGAAAAACCACAGATCTGAAGCAATAGAATATAAAGCTCACAGGTGCACCCAGCCCCTTGGGAAAATTAATATAAAACAAATGATATGGGAACTGGCTCCACATTGGGCACAAGTACACGGCATCCTCATGTCTGAGGCCGTCCATCCAAGCTCACTCCGAGCATCAGCTATGGGGAGAAGAAATGAGTATTCTCTGTTTGATGTCTTCTTCTATAAGCTAGCTATCCATGTCCCTTGCTACCTGTGTTTCAGAATGCATGCTCTTTCTTGATAATGGCGCAAACAAATTTTGTTTTATAGATAGCTACCCTGCAACAGTTTTATACAGTTGTGGGGAGGGGGGGACCATTGATATTTTTCTGTGAATTGTACTCATGGTGTTTTAGATAGCTAAATATTCAAATGTTTGTGTAGCCCACCAGAGGATGCTGCTAATGATGTTTCACTAGAACCCTTTTTGGTTCACTGGGATCGGAAAAATGCCCATCTCTAATTATAAAATTACAAACATAAGGAAATTATTGAGGTTAACTCAAAATCACATCAAAGAGAGCAAATTAAAACAATGTATAAATTTGTATGTGTGTGCGTATGTTCTGCTCATCGGTGTGCATGTCTGAGTAGGGGGCTGTGTGAGTGAGTATACATGGAGGTCAGAGGTCAATGTCTAGGGTCCTGTTCAATTGCTCTCCACCTTTTATTTTTTTTAAAAAAATTTTAACCTTTATTTATTAAGAGGAGGGTGGGCTACATGCATGCTAAGCCATGTGTGTAGAGGTCAGAGGTCAACTTGCAGGAGTCAGGTCTCTCCTTTTGACACATGGGTTCTGGAGATCAAACTCAGATTGGCAAGTTTGGCAGCAAGCATGGTTACCTGCTGAGCTGTAGACAGCACACATCCTTGTCATTTGAGATGGGATCTCTCATTGACCCAGAGGTCTTTGCCTGTCTGGCAAGCTGGGGTTGCGGGGACATGGCTTTTTCATGGAAGTGGAAGTATTGAACTCAGTTCACAGCAAGCATTTTTCCAACTAAGGTGGCTGCAGAATTAGTGTGGACTCTCCACACTGGCAATGTTTTTGTTTGTTTCTGTTTTATAATTGCAGTCCAGAACTCAAATATGTGAACACTTATCTCCACGTAATAACATGAACCAAAATCCTTATAATGGTCTCTATTACTTCTATCATGAAGTGAGATAGTCCAGTGAACAAAAACACTTACTATCCAAGCCTGCTGATTTTAATTTGCTGGCCAGAATCTATGTTAAAAGCACAGATGTTGAGATTGAATAAATGGCTCACTAGCAAAGAGGACTAGCGGCTCTTCCAGAAGATCCAGACTCTGTTCCCAGAACCCATGTCATGCTGCATACAATGCCCATAGCTCTAGCTTCACAGGATCCAATGTCCTCTTCTGGCCTCCATGGGCATTTAATACTTGTGGTGCACATACACTCAGGCACACATGTGTACACAGAAAAGAAATAAACATGTCTTTTAAGAACGGTGCTGCTATACAGCTGCCATCCCGATGTCCTTACAATGAGATCAGAGCTAAATAGAGATAAATCAGCCAGCTGCTCATGGGCTAGTTAGCCCTAAGCACACAATATGGCAGAAACAACAGGAAAAACCCTGCTCCAACAAGGTGGAAGGGGAGAATCGTTTCCTGGAAGTGTTCTTCAGAACTATACTCAAGCGGGAACATGTGTGTGCACTCACACACACACACACACACAAATTTATAAATATATAAATATATGGAGAGACAGACAGACAGGACCTTACTTCCTAGGCCAACAGTTCTCATTCTTAGCATTTTCCCATAGACAATAACCGAAGATGTTCAAAGTTGACATATGTTCAAGGAAGTCCACCGTGACATTCATCACTACTGCAAAGTTATAAGAGAATTAAATGCTCAGCAAGTAGAGTACTTGGGAGATCTATGTAAATCATGCAGTTTCCCCTGATGGGAATTAGAAGTATATACATCTATAGGAAGCATAAGCATGAGTTTTAAGCTGTGAGGGCTTAGAAATGACAGAGTATCATATTCGCAGCAAATCAACCAGGGATGGAAGCAGCTCTCCAATGGTCCATCCCAGTTTAGAACAAACTAGAGACATGAACTCTACCCTCAGGCCTTGTGTGACTTTTTAATTGTTATTTTTGTATACCCACTTTTCCTAAGCGAAAAGTATACATATATACTTTATATAAAGTATATATATATACTTTATATATTTATAATATATTTTATGTATTTATAATATATATTATATATTTACAATATATTTTATATATTTATAATATATATTATATATTTATAATATATATTTTATATATTTATAATATATATTATATATTTATAATATATTATATATTTATAATATATATTTTATATACTTATAACATATATTTATATTATCAGGGAAGCCATATACAGTGAGTGGAGTAGAGTCTGGAGTCAGTCTTCTATTCTGTATGTTTATATTACCTTATGGTGTAAGAGATGCTAATATAGTCACTGTGCGACTATACCTGAACATGTACACAGCAACACTGCAGAGCACTTAGCACAGTCCCTGGGTCATGGGAAAAGTTCACTAGATACCAGCATGTAGTTTTGGCAGGATCCCATCTTTCACTATTTGGTGAGGATCTGTGAATAAGTGTGTGAGTGTGCGCATATACACAGAAGTGTTAATGTGGTGGTTTTCACAGTCCACTTTGAGACAGGGTCTCTCACTGGTTCAGGATTCACCAACTAGGCTACACTGTCTGGCCAGTGAGCTCCAGGGAACCTCCTCTCTCCACCTCTGGAGCACCAGGGTTATAAGCATACTCCATCACACCTGGCTTTTTCACAGAGTCTGGAACTTGAACTCAGGTCTGCAAGCTTGCACGTCAAACACTTTACCAACTGAGTCATCTCTCCAGCCCTCCCCTGGGGACTTCTAGTTTCCTCTTGGGCACTAGTGTCAAGGTACCAAATATCAAAGAAGATTCTCCCTTCTTCATGTGGAAGATCAATGAGAAGCTGAGGGAACAGGAGACAGCAGGAATTGTCAACATAGTCAGAGTCCACAGGGAAAGGCCGTGGCCTTGGTTGCTATTTATTGAGATCTTATTAATAAATGAAATTTATAATGCAAAACTATTAATTATAGGTAGATGTTAGAGAAGGAGTACAGGTAGAAAGATAGATGATAGATAGATAGATAGATAGATAGATAGATAGATAGATAGATAGATGGATGGATAAAAGTTTTGATTTTAAACTTTTATAATAGAATGGACCCATGGCTTATTTTATTGCCTGATGAAAGTAGAAGTCTTCAAAGGCCAAAGGTATAAAGAAGTAAACACAGATTTTTAAAAATCTCTCTCACATGCACACACACACATACATACAAACACACACACACACAGGTGCCAAAATGGAGAGTTTCATGTCTGGGGATCCTAGGATCCTGAGAGGTGTGAACAGCATAGTAGCTCAGTAGCTCACACATGTTATCCATACACTTGTGAGTCTAAGACTGAGAAGTAAATCTAAGGCAGGAGGATTGCCACAAGTGTAATAGAAACCTGGAATACGTAGTGAGTTCAAGGGCAGCCTGTGATGCAAAGTGAAGAAGTGCTTTGTAAGCAAATAAAGGGGGCTAGACAGGCGGCTCGGCAGCCAAGAGCACTTGCTGCTCTTCCAAAGGACCCAACTTTGATTCTCAGCACCCACATGGGACCCCATAACTATCTGTAATTTTAGTTTCAGAGGCTCTGATACTCTCTTCCGAGCCCCCATGGGCACTGCATATAGGTGGTACCCAGTCATTACAGGCAAAACACACGGACACACACACACACATACACACATATATACACACATTATATATAAACATACATGACATACATATTTACACATTATACACATACACATACATTATGTACACATTATGTACATATACATACTTAAATACACATATTATGTAAACATATACATGCGCACACACAGACATGTATACACACACATTCTATATACATAGACATACATACACACACATACACACACATATACACACATATATACAGGAAGAGAAGAGGGAAGAAGAGAAAAAGCAACAGATAACACGAGGCCTTTAACAGAGCCACTCTGAATACCGTTAAGTCAAACCAGGTCAAAATAAGTGACTGACAGAGAATCCAGGTAATGCAGGGGAGCATGGGATGCTGACCACCAATCTGCTAATGCAGGACTTTAGAACGAGCTTCAGCATGCAGGGAGCAGACAGTTCTATTGCTAGATGAGCAAGGGGAAGAGCAGTGTTTCTCAACCTGTGGGTCTCGGCCGCCTGGGTATTTTTTTTTTATCAGATATCCTGCATATCAGATATTTATATTACAATTCATTAACAGTAACAAAATTACAGGCATGAGGTAGCAACATGACAGTTTTATGTCTGGGGGCCACCACAACATGAGGAACTATATTAAAGTGTCACGGTATTAGGAAGGCTTCGAACCACTAATGTAGAGGGAGACTAGCTAGGCAAAGAGAATGGGCTCTATCAAGGGGGCTGGGTTTGGGTCTGGGCTGGGACTAAGTGATCTGGAATTTACATTAGCTCCTGTGAGCCCCTGGGTCTGCCCTTCTGCACCAAATCAAAAGGAGTCAGGAAGGGACTTGGTCCAGCCCAGTTAAGGACTCCAGCATTTATCCAGCCCACTGGCCAGCTCTGCAAACATTCCAGCAGGAGTCTTTGCAGTGACTCATCCGGACCTGAGGCTCAACTATAAAGGGTGACCACCTCAGCTTCTAACAATAGTTGTTTTATTTTTAACTTCAAAGCTGGCCCTCGTATCCCAGAACAAACAAAAGAGAATTACAAGAGTAAACGCTGCATGAATTGCTAACTGTTTCCAGACATCCAGGAGAGGCCCTCTGCTTTTTCCTCTTCCCTGTTATTTTGGTATATCTCACAATGTAGAGAGTGACAAATGAGCACGGGTCACAAGTCAGCACCTGCTCAGACCCAAGGTCATTAGATGCCATTAGACGCAGCACGACACTGCATGCATTGCAGAGATAATGCTGCCCTGCGGATCACCTGGGAAAGCTTCCTCCTTGAAGCTGGTCTGCAGCTTTCACATAGCACCAGAGCTTTAGAGCCCAGACAATGCCAGGAGCCAGCCTCCAGTGAGCTGCAGAAGGCTGACAGCAACCTGGGCTGGAAAAGCGGGGAGAGGGAGACCTTTGAACATGCAAAAGAGAAATGATTCTAAACAGAACATGATTCTGTGCTATAAGGGTGAATGCAAGAAATCAATCAAATGATGATTTGATTGTATGAAAAGAAGATCCTCTATGCAACAGCAAATGACAGATAGATAGCAAAATGGAGCTGTTGGGCCAATGGCCTTGATGTCAGGCACAATGACTTTGAATTATAATTCCCATTACACAAAAGCTGAGCAAATACAAATACGGGCAAGTTATTACACACTGAGCCTGTTGTTGGACTCTGTAGAATGTAAGTAGTATTGGCACAGAGTTACTGATTCAACTTAATTGCACATACACTCAGTGTATAATTATTGTGACTCCAGACACACAAGGTCTAGGTCCAAACTCTGGAGATACAAGTTTGAAAGAAATCGGTACAGCCTTGCTTACACAGACTGTTAAGCTTCTCTCAAACGAACAGAGATGAACCAGTCTCTGTCCGTGCGGCAGTGATAGGCTGTGTGTTAGTTAGTGTTTTACTGCTGTGAACAGACACCATGACCAAGGCAACTCTTATAAGGACAACATTTAATTGGGGCTGGCTTACAGGTTCAGAGGTTCAGTCCATTATCATCAAGGTGGGAGCATGGCAGCATCCAGGCAGACATGGTGTAGGCAGAGCTGAGAGTTCCACATCTTCATCAGAAGGCAGCTAGTGGAAGATTGTCCACCAGGTCTACCAGGAAGCTAGGACTAGGGTAGTCAAGCCCACTACTACAGTGACACACCTGCTCCAACAAGGTCACACCTCCTAAATTTGCCACTCCCTGGCACAAGCATATACAAACCATCACGGGGTGTCATGCTGGAAATTGGCAGAGGGTGTTACATTCGAGTAAGGCAAAGATCATGCATCCATTAAGCGGGATATTTATATAAGACATTATCTCAGAACCCAGAAAAGCATGTGCTTTGGGTGATGTGCTGATGCTGCTGATGCTGGTGATGCTGATGGTGATGGTGATGGTGATGGTGCTGATGGTGGTAGTGGTGCTGATGGTGGTAGTGGTACTGATGTTGGTAGTGCTGCTGCTGTTGCTGGTGATGATGGTCGAGACAGTGGTGGTGGTGATGGTGGTGATGTGTTGATGAACTCATCACAACCCAACAGGCAAATAACAGAACTAGAAAGGGCGTGGCCCACATTAACTAAAGCCGTGAGTGACACGATCAGTGCCGAGCCCAGAAAGCACTGATTAGGACCCTAATTTTCATTTATTAAAGCTTGCAGCTCTATTTTTAGACGCAGCCTTCAATCTACCATCATTCACGAAAAGCTCCTCTCCAAATATTCTATTTCAGGAATGAATGTAATTTTTTTTTTAAAGATAAAAATATTCTGCATGCATGAGTTCCTTTTTACCCAGCCATCTTTCTGTTGGTTTGCAGACTGCCAGCAGAGTACATGTGATATTTTAGAGACTTTCTGTGCAGGGCACTTGGAAAAATTACATGTGAACACTGAAATGGCAGAAATAGCTGGTAGCTTTCATTTCTATAGATATTCTCAAAACAGAGGGATATGAATTTTAATGGAAGCAGCTCTAAGCTTCTAGGCTTTTCTTACCTGTCTCAGGGTGAAAAGTGAGTTGTTTAGTCACATATATGTATATTCATAGTGTAAAAGACTATTTTTTTTTTTGCAACTTATATCCTTGTGGCTTAATACTGGCTTCTTGTGATTTTTCTGAATTGCTAGCTACAGATTATTTAATGTTAGTATTGTATAGTATCCTGTTATTTGATTGTATATCATAATGTGCTTCTGAATGTATTTCCTTATTTGTTTGGTATGTATGTATGTGGATACACAGGTGTCACACACAGAGGACAACTTGGGGCGAGCAGTTCTCTTTTTCTCTCATGGGGGTCCCAGAGACTGAATGCTGGTCTTCAGTTTCGTAGCCTTACTTGCTGAGCCATCCCAAGGCCACAGGCTTGGATTCTGTTTCCTCTGCTCAACACTCAGTTTGGCTCTGAATTTTGAAATCATTAACATAGTTAAGATTGTAATGAACACCCTCCATGGCTTGTAGCACACACACATAGTGGTTTTTTCAAAGGAAAAGCCTACAAGGAAAACTGTATAATTAAAATGCATATGTGCACATTTATCTTTCCTGGAAAATGCTCACTTTCCTGAATAACTATTCCAACAGATACCTTTCCCAGAAGCAAGGAAACATAAAATGACACTTTTTTTTTTCTTTTTAAAATTACTGTTTTATGTGTTCGACTGTTTTAAATTTTTGAAGTAGGGTCTCTCAGCTTAAGCCTCCTGCCTCTACCTTCCAAATACTGAATTACAGGTATGGATCACCACACCTGCACCACACCCGGAATCATTTTTCACATAGAGATCGGCTTATTTTACCGGAATTATGTACCTCAAATAACTCATGTACTAGTTTGCCGAATACTTCAGTCAAATCATATAGGAGGTACAGAGGTTCTGTGTTTATAGATAAACTCTAGGAGAGCCAGGAATGTTAACACACAGACTGTCACCTCAAAGGGAGAGATGTATAACCTATTTTCTATCCAGGAGGCTGGAAGCAGATATGGTGACCTTTATGCTATCTGTGTGGCCAGGCCATGCTGGATCCTCCCAAGGGCCCTTATCTTAAGCTTGTTCATCTCTTTAGAGCCTACCTTTCTAGAAGATGTCACCTATACTTTATAACGACTTTCAACATAGCCATGTCTTAAGCTTTGTGGTGCACACGGGATTGAGTTAATTATTGCCAGGAAATTATTTTTCCAAATTGTCCTATGCTTAAATATGCCTGAAATAAACCACGGAGGTCAGCGCCTTGAAGTTTGAACCAACACCAGCTACCGAGTCACTCTGAACCTAACTGTCTTCTTGCTCCTTGATGAACAACAGTTTTGCTGGCTGTGGTGTTTGCAGAAACCCCGGCAAATTCAAATTCAGTCCTTGTAAATGAGTCCCCAGAGCTCACTGGCCAGCCAGGCCAGAGGTCACTTGACATCAGCTAATAGTCTCCACAGCATATGCACCATGTACACATGTACCTATGCACGAGCAGACACTACACACGCATCAAAGGCACCACCAGGACAAAGGAAATTCATAACTGTTGATTCTCTGGCATACATATCAGAGCAAGTTGTAAGCAACAACACTGTCACAAGAACAACAAGAAACAATTACATACCGCTGGCTGTGGGGAGGAAGATGGCATCACTTGAATGAAAAGAAACTTGTAAACCAAACATTGTGGGGCTCCCCGAACTGATTAGAATAATGTGAGCATAGTCTGGTCATTTTTTTCCTCAACCTTCTACTCTTGTTTATTTTCTAGGATTCTTCTAACTGTACTTGACAGATAGTAATCATATGTTCAGGGGATATGGCTCACCGGATAAAACTGTTTTCTGAGCAAGCATGAGCACTGGAGTTAAAATCCTCAGCATCCGCAGAAGAAGTCAGACAGGGTCCTGCACACCTGTAACTGTATCCTTTCAGGAAATCACTGAGGGGGGTTGGCTACTAGACTATATGCAGGTTCAGTGAGAAAGTCCGTCTGAAGAGAATAAGGTTCAGAGTGATAGAGCAGGGAACCTGGCATCCTTTTCTGACTTCTGTAAACCCATATAACACCTGAGATCACCACACACATACTCATACACACATACACATGCCCTACATATACACACCATATAAACATCACATATACATACCATATAAACATCACATATACATATACTACAACATACATACACAAACCACAGCATCCATAAACACGTCACACAAATATACATCAAACACACATACACCACACATCTCAAAATAAACACATTTACATTATACTAATAAATCACATATACAGACACCATATATCCCAATTGACATGCCCCATACATACACTATGCATATAAATACACACACATACACACACACAGAGAGAGGGCACACACATACATATACACACAGAGAGGGGGGAAGAGAGAGAGAGAGAGAGAGAGAGAGAGAGAGAGAGACCATGCATCAAACACACACATTATTTTAAACAGTTTAAATAAAGAAAGAAACAAACATGTATATTATTTTTGGAGACTACAAAAAAGAAGCTAAAATTACTAAAAAAAAAAAAAAAATTACTTTTAGTCATTTATAGGTTATCTCCTAATGAAGCTATTACCAAAAATACACCAGCTAAGAAAAATAAGCCAGTATGAAATGACAAAACTATTTGATTCACTCTGATTTTTAACACTTATTTCTAGTTATTTCCTGTGTATATGTCTAAGAACAGATGTGTAGGTCAGAGGATAGTTTCCACCATACGGATTCCAGTTGTCATTCTGAGGTCAAGCATCTTTACCCTCAGCCATGTCTCAGGCCACTTGATTGGCTCTTTTGAGTGGGTAATATCACAGAGGAAGAAAGTTATATAGTAGTAGCCAGGAACTTAGGAGGGTGGAGAAGAATCATTACCAAAAATATAGTTTGATTTTGTAAAATTAAAATGGTTTTTGTCTTACTTTCTTCTCCTGTCAATTTGATACAACACCCTGACATAAGCAATTTATGGGAGAGGGGGCTTATCCTGGTCACAGTCCCAGGTACAGTCCATCACAGCAGGGGATTCCTGACAGTAAGAGCTCCAAGTAGCTGGTCACATAGATCCACAAAAAGGAAACAGAGAGAGATAAAAAGCTTGTACACAACTTACTGTCTCTTTTGTATGCATCAAGTTCCTAGCCCAGGAAATGGTGCCACCCACAGTGGAAAGCTCTTCTCTTTTTGATTAGTCTAATGGAGGTAATACCCCACAGGCATACATTGAGCCCATCTCCTGTGTGAAGCTAGATCTCATCACGCTGACATATGAATCAGTCATCACGTTGCTGGAGATGGTGGTGGTCGTGGCCAAACAGCAATCTGGATGCATTTATATCACTGATCAGTTTAAAGACAGACAGAATAGTAAAGTCCATGGCATTTACATACCATCCAAATGCAGAAGCCACTGTTTTGTGTCAGTATGAAGTCCCACTCAGGCAGAGACCTGTCTTTACATCATATAGATTCTGCACCACAGCTTGAGCAGGACAGAGTTTTTATTTTTATGACAATATTGACCCTTGATCTACAAACGTTTCAGCAGTCTAAGACGACAAGAGTCAAGAAAGCTGAAAGTTACAGCTCATATGTTGACCCTGACAGAAAGGCTTTGCAAAAACAAGGGCTTAAACTTAACACAATCTGCCACAGATTCAGAACATGCTACTGCCGCGTACCCTAGGGGACTGGGGCACATTCGCCATTTAACTTGAACTCCTGAATTTTTTTGACTCCTGTATATTTAAATCCCCATCAACACTGGGACTGCCAACTCCACTTCCGCTCCTGAGCACAGAATCATCTCTTATCATCTGGCAGAACCGCTCCCATGAAAACGCTTGCGTTTCGAACATCCTGAGGTGCCGAGGACACTTTGAAAAAAAAAAAAGTTAAACAATAAAAACTGTCAGAGATTACTGGAAATGGAAAACCAGCCAAGCCTCTTTGATGGCATTTTTTTAATGCCTGACACAACCTTCCCACACCCACTCCTACATCTATCACGCAAGCGCCACCTCTCCTTTTACAGTTCACCTTAAGTCACTTCTCAGTGACTCTTAATGAAGGCAGAGGAGAGGCAGTGTGAGGGAAACAAAGAGTAGTTGCCACCCCACTCCCACCCTGGGAGCAAGGCTTGGGGGATCATCTATGCCCACGGCCCCAACCCAGTTATTATACTCATTTCATGCTTTTTTCCACCCCACTCAATGAGCTAGTGTTTCCCAATGTACATCTATATATTAACCTGTGTCTGCAGTACCCATCTTCACTCTGAGAATCCTCAGTGGTTCCAGGATGACTGGCAAGGAGGTGGGGGGGGGGGATATGCTGAGTCAGGCAGGCCAAGTGTGATTCACAGCGCTCCTGCTGAGAAGCTGCTTCTTGGAGAGGCAAGGGGTTTGTCACAGAGAAGGAGTCACACACCCAGCAAGCCTTTCCATCCTCACACGTAATTCAGCAAATATTTACCAAAGACCTACTAAATGCCAGGCGGGCATAATGCCAGAAATTGGGGACAAAAATATGCCTAAGACATGGACCCAGGGAAGAAACAGCTGGTGCTGCCTATAGCAACCACATTCTCAAGGAGTCATCAGAACACTACTAGGGGGTAAAAATAGCAGCTTTGCCCCCCCACAAAAAAAAAAAAAACCCACAGAGTACGCATACGTCAGCCAGTTCCTGAGCAAACGTTACACATTGGAAGGACAAGGACAGATTTACAACAGGCCTGGTGTCATCTTTGGAGTCTTTCCTCTTCAGAATTCCAGTTATCATATACTCCAGATGCATAAATAAATAGCCCAATGTCAACTCACATCGATTTGAATGCAAGCCTCATGGATCTACCACCATGCACCTGGCGCTCACCCACATGCTATGTTCCACAAACCTGGCAAGAAGCAACTCTCATTTACAGAGGTTACCCTGGTACCTAAGCACAAGGCTTGGCATATGACAAGCAATTAAAAACATCTTTGGCACTAAAATCGTGATTTAGCCACCTGCATATTACTGTAAAAATTAACAGGTGAAGAGTCTGTTGTAGCTCTTCTGAAGCAACAATAGTACCTATAGAACCCTAACTCCTGGTCCCTTGACACCCAACCATTCCATCCTCCTTTGGGATCTGGGGAAGACAGATTCTGGCCCCTTTGATTGATGGAAACTAAAACCATAGGTGGCCAAATCTTTTCTGTTAAACTGACATAGGATTTGCTTAGAACCTACACATCCCCTGGGCTGGAGAGATGATTCAGTGGTTAAAAGTATTCCTGGCTCTTTCAGAGGACCCAGGTTCGGCTCTCAGCACCCACATGGCAGCTTACAACTATCTGTAACTCTAGTTTAGGGGATCTGGTACCTCTTCTGACCTCTGTGAATTCCTGTATATATATGGCACACACACAAATACTCAGACATCTCCACGTACACATGTAAAATAAGTACTATTTATTTAAATGGCAAATTATTTTTAAACCTCAGCTGGTTGAATCAGCATATGCAAGACCAAAACATAGAGAGTGACAATCATGTCTCTTGGACATTTTAAGAGGGATTTAAGGTAAACAGAGGTTGTATGGGTGGTCCCTAACCCAGTATGGCTGGTGTCCTTGTAAGGAGAGATTAGGATGAAACACCCGAGAAGATGACATGAAGACTCAAGAAGAATTCAGTCCACAAGTCAAAAAGAAACATCTCAGAAGAAGCTGGTTCTGCTGACCTTTTACCTCAGACACCTCCCCTACACCGTCACAGGAAACAAACGTCTCTTTCTAGCCATCCTTGGGGCATCTTGTTACAGTACCCTAGAAAACTGACACAGAAAGCCAACAAGACCTTACTGAGGACTGAGGTCTGGACTGGGAGACGCTCATTTTCAGAAAGTCGGAGTGAAGCAGCAGAAAGCTGGGAGAGAAAGAGTGAGGAGGTATTTGCCCACTTATGTTCACAATCTGACATCATGGTTAAGCCTGTTCTTCACTTTTCTCCTTTAAACACAGGCATTTGGATCATAAGAACGCCCAGGGCCAGGGGACCTGGAGCTTTATATCATTCTCCATAATGAGCTCATGGCTTCCTAGGGAAATAGCTATTTTTTTCTGGTTACAATGAGTCATCACAGGAGGCTCCTTAAGTTTCCCATGAATACCCTCCAACATCCTACCGAAGATAGCATCTTCCGCTGGCATCTCCTACCACATGGACATGTGCCCCACAACTCAGCTCCACTAGACTGTCACAGTGCTGAAGGACTTCACCTTGTGAGCATCGAGTCAAACACAGTAAAGAACAAGAATAAATTAGCAATTGAGTCCATGGGTAGTGCGATCTCAGCATTCTCCAAGCAGAAAAGGGTCACTCCAGAGTCCAGGAAAGAGAAATAGCTACGATCAAACATTAGGCACCTTAACAGTTTCTCCAGTAATATTAGCACTAATGATTACAAAATTTCAAACATTGTCCCAAGTAAAGATAACGTAATTCACACTCTTGGTCCAACCTCTGTAGGGATGGATGCATAGTGGGGCTAGGTTCAGCCCTCGTTAGTCTGGACATTGTCTATGTGCTTACTGCAGTCTGGATCTAGACTGTTGCCCCAAAGGTCCATGTTTTAGCTTGGTCATTAGCACTTTGGAGAAGTTACAGAACACTGGAGAAATGGGGCATGTTTGCAGTTCCTCAGGCCATTTGGGTCATGCCCTGGAAGGAGACTGTAAAACTACAGCCTCCTCTTCTTCCTTGCTGTCCTTATTAGCCATGAAGTGAGCAGATCTTGTTCTACACATGTCCCTGCCATGATACATAGTCTTGATACACAATCCCAAAGGCAACGAGAATACAGATTATAAACCAAACCCTCCAGGATGGTGAGCCAACCCTTCCTCTTTAGAAACAGATTCTCTCATTATTTTTTTTTCCTAGTAGTGAAAACCGATTAACACATGACCCCAACACCTGAGGTGCTAGACATTTTTAGATTCAATTTGTGAGATCGTCTACTCACTTTGTCTTCATTATACATAACCTGAGGTGCAACTACTCCTTTCCCTAAAATTCACGGGCCACCACTGGGCACTTATGAATGTTCCTCAGAAGCTGATCTAGTAGGATTCATGGACTGACAGCAGAGAAGTACATATTCATTGGTAGAGCATATTTCAAAAACAGAAATAATAACAGGATTGTCTTTACTTAATTTACAGATTATTTCAGCCAGACCTGGTAGCCTAAACCTATAATCTCAGCTACACACATGGCTAAGTAGATCACAAGCTCAGAGCCTGCCTGGATCACGGAGTCAGTTTGGAGCTATATCAGGCAACGTCTACGAAACCTTAGATATAGCTCATAGGTAGAGTACTTGCCCACCCCTTGGTTCAATCCCAGTACAGCCAGCGAGATGATACAAAGCGTATATAATATTTTCTTTCCTGTTATTTTTATATTTGTCCGATCTAGCTGAGCAGGCCGTACAATCTTCTTATGGAAAGGGCAAGTTTTAAAGATTCATTCATCTTTAAAAGTTACACTACAAAAGTTCAGATGCGACAGAGGGAGACTATTACAGAAACCTCTAAATACAGGTGCAGAGCTGCGGAGACCAGTTGCGACCAGTGCACCTACAAAACACTTCTTGTACCCAGAGCTCAGGAAGCATTGTGGAAGAGTGGGTGGAGAGACTGTAAGAGACAGAGGGTTGGGGCGTTTCTTGTTAGACTGTGACTCCTAGACATGGCAGAAGTTACATCTATAAATTCTCACCATCATGACTACCTAAACATGAGCTGAGTAAGGACAGCATCAGGAGACATGCTAATGAGGGCTGGGAAAAAAAGCCACCACAGACCTTAGCCCTACACAAAGGACCAACTACAGGCAACTAAGGACTGCTGAGAGCCAGAGAGATCCTTTTCCCCAGGGAAGAGCCACCAATTGTTCATCCAATACCTTAATGGTCAGCCCTGAAATAAGTACGCACAAGTAACAATATACAGATTTAAACAGGTTATATTTAAGAGTACATGTTTATATAGATATGCATTTATAAGCACATATGCCTACAATAACAAGGATTGAGAAGAGATGCCATTAATTTCAAAGACAGCAAGAAAGGATGTTGGGAGGACTTGGAGGGAGGAGGGAAAGGGGAAGTGATGTAATTATAATATAATCTCAAAAATAAAAAAAAAAGAAACGATTTTTTAAAAGTTACAATGAGAAAGTTTTTCACAAAAGTGTTGGTTCTGTGTGCTTGGCTCTGTTCTCTCTCTCTCTCTCTCTCTCTCTCTCTCTCTCTCTCTCTCTGTGTGTGTGTGTGTGTGTGTGTGTATTTGGGTGTATGTATCACCACCATCTAGGTCATATCTGCATAGACAGGCTCATGGAGGTGAAATGGCTTTTAAAATACACCTCCAGGATGTCATCCATCACCCCACAGGGATCCCCTCATCCTCATTCATGCTCAAAGTTCTCAGGCCCCTTTACACCTGTTGACTCCCTTGATAGACACCCCAAACAAGCAGGGAAGACCAGTTTGCAGTCTTCTGAGGGGATGATATAAACCATACAGTTGCCGCGCTTATACCAGTAGGTCCATTCACCAGTGACCCTGCCCGACAATAGAGTCACATCCCTTAGGAGACCCAAGGGCCCCAGTGAGTGAATGAACACATGGTGCACATATCTGTCCAGCCACGTGCTGACATCCTCAGCGGGTTGATTCTCAGTGTCTGTCTGTGGAAAAGCTAAGAGAAGTGATCCTTTTCATGCAAAAGATGCCAGTAAAGCATGCTGGCTTCAGAGAACTTAGTTCTGCAGGGTCCATGCAGAACACACACTGCCTACTCGGCTGTGACGCCACACAGCAGAGAATAAAACGCGTCTTTCCTCCCCAACCTTGACATTAAAAAAAAAAAAAAAAGACACATTCTTTAAAAATGAAGTTCTCAGGCTGTAAATGAACAAGTTAAGAAGCCATGAAATCACGAACACTTGGATATGAAAGTAAGTAGATAATGATACTTGTCAGCAGATATTAAGACGCGGCAATAAAAGGGGCCTGTTCATAGAGAGAATGAGTCTAAATACAAAATGGTCAGATTGATACTTCGAAGGCTGGCTATTAATAGAGAGAAACTTAGAGAGGTTTCATTATGTAAATGGCTCATGTGTCTGCCAGAAATGAATCTGTAATACTGTGCATTTTCTCTGCAGCAGAAATCTCAAGGTATTTTACATCGGACCACAAGGTGCACCATGGCTTTTAGCACACAGTAAAAAAAAAAAAAAAATGTTTACCTGTCCTCTAAGTTGATCATTGAAATAAGTCATAGGTACTTGTGTATAGCAGGCACAGTGCTGGCTGTTTTCCATACAGCAGTCCTTTGAAGCAGGATTGCTATCTACACTGTATCATTGGGATCTCAAAGGGTGAAATCAACTTGCCCATCACGGGTAGCAGAACCTGGATTTGAACTCATGTCTGTTTGACACCAGCCCATTCTTCTCACTGTACCATTAATCTA
>JANHMN010000006.1:16948222-16966946 GCA_030674055.1 Rhabdomys pumilio | reverse complement strand
AGGTTAGTAGCTTGCTCAACATGAAGCATTAAAGTACTCTAGTCTGTATAGAGACTGCACACTTACTCTTGATTGACTCTTGGTTAAGTGAGTCACCTAGGAGACACACTCCTGGGTATGTCTATAAGGATGTTTCTAGAGAACCTTAAATGAGGTGGGAAGACAGCCCTCCTCTGGGAACATGGATGGCACCTTTCCACAGGCTGGGGTCCTCTTCAGGGGCCTCAGGTAGAGAGTGGGTGGAGTGCTAGTTGTCATCTCCTCAGCTTGCTGACTGGATGCAGTCAACTCCTGTTGCCCTGGCTTTGAGTTGACCCAGCTGCTAGATCTTATTTACCATAATGGGCTGTGTGCCCTCCAACCATGAGCCAAACTAAGCCCTCTGCCCTTAGGCTGACTTTGTTAAGTACTCTGCCACAGCCATGAGGACAGTACCTCATATATAGAGCCTTGTTCACATCTCTTTCTTGCCTTCTCTAATCAAAGCTACTACAACAGGGATTTTAGGGAGGGAATTCACTGGAGATGGAAGTCAGAATCTCATCCCACTCAGAGATGCCTCTGTCTGCGCTGACCAATACCAGGCATCCTTGGATCACCTACAGCCACAATGTTACCATAAGGACTTGTCTAGACAGTCTATGGAGGGCAGTTGTGGATACGAGCCTACTATATTGGTTAGCAGCTAAATCTGTAATGAAAATGGCAGGAGTCTGTTGCCTTCTCGTGTGTTCATCATGAGGTATTCAGAATCATGAAAGGATAGTGTAAGAGTCAGCGCCTGCCTCCTCAGACATGATGAATGGTAACAGAAGCCCTCAGCCACTGGACAGCCGTCAGAGAATAACCAAGGAGTAAAGTGTACATCTGAGCTTGTTGGCCTCAGCCAGGCTGGATGTCCTGAGCCATCTTTGAACCAAGTTAAAGGTCTAGATTCGAACCAAATGCAATGCTTGGGAAAGAAAAGATGCTTAGGGCTGGCAACAGGGCTCAGTAGGTAAAGGTGCTTGCTGCCAAGGCTGATGACCTGAGTTCAATCCTCAGGACCTGTATGGTGATAGGAGAGAACTATTCCTGCAAGTTATCCTCTGACCTCCAGTTTAGAGCTATGGAGTGCACAATTTATAGATAGATAGATAGATAGATAGATAGATAGATAGATAGATAGATAGATAGTTGTATTGTATGTTTATATGTATATATGTGTATATGTGCATGTGTATATGCATTCACACAAAATAAATAAACTTTAATAAGAACATTGAGAAAAGAAAACGGAAATGTTTGAGTTAGTACTTCAACTATGCAGGACAGACAAGTGTCAAACTCTATGTCATGCTACAAAATGGTGTGATATTGTATGTGTCCGAGTCAGTCTATAATCAGCACAGGAAGACTGACCTCTTAATGAATGCAGGAACAGACCAACTTTTGTCTTGATGTTAAAGACAAAGAGACTGGAGGTTGCATGAGAACATCATGCAAAAACAAAAATAAAAATACCTGGCAAGTTTCAAGGTGAAATTTAACTTCTCCCACTTACTGATGCAAAATAAAGAATCAATAGGAAAAATATGTGTCCTGTAGAATTGAACACCCCCCAACGTGAAACTATAGCTTAAAAGACACGTAACTGGAGGCTGGGGAGATGGTTCAGTGGTTAAGAACACTTCCTCTTATTCCACAGGACATGAGTTCAATTCCCAGCACCTGTATTGGGGGAAAGGGTACCTCCAATTATCTGTAACTCTAGCTAGCTCTAAGGACAGCTACACACATGTGTACATATACACACATAAATAAAAATAATATTTTAAAAAAGACATATAACATACCTCACAAACTCACTGACAAAAAAAAATTCTTTGATTATGATATAAAAAGTGAGGTTTTTGAGTGACATTTTTAATGTATTTTTTTCTTTTAAAAAAAAATTCCATCCTGCTTTCTTTTACAAAGAAACTCTTAGGGAATAAAAATTAATTTTGGAGATGACCTTTCATTTACTTAAGCCAAGATTTTTTTTTTCCTCTTTTGGTATTTTAGCCAAATAGAATTCTTAGAAGTGGAGGGAAAGAGAAAAAAAAAAAAAAAAAGCAGCAAGCATATTCCTGGAGCAGGGTAGCCTTTCAACGCTGAAAATGTTACGTCAACCTTTTTAATGTTATCCAGTCTTGACTTTTTCAATTTGCTTTGAAAATCCCACACAGTCACACAATGCTGCCAGTACAGCAAGTACCATTAGCCTGGATTCTCCCATTTGGCAGGTATCGTCCTAGATGTCACGGACCGGCTAGAAAGGAAATTTCTAGCAACTTTACAAAGATGGTTACAACAGAGCAGACAGGGTTCTATCTGTTGTTAAGTCTTCTAGGACCAAAGGTTCAACCTAGGTTGTTTAGTTTAAACAATTTAACATTAAATCCAAGCACTTTCATAAAATGGTTTAGTCAGAAACATCTTTTAACAGTTTTTGAGAAACTGGAATAAGTTCTGGGATCTGGTCAGTGGTCTAATGATTGCCTAGTGTATTAGGGAGCCCTGGGTTTAATTCTCAGTACTGAATAAAGTCAAGATAAGATAGAGAGCTGTAATTCCAGCACTTGGGAAATAGAAGCAGAAGGATCACAAGTTCAATGTCATCTTTGGCTTCAGAAGCATCAAGATGGAGGGCAGCCTGTGCTCCATCAGCTCCTGTCTCAGGGCACATCAACAACGACAGGAAAGAATGCTCCTTTAGGAAGATGCCACAGGAGCCCAGGCAAGCTATACTGAAGCCTGAAATGATGCATGGGCTGGGGAGTGGACAGAGACAGGAAACTGCAAATCATCCCATAGGAGAAACCACAGCTCTGTGAGTGGATGAAGAACAGGAAGACGAGATGCTCAGCAGCAGACAGGGTTCAAGTTGCCAACTGATTTGTATCTCTAAATGAGAAGGCAGGGGAAGTGAGGATGATAACTTCAACCTTATGCTTAGCCCCAAGTTCAAGCTCAAGGGGTCCATGGGATTTCTGACTGGAGCCATATGAAGGGAGTCTGGAAGGAACTGAGTTCTGGATCTGAAGGGATGGGAATGTTAATGGTATTCATTGGCAGAGTAGTGAAGTCCCCTGACACACACCACACCACATGCAGAGAGACAGACAGACAGATGGATGGACACACACACACACACACACACACACACACACACACACACCAAGGAAAGCATGCGAAATAACAGGATGTGACTTTCCCATTTCTTTCAACAATATCTGCACTGGCAGCAGTAGTTAAAATTCTAATTTCTTTGGATGCACAGAAAGTACCTCCCTTCAAAGCTCTCAAATTGTCAGTAAAGAAGAGGACCCATCAAATCAATCAGCACCTGCTGATTCCTGCTCTAAGTAAACCCATCCCATTTCCTAAAGTAGTATGCTTTTGCTCAAAGCTAGATGTAACCACACAAGCTTCTCAGAGGGACTTCTGCAATTAGTAGCTTGTGATGGCATCAACTAGAAGAGTGAATCCTACATCAGAGTCTGGGTCCTGCTCCACAGAACACTGGCTTAGGTATGTGTGGAATCAATCTCCTCTAAGCTGGAACACTTCTAGAACTTTCTACAGAGGTCTGTAGTAAGAGCAGTGAGCATGCTGGCTCTTATTTTGTCTTTTGAGTTTCTCACACTATAGCCCACACTGGCCTTAAACTCAGTATGAAAGTCCAGGCTGGTTCCAAACTCATGGTAATCCTCCTGGCCTTAGTGTTCCAAATGCTGAGATTATAAATCCACTTGGCTACCAGTAGACTTTTTTTTTCCTACTAATACCAGTTTCCCAAAGAAGTACCTAGGATGTTACTGCTTAGAAATTGGACAAATATCAAGGCTGCCTTGTGGCAAATGGCCCGAGCCACATGGGTTCTAACTTGGCAGATGCTCTGCTAATAAGATCGGCTTTTCTTTTGCACTACTATAAAGAAATGTGGCTTCTAAGAAGGAAATATCCCATGTACCATTAAAGACCCTCCAACTCAGGAATGCTAGCTAGCTATGGTGGAACCCACCTACAATTCCATCACTTGGGAGCCAGATGCAGATGGAGAAATTTGAGACCAGCAAGGACTACATAATGAGTTCTAGGCCACTCATGGCTGGCTACAGCCAGAGCTTTTTCTCAAATCATCTGATAGTAGAATAAAACCCCACATTCTACATTTTCTTTAATTGGTTAGTCCTCCTCTACCTGAGAGCCTTTTAAGAAAGGCTCTGAATGTGTCAGACTCTGGCAGACCTCTAAGGAGACAGCTGTATCAGGCTCCTGTCAGCATGCTCTTTCTGACATCCACATCAGCTTCTACCTTTGGTGACTGCACATGGGATGGATATTCAGAGGCAGATGCTCACAGCTAACCATTGAACTGATCAAGGGGTTCCCAATGGAGGGGTTAGAGAAAAGGAGCTAAAGAAGCTGAAAGGATTTTCGGCCCCATGAGGAAAGCAACAATACTAACCAACCAGAGCTCCCAGGGTCTAAACCACCAGACTGGGAGCACATAGGGAGGGACCCATGTATATGTAGGGGAGGATGGCCTTGTTGGGCATAGGTGGGAGAGGAGATCCTTGGTCCCATGAAGGCTGGATGCCGAGTGTGGGGAAATTCGAGGGTGGGGAGGTAGGGGGGGAGAGCACATCCTCATAGAAGCAGGAGGAGGGGGCTGGGATAAGGGGTTTCTGGGTGGGGGGGCGGGAAGAATGGAGTAAGGGGATAATATCTGAAATGTAAATAAAATATCCAATAAAAAAAAAGAAAGGCCCAAGTGTATGTATGCAAACAGCTATACATTTCTGTGCTGCCAATGGCAACCAGAGCACTTCTCTTCTGCATCAAGGCTCTCACACCTACGCCCACTTGAATGAGAAAAGTCACTCAGAGAAGTCTAGCCAGGTCCCCATGAAAGTCACTCTCCAGAGTCTCATCTGCTGTTAGCTTTGCTTTGGGAATCAACGCCCATTTGCCAATATTTAAAGAATATGAGGAGAATCTATCCTGTTTTGACTTTTTGCTTTCTAATCTCCTAGATTGAATGAAAGGACAAAAAGATGTATCTCAATGGCAGAATACCTGTTTAACATGTACATGGTCCCTGATTCCATCCCAGCACCAAAGTGAAAGCTATAAGAGATACCTAGGAGTATATATTTTTCCAACATCATACTTAGGTGTGTCTTCTCACACAAACTTAGTTCATGAACAGCCTGCCTTCTACAGACAAAACTGTGGATAAGTAATAGGTGAAGAAAAGAAAAGATTGTAAAAAGAGTTTTTTTTTTTTTTTAACTTGATCTTAACTAGATAGCCCAGTCAATCTCTGTCTCAGTTTCCTGGAAACCGGGATTATGGGTATGTAGCATAACACCAGCATCAAAAACAAATGAGGTGCATTTGGTAAATTATGATATTGTGAAATATACCTTTGCTATTTTGTCTCCATTTCCTGGCTTACAACATTTAAAACTCTTAGAAGTAATCAATGTCCTTTGATACGGGCATTAATTGACTTAGTACCCACACATCTCCAGTAAGGGACACACCAAGGTTAGAAGTACAGGTTAGGTCATTTAGCTTATCTCCCAATCTCAGAGGAGTCAGAGATTGAGCTGAGTGTCTGTGGCCAATGAGGTCATAAGTATGCTTATGCAATGAGGCTTCCATAAAAATACTCGAAGGGCAGGGTTAGCCAGACCAGAGAATGCTGAGGCTCTGCACCCTCACCCTCCCTCCCTCCTTCCCCAGCTCTTCATCCTAACATCCACCCTCTTGTTTGCAGTGCCATTTATAACATGTCAGTAACAGCAGTGGTACACAGTAGTGTTATCACAGCAAAGAAAGGAATTTGCTTGAAATCTGTGACTCCATCTAGCAAACTCATGCAAACCCAGGGAGGAGGTACAAGGAACCCTGCCTCATGTCTGGTGGGCCAAGAAGCCCAGGTGAAACAACCTAAAACTTGTGACTTAGGGCAACACTGCAGGACTGACCCCACCTGACGCCATCAGAATAGGTTGTTTTGCTTGTACACAGGTTCATCAACATGTTCTGCCTCAGAACACACAGTAGGAGAAACTGAGTTTGTTTTTCTCAATATCCAGTCAGCAATGGCTATCTTAACAGGTTTGTCCATCCCAATGGCCCCAGTAGCTGTTCATAAAACAAGGAGGGTATTATATGTTCTGTTAGACCCATCCACCAGGACTGCACTGCATGCAAACCCCTGAGGAGTTCTGCCAGAAGCATGGACACCACAGATTTCTTTGGAATCAAAAGCAAAGCCGGGTTGACTGTCCTGTGCTTCCAGGTTGGGTGGTAGAGCAGAAGGAAGAGGAGCCAAATGTCACCACTGTAATTCGTTAATATCAGACTCAAACCCAGACTCTGCCACTGTCACTGTGGAATTATGATGTATAGCCACTGGGGCTTAACATTGTCTTTTTCCATAACAGGATGGCTCTCCTACCACTCAAACTGACCACCTGAAAGTCCCACTAGCTGAAAGAAATACAACTCAGAATAAACTGCTGAGGGCAGCTGGTATGGCCTTGGGAGCTGACTACTCTTTTGAAGCTCTCCTCCAGCTGCCCAGCATAGAGCGATGTCCTTTCATAGCAGACCTCAACAGGAGCTACTGCTGTTACAAGGGACTGAAGAAAGAGACATGGGAGTGTTTTCCAAGAGCCTCTGGCCTGGAGTAGAGAATGCTTTGTGTGTTTAGCTGGAACTGGGTTTCTGAGAACTTATATATACTGACTTCCTATCCCCAAAAGGTGGATAGGATTCCTCAATTTTTGTCATTAAAAACTGATAAATCTAAAAGTAAGTATGACTCTCGTGGTGAATGTTGCCTAGATCAATAAGGGAGCACTTCACTGGGCCCTTCATTGTACTCAGACCTGCAGCTGGACAAGGGAAATATTCATAATTAGTCTCTAGACCATTGTTTGAAACTCAATAAGGCGAAGAGTTATGTGGAGCAAGCCATTCGAGTTTTCCCATCCCCCTCAAAAACTTCTGATTCCTTCAGCCTGGTGTCACTGTGTCTTCAACCTTAATAACCACATCCTGGTGAATCAGATGTAGGAGGTCCTGAGATGAGACCACCATTGAGAAACACTGGCCTGTGACATGGGTCCTGTCACAGGACCATATAGCAGGCTGCAACCTAAATGTGGTACCAGCAAACACATGGCTCTAGGTAGTACCTGAGGGTCACAGATGTTCATCAAGAGGGTCTTCTTAGTCATTTGAGAACTCAGGAAGAACTTATAAATGACACCCTGCATTCTGGAGGGTAAGCCTTGTTCACAGGGAACCCCAAGAAAATGTCTTCAGCAGGTTTGTGATTCACTATGGCCCACTGAACACAGTAGACATATTGGGGGATACTCTATACACCAGACAGGAAGGACACACTCCTGGGGACACTCATAAGCTGATGTCTCCAGATCACACCCAGTCTGCAGTGCCACTCTGCAGAACTCATGTGGTTTCCTGCTCCTCATAATTTAGCATTTGTTAGAGAGAGAAAATGCTGTTATGAAACCCAAATAATGTGCCACTCCGAGGCAGACAGCCAGCTGCTAACAAGAATGACATGTGACCATCATTTTAACTGCTGTTCACAGCTCAGCTTTCAGGAAGGAGATGTTTAGTAAGAGAGAAAACCAGAACCTTCTTCTCAATGGAAAACAAAATTTGAGGCTCCATGGAATGAATGGGCTTACATTCAACCAGTTACACAGAGATAAAAATCTGGGACCTCAATAGAAAGAAAAAAAAAAAAAAGAGGAAGGATAAGAATTTAAAAGACCCTTGTTTTGTTTATTTTAATACAAAATTCACAAAACATTTCTTTATTAACGTCACAGGGGAATTAAATTATTAACCACCAAATCTGAAAGTACTGCTTCACCAAAAGACAATAGAGATGAGTGAGTCCCTTGGGGGCTGGAGCTTTTCTTCCATACTTGCTCACAGGATGACCTCCCTAACTCCCTGCAAATGATAGTTTGCCTCAGGCACACAATGAATTCCACCAGAAAGAATGGAAGATCACGATTATTTAACTGTACTAGAAGGCATTGAGTTTTCACTTTGCAGGAGGCCAGAAAGATCATCAGGGCACATCCGTTTTTTACAGGCCAGTGCTGTGCTCTCCCAGTGCCCTCTACCATAGGCTCGAATGAACAGGCTCGAATCTGAGGATTGCTTCCAGGAATAAAGGCAAAAAGACATGCAGAGGAACCTATATTGTTTTAGTATATAGTTAGAATTTTTTTTAAAAAAAAAAAATGTAATTAAAGCTTGGAATTCTTAGACTGTAACTCAGGCCAAGGTGGTCACTCAGGGGACCAAGAACACCAATAAACAAAATGACTAAGGTCTATATTCTACATTCAGGAGGGTCGCTATATTTCACATCAATATATGATACATTTTAGAGAAAAATGGAAGTGAGGACCAAAAGGATGCCAACATGAAGAACAGAGCAAACGTTTGAAGAAAATGCTAACTTGATCATGAATTACACACTTCTTTCAATTGACCACAGTGCACCCCATGTTTACAAGTTACACAGGAAGCACTTGTGGAATGTGCTGGAAACTACTGATGATAGCTTTACCTTACCTGCTCCAGTACTGACTACAGTATTGTATAAGAGCATCACCAGATAGCTAGACCTTCTGTATGACTCATTAATCCCCTATGAATTTGACTAAAATAGAACCTACAGACCACATAGATTATTTATTGTTTGTGTGTGGACTTGTGTGGGCACCTGTGTTTTTGTTGTTGCTAGTCTTTGTTATTTTTTGTTTTTGTTATTTTGTTTGTTTTGTTTCATTTTTCCCTAACCACAAGTGTCTTGCCCTGAGGTCTTATTGCTTAAGCTATGGGAAAAAATTAGCTATGCATCTTATTCACTAAAATATCCCGGCACACCAAATAAATACTCCACATGAAATTTAAAGCATGTAAACACCAAACCCAGGGATGACTTACCCCAAACCATTCCTGTTTCAAGCTCATTCGTGCAGGCTGGAGTCCACTCTGTTTTGCTCAGGGTCTACTGTAACCTTACTTTTGCCGTTTGAACACAGATCCTTTCATTCTGTTCCAGGACGCTGCAATCTAACAAAACCAAACAGCAAGTCAGAGTGGAAAATGCCACTTCAAGCAGTTGGTGACTATGCAGGGGAAATCCCTGGGCGTTCTCAATGTCTATCTCATAATGTCAAACAAGCGTGTCAATCACCTAAACGGAGCTATCACACATCCTCTACAGCGGTGCCCTAAAATACTGGAAAGAAAGAAGGAAAGAAAAGGAAGGAAGGAAAAAAGAAAGGAAGGAAGGAAGGAAGGAAGGAAGGAAGGAAGGAAGGAAGGAAGGAAAGAAGGGGAAAAGAAAAAGAAGAGAGAGAAGAGGGAGGGAAGGAGACATAAACACAAGAGAAGAGAAGAGAGAGAGAGAGAGAGAGAGAGAGAGAGAGAGAGAGAGAGAGAATAAGAGAATAAAGTAAAAGTATGCTGGGGAAGACAGTATTTTCCAATAGGCATGTACTTGCAAAATATCAAGTTTACCAACTGAATGAAGTAAAGGAAAGATTCTTTAGGTTTGAATAACTAAACATAATAACTTCTAGGTACTAAGGGTAAAAAAGTAGAGGAAGTTTTGTTTTGTTTTGTTTTGTTTTGTTTTGTTTTGTTGTTTTGTTTTAATCACTCACTCAGCCTGTTACAGTCTGAGACTGCTGTGTGTGCCTATAATCCCAGCATTCAGGAGGCAGAGGCAGGAGGATCAGGAGTTCAAGGCCAGCATAGGCTACACAGAGGGCTTCTGTGTTTAAAAATGCCTTCCCCTCAAGTCTTACTATCCTGAAATGGTTAGAGAGAAACATCAGAAGTTAATCTGGCTACTCTCCTGGCTCTTTGTCATGAAAACACTTTCAAAACTATTTTATTGCTTGAGCTATGGGGGAAAATGACTATGCATCTTATTTACAAAAAAATATCCCAGCTCATCAAATAATTAATTCAGATGAAATTAAAAACATGTAAATGCCAACTCTAATGGGGTGAGTTACCCTAAACCATTCCTGTTTTCAAGCTCACTCACGCTTGAATGAGCATCCATCTGGTCGATGAGCAAACATTTTATATATATATATTAATATAGAGCTTTTAAGATAGAACAAAAGACCAATAGCATGCAAGAGAAAGGAAATTTCCACTTTGCACTATACAGGGCTAGTTGATGGATTTCCCCCTATCTGCCTCTTGATAAATACCATCTCCCCCCAGGATGGAAAGTGCTAATTACGGTAGATGGTAGGTATGAAAGGAACAGTAAAGATATTCATGACTCCTCACCCTGACTGGGAACAGCTGAAGCCTACACTGGAACCACCTATCATATGGCCATTCTGGAAAGTTCTTTTCCTTCATGAGCTGTATTTAAAATTCTTTTGTCCCCAGCTAGGGTACCAGTTCCTCCTGAACCATGGCCAAACCCAGCTGTTTGGTTTTTTGATAGTGGCCACTTGAGAGTTTGGAGGTTGGCTTGAAAGGAGTCTATACCCCCTCCCCTTTAATTTTTTAGCTTTGCAGTACTTGTCTCCTATCTATCTTGAAAGCCTGTGGGAGGGTTGTCACCCAGTTCTGAGGATGGTGGCTACATCAGACTGTAACTGAATCTCTGGATGTTGGAGGAGAGAGCCTGAAGATAGACACTTTGCCCCTCCCCCAACTTTTATACTAAGACTTAGACAGGAATTAGGGCTGAAGCTGACCACCAAAGGAAAGACACAAAGGCTAGGCATGGAGATGTATGGCTGCAGTCCATACAGTCAAAAGGCCACCCCAAATACAAGGTTAGTAGAGTATACATTGCAAGTTGGGGGTGGCCAGGGCCACATAGCGAGAGAACAGAAGGCTACCTCAAAACAGTGACAAGAGCAGAAAGAAAACAACAACAACAACAAAACCCAAGAGGGTCTCAATGACCTATTTTCTTTGGCTCAAACTGGAATAAAAAAAAATGGTCTCTAACACAGAACAGAAGCAACCAGGGCTAGCACCTCCCTTCCCCTGATCATCACGTGAAAGGACCTCTTAATCTATGTCAGCTCCCACGATTTGGTTTTCATGTCATGGCTCCCCACAGGCACAGTATAGATGAAATGAGATTCTTTCCAGTCCCAGCAGTTGTCGAGAGTATAAACAGATCTGTTTTTCGTTACCAGTTTCCTTTTTAGAATATAAGGAAGCAAGGCAATGCCTAGTGACCACATATAACGCTAAATAAATGTTAAGAATCTCATAAGGGCTTCTGAGATGACCAAGAAAGCTACCATCGCATCATCCACTTATAAGGTGTAACCTTTCATGTACATCTAGGTCATTGGGATAACTAACATTTTTGTTTGTTTTCTTGCATCAGGGTCTCAAGTATTCCTTGAACTTACTACGTAGCTAAGGATGACCTTGAACTTCTGATCCTCTTCCTTCCACCTGCCTAGTGCTGGGATTATAGGTGTACACTTCCTTGCTCAATCTATGCTGTGCTAAGGAGCAAACCCAGGGTATCTTGCTTGCTGAGCAAACACTCCCAACAACTGAGCTACAACCCCACTCCGTAACTGACCCTTTAAAAGACTTTACAGGCTGCTGCTTTACAGAACAGTCAACATTTTCTAAGAGGAATTCCAGGGGTTTCTGGTTAGATTCATGTGGACCATTCCAACAGAAACTGCAGGGATCTTGGCCAACACTCAGACACGTGAATCGGCTTCAGTGCCATGCAATGTGTGTCCAGTCTGGAAGTGCATCTGACAGGAGACAGAAATGCCCTTTGATTCTCTGGAGGACACGGGTACCCACAGAAGATGGGGTTTTAAGAGCACCTTCCTTCATCTGAGCAGTTTTCTTGAACTGTAACTTACCCCCTTGGTGGGGGCAGTAGGTAGTAGTAACAGTGACACAAATCAAGATAAGCCTCCAAGTTCAAAGAAAAACTGTCTTGGGAAAGACAGAATTTGGAGGAGACAGGAAGGAGAGCCTTTATCTTGAAAGTTATTAGTGGTCGTCAAACTTTTTTTTTCTTGAAACTAAAAATAGCACCCTTACAGCCACCAACTTTCTACCTGGGTCTTTTAGAATTGGACAAGTTCTCTGACACTTCATGAAACTTCTACAATGACTCTCCCACCCGCCCTAGAGAGAGCCATACACACCGTAAAGACAGAGGAAGTGAGTCAGGATGCTGACTAGACTTTGGGTTGAAGTCTTTACGTTAATTGACTCATTTATTTCTTTCACTTTTATTTTATTTTGAGATACAGACTTGCCTGATAGCCCAGGCTGGCCCGTCTCCTAAGGTAGCCCAGTGTATCTCCCAAGTGCTGGGATTATAGGCATGGAGCACTGCCTTCAGGTCTCTTTGACTTTTAAAGAATATTAAAATCATTTAATGTTACAGAAAGTGGCTTTAAACTAGAGGAGCTCACCAGTGTCCTAACGTTTCTATTAAGGCACAACGTTCCAATTAAGCTCAATGTTCAGATTTGCCTTTGTCCTTAACAAAGAAATTCATTTCCAGATTACATTGCTGTCACCTGTCTGTGGGCAAAATCCATTTGTATGTTGTGAGAGCATGGGGGACTGGGGTAGTCAAAGGGGAGTTTCACTGACTGCAAAAGCCATGCATCAGGAGACTGGAGAAGCAGTGTCCATGGTATTTACAGAGAGAAAGAGGGAGAGAGAGAGAGAGAAAGAGAGAGACAGAGACAGAAAGACAGAGACAGAGAGAGACAGAGAGACACATCCAAGGGGACAACGGTTTCCATTTTTCCACATCCCAGTGAGGATGGAGTTAAAAAGGACTCATTTTGTGATCCCCAGTCGACCCTCAACTATATACACTGTGATGGGTTGCAAAAGAAAACCACTAGCTGGGCAACGTAGTACTTACTTATAATCCCAGAAATCCACTCAGTTCTACCTTTGTAGTCATCCTTGACTACAAAGTGATTTTGAAGCAAGTATGATACATGAAGCTTTTTTAAGAAAATGAAGAAAAGCAACAATAATGCAAAACAAAAGGAAACACAAATACGGTCAGAATCCCAGGACCGGAGGTGGGGGAGGAGTGAAGCCCATCTGTGGACATGCTTGAGTATGTGACTAGAAACCATGAGTATGTAAATGTATCTCTAGTGTGTGTTCAGATTTCATAGGCATTTGGGGGATACTTTTCTGGAGGGTCATAACCAAGGGGTGCTATGTCAAAATAAGCCAAACACAATAAAGCTTGCCACTGTAAAACTTGTTTGCCACCCTTGGTCTAGCTGGATAGATTTTTTTCAACCAAAGTCTTAGCCTCCTAAGCAGAATTAATTCCTAATGTATCCAATAAAATTTTCTAAAATTAACTGTGATTTCTAATTCATGTTGTTTTGCATATATTTGAATATCCTAATGCCAACACAATCTCTACAAATACAAACTGTATCCTTTGTGACTTATCTGAGCTAGTAGGTATATCTTTACAATGTAACAATCACACATAGACAACACAGGAAGAAATTAAAGGACCCATGGTGGGATCTTTCCTCAGTGGTGAAATGGTCGTTCATTTAATAACGCTACTGGGGAAAGTAGCTCTTCATTTGGAAAGAGAAAAAAAAACTTTATTATATACAGAACAGGAAATAAACTCTAAAGCTGGTATACTGGCATGGGTCTATAATTCCAGTACTTGAGAAAGGGAAACAAGAAGACATAGAAACCAATGTGCACCATATAATGAGACTCAAAAAATAAAGTAAGACACTAGAGAGAGATGGCTCAGCAGTTAAGAGTTCCTCTGGCTCTTTGAGAGGACTGAGTCTAATACCCAGCATCCATTTGGGATCCATTACAACTATCTGTTAACTCCAGCTGTTAGGGATTGGATGCTCTCCTCTGCCCTCCTTTGGTACCCACACATATGGCACATATTTGCCCAAAACACACACACACACACACACACACACACACACACACACACACACACACACACAAATACAAATACAAATAAAAATAAATATTTAAGTAAAAAAAAACTGAATTCTAGATGAACCACAAAACATATAAATCCATACTATCACAGCGATCCACATCTGTGATATTTCTTATCTATAAGTATGTTTCACAAAAATTTAAAGACACAGAAATAACTTTACAAGCATAAAAACTCCCACAGGCTACTGAAAAGACATTGAGTTTTATGTTACGGAGGAAAGAGAGTAGAAGCTTTGCATGGAGTGGTGTGATGTCTTGTCATATACATTCAAGGTCATTCCGTCTCTTAAGGGAAGGACAGTCACAGCGCATGGCTGAGCACAGAGTCATTTACTACAAAGAGTCATGAGAGAGTCTGGGGGTGCAGACCTAGAATGCCAACTATTTGAAAAGCTATGGTTTCTTAATGAGAGCCTGTCTAAAAAGGAGGTGGGGTGGGCTGGCAGTGCATCTCAGTGAGAGAGCCCTTGGCTTGTATGTACATGGTCCTGAGTCTAGAACTGGTGGGGTTCTGCTTCCATTCACAGAGTCACGCTGACAAACTGTGTGAGAGGAAGAATCGGAGCTTCCTCCTAGCTCCTGATCTAATCATGTCTGAGAACTGTGCTGCCTCTAAGCAGGCTGGGAAAGACTACAGGAGATCAGGGAGACAGTTATACATATTCATGGGCACAGGATGGGAGACACAAATCACAGCACCTGTATTGTCACAGGCAGCCGCCAAGGGGTCTCCAGTGGCTCCACGTCTTGATATTCACACCTTGCTGACATTTTCCATTTGAGTGCTGATTAGACTGTGTGACTTGCTCCAATAGTAGAATGGGGCAAAGGTCATGGGATATCATTTGGGCGCTATGGTGCGTGTCAGAAATAGACTCCATAGATGTGAATGTTTGCATAGTTTATCGCTATCTGGTCATGCTGTTTCGGAAGGTTGCGCAACCTCAGGACACAGCATCTAGCTGACAGGCGGAAAATAATCCTATCTATTATCTAGAATGCACATGCTTGAAGTTCTGACTTTCAACTACAGAAAGTGCTGCTAACTCACCCTTAGCACAAAGGATGAGCTTGGCACACACATCTCCATCCCATCGATCTTCCTCGTACCTCTACATTTCTTCTTAGACACCCCTAAACAACATGTATGGTCTATGCAATTGTCAGAGAAGATGAAGGGGACATTTCTTGCTGTTGAAGAAAATCCTTAACCTGGCACATCGGGCTCCATTTGCTTTACTGGGCTGCATACAGAACAGTTTGCAAAGGCTCTGCTGTGTGTTCCACCAGGCTGTGTCCTTCTTTACATGTAAAAGTTGTTATTTAAACCAGAGAGTACTGGACCTGAGAGTTGGCTGGGCCTGTAAAGTATCTGGCTTGCAAATAGAAAGGCCTGAGTTCAATCCAATTTCCAGAATTTATTAAAGCAACAACAATCCAATCAAACAAAAAGCAGGTTAAAAACTGTACTTCAAACCCCAGTACTTGGGAGGAAGGCAAGCAGCACCTTAGGCACTGTCACATAGTATAGATTACTTGACAAGTGCCAAGTCAGTGAAAAATCCTGTGTCTCAATGACACTAAAAGCTAGTAAGTGCCCCTAGGAAAGACAGCTGAGGTTGTTCTGGGGCCTTCACATGCATGTATATACACACATGTACACACACATACATACACACACATACACATATACACTACACACACATGTATCTGCATGCATGTGGACACACACACACACACACACACACACACACACACACACACACAGTCCCATGTATCTGCAAAGGCCCCATCCCAAGACCCCCACTGGATGCCTGAAACTGTACGCACTGCCAACACCTATGTATGATTCTTATATATCAGCACACATGTGCTGTATTTTCTTCTCATATGGTCCCATTTAATTACTAGGACCAAAAGAATTTAATGAGGAAAGGGAATAAAGGAAACCTTCAGCTCAAAGTTCAGGGGATAGCACACCATCTTGGAAAAATCAAGACAACAGAAGCTCAAGGCAGACAGTCATATCATGTCCACAGTGGGAGGAAGAAAGGAATGAGGGCAGATAGCAGCTTAGTTGCCTCTCTTCACTGCAACAGTCCAGGATCCCTGTCCAGGGAATGGTCCTTCCCATAATTAAGATGGGTCTTCCCATATTGATTAACACAGTCAAGATAATCCCTCACCAGGGTGCTCAGAAGTCATCTCCCGGGCAATTCTACTTTCTGTCAAGTGGACAATTAACCAGCCAACACAGGATGATGATTTAAATTTATGAATTAGGTGCAGTAAGAAATTAGCGATAACTAATAATGCAACAGAACAGCATGCCGTGATGAAGCCTGTCGGAACCTTTGAGTTATTTACTTCTGGAATTTTCCATTTAATTTTTTTTCTCTGTTGACTGAAAGTAACTGAAATTACAGAGGTTAGAATCGTGGCAGGGTTGGGGCTACCATGCTTAGTGGTGAGAAAAAGTGCTCGAACATCAAGGGAAGTGACCGCCATGATTTGTTTGGATTTTTCTGAATAATGAGCGGAGAAAAAATCCTTAGTTGGCAACAGAGGATTCAGACAACATGGTTTCAGGAGAAGGAAGAGAAACCAAATTGTTTTCAAAGCCTTTGGATTCTAAAAAATGCAAAGCCTATTGTCCCTCTAGTTATTGAAACGGGTGAATTAAGACATCGCCATTGTTCACTGACACAGACGTATGAAATACAAAAGTGGGAGGCATCCTGTCTGACTTCTGCCTCAATTCAAATCCAGAGTGGTATTGTGTCAGAAGGAAAGCATTTCGGGTTTAAAGGCACAGACTTCTTACTCTCAGTAGGGTAAAGTCCATCACAAAACAACTAAGAGCATAATTTGGATCCATACTAGCAGAATTCAGTGTCTGTCAGCTCTGAGTCCATGGGTTCAACCAAGAGAGGACCAAAAATAGTCATCAGGAACTGAGGAGATTGCCCAGCTAGTGAAGAGCTCCCCATGGAAGCATAAGGACCAAAGTTTGATGCCCAGAACCCATGTAAAAAACTAGGCATGGGAACACACTCTCAACTCCAGTGTTGCAGAAGCAGACACAGAAGGATCACTGGGGCTCAAAGGTCACCCAGCTTAGCCAAAGCAACCAGCACCCATTCCAGTACCAGATCCTGTCTCAAACAACAAGGTTGACCTGTGGCCTCCATGTACATGTGCACACACATATATGTACACCCACATCTGCACCCACATGAGAATGAGCATGCGCATACACACGCGCACGCGCGCACACACACACACACACTCGGGAAAAATATGCTCTGTATAGAAAATACACAGATTTTTTTTTTTTTGTAAATGTTTTCTGCAGTTGCTCTATCTCTAAGCAATACGACACAACAGATAACGGAGTGTTCACACTGTGTGTTAGGCAGTATGAGCAATCTCAAGATGATGTGAAACACAGGACAGGAACTGTGTGGGTTTATGCAAACACTGTGTTATTTTATTTATAGGGGATTTTGGTATCACTGAAGGTCCTGGGACCTATCTCTGCAGACACCAAGGAACCGGTTCACACTTAGCATGTTGGGGTAGCACCCGTAGCCAGAAGATACTAGAATTAGAAAAAGAAAAAAAAAAAAAGAAGAAGAAGAAGAATCATGAAAAAATGCAACAAAACCCACTGCCGTTTATAAATCATGTTGTAACCAAAATCGGCTAAGCTTTCCAAAGTCCTGAAGCCTGACCGAAGGTAAGTTGTTGCCAGTTAAAAATAACAAACAGTAGCATCGGTTTAGGCAGCAAGGATGCTTCCACTTAACCTGCAATTTGGACACTTTGTAGAAGGAAAGCACTGTTGTCTTCTGACATAAGGAGCAGATGCTACTAATTAACACACAAAAATGTCTCAAACAGCGTTAGAAAAACATATGAGTTTGGAAACATAAGAAGAAACAGCTTCGGAGAGAACCAGCCAGACAGGATAATGTAATGGAGGATAAGGGTTGGATTTTTTTTTTTTTTAAGACAGTCAATCAAGCTCGTAAGCTTGCATAAGCCTTCCTGTAAATAAAGTATGGATTTAAAGGAAAGTGCCTGATAAATATTGCTTCTTATTTTTTCAAAACAGGGAGAAGCATGCACCATCTATGAGCCAGAGTGTTCAGTTGGGAGGTTATATTCCATTAAGGAAGAATCCTAAGACAGGGATGAGAGGGATTTAAAAGGTTGGGATAATTTCAGGGAACACCCTTGAGGTGCTGACCGTAAATTACAGGACCGCACTTACTAGCTGCTATGAGGTTAAATTACTAAGCAATAACCTGGGCCAAGGCTGGATATGTAGCATTGTTGGTTTGATCACCAGCATCCAGTGAACCATGGTGATGTATGTCTCACCTTCCAGGACTAGGGCGGCAGAGGCAGGAGGATGACCACCCAAGATCATCCTTGCTATAAAAGAAAATCTAGGCTGGCTTGGGATAAATGAGACCCAGTCTTAATAAAAGACAAAACAAAAAATAATACAAGCCAGTAGTCCTCAAACTATTTATCACGTAAATCTAGTCCATTCATCCTACCTATACACACTCTTTCTCTCTCTCTCTCTCTCTCTCTCTCTCTCTCTCTCTCTCTC
>JANHMN010000006.1:16928855-16948212 GCA_030674055.1 Rhabdomys pumilio | reverse complement strand
CACTTTCACACACACTCTCATATAACAATTCTCTCTCTCTCTCTCTCTCTCTCTCTCTCTCTCACACACACACACACACACACACACACACACCATAAAGCTTGGGGGCTTGTGAGTGCACAGTAGGTACTCAACATCTTATAGTTGTGCTACAGCCCCAACTCTTGAGTCCTTTTAATACTTTTTATGTTTGTCAAGGACCTCAAAAGACTTTTGATGAGGCAGATTATATTTAACCACAATGCATTAGAAATTCAAATGGAATTTTAAAACACTTGGAAATCCTTTTCTACCATACTTGTGTGGGGGGCATATGTGCCTGTGTGTATGCACATTTGGATGTGTGTGCACATATTCTACAAGTGCAGTGATGTGTGTGTGTGTGTGTGTGTGTGTGTGTGTGTGTGTGTGTGTATGTGTATGTGTATGTGTATGTGTATGTGTATGTGTATGTGTATGTGTATGTGTATGTGTAGAAGCTGAGGTTGGTGTTGAGAGTCTTCCTCGATTGCTTTCTACCTTGTTCTTTGAAGCAGGGTCTCTCAATTGAATCCAGAGCTTGCTACTACAAGTATCTAGGAGTCCCATCTGTGCCTCCAAGGCACCAGAATTACAGGCTTGCCCATGGAGCCCACCCTGCATTTATGTAGATTCTGGGAATCTGAACTCTAGTCTTCACACCTGGACAGCAAGAGCTTTCTTTATCCACTGGGCCATCCCCCAGTCTCACTCAAGAGCCACATTTCCTGGATGTGGTGAAGCTCAACCTTTTGATTCTTCAAAGGTCAGGAGGACAGAACACTGATAAGAATGTTACATAAATGCGATCCAGAGCACCCTCACTGCCCGCATCCCTGCTTCTCCCTCTGACAGAACGTTTATGAAACAAGGTCAGAGGAAATGTCAGTCACCTCGAAGGTGCCGTTTCCAGTGCTTTCCAAACCTCTGCTCTCTCAGAACAGTTGGCTCAGCATTATCCGTCTCCTACCTCTCTCCACCCCACTGTCTTTCATTCTCTCCCCACAGGTGCCTTTCCTTGCATTACCCAGAGCCATGAAAGATATACTGGATACCTTATAGACTAGTCTTAATTCTTACCTATTGCCCAGTTCCAGATACGTTCTATCCAAATCTACTCTGTCTCTCCCTTTCTTCCAAAGTGTTTCTAGCATGGATCCCATCAATATGCCTCATCTGCATACCCTCTGTCTAGGCGTCAGGTAGCCTCCTTTGTGTGGAGATGTCTTTCAAGACTATTGGTAGATAATCGGCATCTTTATGATTTCTGGTGACTTGGTTTGTGACAGTGCTGAACAAATGAAAATAAGTTTGCTCTCATTTTTTTTTCCTCTAATCAGTTGATGACTAAGAACCCAGGCATGACGGTAAGAGGATGCTAAGTTGCAGAGTATGGGCTTAGCATGTGGGAGCTCCAGGGTCCAGCGATGAGAAGGAGGAATTAGAAGAGAAGATAGGGGAGAAGTCAGAGGAAGAGGAGCCAGGGAAGGACAAACTGGTGGAGGGCAAGAGAAACCAGGATCAGAAGAAACAGAGGAAGAGGAAGAGAAAAACAAGGACATATTTTTTTTAAATGTGAATTTTCTTTCTAAAGTTCCTTCCCTTTAGTCCTAAGACTCAACAGATTAGCAATGTAATTCTTCCAAATGTTTTAGATATTACTAAGGAGACTAGCGTTCTCTACAGTACAGACAGCAGGATTCTACAAGGCAGTCCATGCCCAACTTTTCTGGAACATTCTCAGAAAGAGAATTAGTTCTTTCCTAATGTGAGCTAACATTAGGGAAAAGTAGGGCAGTGCATTAATGTCTGGCAAAAAGAACTTGAATCTGGGGTGTGTCCAGCCATCTACTGCTTATATCTTGCCTATTTTAAATACTCAGCCATCCTTAATCCCCACCCACCCATCCCCATTGCCAGCAGTCCCGTGGTTGTTCAAGAGTTCTATATCTAACTCTGCTTCCAATAGGGCTGCCACCAGCAAGCATGGGTCTCTTTAATCACTTTTGCCATTTACATCACAGCATATAGGACACAGAGCCAGAATCTGTCCTATTTTCTTGGCTTCCTAATTACTCTTTGGAAATGATGCTACACCATTTTAATTGACACGATACACATTCAGTGGTAGCAGGCCTTTCTGGGAACTTTGCCTTCAAGAGGCATCCTTTCTCCTCCTCCTCCAACACTCTTTCTCTTAGACAGAGCAAGTAAGTTGTAGACCTCTGCACTTGCCATAGGAACATGGCCAAGAGCAGACTATTCAGTATATTGACCATCTCTGTAGCCAGTAAGTTAAGAAAGGTGCTTGAATGGCCCCCACTGTGTAACTTCAGTAAACTTTCCTACCTGGTTGCTGTCTTTCCACCTGGAAGGTCCACCACCTAGGTGGGGTGACATATTGGCCCACAACGCTTGCTGTCTCCTGATACCTACCCTCCCACTCTCATGCTTATTTCCATGAATCATTCTCAGTGGAGATGTCCATGCAACCACCACAGAGGTGAGGGAGGGGCATGGCGCAGCTGATCTCTCGGTCCCACTTCCGGACACTGCCATTCTAGTCTATTTCAAATATTTACTTACGGCAACGCATAAGTAATTACAATTTTCAAGGCCCAGTTCTGTTTCTGTTTCAGTGGGCCTCCTCAGTGTGCAGTATCACAAAAGACCGTTTTTCCCAGCCTTTGTTCCTAAACAGAGAAGGGATGCCATACCAATTTGGTGAGCAGCAAACTCTTCCCATTGTTCTTAAAAGTCCAGATGAGCAAGCTTAGGTCATCGAAGCGTGTTAAGCTGTTGGGACAAGGCTATCCTAACTCTGTTCCTTTGCTGCCCAATTTTACACCAGTATTTTAGGTACCTTGAACTCACTCCTGAGCCTTAGATACTACAGACTACCCCAGACCAAATGAGGGGGTGTGGGGTTCTGGCTACAATTCCTAACCAAGAAGGGAAGAGCTGAGGGACCATTAGTAGAGCAGTGGCAGCTGCTAAGAGGGGACCCTGGCAGCACGGTGTCTATGGGTTCAGTCAGGCTGGTCCTCATACCATCACATCACTGAATGATGCAATCTGGACATACCATAGTCACTCCCTCTGCTCCTTCTGAGTCTCCCAAGTGAGCAGGTCCCAAATCCTGTCAACTCTACTTCCTGGTTTTACCATCTCAATAATTCCCCTTTCCTGTCTCTACTGACATTATACCCTTCCTTACAGAGGTCTGACAACTCATGTGTCCCTCTGTCACCTCTCTACAATGCTGCCAAACCTGGCTCTAGAAAGGCCTGACCTCTGTGTAGCAGGACCCCTTTACACCGTCCCCTGATTTTTACCTTTTCTACTTGAGGTCAACTTTGATCTGCAGATATTGATGGGAAAGCTCCGGAAAGAAGCAATTCTTAAGTTTCAATTTGCACACCGTGTCGAGGAGCATAATTAAATGTCACGCTATCCTACTCTGCACAGAGTACAATACTGGTGATGCTGGTGATTTGAATAAGCCAAAGAGAAAAAAGTGGCAAGCAGGGAAACTTCGCAAACTCATAAGAAGGGAAACCATATGCTGAGGTTTGCTCAGATCCACAGAATAGTAAGAGACCTTGAGAGAGTGAGTCACGCAACATCTTTAAAGGATTGTATTATAGCTGTTCCACGTTACCAGTAGCTACTGTTGCTAATGTCTTCCAGTGCATAGCTTCTAAATTAACCTTCACTGGACAGATAATATAGATGAAAGAATCAGGATGTGTAAGACTTGATACTCTGTTGTCTCAGGCGTCTACTGGAGGTCTTGGAATGTGTCCTTTGCTGATAAATATTGACAACTGTGGATCTCAAACTGAGACCATAGATGGTACTGAGACAGTGGTGTGTTGTTCAAATGATCACATAACGGGAAAGGGGTTCAATCCCAAATACTTAAAGAAAATTGTCCCAAGTTGCTAGGACGTATTTCCCAACTGCTTGAAAGGTCACATATTTAAAACAAGATTAAAAGTCAAGCTAAATAAAATAAAGTGACTTGGGAAAATTTTTAGGCAGTTATAAAAACAGCAACAAATGTTATTTTTAATTTTTGGCTCGTTGGAAACCGACAAGATATGAATATGAATTTGATCAAGCAAACGCATAACTAACTGCTGTGGCTCACCACGGCCACGTGCCAGCAACTCCACTTTGTGGTCTGTGCCAAGGTTACACGTGGAACATATCATCTCCCTCCCAAACTGTCCTCATTAAAGTAAATTTACTGTAGCTGATTCTTGAGGGGATGACATCATGATGACTCACAAAAGCGTAGTAAATAACTCGTCCCCAGTGAGCCGGCACAAGTGTCCTTGGGAAGTTTTACACCATCTCCTTGAACGTGAGACACTGCCTGTGAGTTCCTAAGACAGTGAAGGTGCCAGTGGCTTCACCAACACACAGTTTTGGGGAGACAGTATACCAGCTACCTGTCCACAGGAAGGGGGTGTGCTAGACACGGGGGAGTGTGCTGTGAGTAGAGGTGTGTGCTTTGAATGGGGTTGTACTTCGAATGGGGGTACACTATGAATGAGGGGTATGCTATAAATGGGGTGTACTATAAATGGGGTGTGATATGAATGGGGCTGCTATGAATGGGAGGTGTGCTATGAATGGGGGTATATTTTGAGTGGGGGGTGTGCTACGAATGAGGGGTGTGCTATAAATGGGGTGTGTTATAAATAAGGGGTGCTATGAATGGGGGTGTGCTATAAATGGGGTGTGCTATGAATGGGGGTGCTATGAATGGGGGTGCTATGAATGGGGTGCTATGAATGGGGGCTGAAATGAATGGGGTTGCTATGAATGGGGTCTTTAGTGAGTCTGTGCTTCAGCCAGAAAGTACACCCAGAGTGGCATGATTTCTCTGTAATTCAGAGAATGAGAGAAAGACAGAGAGGCTGTGGAACAGCACAGGGGAAACATGATGTGCAAGAGAGCCTCAGATTGCTCTATAAAGAAAATAGGTCTGAAGAAGCACAAGGAGGGGACTGCTGAACTCTTTCTATCCCCTAAGTGAAACCAATCAATTTGTTTCTGGAATGAACATTTATTGAGCAACTATTCTGTATTGCAATGCCCATAGGTGCTATGTCCGGGTGCCCAAACAAATCTGGAAGGATTGCCTGGTTAGGACTGATTGAAAAGAGATCCAGAGAGTCTATTAACTTGTCCACAGGTCTTTAGTTATTAACGAACTTCAGTTATTAATGAGCATTAGTCCCCTTTGTATCAACAAGAGTTAATCACAGAGTGATGACACTGTTGTAAACGAACCATCAGAAGTCAAAACCACTAGATTCAAAATGTGAACATGCCTTAGCATGACAGGGGTTGGCATCTACCAAGACATAAATCTTAGAGAGATAAAAGACAATATCAAGAACAGATGTATATGTCTATTTGAACGCTAATGTCAGCATTACACATGTTCTATTTTATGTTATTAAATTGCAGTTCTGCTTTAAAATAGGAATTCATGAGCCAGCTAGATGTCTTAGCAAGTAAAGGCATTTGATACTGAGTATGCTGACCTAAGTTTGATCACAGGACCCATGTGGTGGAAGAAAAGCAACTGCCACACATGATCCTCTGAACTCTGCTCATGCTGTGGCATATCCAAGCCTCAATACCACATATGTATATACAAACACATATACATGTGAGCATATATACACAAACAAACACATACATACATACATACATACATACATACATGCAAATACATGCAAACATACACACAAATAAATAAATGCAACATATGTTAAGAAAACAATATATATATATGTATATATATGTTTCTACAGCAATATATCTTGAATGTTATATCAAGCCTTTCATGCAAAATAAATAAGAATACTCATGACATATAAAATTCCAGGGTTAGAGGTACAACCCAGTGAAGTTTACATTCAACATTCAATGTCTACACCTTTGACCTATCAGTCTCCAAACCGAGCCCCACCCTTGACCTACTTAATGTGGTTTTTGGGGTTCAGGAATCAGACTTTTCAACAAGCCACTTCCTTACCCCCCAGTGAGGATGAAACTGTCTGTCCAGCTGCTGGAGTTTGTGCAGCCGTCCTCAGCCGATGGGTCATGACCCCTTTGGCAACCCTCCAGTTCCCGAAGTATTTACATTATGATTTATAAGAGTAGCAAAATTACAGTTGTGAGACAGCAATGAGAATAATTTCATGGTTGGGGGTCCCCACAACACGAGGAACTGTTTTAAAGGGCCGAAGTCCTAAGAAGGTTGAGAAGCACTGCCTGATGCATCTTCTCCACCTCTTTCCCTCTCCCTTTTGCCTTCTCTCTTACTGAAAAGTTTTAGCCAATTAAAACACTTACTTTCATCTCCACGGGTTTTCTGTCACTCTATACCAACTAGATAAAATATCCTTCAGAAAGACTAAGAGGCCTTAAAACACATACATGTACACACACACACACACACACACACACACACACACACACACACATTTTAAATACTCTTTCTCAAGGTAGTGAACAGAAGCACTAGGCAATAGCCACACACCGTATGGACTGGGATAAGCAGAATAATGACCTCTCCCCTGCAAAGATGTCCATACCCAAATCTCTAGAACATAGAAATGTCTTTCCTGGTATTGCATTAGTTATCGTGAGGGGGAAGGGTATTCTCAGCTACACAGGAGGGACAAAGGCAATCACAATGGTTTGAAAACAAGGATGGAGAAAGAAGAAATGTCAAAAAAGAACTAACCACAGATACAGTGGAAATGCTGGCTTTGAAGATAGAGGATGATGTCATACAGTTTAGAATATACATGGCCTCCAGGAACTAAGAAAAGGTATGAATTTCTCTCTGGAGCTCCGCCATCAATAAATACAGTCCTCTTGACTGCACTGTGCTCAGATCCACCTTGGCTTTAGGATCTGATGAACCTTAAATCAAGACACTGTGTCATTTGACGCCACAATTGTAAGAAACTGTTACAGCAGTAATGGAAAACGAATACAAGTGCTTTGAAGAACATAAACACAGGACTCAGCTCTAACCAATAAGCCATGGCCCAGCAGACCACACATATACCTTTTGGTCTCTTCCCAAATGCATAAAAACAGAATCTAAGATAACTGGTTCAAATTGTGTATGGCCTCTTCTAGTTTGTCTCTCTGTTGCTGTGATATCAAAAAAAAAAAAAAAAAAAAAAAAGACCCAAAGTGGATATTTGGCTCATTAGTTCTGGTTCAGCACCAAGGAGCAGTGTTAGGACAAGAACTCAGAAACAGAGATCAATGTTGTCAGAGCCTGGAGGTATATATTGATAAATACATAAATAAAGTGTTTTAAATTTATTAAAAAAAAAAAAGAACTGTTGCAGTGACCAAAAACAAATGCTGTTTACTGGCTTGTTTACTGGCTTGCTTCTTTCTGCTTGCCCTCAGCCAGCTTTCTTATGTAACCCAAGACTACCCACCCAAGGGTGGCACCACCTAGTGTGCTTGGTCCTTCTATATCAACTAACAATTAAGAAAAGTGTCCCCAGAGGTATGTTCACATGCCAATTTGATAGAGGAAAGTCCTTACTCAAGGTTCCCTATTCCCAGGTATGCCCAGTTGACCATGGAGATTAGCCATATTAACTTCACCCTTTGTCAAGTTGACACACAGAAAGATGGCTGTTCAACTATAACCTTTCCTTTCTTGTTTGTCCCCCAAATCTCATGTTGATATCATAATACAAAACATAGTACAACTTTTAAAAGTCCCATAGTCTTTTTTTTTTAAGTTCCAATGATTTAAAAAATCCAAGTTCTCTTTAAAAGTCTAAAGTGGGGTGCTATAAAATCAGAAACAAGTTTTATACTGTTTTGTGCCAAGATAGAGGAACCAGGGTATAATTACAATCAGATCGAAGAAAAAGAAAGAGATGCCCCACAATGCTATTCTTCTCTCCTCTCTCCTACACCTATAGCTTATCTACTAAAACACATTGGAAATGAGAGAAGGGAGAAAGTTGAAAGGAGGGCTCTTAACTCTAGACTGAGTGGCATTTAGGGCCAGATAATTTGGTGGTGGGAGACTGTTCTTTAAACTGGCAAGTATTCAGCAGGACCTCGGGACTCTATTTGGTGCCAGAGTCAATACCCCTTAATTATCCCCATTGGTGACTATCAAAAATGTCTTCAGATGTCTTGGTTGAGATCCATGGATCTAAGATGTGTGCCAGATCTTCAGGAGGTTTCTCGCCCTGAATGAAGGCTTACGCAGGGATATAATGTCTGGCCATCCTGAATAGGAAGTCCTTGGAACTGCAAGGGATCCAGGCTTGAGAGTTTTCAAGATTGAAAAAATACTTGCATATAAATTAATTGAGTATCTGGTGGATAAGATCCGAACATAAAAGCAAGCCTGTATTTCACATACAACTTGTAGCACACCTAGCCCGAATGTCAATTTTATATAACATTTTAAGTAATTTCCTTCACCAAACAGGCTTTGGTGGGATTTTTCTACTGCAGCAGGTTGCCGTTCTAAAAGCTTCAAATTTGGGGATATTTCAGATTTTCACAGTAGGGATACATATATACACTCTTAAGTTACAGCTGGTCTCATTCAAATGAGTTTCCCAAGAATTCAGGCTGTTTGGCATTTCAAAACAGCTTTAAGTCAAAAAATTCAACCACAGACTTTTTTTTTTTCCTTTAAAGGCCCCACTAAACTTACACCCAGCCACAGGCAAAGGAAACACAGCTTTGCTGTAGCGAGCCTCAGCTCAACCCACTGAAGCTCTCCCTCTAGACATGGGCAGGGGAGGGTCAGAGGTCAACATTTCCTAGAGTTAACATTATAGCTCAGTACTATTTTTTTTTTTTGCTTTGATGTCATTAATAAAACTCCTTCAGTCAAAAGGTTCAGTGGAGTGCAAACATAGAAGCAGTGGATAGGCTGGAAGCCTGGCTCTGGTTATCAACAGATATCCTAGAATCTGATCCTGGGAAATGGCTGTTGCCCTGAAGTTGAAAGTCAAAGCTACTAAAGAAACAGATCATTTCTCCAATGAGTTCTCTCCAAGAAAATGACTTGAAGATGCTAACAAGCCTGTTTTTGAGTAGCTCTGAATTCTGCCCTGGCTTTCGGTTTCAATTTCAAAATGACAAAGCAAGGAAAGAAGATACTAGAAACATTAGCTCCTGTTTTTATGAGCTCTTAAGCAAAACTGCAGAGTCCAAGGCTAGGTGTGAGGTGTATAGTCTCAGGATGGGTCCAGGGGAGAGCTATCACAGACCAGAATTGAGATGGGTCTTGATGGCTGTGAGTTACAAAGACTGGTGACTGTGCAGAATGTTCTTCCAGGAATGTCTGCCCACATCCTTGGTGACGCGAAATAACCAATGGCCTTTCAACACAGCAACTGTATTTCATCCTTTGGAGATTAACCCGCAGTCAACCGTGGCCATGTTGATCAATGTAATGATGATAAACCACATGTTTGCTCAGAGGTTTTTCCTCTCCTGAAACAAAGCCTTAAAAGAAGGTCTATGACTCTGAAGAACTAAGGGCCAGGGTCAGAAATCAAAGGCGCTCGTTACAGATTCTCCTCTCTTTCATCTCTTCAGATAATTTACAGTTAAAATGAAAGAACGACATTTGTGGTAGTCAACTTTTATCACATGCATGAGCATGAAAGAGGCAGGAATAAAGCTCTCAGGGCTCAGCAAGTGGATAAAGACGCTGGCTGCTGTGACCAACGGCATGAGATGGAGCCCCAAACACCCACATGATGAAAGGAGAGAACAGCCTCACACAAAAATTATCCTCTGACCTACACACACACACATACACACACACACACACACACACACACACACACATTAAATAACATTAAATAAATGAATAAAATATAATAACAAAATTGTCTTAAAGGGGTTCTCAGGGAAGGTGGGATGAATTTTATGAATTTAAGTTGAGGTGTAAGAGACTTCGAGGGTCAATAACAGCAGTAAGCATAAATGGAAAGAAACACATACATCATTAGTCATGTCTCTCAGATGCAAAAGTCTCTAATTCCCAAGCACTGCACTGTGGTATGTCAACATCACCAAACCCATCTCCAGCCAGGCAGCCTGTGCTAGCACCAGAGAGATGCATTAACATTATAGACACGAGCATAGTTGAGTGCAGGCCTTAGTGAAAAAAACACATAAGCTAAGGTTTAACCAACCTATATTTGCCCCGAGTAGGTGGCTGGTTAAAAAGAATAAGAAAATACCCATATATGGAAATACTGACTGCAAGAGTTATGTCCCCTCTTTGCTGGACTGAACATCCTATAGCTTTCAAATTGGAATGTGACTCACGCATACATTCTTGCATAAGGATAATGCGCAAAATAGCACATCATTACAAAGACCAGCACTGCCAGCAATTGCAACCCAACTCTAGCTAGGTTCTGCATGAAACACACACATTCTAAACTGCTAGAGAAACGGAACCGTGTTGTTAGATTTTCTTTCATTACTGGCCGATTGCCCACACAGGCCCAGAAGATGCATACGAATAAAATACAGCCCTGCACTTTCTGACCAGGGATAACATATAAAATGAAGTCACAGTGGCGCTATGAAAGAGCAAGGCCCATACACATGGGAGAGCGGATACCTTTTCTAGAAGAATGTAAACTTTTTGAATTTGATTCCCAATTCATAAATCGTTCCCGGTTGTCTGTGGTAACTGAAAAACTTCACTAGGGTTATTCCAGGATGAAAACATCCCCCCTGCCCCCCCCCCCCACCCCCCCCCCCCCCCCCCCCCCCCCCCCCCACCCCCGCGCGCGATGGCTCTCCCTTCAATACTGATCTCTACTCCAGAATGTTTTGCTGACAATGGAAGCTCTACACAAGCATTAATAACTGATTTGATCCCAACCCATCACAAGATGTGGAATAGCACTGCGTTCATATTCTCCCATGCTCAATATACTATATGATATTTTGTATTTATTTATAACTATAGGTTTATCCTACTTTAAACCTCTATTTTTGACTCACTAGCTTTTTAAATGTTTTGTTTGTTTTTGAGACAGGGTCCCATTTTGGCAGGCTGATCTCAAACTTGGTACCTCCTGGAGGGTAACCTTGAACTCCTATTCTCCTGGTTCTCCTGGCTCTACCTCCCAAGTGGTAAGATTACAGGGGAGGGGGGCAGTTTTGTGTGGTGCTGGGAACCAAATCTGTGACTTTGTATATGGTAAGAACTTTACCAAATGAACTACAGCCTTATCCCCCTTGTAATTTTAAATTAAGATCTCAACTTTAGATATGGACTATCAAATACGGTATTTATGGTGTATTATGGCAATATCTGTGGCATTTTAATATGTCTTTATACTTTGTACTAATGAATGACATCTACGGCCACGATATGCAAAGTACCATGGGAAATGTTAAAAGGAACAGGAGGCTGTTGTCCTTGACAGTACTTTCTAAACTTAGTCAGGGACACACCAATAAACAAACCAAGCCGTGTGATTTAAGGACAGTGTGGATGGGCACTGGGGAAGGAAGAGACAGGAACTTAGCTTACAGGCAGGTCTCTGATGGAAAGCAGGCTTCAATTATCTGTGCTGGGCATTGGGGGCGTTGTTTTCACCCCACACCCTCCAGCATGAATACAATGTTAAAACTATACCTAGATAAGAGGAAGAGGTATATCAAGTTTGTGATATTAAAAAATTTTAAAAAAAGAGAGACTAACCTTATCATGCCAATTGTTTTAGATTTATATTTGTTAAGTAATTACTTTGTGTGCAGGGGGTTGTGCCTCAGAGTGAGTGCAGTGGAAATCTGGGAGTTGGTTCTCTTCTTCCACCTTGTGAATCCCAGGGACTGAACTCAGGTCATCAGGCTTAGAGGAAGCGCCTTCACACTCTGAGCCTTCTTGCTGGTCCCCATGTGAGCTTTGTACTACAGATGCTATGAGTTTCAGTCCTTGGTCTGCTTCTTTTCTGTGTTCATCCTTGGGTCCTATGCTTGTTTTCTTAACATCTCTGAATCGAGAAATGAGGTACCAGACCACAGTCACTTGGCCTGCGTGGCTCATGGGAGCGTGTGTCATTTATGAAGTAGTCTGGTGGAGACTACCCTCTGTGTAATTTTAGTATGAGTGTTCATCCTTTCAAGCCATTAGTTCTTTTGAAGCAACTGAATGTCTGCCCGTGTTTGCGTTTCATTAGATAAGTAGTAAGGTGAGTGGGATACAACTGATGGGGCTCTGAGAGAATTCACAACTTCTTGTTACTGCTCCTAGTCAGGTCTGGTTTAGTTAATCCTCACACCTGCTTTCTATGTATACCCTGCACTTTAGATTTGCTGCACGTTAAAAAAAAATAAAATAAAATACAAAACAACTCACTGGTTATTTAAAAAAGCATCTGGAACACTAGAATGAGATTATTTTCCTTTCACCCTTTGTCAGTGGCTAGATACCCAAGATTTGTTCCTCTAGCTAAACCCCTTTGCCCTAAATTTTAACGATCTTCTCAGGTGCATTTTATTCTTGCCACTTAGTTTTAACAGTGGAGAAGACAGGACGCTTCCTTTACTGAATGGAATCATCAGATTTGCCAGTCAAGCATGGTAAAGGAAAAGCCGTGGAGTAAAACACATAGTAGCCTAAGTTAGAAGAGAGATGCTCAAGGCACAGAGCCGAAGGCAACCACAGTCATGGTTCTCAGTCCCAGTCTATTTCCAGTTCTTGGGTCTCAAGTTTTATGTCTTTCATCTAGAGGTAATACACACATCTCCATCAATGTGAAATTCTTAGACTAATGAGATAGTTCAGTGGATGGATAAGGAGATGTCAGCAGAGGGAAGAAGACCTGAGATCACACCTTAGAGCATGAGCCAGATGCAGTAGTGTGCAACTTCAGTACCTGCACACCCACAGTAGTGCATATCTGCAGTCCCTGCAAGCCCACACTGAGATAGGAGGCAGAGGCTGGGGAATTCTCAAAAGCCTGTTGGCTGGCTAGCCTGGTATACACAGTAGCAAACAAGAAAGACCCAGTCTCAAACAGTGTGGGAGGTGAAGACTCACACTGCGGGCTGGCTTCAGGAAGCTCCACACTTGCCCACACCCTCACACACCAACAGGCACATGGAACTCATGAACATGCAAACAAATACACAACATAAAGAAGTTGTAAGTAACCACCGAGGATCTTTTTAGGCACATCTTGTTTCAAACACTTTCAACCAATGCCAAGTGTTCTGCTATGACAATCGCTATTGTAACGCTCTCTTAGGCTGCCTTTTAAGACAAACATGCTTCTTTCTTCTTTACAGATGGCTAGACGGGCTCTGCTCAGAGAGAACCTGGCTGTCTTTTGGCAGGGGCTCTTTCCCAGCTCAAAGTGAAAAACCAAAGATGGAAAACCGAACAGGAGTCTAGAGGAAAAAGTTTAGGCAGATCAAAAAGTTCTTTGATTAGTTATTTTTATAAAAAGATATATAGTTAGCACACTAGCAACGTTCTTATAAGTAGACCCCATTACTTTACAAGCACATACACACACACACACACACACACACACACACACACACACACACACCATAGGAAGTCAGGTGGGGGCAAGCCTGTAATCTCAGCACAGGAGAGGCAGAAGCAGGAAGAGCACAAATTCAAGGCCAACCTGTTGTATTTGTCCAGTCTAACAAGGGCTACATAGTGAGACCTGCCACAAAATAAAAATAATAAAATCGCTGGCAAATGGTGGTGGGAGCGTAAACAAATTGCATTATGGAAATCAGTGTGGATATTTCTCAGAACCTACTGTGTGACCCTGCTATGCCACTTTTGTGCCTATGCCCAAAGGTCTCTACATCTTTTCAGAGACTCTTATAGTTCATATTTGCTGTTATTCTATTCATAATAAGGAAATAAAACCTGAATGGGTAAGAACAAGAGTTCATACACACAGTGAGACTGTATTCAACCATAAGGAAAAATGGAACTTATAGAAAAATGTATGGGACCAGGGAATATCATATTAAATAAGGTCACCCAGGCCTAAAAAGACAAATGTCATGTCTAGTAGGTGTTCCCTCACTTCTAGTTTTCACATACGGTCCACTGTGTAGGCATGAGCATGGGCGGAGGTCATGGAACTTGAAAGAGGCCCATGAGAGTGAAGAAGATGCTTTCAGGAAGGGGTGTGGGGGTAACCAAATAGATATGACATGAAAATGAAAACAGAGAATACTGGGGGCAGAAGGTGCAAGAGGGAGGGGAAAGGAAATGGGGGAGGGATGGTGGAGGGGCCAGAGAGTCCATATGAATATGCCATGAGAAAATTCATTACTTCATACACTAACTAAAAATTCAGAACTAACCTACCAAAAGGAAAAGAAGGATACCAGAAGTAAAGGAAGATGGATGGATGGAAGAACAGGACAGAAGACAGGATAGACAGGAAAGAATGGATGGAAAGAGTGGAGAAACAGGGAAGAGAACAAGGGGGAGGAAGGGGGAGGAAGGGAAAGAGGGAGGAAGAAAATGAGGGAAGGAGGGAGGCAAACGGGAAATGGGGGAAGGAGGGGGAGAAGAGAAAGAAGGGGAAGGAGGGAGAAAGGAGGGAACAGAGGAAAGAAGAAAAGAGGGAGGGGAAAGGGGGGGGGGGAGGGGATAGAAAGGCAGGTTCTAAAGTTCTGAAAAAGTCAAATATCATCCAAGTTCACTTTGAAACACCCTCAGTTTCCCCGTAACTATTGCAAACATGAGTCTGTGTCTACAACACAAGCTTTCACATAGTCAGGTCTGAGGACTGCCAGCCTACTGCAGAGAGCTGAGAGGGAACCAGCCTGTAAAGGGGCAGACGTTCAAGTCTTCTCCCTATGACAATGGTGTGCCGGGGCCTCGGCTTGCACTCCGAGGGAATCAGTAAAGAACAGGTGAAGTGCTGTGAACCAGCAAGCTCTACTCCGTTCTCTAGCCAACATTAGGCTGCTTTTCATCTATTTTAATTAATTTGCTTTAATGCTGGGGATTGAACTAGTCAACCACTCTTATCCCTGAGCCACTAAGCTTTTATAAACAAAAACAAACTTCAGTGAAGAATTAGTTTATCATTGTTGTAGTTAAGAGAATCCTATCAGGGGCTAGTGAAAACAGGTATGATATGAAGGGGACAGGGAGAGGGGAGGGTTAAGTGAGGTAGATTGGCAGAATAGAGGAGGGGCTTAGGGAAGGAATGATGCTATGAATTTTTGAAAACCCATACGGAAACTATTTTATAAACTCTATACACACAGAGAGAGAAAGAGAGAGAGAGAGAGAGAGAGAGAGAGAGAGAGAGAGAGAGAGAGACGGGCACACAGACACACAGAGACACAGAGAGAAAGAGAGAGAAGGGGAGAGAGGGAGAGAGGGATGGAAAGTTAAGTTCTACTGGAGTCATCCTACAAAAGGGATTATGCCTCTCCAAGAAGTCATAGGTTGCCAAACAAAAAGCCAGAGTCAGGTATGGGATAACTCCCCTCAAAGTGTTCGTCAAAGAGACCTCTGAGATCCCACCCCCCAAACAGTAGAGGCTATCACCGTTTTCCTTGTGCCTACCAGAACTTGATGGCAAGAATGTATTATTAAAAACACCACACACATTGGTCACAAGACTTCGGGAAATCAGTTGTTACTGACCAGAAAGCTTTCTCCCTGATAGCTATAACTATCATAGCACCAGAAGATGCTACGAAGGCAGCTGGGGGAAAGTCCTCAGTAGTCTTACCCAGATGCAAATCCTGTGACCTTTAATAATGACTGGTGTAGCAAGGTACGCCAATAGACCCAATAGGGTAAAAATGTCACGGCAGTGACCAATTATCTGATCAGATTTAAGGCCTATTCTGTGGGAGGAAAATTAAGCCTGGTACTGAAAAATCTGTCCAGGAAGCTCACGGGGACCTGAGGGTCAACTTACTTCTATTATTAAACAGACATGGTATCAAACTGCCCTCTAAATTCATCTCTCTGTACCCACAGATCAGTAAAGCCCTCTGACCTCAATAGCTAAGTTTCTTTATTTAGTGGATGGTAGATAACTAAGAAACCCACAACTGGTCAAACTGCAGAAGACAGTTGATTGTGGCGTGAGTGCTCTGCCACAAGCCAGCTGGACTCCTATACTCACATCACACCCCTAAGGCTCAGGGACCACTGTGGAAGATGGAGCAGAGTGATGGTAAAGGCCAGAGGCTTGGGAAGGACCAGAGGGAGACAATGTCTTCTAGACCCAGCAGGACTTCTATACTCATGGATTCACAGCAGCTACAGTTACCTGCATAAGACTTGTACGGCCTGACAACCACTTCAATTCAGCTTCCAGGAACGCCACCGGAGCAAATTCCCTTCCCCGCAATATCCCCTACCTTTTCTTCCCCTCCCCCTTCCTTCCTCCATGATATTCTAGGCTCCAAAATGAATCTCCCCACCCCTCATTGCGTTTCCCAGCCTCCTCTGCCAAAGCTGGCAGGGTTCTTGGAAGACAGCTTCCAAGCTCTTCCCTCACCATCTCCTTCCAAAAAAGAAGGGCCTGGAGCTGTCCAGACTTGGGCTTGGGGAATGAGATGTCAGGCATGACAGTGAGGATCAGGCATCAGTAAGGACTAGGAGCTGGTGACTGTCCCCTGTTCCAATGACTTAAAAGCCAGCCAAACAAATGAGGGGGATGAGTGTTAGTCACGGTGATTTGCAACCATTCAGAAAGCTCAAGAGTCACACGAATGTGGAACAGGAAGTGTCTTGAGGTTTTTTTTTTTTTTTTTTTTTTTTTTTCAATTGAATGATGCATTTCATGAATCTGGAAGGCGCCATCTTCCGCTGCATATCATTGTTTTTTTTTAGCAAAGTTTGAAATTATGAACCAGAGGTTGTAGCTACTAGAAAATAGATAATTTCAACAATATGTATGAAATTGTAATGATCCAGCCAAAGGATGGGAAACTGGAGAAGAGAAAAGGTTGAATGGAAGGGACACAGGGCTTAGGGGCTTTCTAACAAATTCCATAAAAGGAGCAAGTGTTATTTCCTCTCCTGTCTGGGCACTGCTCCAGGGAGCGGGGATAGGGGGTGAGGCTCCTGGATCCTTTACTGGATGCTCCCTCCCTCTTGTCACAGCCTTCCTCTTTGCTTCTCAGCCTGATGGTTTGGAAGGAAACATGCTGCCATGGATGAGAGCATAGGAATGTCTGTCCATCAATGGCATCCCAAAGTAAACCAGCTAACCCTACTGCCTATCTCTTTAGAATTCCATCCCAAGATTGCAGGACACAGGACCAGAGCCATGGCACAGCAGTGCAGGGTGGGGTGATAAAGAATCACCTCTCCAAAGCTGTTTTCAGTCAGTGTTCACATGGAAGAGGGAAGGGGAGGTGTCTTAATTCATATAACATGTACAGCAGGGAAGGCCAAGCATGAGCTGAGTAGGGCAGCCCTTGAGCATGCCTGCTCCATCTCCCATCAGTGAGCAATACAGCATGGGGCATGTGGAACACCCTTGCTTTAATACATCACAGCTGTTTCTGCACACCTCCTTCTCGTTCCCCTTGGCTCAACCTTGTCAGGATAGAAGGAGCTCAGTGGATCAGTTGCCTGCGTTTGAACTGTTTGTATATTATGAAGGCCCGATTAGAACATCAGTCTCTGAAAAGAACTTCTTGGTCACTTAAAGGAACGGTCATTATGTAACGTCCCAAGAGCATATACAGAACACTGACAGGGAGGCCCCAGTGCCAGCAAAACATGCAGGGAGATTGTCAGCAACAAATGAAATCTTTGTGTGTGGGTGGTAGATAGACGCAGAAGTTTAAGGAAAAGATCCACAATCAAATCCAGGCTGGCCAGGGCTACATAGACAAAAACAAAATATGAATGTCTGATCTGAACAGAGCAGACACCTGAAAAATGAAAGGTCTCCTATACAACCAGTAACTATCACTGACCAGCTGTGGACATCACCTTTCCCTGCACTGAATCATCTTCAGGAGCCTTGAGAGAAGGCAGAAACCTAAGGTAACAGCAGCAGAGTAAATCCCAAGCCTTCTGGGATGGTAGCTGGTCCCTTCCAAGCATCCCCAACACCTGCCAACATCTGCATCTAAACACAGCTCATGTTGGGTCTGACGTGAAAAACCCCTTCTTCTCCTTTGTGTGACTCTGATTTTTCAGCTCCAAGATTATAAAAATAATGTATTATATAGTTGAGGGTTTCCCACCAGAGGAAATAAGAATGTTAACGGGGGTTGGGGGGAGGCCATTGAGACAGCTCGCTGGGTAAAAGCATTTGCCACTCAAGCCTCTAGGACCCATCTAGGGTCAATCTCTGGAATCCACATAAAGGAGGAAGTAAAGAACCAACTCTGCAATGCTGTTTCATGAACTCCAGAGGAGCAAGCTGTGACATGTGCACACACATAGGCACACGCGCATGCGCGTGCGCACACACACACACACACACACACACACACACACACACGCACATGCACAAATACACATTTTTTAAAATTAAAAAGTTGAAAAGAACTGAACGCTATTTTCATTTCTATCATCAGAATTTTAAGCAAACTCACACACTGCCTATGAGACACAAGTAGTTTTGTTTAAGAACATTTGCAAGGATTCAGTTAGCCACACCCTCCAGAGGAGAAATGGGAAATAACTGGCCCACCAGGAATATATCAAAGTCTTCTCATGCACTGTAAAGTGTTAACCTGGGGAAGAGCCTGTTAGGGAGCATTTTAAAGTATTTTTCATGGCGTGAATGCTACATCCTGGTCTGTTGATCCTCTCTTTCCTACTTCCATTCATAGACTTTATATTATTTATTTTTTTAAGTTATATATTTTAGCTGAACTTGAAGTGACATTTATTTTTAGGAGGTTGCCAACCTGGGTCAGAAGAGCCTTGGAAATGCGGCTCACAGCTGCATAGGCACTGAGAGCTTGATCGGCAGAAGCAAGAAGCCAACGAGACCAGCTTTCCAAAACATGGGGAGAAAGCGTCTTTTGCTGTCTTAGAAGAATAAAAGAAAGCAAAGGAGGAAGAGGAGGAGAGAAGAGGAAGAGGGGGAAGTGGGGGAGGAAGAGGAGAAGAAAAGAGGAGAAGAAGGAGGAGGAGGAGGGAGAGGGGGAAGAGGAAGAGGAAGAAGAGGAAGAGGAGGAAGAGGAAGAGGAAGAAAGAGGAGGAGGAGGAAAAGGAGGAGGAGGAGGAAGAAGAAGAAGAAGAAGAAGAAGAAGAAGAAGAAGAAGAAGAAGAAGAAGAAGAAGAAGAAGA
>JANHMN010000006.1:16904176-16928845 GCA_030674055.1 Rhabdomys pumilio | reverse complement strand
TCAACTTTCCACCTCTGTTAACTTCCCCGAAGGAACTTTTGGCCCAAAGCCCTTCTTCATGTTCCCAAGGCAGAGATGCTCAGAAGAAAACTGTCTGACTCCCCCTTGAAAGAGCTGAAGTCCTGGGGTGTCCTCTGTCCTCCACATTTTGGAGATTGTAGTGAAGGGGCTTGGGAAGCCTGTGTTTCCTGACACACAGATGCCTGGCTTTAGGCTTGGGAGAAATCAACCTTTCCCACATGAGGTCCAAGTACAGGCAGTGCTCTGTCTGGATTTCTGAACCCCATTCTAGTACAAACATGTTTGGCAATTAGTGCCCAAAGGCTCACCAGTGTTCTCTGCTTGGCAGCCAGCTCTGCTGTCACCACGGGTATTACCAGCTCAGGATTCCCACCACTTCCCCTTCATCCTCTGTTCTGTTCTCCTTTCCACTGAGATGTTATGTGGGCCTGAGCTGTAAGGGCTGAGCAGCAAGATGCCAGGGAGCTGTCAGTGTTTCTGCCAAAGGCAAGGGTCATGCTTCAGGCCCCTCCTTTGACTGGTGACAAAAAAAAATAGTCACTTCTTTCATTATTTGTTTGGTATTCAGAGGCAAGCCACAGAGCCAGTGGGTCCAGCCACAGATCATACTTGAAGGTGTGAAGACTGTGACAAACATCCCTGGAGTATGGCAAAGACTTCTACCTCCTCCCAGGGAGGAGGGAGGGAAAGAGGGGAGGAGGAAGGGAGGGAGGAGAGGGAGAGGAGGGAAGGGAAGGAAGGATTTTGCAAGTTTCCGATTCATTCCTTTTGTACAATCCAGACTTGTCTGACTGGGGACAAACAGTAGCCCATGGACAAACAGGTCATCCCACTGAACCCTTCCTGTTTTAAAGTTTTTCATACTGGTTTCCATATGCAAGACCTTTCCCCTTACTGTATCACTTCCTACTGACCAAGGAGGACTTTCTATATGAAACTTAAGGTACAGAAATGACTTTCAAGAGGTCCCAGAAATAAGCATGCCTAAGAGCACCCTTTATCCTATACAATAGGCATCCTTTATCCTGTACAATGAACATCTGGACTCGGGTCTAATGATGAAATTCATTTGGCTTGCATGCACATGTCACACAGACAGCCTAAAGGTCACATAGTAAAACCTCTCCAGGGCACCAGTGCTCAGAAACCTGTCATTCATCAGTGGAATTTTCCACTTATGTCAGGCTGGTGCTCAGAAAGTTCCAGATTGTGCAGCATTTCACATTTGAGGGTTTGGAATGCAGGGAGGCTCAGCTTATACTGATTTCCACCTCTACGTGCCAACCCCCTCCCCACCCTGCTCAAGTCCTAAACTGATTCCAGGGAGACCTGTTGAAACCCCTGAGCATTCTAGGGGTTTCTGACGCCACAGGTGAGAACCTGCCAGTAAAAGCCTGCTTCCTCCTGTTCCTGATGCTGAGAGAAGGTCTGACAACAGAGAGAATATCTTCTTAAGGAGTCTGAAATTAAATCTTCATGAATTTATTATGTTACCTGCACATCTCAGGTGAAGCATCGCTTTCCCTAAATCATGAGTGGGTTATATTTGTAAAGAACCCTTTAATATTTTCCTCTATTCCTCTGATATTCTAAGAGTGACAGAGATAGAGCAGAAAATAAATCAGAAACATCAATGAGTAACATTTGTCTTAGGGAAAGAAAATAAAAGAAACGATCAATGAATTACACATGTCTACAATGTCTACAAATTACACATGTACACACACACACACACACACATTCAACTTCTGGTCCCAAGAGTGCAAGTTTTTGTGTGGGAACGATTTTAATTTGCATTCTCTGTTAGACCAAGCAAATTTGTGGGTATGCTGTAATTTTTGGGGGTGGGGGTGGGGCTAATCCTCCATTTTGACCATGACTGCTACTTATATGCTGCTTCACTGTGCATACTGATAATACAGTAATTAATGTACCTGCGTGAAATTGAAGATCGTCAAGATTTCTGCTAAGATCTCACTGATCTCTCCAGACCCCACACCCCACCCTCAGCATGCTGGGTTTTCCCTTGCTGGGGAGGAACCAGGGAATGAGTAACTTGCAAGGGCACCTTAGGTGGTTCCCCCACCTACAGACCATGAGGCATCGTGTGCATTTTGAAAAGAAATGCACAATATTGCCGCTGCACCCACGACACACACACACACACACACACACACACACACACACACACACACGAGCAACTCTCTGAACATCTTTCTTATATAAAACCCAGTAATACTCCCCGAGAAGATACTATTTTTTTTTCTTCTGACCTATCGAAGAGATAGCTTTGTTAAACTGAATTTATAGAGCCTGCATTCAATGTTTATAGGTCATAAGAAAGAGGTTGGCACCTACTCTGAGGTCCAGAACTTGAGTAAAGACACTCATCCTTCAGTCTTTAAACGGTAAACATGGAAGTACCAGACCAAGGCAAAACATGGATCACAAGACAGTGGTATTTAATTTCTCAAATTATATTTAAAGCAGGAAGAATTAATATTTTTTACCATACATTTGCTTATTGCCCTTCTTGTACACATAAACTTTTTGTTCATTTTGTTTTTAGATAGAGTCTCGCTACCCAGCCCAGGCAGGCCTGGGATTTGAATACTGGAATTCATAGATCAGGCTGGCCTGCAACCCTCTGAGCAATCCCAGCCTTTGCCTTCTGAGTCCTAGGAATAAAGATATGTGCCACAGCAGCTGGTACACAAGGTAGAACATTTCCCAGGACCAAACATAAATCTAAGTAATGTATGTAGTTTCATATACTTAAGATATTAATAGATTAAATATTCTCTTGGACAATTGTATTTAAGACATTGTGACTAGTCTCACTCCACACAACTTTCTCTCATCTTCCTCTACCTCCGTCAATACTCTGTCCCCCTACAGATTCTTTTTCTAGTCTTCATGTCCATTTGCTTTGCTTTGTAGTATACAGTATTTAACCAAGACCATCTGTGAGACAAGAAATACATTGGCGCTCAGTGGGCTCACTTGTGGGTACACATTCTGATGACAATGATGCCCCTGTCTCCCAGTCCAGTCGGTAGTTACCCTTTCAGCAGGGCTTCCCAATCCATGGCTGACTGTTGACAGGGCCAGTCTTGTGCAAGACCATCTAGAATATCCAGATGTATATGTTTATGTTATTAAAATGATTGGGGTGTTTTAAAGTATTTTTTGAGTTATTTTTTTGAAAGAGAAAATTGGTCAAATGGTAATTTAACGTCTTAAAAGTCATAAAATTTCCTAGAACTCAAAGACAGAAATAGCAACTCAATCATTGCATGTGAAATATAAGCCAGGATTGGCAGAATTGAGACATATAGGGAGGCCCTCTGTGTCCCATAACCATGGTTACAATGTTGACATTGGAGCGATTTGAAAATCAGCACTGATAGTCCTTCTGCACTTGATAATCAGCTCCTTAAGGGAGGATTTTGTGTTAGCTTTTGCTTGTCTGTTTTTGATTTTTTTGCTTTATTTGACTTATTTTTAACATGTTTTTAATTGAGATAGAATTATATTACTTCCCCTCCCCCACTTCCCCCCAGCCCTTCCCAAGTAACTCAGTTTATGTGTATGAATGTTTTACCGGCATGTATGTATGTGTATCACACGCATGCACTCGCAGAGATCAGAAGGTATTGGATCCCCTAGAACTGGAATCACAGGCAGCTGGGAGCCATTCCTCAAGTTCTGGGAATCAAACCCCTGTCCTTTGCAAGAGCAACAAGTCTTCTTAACCACTAAGCCATCTCCCTCTTCCTGAACTTTCCATGTTTAAAATAATCCTCCACACATGCATCTAAATTCCCACAAGACATGAAAATTCCAAACAATTACGTGAATGACACTGACTCTGTTTCTCCACACTGAGTCTTTCAGGGAAGAGTGGTACAGAGCAACATATCTCCAGAAATACCTTGTCACAGAAAATATATAATCACACTAAAACTTAGGAGTCTAAGAAAAGCAGCCGGTTTCTGTCGGTGTCTCTGTGGCTTCTCATAGATTTGCATGTGGACGCCAGGCACCAAACTTGGATGTCACTCCTCAAAAGCCAGCCCCCTTGTCTTTGTGAGACAGGGTTTTTTTCACTGAACTTGTAGCTCACCACACAGATGGCCCTGGGAATCCTTTCTCTGCCTACCCAAGTGCTATGATTTGAAGTGTGTACTACCGCACCTGGCTTTTCTATATCAGTTCTGGAGATCAAACTCGGACCCTCACACCTGAGTTGCATAGAATGAATGTTTCAAACTGAGCTTTCTCCGAACCCAACAGAGACCATTTCAAATCTGGTAATGCACCACAAATTACTAGGTCACCCTGCAGCAGCTATTGTATTAAGACCAGTAAGAAAGGCACCCCTCAACAGTATGATAGATTACCCATAATTCTGGTTGTGCAGTTATTCACCTCAGAGGGGGTCTACCTCAAAGGCCTGTAACAAACATCACCAGGGTTATCTTGAAATAAGACAGTAACACAAGGGATTACTTAGAACATCCCACGCAGAGTTCCCTGACCTAAGAGCCACTAAATATTATACTCTTAACTAGAAACAGAAAAAATTTAAATAAATATGCTTGGTTGAGGAGCCAAGTTTTTCACGAAGCAGGAAGGAAAGGATGTATTGTTTGGAAGACTTTTTTAAAATGTCCTACAAATAGTCAAAGACAATCACTATAGATATTTTTAAAAACAGAGTTGGTTTTTTTTTTTTTAAAGATATAAATAAAGTCACTCAAATAAACAAGAAATAGTTACTGAGAAACTCCTGTGTGGCCTGGGTGAGGTTTCTTAGTCTCACGAACTTTCTGTATATTTACAAAAGTATTTAACGTCACAAAGTGTTTCAATAAATAATGCAGTCTCCCAAAATGCCCACGGTGCTGTAATTCCGTCTAGCTTCTCTGATACTCTAAACCTTCTGTAGGACACAGGCTTAACTTGAACAATCAGGGTGTGCTCCCTGGCTGGCTGGGAGGAACCATGATGGATTCAAATCCTGAAAAGAGATGCACCACGCTATTGGCATAGAATTACAATGAGGAAACCAAGCTGCCTGCTATATGAGAAACATTCATTCAATGAATAGACCATCTCAGCTGAGGAACATTTTCCCCAGGCCTCCAAAATTAAACTTTATTTTCATTTTTTTTTAAAGAACATGTGTAAATGTGTGTGCTCATGCGGGCACACATTCTCTGTGTCTCTGTGTCTCTGTGTCTCTGTGTCTCTGTCTCTGTCTCTCTCTGTCTCTGTCTCTCTCTCTCTTTCTCAGGTGTACAGGTCAAGTGTGTATGTGCAGGTATGCATGCCTGTGGAGATTAAACATTGACATCCGTGGAATTCCTAGATGGCTCTCCCATCCTATTCTTTAGGCTAGGATCTCGAAGTTGGAAGCCCAATCTCCCATACATCTGCTCTAACTAACCAGCTTGCTCCAGGGACACCCCCCCACCCCACTTTCCAAGCTTTGGAATTACCAGCAGGCTGCTCACTCATCAGGTGTGTGTGGGTCTGGGTGTCAGAGCACTGGCCCTCAGGCTCAGAGCCAGCACACTGTAGCCATTCTGCTATTTGTCCCCTACCCCCCACCCCCCAGAGTCGCTATTTGCATAATGAGAGAATTTTCACAAGGTTCTACGCTGAGTGACACAGTGGTGACAAGATGAGGACTCTGGAATGCTCACGCATCTCCTAGTACCCATGCACACATATCTGGAACTTACAGCTGCAATTTAAAATATATTAAGAGTCAGGGAAAATGTTCTTGAGAGGTCTATGACATTGCTGACATTGCTTCCAGGGACAAGTTTGATATTCATTAGCATGAAATAAAGCAACATACGTGTAGAAAAGGAACTCAAAGATTTATGTAGAGACACTAAATTCAAAGGCGATTATAAAAAATGAACTCAGAAACGGCATGCAAAGAGAAAGTAAAAGACAATGACTCTATGAATCAGCATTTTTCTACAAGCAGCCTAAAATAAAAGGAAAAAAAAAAGCATCCAATCATATACACAGAGAAATGCAAACATACTCATACATACACATACAGGCTCCATAACGAATGAAGACAAAATACAGACAAGTTAATCTATGTTTTTATATGTAAACTTTAAATGGCTTCTGTGATCTTTTAGCCTACCTAACTATTCCTTACAGAAGTTCCTCAAAGCTCTGGGAAATCATTACTGTTGTCCTGGCAACCAAGACACAAACACAAACACACACACACACACACACACACACACACACACACACACACACACTGCAGGAAGCCTCATCAAACAGAATGCAAGTTAGAGAAAAATCTCAGAAGGCTACTTTTAATATAATCATGTTTTTTTCTATCCCAGGACAAGGTCTGGAGCCAGTGCCTGGAAACAGTTCAAAGGAGCTCCTGAGATTTATGCATCACTAAATTCCTGAATTACCTAAAACCGAGGAGTTACTGTAGGCATGCATTATGTAGGGCATCTTAAAAGGTGACTGCTGGTAGGTATGGCCAGTGAGATAGAGTGGTGAACTTCCAGAGCTCTAAGAGATGCCTTCTCGGGCTTTGCTTAATAAAATAAGTCTCTAGTTGAACAGACAGCCAGGGACTGGTGCAATGTTTTTGTTACTTCCTGCTATGACTGGCACACACTAACTACCAGGAAATAAGAAATAGTTCTGACAGCTCTGAGGTCACGGGAGGAAAATGAGAGAGAGTTACACTCAGCTCCAGTGTTCAAGGCTCCTAGTCAGGGGTCTCCAGGCCAGTAGCTCACAAGACTCCTGACTTGGGCCTTCTCTGCAGCATGGTTTACCAGCTTTTCACAAGCTATGACATCTTACTGGTGAGATACAGTCACATAGCTATGGCTCAACACAATTTTGCAAATGACATAAAGGTGACAGCAAACTAGGGAGTACTTCCTTTGCCACAAGGAATTCTGGGTGATATCCAATCTGCTTTCTTCCTGTTTACAGGAGAACCACCTAACCTAAAGAGCAACAATGTTCTTGTTTCCATTTTTGTTTTGTTTTGTTTTTACATAAAACCTCTAGTTTTTCCTTTAGTGTGTTACCCACTATAGAAAAGGGAGATCAAATGCATGAACAAACAAAGTCCCATCATTCTGGAGTCCCAAGGAGCATTATGGAGAAGGGGGCTTCCATTTTGTTTTTGTTTTTTCCTTCTAAGTATTGTCTGTGCTCTAACTGAGGGAACTCTGGGAGAGGACCATTGTCAGGAGGGCAACTGGGGCCTGCCATGTGTGACTCCTCAGCAGCCCGACCTTCTGTGGTCTACGTGGCCAGTATTATCCTTTCTCTACTTAGAGACTAGATACAGGTGATCCAGGTATTCATGTGCCAAACAAGCTAACATTAAAGCTCTAAAGCCCGCACAGGTCTCTCCCCCTGGTTTTCCAGTCTTTACAGGTAAGTCCTCTCTTGCAGAGCTGAGAATGGCTGCAGTGTTAGAGCACCCAGCACACGGACAGTGAGCTCTAACCCACAGGGAGAAGACAATTGGAAAAACACATCACCAAATTTCCTGCCAATATATATTTCCATTTATCAAAAGGAAAAGGCCCAAGTTCAAGTGTTCAGGAGTATATGAATCAGAGACCCTTAGCCCTGGCAGTGCCCTTGTGTCATCTCTCTATTCCACTTCTTTGACTGATACTGAGAAAATGGAGGGAGAGAGACTGAGAATGACCTGCCAAGTCATACATAGCTATTCACCCATCGCAATTAAGTCAGTGTCCCCAAAATGAGACCTGTCTACCAATGGGGCACATGCTCTCTCTGAGCCCCTTCAGAAATCATGTCAGTGTACTTCAAATATCTCAACTGTGTGTGTGTGTGTGTGTGTGTGTGTGTGTGTGCACATGCACACGCACACGCAAGTATATGTGCATAGGCAAATATTCTATGCCCCACTGACCTTAGATCATTCTAGAAAAGGATTGGGAAATACCAGCTGAATTCTGAAAAGGGAGGAGCAGATAAAAGAAAATGGGGAGATAAGAGTCACCAAACACCTCTGTGTCTACAATCGCTACTGGGCCTTTGCCCCATCAATTACCTACTTGTTTTTATTTATTTGTTTCATAGTACAGTCTCGAGCCCAGGGCCTCTCATGCGAGCCACGTGTTACCAGGAGTTAGAGCCCTAGCAGACCCCTATTGTTCTGAAATGTATGAAGGAGCCTGATGCAGCCTCCATGTACTGTGCTGGCAAGTGTGGATTTTCCTCTTAGAATTTTATTCTAGATATCAAGGTATGTTCCTTTATAACAAGGTCCCAACTGGTCATTCACTCCTGTCATTAATGCCACCCTATGATACTGGTGGGTTCCTTTCCCTCGAGGGACCTCAGTCTTTTTGTTCCCATAATCTGCAAACCCTGGAATACCATGAAGCACACTCAGCAGGTGAGGATTGAGAGGAAATGTATATAGTTTAGAAATGTTTATACTGCTCTGGGCAAGATGGTTCAATAGATCCCTGGCAAACAACAGTGTAGCCTTCAGGTCTCTCATGGTAGGACAGAATTAACTATCTACCAAGTTATCCTCTGACTCTACACATGCCTGCACACACAAATGCAATTTTTTAATTATAAAAAGTAATGCATATACAGTATACTTTTCTGTGAGGTAAAAATGAAAAAAAAAAAGACCTATTTAAAATTTGCATAAATTATAAATGAACACCGCAAGCCATGTAAGGCTGTAAAGCATCCTCGAAACAGTTATTATCAACGCCGTCTACAACAGAGGAGCCATTGGCTAAGCTAAGGGTTTCTAGTTTCTAAAGCATTTATAGCCCAAGGCATGACGTTCAGAAAGTATCTTTAAGGATGATAAAGGATCATGGGGAAGATGTCCCGAAGAAATAAGTTTAAAGACAAAACAGAGGGTGAAGAAATGGTTTGGTTGGTATGGTGCTTGCTGTGCATGCAAGAAGACCTGCATTTGATTCTTGGTACCGTGTAAAAGGGCAGGCATGGGTATGTGTATGTGTAATCACAGGGCTGGAGAGGCAGATACTGCTAGGTTGCTGGGTCTCACTAGCCAGCCAGCCAAATCAACTGATACACCTTAAGTTCCAGTGAGACAGACAGTCTCATAAAATGAAGTCGATAGATCCTGAGACCACCATACTCAAGGTTGACTTCTGGTCTCCATACATGTACTTACACACACCTGCACACATGTGACCATATATGCATAGTCATACCAACACATACACGCACACACAGAGAGAGAGAGAGAGAGACAGACAGACAGACAGACAGACAGACAGAATAAATGGAAGCTTTATGCATTCAGAATACCAGAGGCCATTGTGTGCTCTATAGTCTGAAAACCTGTGTCTCTCTAACATGTGCCTTAAGCTTTGAACTCACAAGGTGACTGCATGGGAGGCAACAACCTTTCAGGGCTGGTCAGATAATAAGGTGGAGCCCTGACAAGAAGCACCAGCAAGTCCAGTGAGAAAGATCCGTCTATAAAATAGAGAATGAGTCCTCATCAGACACCGCATCTTCTGGTGCTTCATCCTGGGTTCTCAGCTTTCAGAACGGAGGGCAGTAAATTTCTGTTTGGCCGCTGTCCAGTCCATGGCATCTTGTTACTGTAGCCCAAATGGACTGAGAAAGCATGACACCAATGGACTCTATGCGATTTACCTCGGTAGTGTTGAACTGATGGAAATCCACTTTAGTCTTCCTGCTTTTAAACGCAAACCCGTTTTAACAGAAACAGTGTAGTTAAGACTTAACAGGATGGACACTGGAGAAATGGCTGAGCAGTTAACAGCTCCTAATGCTCTCATGCAGGACCTGAGTTCAGTTCCCAGGACTCACACAACAGTTCACATCAGGAACTCCAGTCTTGGGGAGACCCAGGACCCCCTTCTAGCCACCTCGGGGAACTACGTGCACAAAGCTAAAACACTCATATGCACAAAATGAAAAATAAAAATTTTTAAATTTTACTCTTACAGCTATCAGTTTGGATGACTGCTCTCAGTTTACACATAACTTGGTAACTGCTTAATGAGACACAATCTCAGCAGATGAGTATAGGGAGGATTGATAATGTTATAAAAAATGTAATTATCAGACTTTCCCATTTTGCAGCAGCAGGCCCTTTCGCCATGTAAGGAGAACCCGTGAGAAGATGCCGTGTATGAACAATTGACATAATGCCCATACATTCGTTAAATGGATGCAGATACCTAATTGTTGGAATGTTTTCTAGTAACATTATTCACTATGAATGTGTAATATCAATACAAACAGTAGTGGTAGCAACTTCTTTAAAAACTAAAGGCTGTGACACCTCACTGTATGAGGGACTTGGTATGGGGTTCACCACATTTTCACCAAAACACTAGTCTCTCAACTGTATCTCTATCTTCTTTATGTATTGTTGTATCTGAGATATGGAGACTGAGGCTCAGGGGGATGAGTAATGGATCTAAGATCTCAAATCGAAACCTCCAAGTTGCACGAGTCAGACAAAATGATCACAGACAGAAAGACCTTTGTAGATAGGAAGCTGTCTGCAGACACATCTTTCTCAATCTGTTTAATGTATGTGTCTACACAGGGCAGCCCTGTGCTCCTCCGTCAAGAGTGAAGGCCTTGGGTCCTGATGTCCTGAGCTCATACTGGAGCTTTGCCACTCACTAAGGCATGCCTCAGTGTCCCCATCCTTACACACAAAGCCATAAGAACTGGAAACAATCCACTCAGAGAGCAGCTGTGAGGACCAAGTCTCTGTCTACAGCCCAAAGCACACAATGTGTGTTGATAAACTTCACAACACCAAACTAACAAAACCCCACCCGATTTGGAGTTCAGTGGTCTCTGTCATTTGTTACGTAACTTAGGCAAGTGACCTAAAGTTTCTACTTCACTTCCTCCCCAGGAAAGAAATAATAGAAAATGTTGCAGGTGAAAGTGTTTCTCAGACTAAAGAGGACCACGTAGTACAGCTGACATGAATTACCAACAGTCTTGCTAAGCCAAAGTTTCCTGTGTTCCATTCTCTGCCAACTGATAGCTTAACATGGACCCTCAGTCCTGACTGGACCCCCTGTAATAATTGACCAAATGTCTAGTCACTCAGGACTCCATCAAACAGAACACTGTTCGCTCCATCCTCCTGCACACACCCACCTCTAGAAGATAATTGATGTTCGCCGTGACCCCGAAGCACTCTGAGACTCTGAAGTACCTTCAGGGAAATATTAAATTATGTTCAGCCCAGTTTATGAAGAAGTGTATTTAATTATACTGAGATTCTTTGAGAATGCATGACCCAGGAAAAGCACAAAGAGGAAGTCATATGCTGTCTAGAAATCTGAAGCCTCGCCTCACTGGCCTCCCCCCAGTCACCTTTGTCAGAGTTAAGTAAAAAAGACAGCCAACCCAAGAACAGGAGATGTGGGGATCCAACCCACCACTTACACAAGTCAAGAAGGTTGCCCTGCAGAACTTTTAAAAACTACTCTTATGGAGAAGTAATAAAGTCAAAACACTGAGAGCGTGAAAATGTCAAATACTGCAAGACACCTATAGAAAAAAAGCCAGATTCAGAAAGGTAAATACTGTATGTCTTGTCTTGTATATAGAATCTAGAGACAGACAGGGACACTAAAGCGCAGACGACAGATGTTCAACCATAGATGAGACATCTGTCACGCCTCCTCCCCTTCAAGGGTCAGGAAATATCTTGAACGATTGGAAGGAAAGAGTGTAAGAGCCAGAGAGGTCAGGGGGAACCTGAGGAAAGTAGTGTTCTCTGAACATAAAGGACCAATATGCTCATTAAGTCACCGAAGCTTTGATTGCCCACACAACACCTGCACAGGACCAAACCAGTCAGCACTGGCATGACTCATCAGTCCCTACCTGCCTAGCTGAGGAAATAATGACAGTGGCCAGCTGCTAAGGGGGTGGGGGACAGCCATTTTTTGTTAGGATCATGGTGTCTGATGGGTGGACCACGCCCTAGTGGATGGTCCCATACTCACATGCATATAGGCAGCAATAGTCTGACCTAGTGGGTTATTTAAAAGGGGGTCTTATGAGATTACTCAGCTGCTTAAAGTGTTTACCAAACCCGAGGTCTTGAGTTGGGACCCCAGAACTGTCGGGAAGAGAGAACTGGTTGAGTTTTGAGCTCTACAGACTTAATGTGATGCAGGCACATACACAGCAGCAGACAACAAACAAATGTAAAAGAAAAATTAGGATAGGAAGCTGGGGAATGGGCCCAGGCAGGGTTGGGTGTATGGGCGTGACCATGATGGAAATATATCATATACATGTACAACTTTAAAAAACAAAAACCATGGTATTTTAAAAAGGGAAGTGTCCTGGTGAACAACGTAAGAATCAGGGAATGGAAGAGAGGCTTAGAGAGAAAGAGAGCTGATCATGATCAAAGCGTGTACTATACATACATAGAAATGTCATGAGATGTATTATTTAGTACGACTCACACATATCAATAAAGTAGAAACAACATGTAAAGGTGGCAACATGCTCCAAGTAAGAATTATCTCTAACGTTGATAATGCATCTGGAAGTTTGAACGAGAAATAACCTAGATACATCGCTGAGGACCGTCTTACTGATACTTGAAAGAATTAAAAACAGATGCTAATTTTATGTTCCTTCGAGTGGAAAACCACCACTGGGTTTACTACGTAAGTTTCCATCCTATTTTAAAGAATTATGTAGATACAGGTAAAGAATACAATATGTAAAGAGTCACACTATATTAAGGCTGAAAAGTTTGGCTCTTTGCCTTTGTTTAAATTATCTCAAAGAAGTTAAATTATCTGTATTCATTTTTTAAACATCCCACCAGGGGACATAGGAGTTCAGGGGACAACCTCAGATGTCTGTTCTTACCTTCTGCCTGGTTGAGACTACTCCGAACACCAGGCTAGCCCATCCAACTTCTGGAGATTCTCCTACCTCCACCTCCTAACTTACTGTATGAGTGCTCTGATTACAGGTACAGACTACTGTGCCTGGCTTTGGGTTCTATGGGGTGTTTTCCTTACTGAACCACCTCCTCCCCAACCCCCAGCCTTCTATAGTATATCTTCCAGTTAAAAACTGTGACACAATAGCAATCCTAATCAGGACAGTGTTAGGAGAGACAAGAATTGCCGCCATTGCAGACTTCTTGCAGCTTGCAGACCCTGGTACCAGGCTCCTTCCACCCCTGCTTATGTGTCCTGAGTGACAGCGCTTCCATTAACAGATCATCATCCTTTTCAGTTTTGAGACAGTCCTGACTGATAGAATATTTTTTTCCTCAAATGAAATCTTACCCTAATTATAGTTAGCTTACCTCCTTCGTTCTCAAATGGGTCCTTTGGGACCAATTTTATAACTGACTTCATGTCCCATCAGGGATTTTGAGGGTATCTCTCATTTTATTACATGGCAATCCACTTCCACTCACGTTTTTCACTGTTAGTCCCCAAACCACAATGACTGCTCTTTATAGCGATCCCCTAGTATCTGCTGAAGTAGCTCGTGGGGGGGGGGGGGGGGGGGGCTGGCTTCATGGACAGTAAAGTAGGCATAGTCCTAAGGTTATGAAAGATTTTTTTGGATTTCAGCTATAAAATGTAATTTCTATGAGATTTATAATCTTAGTTTCAAAGGGCAGAATCTTTAGAATCTTTCTGAAAAGAATTAATTTACAAGTCACTTCTTCGTATATCTGCGTGTGCATAGGGGTGCTTTTTATAAACCTTGAGCTTTAGTTTATCAGCCCATTTTCCACCAGTCTTTTGAGCCAAGTGTTTGGTATGTGCACAAAATCTCCCCAGCTCTTCCTCCTTGGCTAAAGCATGCGGCAATAGCAAGCCAGGACTCATTCTACTACATCAGCATGTCTGCTGCTTCCGGGGATAGGCAGAGCAGACGAGAAAGGTCCCTGACTTCCCAGAGTCACGGGCTCTGCCTCCCACAAGACATGTAGGGGCAATTCTAGACTTCCAGGCCCAACTTGGGAATAAGAAAGTTCTGAAACTTCTACTTCCTTAACAACCTTCCTCTTGTCTTTGCTGTATAAATACCAAAGTCCCATCTGTAAAATGGTTTATCGGTTGGGCATGGTGAAACGACAAGCCAAGCATAAATTTATTTGTATTATTTTCTCTACTGCCTAGTTGGGCTATTGCTAATTTTTAAGATGCTGTACACACTGAAAGCCCTTACTTTCTATATTTGCATCCAAATTAATCTCAGAAAGTTCTTCCTCAGATGTCTCACTCTCCACTACCCAGAGCATGGCCAGGAAGGCCAGGGACAACACGAAGAGGTGAGGAAGATGAGAAATTAGAACTCATGTGTAGGGTTCAGCCTCGTTGTGGTTTTGTAACTTTGCCTATTTGTCTTAGTTTCCTTTATGTTTACAGATACTAGGCAGGTACAGAAGGACCCTCATGCCCTGCAAGCAAAGAAAGTGGACATCAGAAGTATGACGGCATCAAAAGGATTGAATTTCTGAGACTCAACAGTTCTGATAGGTCAGTACCAAGAAGTCACAGAGACAGTAGTGGCTGTTACTGAAAGAATATACTATGCTCTATTCCACTTAATAAAGGGGAAATCACATCTTATAACTATTTCTGTCCAAATATGTTGAGGGTTTTTTTTTTAATTCCTTTTGTAATAATATCAGCATTGGTTTTGTTTAAATATTCTGAGTAATTCAAGTATGGTGGATCAATCCCAGAACTTGGAAGATGAAGGCAGGAAGCTCAGGAGCTCTAGATCAGCCTAGGCTACATGAAAACTTGCCCCAGTAAAGTAAGTCTGAGTGTTCTAAGAATGACATGACCATCTATGCCTGGGATGTAACTGAGTGGTGGAGTGTTTGTCTACCTTGCATGTGACCCTAGGTCCAATCACTAATACTGGAGGGAAAGTGTGAATATACTCTCTGAAGCCAGTTAACCTCAAATATATTTAGAATTAAATACTGAACACTTTCCTAGGGTTATTGGTGGGGAAAGAGTGAAATACAATTAAGGAGACCTCAGGAATGAAGACTTGAATAGAATTTACCCTCTGACCTATTGGCCAGGGGTCTGTTGCCCATAAGGCTCTGGTGAACACAGAATTTCTTCCTCTGCCTCAAAGACCAGTTTGCCTTCTTGTTTCCAAAGAAAAGATAACAAAGAAGAAAAAACCAAAATGAACAAACAAAAACTAGGGACAGGATTTATGTTGTGCTTTTAAAATCTTCCATTCTCAAATACCCATGCTTTGGGGACATGGTACTTCTAACAGTTTAAGGGGAATCTGGAAAAGTCTGGTTACAGCTATAGACCACCATGACACCCCCCCATGCCCCAGCACTATCATGTAAAGAAGAAACACCTCTGTGGAACAGCCCACAGTGGGACCCAGAGTTCCTCCAAAGAAGAGGCAGATGCACCAACATCCTGGTCTACAATGACTGCCTGACTGTCTGGAACTTCTCCAATTGTAAAAGAGATTGGACTTATTGCAAGTCCAAATCCAGCTCATTTTGGGCTAGCCTGGTCCCTTGAATAGCCATTTATTGTCCATTTCTCTGTGCAACTTAATATCCTATGACTATTAGGTTCTTTGGGATGTATGAACCGTAGCTGCCACTAACCCAGAAGGGAGAGATATGTCATCAGGTAGCCTCTGAGGTCTACTACAGAAACGTCTAGCTTTGTTGTAACCTGCCTGCCTGGTGGTTCTGCCAGTGTTTTTGAAAAGCATCTTGACTTAGGACTTTTCTTGTTATTTTACTATAAAACATGTATCTTGTTGGGACATAGAATTAGAGGTAACTTACATCTGTCTTCCTTGGCCATCCTCTTACTAATATCCTCTTATTCCTATGAGGTGTGAGCTGTATTTTTGGCATTGGTGATAATATCTGTGTCAACAGAACTAAGACACCTGTTGGTGTGGGTTAAATACATTTCAGTAAGGGCCCAAAATTGAGCTCATCTTGCTTTTGATTATGAACTGGGATAGTTCCCTAGCCAATTAGCACATTGACTTAAAGATGAAAAGTTCTATATATGAACAAATAAGATTGTTGTTGCCAACTTCTGATTCCTCCTTGTGCTTCCTCTCACCGGCCATTTGGGGTGTGTGTGTGTGTGTGTGTGTGTGTGTGTGTGTGTGTGGTCTTGCTACATTGTCCAGCGGGTCCTAGATCATATTGGATCAGTTTCTGGAAGGCTGGAATAACAGGCATGTGTCACCAGGCCATCTCAATCTCTACTTCTCTGAATTCCTGTTTATGCTTTTGCCCTTGAATTTATCAAAGTTCATTCTCTGGTCTTTTCTCCCCATTAAATCCCGTTTCTTGGGGGAAGCTATTTAAACTATGTTGTTGGGGATGGGGACACAGGTTAATGATGGAATACTTGCCTGGTACGTGTGAGGCCTGAGTTTCAATTCTCAGTATGGCAAAAAATAAATACATAAGTTAGATTGCAGAGCTGATTCTGCTCTCACCAAACTGTTCTCTTCTCTTCGGTACAAATATAAAAATATAAAAGAAGAGAAACAGCTTGCTTCAGTTTTCCATTTCCGAAACTCTTATTTGAGATGTTTTATTTGCCCATGGTTTGTTTCCTTTCCCCCAAATTTCTCATAAAAGGGACAATACTCTCACTAGGCTTAATGTTAAAATGTTTTACATTTAATTATTTGGTCTTCTTCTTTCTAGCTAAATAGCCAACACGCCTTCCCTAAAGGATCAAACATGTCTGCCTTCCAAAAATACTTAATGCTTCTCTGAAAGGCAAATATAGATTAAACAGCATTAAGTAAGCCTCCTTGTAATGGCCAAATACAAATAAATAATAAAGTTTCCGTAACCAATGGGAGATAGAGACTGTTCTCACCAATCTAGTGCCATACCACCTCTCTTCTCCATTGAAGGAACAGACCCACCCACATGCACAAAGCAAAGCTCTGCCCCAGGAAGCTGAACAAGGGCACACCTCCCGAGACTGCTGACTCGCCATTCTGCACACACCTCTCATCAACAATGTTTTCCTGTTGCTGGAAGCACCAGGAGCCTGTCTGTGTCTGTTCCACTCACCCCTACCAGAGGCACAGCAAGAGATGACAGAGAAAACTGGGCAGGGAGAAGCTTGGTAACCAGTCCTGGGTCTCACAGGTTAACTTTTCACCTGCACTGCAAATTAACCATGCTTCCTATTGCTTTCGAGAGCAGCACCTGAAGATCCTTCAAGTCCAAACACATCACTCTATCATTAGTGACGCTGCTGAGGAAGGGCTTCACTGGTATCTGGCTGTCATCCATCACGGGAAGAGGCTGCCGGTCCTGGTGTTAAGTACCAAACCCCCCAAGCCTCCCACCCTCACTCCCTATGCCCAGTTTCTGATGCTTCATTGTCCTCAGCTCATACTGAACTTGGCGTTAGAATTTCCATCAACAAATAACCCTGTCTAGGAAGTGGCTCAGAACATCTTAGCTACGGGCATCTACTCGGCAGTGATGTGTGCACGCTGTACTTTACACAGCAACTGTGTTTAGCTTAGGAATTCTTTGTGCTTTTTGAGACATAAGAAAACTTAAGTCAAAATACTAAATTTTCAAGGCACATTGATCTCTTAAAGAATTCCAGTTATTTTTCAAAGATCTCCATTAAAGCTATAGACCTGTCCAGGGCATGCTTGAATGAGGACATGGACAACATGAATTAGACTCCTCATGTTTTCCTTTTGTGGGTTGGGGTGATGGGGAACAGGGTGGGAGGGTGGACCTGGGAGGAAAGCGAGGTGAATGCAATCAGGGTTCATCGTACGAAATTCCCAAATAATTAATAAAAATACTGTGATAGAAGAGAAAAAGAAAAGAATTGTCCGATAAAGAGACATCAAATTAGGCATCCAGAGAGCGAATGTTCATCCTTATCCATCCAACATGGGGCCTGTGAGCTGTAGGGTTTGTTACTTACTGTGCCTCAGATTTCTCACTGGTAAAATCAGAGTATTCCATGATATCATAGATTGGCAGTTCTCAGATCTTAAAGAGGTCACTTTGACTAGTTCTTATTATATTATATCAACTGATGGTTAGTTAATATAGAAACTTGTGATTTGTCAAAGTGCAGAGAGTAAAGTTTGAGTGGCGTGTTCAGTCACAAATGGGAATGTCTTTATCACAGTCCTGCCCACAAGGCTCAGGGGCCATCATGGAAAAGCCGGAGGTCAGGTTGGACAGGAGTCAGGTAATGTCATCAGGATGTACAAGATGGCTGCCACAGCGAGCTCATGGCAGCTGTGCTTGCCTGCTCAGCATCAACACAAGATCAAGCGATCCAACATCTCAACATGGAAGGGAAGCGGTGTTTGGCGCACCTAGCCCTAACTGAGGAGCTATTGACGGCTTCTGAGAGAAAAGAAAAGTCAGTTTCTTTTTCTTTTTAATTTACTCTTATTATCTTTACTATATGTAGGTGTGTATGTGTGCATGTGCTCTTGGAGACAAGAGGCTCAGATGCCCTGGAGCTGAGTTATAGTTTTGTGTTCCTGAGATGGATGCTGGGAACCAACAATGGGTCCCCTGAAAGAGTAGTAAGTACTCTTAATCACTGAGCCATATCTCCAGGCAACAGGATTCAGTTGTCTTTAACAGTGGTGGCTCCTGGTAGATCAACCAAGTTCCAACAGATAGCCCAACAATCATGAGTATATTGGCAACATATATTAGATAAGGTAGATTATAAAAATTAATTAATCAATTAAAACCAAAAGAGGATAGAAAGTTGAAAAGGGGTCAGGCCGTAGGGAATGGGTTTGGGAAGAGTCAGACCAAGGGTTTGCCAACTTCCTAATGCTGAGACCCTTTAATCCAGCTCCTCTTGTTGCAAAGCCCTCCAGCCATAAAATTATTTTTGCTGCTACTTCACAACTGTAATTTTGTTATTGTTGTAAATTATAATGAAAATATTCGATATGCATGATATCTAATGACCCCTGTGAAAGAATAATTTCAACCCTTGTCCCCTGCAAGGGGTCGTGACCCACAGGTTGAGAACTGCTGAGTTAGAAGTTTAAGTGGGAGATGAATCCAGTAAAAAGACATAAGGTATATGTGCAAAGTTCTCACAAAGTTACTGTAAATACTTTATTTAAAATTGGAACATTTAGGATATTTTAAATGTGCTTGGTCTCTAAAATTCTGATGTCTAGGGTCATCTGTCTGTCCAAGTCCATTAAATGAATTGTGTGTAATAACTGCAAGCTTTTTCAACTAGCTAACCCTCCAAACAGACAGAAGTCAAGCTGGGGGTAGTGGCTCACACCTGTAGCCTCAGCACTCTGGGGGTTTAGGCAAGAGAAAATAAAAACTTCAAGACTAGCCTAGACTACAATGTAAGACCTTGTCGAGAGAGAGAGAAAGAGAGAGAGAGAGAGAGAGAGAGAGAGAAAGAGAGAATGAGAGAGAGAATTTTAAAACGAAAGCAAAGGCGGAAAACTCTCCAATGTCAGGAACACAAACATTTCATATTCAGAAAAGAATATGAAAAATATTCACTTGTATAACAAATAGCATATTCTGAAAGAAAAAAAAACAGTGTTTTTCCAGGGGTTGGGAGGGGGTGTCTTATTTTTGTTTTCTGTTCCTCCGTGTTAGGTGTGACACTAAACAAATCTACTATGTGCCGCTGAAGTCCATCTGTGTATGTTGGTCTGTTTGATTCATGGACTCAGAAACTCCACAGCAGAAATGGCTATGACTCATTCTTCAACCAAAAACCAACAACAACAACAAAAACAGCTCAGAAAGAGACAAGTAAACCTTGCCATAAACTGTTACAAAATTCAGGCTAATCTCAGAATCTTAACCACACCAAGGAGGCTTTACAAATTGAGTAATTTCCCTGTCTCCTTAGCACTCAAAGAAAGGGGTGGGGTTGGGGGTTTGCTGGAGGGTTGGGGGGGATGGGGGTGGAGATGGAGGGCCAGCAGAGATAAGCAGAATGCTATGAGCTGGGTTTGAAAGAGGAACCACTAAAATTAGCTGAATTCACAGCCAGGTTCCGAGTGGGTTCGGGCACAGGGAACAAGCTGCAGTTGGGTAAGTGGGGCTGTTGTGCCCTGTTTATTTATTCATGATTTTACTTTAGACTCACCAGAGCAAAGGCTGAACACTGTTTGTGGGTCATAGTAAGAGGGTTCAGAGGCACATCGTGATTCTCAGGGAGACACAGCCATACCACAAGGCATGTGCTTACAGAGCAGATACCCACAGGTGATAAGGACAGGACCACTTGTTTTTTATTAACAGAAACTCTTACCAACTTCCGTAGACTTCCCCAGAATGAAATGTCAGCCTCCGATGAGTTTGAGGAAGAATCATTTTGCCCCTGAGAAAGAGTAACTTTCAAACCTCAATACCCATAATAAGTTATTCTATGCAAAGAGATTTTTAGCTTTGAGGAAAAAAAAAAAAGTGCCTTCCCTAGTAGGAAACTCTAGAATATAAAATCTGTAATCTGCTAGGGATAAAATAACAGCTTAAAATAAGCAGAATGACACCTAGGTTGAATGGGAAAGCTATTCCAAGTGGCAAAATGAACTATTATTAAGCTACAGAGCCTCGTTCTGCATCTTGTTCTGTTTTTCAATGACATTTTATGAAAAGCATGTGGTAGGTTGCTCATGCTTTTCAAAAGCAGAAAGAAAGAAGGGTGCAAAACCCTTTCAAATAATGCAATTATCACACCAAATGCTTCTTGGATTTGCCTCTCCTTCAGTTCCTTCCTGCTAGTGAGACTGGCAATTTTGGAGGCTTCCTGAGGTACCACACTCAAGTCCTGGGTGACTGGCAAGAATACAGCTAGGGGTGTGTCCCTGGGAATACAAGTGCTTGCTGCCTGCTCTGCTTCTGTAGACCTTCTGTTTCTGTTGGGGTGGGGAGCGGGTACCTTGAGCTCTGGATTCCCCCATCTCACCAGCTTCTAGCCCTGGTAGACAGTATGCATGCAGGAGAAAGGCTACGAGAGTCACACTTACCAGCTCAAGAATCGTAAGATAGGGCAGAATCCCAGCCATCTACAGAGCAACTAAAACTAGCCTTGCTCCTTTAGTGGTTCCAGTTGCCATGGCCAACCCAAACACTGTCCCCCATGGTCCCTCCCCTGCAGCTTCTCAGCCACCACCTACAGACCTCCCAAAGCTGGCAGGAGCAGAAAGCTGAACACTCACAGGGATCTACAAGCTGAGGAGAGGATGGGAGGGAAGATGCAGAACGGCCCCCAACCAACTAGCAGGCAGAGGCTAGAATAGACAGGCTGTTTGTGGCCATGAGCTTTGCTTCTGGGAGTATGGGAGTCTTCAGCTCATTTCTAAGTGAAACAGGAAAAAAAAAATCTGCTTGAGTCTTCTCTTGGAAAACGGGCATCACTTTTAAACTTTGGGTTTCCTACACAGTGGCAAGCAGATGCAGAGTGGGAAAGCAACGTACTGAAGAATATCCTAACATTGAACAGAAGCAGGATTTGGGGGGAAGTCAGTTACTCATGGCTCTCACACTGACTGAAACTAAACTATCAATTGTTTTATGATGCACTTTGGAACCAGGAACAAGCCCAGAGGAGTGGGACTCTTGAGTGGAACTCCTAAGTAAGTAGGCTGAGATGGACCAATGTCCCCAAGGCAAGCTATCACTCCTTTTTAAAGGCTGTTTGTTTGGACACAGTGACCCATGTTTAAACTCTCTTACAAATCTAGAATTCTCACCGTAGTCTACGAACCTCGGTGCAACTTGATGGGAAGCAAAACGATACAAACAAGAGAAAACATTTGGAGACTCGTAACTTCATGCTCACAGTGGCTATGCTGGGCTGCAGGGTCAAAGGTGCTGGTTCTCTATTTGTTCAGTTAGAAGATGACATGTAATACCCATCTACGTGGTGGTAAAAAAAAAATAGTGGTATGACAATGTTAATGTACTAATGAGCAAAATAAAAATGGTTATAATAGTAACCCTTGTGTTAAAGATCTATGACCACAAAATACCAAATCTATAAAGGTAATGAGAAGAGGGACAACCATGAGTATTCTTTAAATACTAGGCCAAAAATATAAACACTGGAGTTAATTTTCATTTGTTATAAGTTCGTTCTCTCTCTCTCTCTTTCTCTCTCTCTCTCTCTCTCCCTCTCTCTCTCTCTCTGTGTGTGTGTATGTGTGTGTAAGAGAGAGAGGAAGAGAGCCCAAGCATCTCCCAATAGCTTGGTACCCACCAAGCAGGCAAGGCTGGCCAGCCATCAAGCCTCCCAGGCACCAGCCAGTCCTCTCCCCTGGCACTAAGATTACAGCACACACATGCCACACGTGTGGCTTATTCTACATGTGTTCTAGTTCTGGAGCGCACCTGGATCCTTGTTCCCATAAGTCAAGCGCTTTACAGAAAGAGCCATGACCCCAGCCCTGCCGTCCGCTTTCACTCTGTGCCTAGGGTCTCCTGAGCACACCTTCCACTGTGCAGGTCAGAGAGAAAACAGATGAAGCACTGTTAGAAAGAGATCTCCCAGCCTCATCTGCAGCCCTCTCCCCTCCCCCAGCACAAGCTGGATGTCACTCAATGAAATCAGTCAAGTGCCACAAACCAGTCTTGTAAGCAGCCATGTGCTGCTTTCTTGAAGAATTTGTACAGATCAAAACCTCAAGTGTTTACCTGCCTGGGACTGCCATAATTTGAGGTGTTGCATCCTTGAAAGAGCACAAACCAGACACTCCAAGCTAATGAAAGACCGTGTCCTTAGGACACATTTCTTTGCAGCACTTGAAACTCTTACCAGGAGAAACAGTTCCCACACTGCATGCCTATTTCAGTGTCTTTGAAGTCACAGAGCAGTGGGTTCTCCACCTGGGGCAAAATGATTGAAACCTGGCAGTGAGCCTTCAGAGGATACTTCAAGAGAGGGGGCTAGCCCAACTGAAGGCTGACACCCAAAGACCCAGTGTCCCTGCATCAAAGTGAAGGTATTTACTTTCTTCTCAATAACCTTGACCTTTGTGTGACGTCTCCAAGTTGCAAACATGGGCTGTCATTTCCAAACGTTTGCACAAATAGACACATTTCAGCCCTGCTCGATTCTGAGCAAGTTGGTAGGGTGAGTGCCAGAGGGGGAGGCACGGCGTAAAGGGGACAGGATTGGCTCTCAACCAAACTGACCATCAATCTGTATGCCACACAACTTCCCCGGTCTGTTTCTGTCATTTGTTGAGTACAGCTCTGGCCCAATGATCCCAAATTTCTTGCCAACTGGAGCATTCTGGGTGGTCACATGATAGGAATACAGAGAGCGAGCCAAAATAGGGAGGGAGGGAGCTCACAGTGGGACGTGGGAGAAAGAGATACCAAGAAAAGGCAGATACCAGCAGGTAGGTACTGAAACCGGCAGCCATCTCTTTCAGATCTACCTACAGTGAGTCACAACTCTGCTGGTTTGCTCAGTCAGACATGAGCCTCTGGGGAGATACCTTCACTCAAGTGTGATTCCCCAGTTAAACAGCTCAACAGAGAGCGAATTAGAGTGGACCATGCAACAGGACAAAACCAGGTAGCCCATTCACCAGACAGAGAGAGTGCAGAAGCCTGAGGTCTAGACCCTTTCATGGGGCTGGGGGGGGGGGAGGAGGGAGGGACGTCGATGAAGCGTCTGAAACCAGGATGTCTGCTCGTTTTGCTCTTGATGTCCCCATCACAACGAAATGTGTCCTTTATCCACCCTGAGCCTCCATCGGAAACCTTTCCCCTCATTTGCCTCAATGTCTAATTAGTCAGGAAGTCTTCTAGAGACTTCCTAGTGAACCTCCCTGCAATCTGCTCACTGTCACTCCCTTGCCACCATTAGATCCACATATAAGATATCTCATATTCAGCAATGGAACAGTGCTCTGTCCCTGTTAAACAAATGTTCCTTTACCGCCTGCATTTTTTTTTATTTATTATATATTTTTTTTTTTTTTGGTTTTTTTTTTCGAGACAGGGTTTCTCTGTGTAGCTCTGGCTGTCCTGGAACTCACTCGGTAGAACAGGCTGGCCTCAAACTCAGAAATCTGCCTGCCTCTGCCTCCCAAGTGCTAGCTGGGATTAAATGCGTGCGCCACCACTGCCCGGCTACCGCCTGCATTTCTATAACTGCTTTCCTCTGGTCTCCCCGTCCACCACAGCAAATGAACAGCCCTAGAGAATGATTTCTGAGACCTACACCTGGTCTTTCACATCCCTGCTTCACTGTCCATAGGCCTGCACTGCATGCTGGGTATAAGGTAGTTCCCTTGGTTGGGCACACAGATCCCTTGCCATCTGTCCCATGTCATTTGTATCCAGCTGTGCGGTGCCTATCAGCCCATACACACATGTCAGTCATATCCAGCTGTGCGGTGCCTATCAACCATACACAGACCATGCTGCTTCTGTCAGGCCATGCAGAGAGCACCCTATCCCCCAAGGCTCGTTTTGAAGGGTATGTGTTCTGAAAGTCTTCTCTGCCTGTGCAGCCCTAGTCTCCCATTATGAGCTGCCTCCTTCTCTGTGGACCTAAAACA
>JANHMN010000006.1:16889165-16899165 GCA_030674055.1 Rhabdomys pumilio | reverse complement strand
AGTTATTCATTTATAGTCTTAAAAACAAACAAACAAACAAACAAAAATAACAAACAAAAACCAAATACAGCATGTCTGCCATCCATAGCAACAGTTTTCAAGGGTTTTGGTTTGAATAAAAATTGCTGCAGATTTGGTACAATAAATATTTTTCCTTTAGTAGTGGATGATTAAGAAGCTAATACCATTAATTTAGCATCTTTAATCGTTTTTGATTGATGCGTCACAGTATCATTTAGCTGTGTACCTGAAAGAAAGCTCTTATTTCAATCAAAATGAATCTATGGCAAATGTGTGTAATCCCAGCTCTCCACAGGCAGAGGCAGGAGGGTCAGAAGTTCAAGAAGAGTCTGATCGACATAGTGAGTTCAAAGTCTGCCAGGGCTACATTGAGAACCTGTTCTCACAACCTGATTCCCCCGAACAGAGCTAGGGATATAGCTAGGTCATTTATCTAGCACAAAGCCATGGGTTCAATAAAGCTCCTACGTCTATACTTGTGATATTTTCTACTCCACCCATACAGAATGCTTAGCATACAGACAAACATGTGGGCTTGCTCCTGTAAGTTCTGTCTTCTGGAATCCACAGCTCAGAGCCCACAGACTGTAACTTCAGTCCGTATTGCTTAGCAGCCAATGCCCTGGCTCAGGTCCAGTTGTCCAGCAATGCTTCCTGTTATGTCTCCACCACCACATACCCTTTGCCCTACCTCCACTTGAAGTTTCCCAAGTACTGGACACCCTGCATAGCCGGAGGCCTCAGCCCCTTCTGTTGCAGTTTCTCTTCCTGAACTACTCCAATCTCCTTGGGATCACCATTTATCTCTAACTCTGTGGAGATACTTTCTGACTTCCTCCCCACACCAGGGCCGTACTTTATATGACCACTACTTTGAAAGGGATGGGGGGTTTGAAGTAGAGTCTTGCAATCCTCCTGCCTCCGCTCCCTGAGTGCTGAGATTACAGGTAAACCTCTCCATACTCAGCTTGATCACTGCATTCTAGATATAACCTCATGATGGCATGTAACACAGTACAGGGAAAATGGCGTACAGCTAGCTCCCTGCCAGCTTCTCTACACCAAATTTCCTGAGCTAAAGGGCCCTGGTCCCGAGTCCAGGCACTGGGTAGGTGATGTTCATTGTGTAAATAAGTGAGGGCTGGAGTAAAACCCCTGCTGTGCAAATGTAAGAGTCAGAGTTTGAATCCCAGAACCCATGTAAAAGCCAGGTATGTGTCAGGAGTCTCAGTAGTTCCAGAACCCCTTGGGAGAGACATGAGGAAAAGACAAGAGAATCCTTAAAAGTTCTTGGACCTAATTAGTCTGACAACAACTGACTCTGTCTCAAACAAGGTGGAAGGTGAGCACTGACACTGAGGTGATTCTCTGATCTTCCCAGGTATTCTATGACACGACGCATGTGACCCTTCCCCCCACAGGCAGGCACACACACACACACACACACACACACACACACACACACACACGGACACGGACACGGACACGGACACACGGACACTGAATTCTGTGAGCATAGATGCCAAGCTGGCTGCTGATCTGGCCTGGGAAAGTCAGTTTGCAAACCATTCCTGCCACTGGAATAAGCCTTATTTGAGTCTGATGTCATGGCTGGCCATCTGTAAACCACAAGGCTCACAATATCCCTCTGCCAACAGAAGGAGCAGAAGCACAAAAGGAACTAGCACGCAGGTCCTGCTTTCCAACTAACCAGCCCTGAGACCTTGCCAGTCACATTTCTTCTGGGATGCTCCCTTGGCTTTACTAACCCAAGGCAGTAGGTAAGGGACTTCTCCCTGTGCTTCAGTGACTTACATGTCACAAGGATCAGCTAGTACATACGGTGGGCTTTGTTGGACCTCAGCCTATTCTGCAACGAGCCAATTTAATACAGCCAAATGTGACAGGAAAATAGCTGCATATACAAGACCTGGCTGTGTTCTAATAAAGCTTTATTTATAGAATCAGGCAACAGTCAGCTACTGATTAAACACATTCTGGTTTGGTTTGGTTTGGTTTGGTTTGGTTTGGTTTGGTTTGGTTTGGTTTGGTTTGGTTGGGTTTGGTTTGAGAAAGAACATAACCCAAGCTGGCCTTGAATGTGCAAAGTAACTGAGGATGTTCTGATCCTCCTGCCTCCACTTCCTAACTGCTTGTATAGGCTCATACTACCATAGTGTATGCCAAGGTTTCATGCATGTTAAGCAAGCATGATACAAATTGAGTTGCATTCCCCAGACCTATATTAACATATTTAAGAGAAGACTGTGCCTTCCAAAGGAGGCAGAGACTGTCCCAGACTGGTCCATACAGAGGCAGGCAGTCTCAAGGTAGCAGTGGGGAGGGTGGTTTCTCACAAGGCCATATGTACGGTGGCAGCCCATGGCCAAAGCTTTCCTAGTTTGGCTAGAAAAACCATCCCTCTCTTGACTTAGATGGAGCAGCAGGCTCCAACAGTACATGCTAATGTAACTCACTAATGCCAATCCCCTGGTCCCCAGGCAGCCAGTTGACCCCATAGGGACACTTCTAAGGGAGCATGGGCACTGTGACAATCACTGAGATCTACAGCCAACATGCAGCTGTCTCACAAAGCAAATAAAGAGCATAGTCAAATCCAGCTGTCAAATCCATTCCCCCATCACTTAGCACAGAGAGGAGGACATGCAAACAGTGTAGCCCAAGAAACTGCAGGTGATGTTCCCTGCCGATTTAAGCCCTGCTATCACAGCATCCATGTGAGCGCCTCTGCCACTCAGCTCCAAGTCAGCACGGAAAACTGAACTCAGCACAGAACTCAGACCTGAAGCCACCTCTGGGATCCAAAGCAGGGCAAGAGAGTGCCAGGCATGCCTGGCTCAACCAACTCTCTGATGTTACAGTTCACATAGCTCTACTGACTTTTGACTCATTTCCACATCGCTTTTCTATAGGCAGAAGATGACAGGATGCTAGGGGACACTGTTTAAGGGATCTCCATGGACACACAGGGCAGGGAAGCTGGCACCAGCTCCAACCCAAACACCAGAGTAAAGCAAAAAAAAAAAAAAAAAAAAAGGATGAGCTAGAGCCAAATACCCAGGGCAACAAGTAGTGCCCGGTAGTTACCACAACAAAAAGCAGTAAACAGTGGAAGGACCCGAGAAGACTAAAAGGGGGCGGGGCCAGAGTTATCCAGAAAACCCCAGATCTTTTGCCCTATTGAGCTCCAGCACAAAGGTTCAATATAAAAGTCAGAAAACTTACACACACACACACACACACACACACACACACACACACAGAGAGAGAGAGAGAGAGAGAGAGAGAGAGAGAGAGAGAGAGAGAGAGAGAGAGAGAGAGCAACGAATGCTGCCTATTAATCAAAGGCTTGGGGTAAAATAAGAGTATTCCAGAAAGTCATGGCCTGCTTGCCTAAATTCTGCCAGGATACACAAGGGAAAATAGCCCCCAGACCAAGGAAAGAAAACAAAAGCCACTGAAGAGGAACAGGACACAGGACGGGAAGCACCTCTGTTTCCATTAAGTCTGTGTCCACACAAGAGCCAGCGGTGCTGCCATTCCTGAAAAGAAGGGCCGCTTTCATGTTAATTCAGCTTCTCACTGGGGATGGCAGCCGGTTAGTTGCACAATCGAGCCAGGAATTCAATATTCCAGGCTCTCTGGTAAATTACCAAAATGGAAACCAACAGCTACAGCGGAGACCGTCTGAAGTGCCAAAAATCCAAGTGCTGTGATTTCAGTGAGAGACGTTATCTCCTTGCTGTTTGGTCTTCAGCCTGGTTCAGCCTTGACTGTAATGTGCTCACAGAGGCATGCAAAGCCCACCATCGTGTGTGTGTGTGTGTGTGTGTGTGTGTGTGTGTGTGTGTGTGTGTTTCAATGGCAGATAAAGAGCAAAATAAGATTGTCATTTTTTTCTAGTTTCTCTCCCCATCAGACTTTTTTTGAGGGTGGCTTTATTACTTTAGCCACTTGGCTTCCTTCAGTTTCCCCATAGCAACACACTGGTGTGGATACACGGATTCAATGAACATATGTTTAATCATGACTAATCTCCATGATTTTTTAAACTCAATTAAAATGAATCTGACCTTTCAGGTGAATTTACAGCATAAATACAATCATACCTAACAGGAAAACTGCAATGCTCTGTAGTCCTGAATCCCCTTTGGAGAGAAAACAAAGGTACTTTGTTAAGTACCTCTACATTAAAATTTTCCCAGGGCAAAATACAAACACGTGCATTTTCTAGACACCTCAAACCAGAATGGGAAGGCAAGAGCAACTTTACTTCACTTGTACAAATTAATAGATCACCTTTTGAATTCATGCTGAACAGGTAAGTGTAGCAGCAGACTGTCAAAAACTGTCAAGGGAAAGAATTATTGATTGGTGCATTCAAATTAAAACTGAATGTAGGTTAATAAATGAAGTTGGCTTTGAAGAAAAAGCATATCATCTAAACCAAGAGGAATCAGACAGTGGATCTGCCAATCAGGCTGGTTGGGCTGAGAATAGAAGACTAGAAATGAAACCAGTGCTAGTAATGAAATAAAAATTAACCCACAAGGGTTTCTGTGATAGCCCATGTCACCCGAGGCTGATCTTCCTGGTGGTCCACATCCCCCACACACGTGCCTTTTCAGGTCATGACATAAATGCCAACAGAGGGCCAGGAATGAGACTGAAACACTTGGTGCCAGTGCAGTGGCCTGCATAGCAATGGAGAACTGGAAAGCTGGCTCAGTCAGTAAAGTGGCTGCCACACAGGCATAACAAGTGGAGTTCTAATCTACAGAATCTAAGGGAAAAGCTAGTCTTAGTGGCACATGCATAGCATAAGCACCCAGGAAACAGAAGACTAGAGAATTCTTGAAGTTCATTGACTGGTCAGCCTAGTTGAATCTATAAGTTTGGCTTTAATCAGAAAACCTGTCTCAAAAAATAAAGAATATTGACCTGTGTATCCATACATGTTCATGAGAATATACAGGCAAGTATATACACAACCATATTAACAAGTAAAAATGCCATACAGAAGAAGAAGAAAAAGAAGAAGAGGAGGAGGGGGAAGAAGAGGAGAAAGAGGCAGGGGAAGAGTAAAGGAAGAAGGAAGAGGGAGGAAGAGGAAGAAAAAGGAAGATGAAGGAGAAAGAAGAGGAGAAGGAGGCAGGGAAAGAAGGAAGGAAGGAAGAAGGAGGGAGGAGAGGGGGAGGAGGGAGAGGAAGAGGAGGAGGGGAAGAAGAAGAGGAGGAGGAGGAGGAAGAAAGAAAGAGAGAGAGAGAAAGAAAGGAAGAAAGAAAGAAAGAAAGAAAGAAAGAAAGAAAGAAAGAAAGGGGAGAAGGAAAAGACAACAATGACAAGAGTCATAGTCCATCTCACTCAGGGCCCTGAGCTCTCTACCTGCCTCACTCTCCCTGCTCCCGAAAGATAAGGGTCTAGTCTCCTGGCTTTAACATCAGCATCTTTAAGTTGTGTATGTATCCATTGATCTACAGATCCACACATCTAAACCCAAGCCTGACATCCTTACTTCCCAATGTTCACATGGACATCACCACTACTGCCCAGCTTTCCCTTTGTCACCAAAGAGCACCGTCACCCCCATAGCAGACACACCATGTTTCCTGCTTTATTTTTTTACCTGCTATTATAAACCATATAATCCTACACAGAACTACAGCATGCCTGTCTCTCCATCTCTCTTCACATCCCATCTCAGCAGAGACACCACAACAGCCTGCCAAATAACCTCCTGGAGTGATGCTCTGTGTACCTCCCACTTTGTTCCATAAGGCACCACACCATCCCTGCTTCAGAACCCTGACCACTACTCCACGTCAAATGGTGGCTTCCCCCAAACCTACGCCTACATCCCCGAAACTATGAATGTGCTCATATATTGAAAAGAGAGTCTCTTCGAAGTTGACTAATGATCGCATGGAAGCGCATCCTGGCTATCCATGGGCACCCTGTATTAGTTACTTATTTGGCACAGTGACAAAGGCAACTCAGGGAAGGCATGGTGTATTGTAGCTCATGGTCTAAGACGACAGGGTCCACCATGTTGAGGGAAGGTGGGAAGAGCTTAAGGCAGCTATTCTCACTGCATCTGCGGTCAGAAAGCAGAGGGAGAGAGGGAGGGGGAGGGAGGGGGGAGGGGGAGGGGGAGGGAGAGAGATATGCTTTCTTGTTCTCTCCTTTTCATTCAGTCCAGAACTCAAGGGGTTAGGCAGCCCACAGTCAGGGTGGGTCCTTCCTCTTCACCTAATCCTCTGTATAAACACTCACATACAGATGTGTCTCCATGGGGATTCTAAGTGCAGCCAAGTTGACAATGACAATGAGCATCACAGGTCCTTACCCAGAGCCCAGTGTCCTTATAAGAAGCTGAAAGGACGAGGTCCAGATACACAGGGCAACAGCATGAAGACAAAGGCAGAGAGAGCCTAGAGTGACACATGCCAAAAATCATCTCAAGGAGCAGGAAGACACCAGGGGCCCTGCTCCCTAGCTTCTGGGGAGACTGTGGCCTTCCCCTGCTGACACTCAGATCTCAGATCCTCAGAGAGAACAAACATGTATTGGTTTAAGGCATCTTGCTCCCCCTCTAGCCTCTACCTTGACTCAGAGGTCATTTTCTGGTCTCTAGGAGTTTCCTTGGCTTCTCTCCCAACCCCTGCAATACTTCTTCCCCGGTTTCCAAAGATCTTGAAAATCTAGCTTTTTCTACTCCCGTTATTTGGGTAGAACAAGGGTACCCAGAGGTCAGGCCCAAATCCTTCACCTGTTGGCATGTGACCTTAGGTAAATAATTGTACTTCTACAGGTATAGAAGACAATGAGAAAATCTGCCTTGTGGACATCGGAAAGGCTTCTGGGAAAACAAGCCAAGATAAGGCATTCAACAAAATAGTTCTCAGGAACTTCTGAAGGCCAGACATTCTGCCTGCAGTGTCAGAGCCAGAGCCAGATACCATGGCCTTCTCTAGCTGTTCTGCACCTGCCCAGAACTCTCTGCTGATGTCCAGGAAGCTGACCAGGTTGGGGGGTGGGGGAGAATAGCCACCTCCTCATTTCTAAGTCAACCTTGTTCCACAAACCTCTTCATTCACACAAAGAAGACAGGCTAACTCAAGATGGCAGGTCCAGTGGAAGCCATCCTACCACATGTTTCCCTAAAGGTTCCTCATTGTCTTGTTCTGAGCAAGCTCGAATGCAAATAAAAGCCAGTAGCTGCAACCAGGTGTAGCATCTCACCACTCCAAAGTGTGGGTCATAGGCACCCCCAAATTATTTCATTCATTCTTTCAAAGCAGTATGTTTATAGGATGCACCAGGTATGTCTGTAACATCAACCTGAGTGGTTCATGACAAGGTCATGCCATGGTCATTTTTAATTGAATAAAAGGGTGACTGACTGATGGCTTGCTTCCTGTAATTAGGTCTGCATCAGCATCCAGCAGGGCAGTTTTTCTCAGGCACCTCTGCGTCTTGGTTCTCGGTGAATGGTTCTTACAGTCTGTCTTGAGAGACAGAAAATCCTTTGAAAAATCTCATTGAACTGATTACCCTCTCCCTAGAATCATCTGAACATCGGAGGTAGCAGTGAAGTACAGTTTCCAAAGATCTTGGGACCTTCTGGAGACAGGAATCCCCAGAGCACGTGGCTAGCCAGACTGTCTGAAATAGTGAGCTCGAAGTTCAGTAAAAAACCCTGTCTCCCCAACATGGAAAGTGAAAAGAGATCAAAGAAAGCAGCTTCCATGAACTTCAGGCCTCCCTGTACACACGTGTACTCACACACACACACACACACACACACACACACACACACACATTCACACACATACATACACACACACACACTCACTCACACACATTCACACACATACTCACACACATACACACACACTCACACATACACATACATACACACACACTCACTCACATACACACTCACACACATACACACATACTCACACATACACATACATACACACACACACACACACACACACACACACACACACACACATATATATATATATACTTTATTTGTTGCTATTGCAATACTTCAAATACTCCCGGGCTACATTGTTACCAATATTTATGCAAACTTCTTAGAAATAAAGGAAAATTCTACTAAGGAATGCAAACTATTGCCCTGCTTTTCAAAAAATTTCTACTACAGACCCTGAGCTCCTGCAAGGTGTGTGTGTGTGTGTGTGTGTGTGTGTGTGTGTGTGTGTACATACATATAACTTTTAGTGGGAGCAGGAGTTATTTCCAGAGGCAATGGTATACAGTATTATTGTCTTGGCTCTCGCTTTAAGAATCCAGGTGCTTCATCTCCAGACATTTACACGCTATAAAAAATGACTGTTATCATCGTTTTTTCAAACAACCCTTCCTTGTAGAGTTAAAATGAGTTCAATTTCCTACAGTCAGCTTGCATATAACTTAATACTATAAATCAAGCCCGAGAAGTGAGCTGCAATTATTATTTAATCCTAAAGAATGAAGAGACCGAAAGCAAACACCATCTTTCATAGATAAAATAGAACTGTGTTATTTATGACCCCTGCAGCTGAGTCTTTTACTTAGATGTCGAGCAAACCGCACTGCGTAGGCTAAATTTCCTTAAGCTTTTCTGGACAAATTCCCTGCATTCAACAGAATAAGTTCCAATGTTTAGTCACAAAAGAATCTCTCCAAAGCATTAAGATAATTACACAATTTTAACTTCTAAGTATATATATATTTTTTTTCCAAATTAATAACAGTGCACTGCCTTCCTTACAAGGAAATTTGAATTACAAAGAATCTCTGACTTTTCAAAATTCCTGAACCCAAAAGCCATTTTTAAAAAGCCCATGAGCCAAGTAGCTTCACTAAATATTTATCACAGGATAACGTTTCTACCATCTGAAAGCTTCTGGCAATGGTTCAAACTCAAGTTCCTGACCATTTTTTTTTTTAACTCTCGTGTTTCTCTGCATCAAACCAAAGCATGTTGGTTCTAGTACAGCTCATGAAAGAGCCTCTGAGGACGGTTCAAAAGACCTCAAGCTTGATGACTTCATATTCAGAAGAGTCTTCTCATGGTAATAACATTTAAGTCTGTGAGTCACAAGGCTCAGTCTGAGGTTTTGCTCCATCAGCTCTTCCAGGCAGGTGAGCTAAGGGCTCTACTGTCTTAAATGCAGTGAGGCAGTTTGTCTAAATATGGACAGACTTCATGAGAAGCTGAAATGGGGGCGGTGACTACGCCCAATTCCTCAGTATAAAAAAAAATCATAAAATCACACCCCCAAATGTGTTTGTGTGCATGTGGTGTGTGTGAGAGACAGACAGTGTGTGTGTGTGGTGTGTGTATGAGAATGTGTATGAATGTTAATTTGCATGTGTAAGAGTGTATGTGGTGTGTGTGTGTTATGCATTGTGTGTGGTATGCATGCATGTGCAAGAGTTTGTGTGTATGTGAATGTGTACGTGTGAGAGTATGTGTGGTGTGCTTGTGTCTGTGTGTATGAGTGTGTGTGTGTGTGTGTGTGTGTGTGTGTGTGTGTGAACCAGCATATGCTCAGGTGCACAGGAGAATATGTGTATATGCTCAGGAGAAACCAGGGATCATCGTCTGCCCACTACATTGCTCTGTACTCTTGCACAATTTTGTTTTTAAAAGACAGGGTCTCTCATTGACCCTAAAGTTCTGATTCAGCTGCACTGGCTAGCCAGGAACACCCAGGAATCCCCCTGTCTCTGCTTCTTCAGAAATGGAATTACAGGCACACATTGCCCAGCTTTTTTTTTTTTTTTTTAAACAAATTTAAGGAGCCAAACTCAGGTCCTCATGCTTATATGGCAGACGCTTTACTGACTGAGCCACTTTTCCAGCCCTGCAGATATCCTTAATCGGTAGAACCACGAAGACCAACGGCTCACTTCCAAGACTGCACACTAGGAAGGAGTG
>JANHMN010000006.1:16806092-16889155 GCA_030674055.1 Rhabdomys pumilio | reverse complement strand
ACGAAGACCAACGGCTCACTTCCAAGACTGCACACTAGGAAGGAGTGACACCTTTTGGACAGTGGTCTCTCATCAAATCCATTCCCCAGAGACAACACACTCAACCAGAACAAGCAACCCCATGAACATAGCAGGAAAAACAAGTTCTCTGCACACAACCTTCTGGCTTACAGATCTCCACAGGCCATGCATCCAGACCCCGGCCACATGCAGACTTCAGAGACAACCATTCAGACACTAGCATTATGTGGACTTGAGGGTTGGAAAGGACAGCAATCAGTCATAGAGCTGTTGAGATCCCACCAAGGTGTCTCCTACGTGTTTGTCCCTGTATCCCCAGAGAAACCCCCCCCACACACACACACACTAATCCAGAAGTTCACACTAACATGAGATTCCCAAAGAAACAAGACACTATTTTAATGTCATACCTGCTACCTAAATTATGGTCCACTTGAGGACAGGTGGATCACATAGACAGCCAAGAAAGCAAGGGTCTATCGATGTAGTTTTCCAACGAGATCACTTGAAGCATGGCAATGAGAGAAAAAAAACGAGATTCTCCCTTCTCTCCCCACCCCCTTCTGTCTCTCCTTTACTTGCATCTATTGGGCTCAGACTCCTCCACAACCTTCCCGAGTCTGAGAGCTATTGACTCAGGCTTCCACAACCGCTGTTTATTATTCTTCTTACTACAGGGCATTTGCATCCCAGAGGAGTGTGATTGTTAATTTGTTACTGTGAGTTTCTTAAGGAGTCAAAGCAGCCAGAGAAAAGCCTGAACTACACACAGCCATGAAGGCTAGAAAATGCCTCAACAACATGGGAAATGACTCATTGCTAAAGAGATGGAGGCTCAGGAAACCACTTTCCCGTTCAAGTCGGGGCAAATATGCACAGATGAAACCAGCCCCAAAAGAAGCTCAATCTAGTTTGCATCAGAAGCCAGATTTAGACAATCACCTGGGTTGAAATAGTTTTCAAATTTTCCTCCCTTTCTTGGGTTGCTGAGATCAGTAATGACTTGCACTTGTGGGCACTTAGCTAGAACCTACCACCTCATTCTCTCCTACGACAGCATCTTTTCTCAGGTATGAGAAGGCATCTTCCCCACAGGTTCGATATATCTGTTCCAACTCCTGCCTGCTGAGTTTAACTGAAAAGGCAGTATCAAAGCATTTAAGTAAAACGTAAGCACTTCCGTAAGGAAGGACTCGGTGAATACGGGTATTTTCAATTTCCTCAGAGCCAAGAACATGAGAACACAGTACATGATGGGAATGACTAGCAAAAGAAGCAAGCTCCTACCTCCCCGCATGCCCCATTCCACGGTCCCCTCGGCTCGAGTTAGGTTTCTGTTGCTGTGATAAAACATGGAGCAGAGCAACGGGGAGGATAGGGTTGGTTCGGCTTGTCAGGAGCTCAAGGAAGGAACCTGGAGGCAGAAACTGAAGCAGAGACTCTAGAGGAATGTTGCTTACTTGCTTGCTTCCTCTGGCTTGTTTAGCTCCACCTCTTATACTGCCTAGACCCGCCCACCTAGGGGATGGCACTGCCCATGCGGGGCTGGGCCATCCCACACCAGTTAGCAATTATGAAAATGCTCCACACATACACATGTGGGCCAATCTATGGAGGCAACTTCTCAACTGGGCTTCCCTCTTCCCAGGTGACTAGTTATGATGTTGCTAAAAACTAACAAGCACAGTCTTCTTAAAATACAGACATATAGATGTACTGTTTCCTTCTGGTCACAATATGGAGTTCGATATTAAACTGAAGCCTCAAGAAGAAGCATCACGTACTCTTGACTGTTAAAAACTTGGGGGGGGGGAGGGGATCACAGTTAAATCCACTGATACTGAATATCATAATGTATATCTTAAGGGCACTGGGGCAGAATACATGTGTGTGTGTGTGTGTGTGTGTGTGTGTGTGTGTTAACATGTGGAGGTACACACAAGTACTTGTGTGCACACAGGTGTGGAGGCCATACACTGCCGTCAAGTGTCCTCCTCAATCATCTTCCCCTCAATTTCTGAACCAAGGTCTCTCACTGAACCTGGCACTAGGCTGGTCAGTCAAAGGCTTCCAGAAAGCTGACTCTTCTTCTCCAGTGCTAAGACCGTAGGCACATGCCTCCATGCCTAACCATTAAGTGGATGCTGGGAAATTCAAAGCCTGGTCCTTACACTTAAATGGTAGACACTGTACCCACTGAGTTATTTTTCCTCAGTCATCATTTTAAAAAAGCAAACCGTTAGGATCTCTTCAACTCAATTGTGGGTGGCACAGAATCACTTCTTAACAAAGTCCCACTTTGGATGGGTTTTCCCAGAGTTTAAGCCATGTGGACTGCAATTAGACCCCTTTTTCCTAGGTCCAGACTGATAAATATTATGAATATCTTTTATTTCCAGAAAACAAGAATAGAATTAAAATCATAGTGACTTATTATTAAAACTCCTCCTCAATTACAAAGTCGCTGCTCTGATGTACAAAGATGCTATAGATGTGGCTGAGTCTGCCCCCCAGGCCCCAGAAAATTAAGTAAATTATACTCAGTAAGTTCTGAATCCCTCATAATTGTTTAAAATTTCAATTTATCATGATAAAAGAGCAATTAACTTGGGGTTCAATGATAGTTATATATAATTATATTGTAAGAGTAATAAATGAAATACATAAATAATTCCAAGGTGTTATGTATGCTGAAAGGATCAGGCACCATCCTTTTCTTTAAGTCTACATACCATAAAAAATGATAATGTCCACTCAGTAAATAGGGCTGGAAAATATAGAGAAGAAAACAACTTCAAATTGTGAAGTTTTAAGAACCATACATTTTCCATGTGTATGTGTGTGTGAGAGAGTGTGTATGAAAGAGAGTGAGAGAGAGAGAGAGAAAGAGAGTGAGAGAGTGAGAGTGTGTGTGAGAGAGAGAAAGAGTAAAAGAGAGAGAAAGTGTGTGTGTGAGAAAGAGAAAGAAAGAAAAAGAAAGAAGGAGAGAGAGAGGTGAGAGAGAGAGAGAGAGAGAGAGAGAGAGAGAGAGACTATGCAGGGAGGGCATGGATTTCTCTGGAGCTGGACTTACAGGCAGGTGTGAACTGCTTCATGTGGCTGCAGGGAACCAAACTAGAGCCCTCTGCAAAAGCAGCAAGCTCTCTTAACCTCTGAGCCTTTTCTCTGGCTCCCAATAAGAAAAAAATGGTATTAAGTACTTATTGAAAGCTTTCAACATGGATAATGAATTACGTAATGAATAAACCGAAAGGACTTGCGTGATTATTTTATACACTCCTACAGTAGAACATAGAATATAGTATAGGAAGAGACTCCAAAGTGCTTTTAAAAGCACATTTTTGTGTGTGTACGTGGACTTAACATTTATTTTTCTGTGCTAGTATTTGTATTGCATCTTAGCACACGATTTTCAGATGACTAGTATAAATGTTGATTAGAAACAGAATTCAGGTTATGAAAGTGTTAAACAAGTTTTCTGTCCAATGAAAATAAAACAATGTGCCCGTCCTCAGACCGTTCCTTCCATTTATTACATAAAGAGAATAGAAACCACAGCTGAACCGCTTGAGACCATCCATCCATCCATCCATCCATCCATTATCCCATTCGTTCGTTCGTTCATTCGTTCATTCATTCATTCATTCCTGAAACTCGTGTTTACATATCATCTAATTTTATATAAGGAAGCTGCAGAGAACCAGTGGGGTGATCACTTTGCTTTAACCCTCATTTTTATTAAGAAGGCTCTGGGGCTTGCAGAGATCCACTGCCTGGAGCACTCCAGATTTATTAAAGAGGCAAGAGAAATGGAGATGCCATTATTTTTCTTTTGCTACTTGCTCTTTTGGACATACTACCCAGTAACTCAGAGAAAGCAAAGGCCTTGAGTCACGAGGTGTCTGCCTGGGACCTGAGCTATGTGAATGAGCAGATGAAACACAGACTGTCCTGCTAGAGTGCCCTATGCAGACAAGGGCTTGGGAACTGGGTGAAGGGAGGAGGGAGGCTTATCTGGGCTCTGCCCTAAAGAAGCAGAGGCTCCTAGTGGCATGGATGGTAGGAAAGAATATGGACAGGCAAAGGGATTGACTTATGAGGCTGGAATGATGGCTCAGCAGTTAAAAGCACTAGATACTTGACCAGAGGACCCGGGTTCAAGCCCCAGCACCACATTGTGGCTCATAACTGTCTGTAATCTGGTCCCCAGGGTATCTGATGCCCTCTTCTGGTCTCTGTGAGCATTGAACACAAGACAAGCAAGACACTCAAACCTGTAACATACTTTTTAAAAAATTGAAGGGAGGGATCTGAGAGTTACATCGGCCAGTCCTGATGATTGGAAGGAAACACAGTATGCCCAGGCGAAGTCTGAGAAGGAGGGAAAAAGCAGGTACTGCTTCTCTTTATAGTTCTCAGCCTGTCTCTCATACCTCCATCCACCACAAATGTTTATCTTTCTCTGCAGCTACCCAGGTCCATCAGAAAGCCAAGAAGTGTAATGACTCCTGTGAAGAACCCACAGCCCTCCTTACACATGATATTTTATTGATTCCTGACACTGATGATCATTTTTGCTCCTCAGATGGCAGCAAAGCACAGACACTAATGACTTGGTCATGATTGTAAGTAATAAGGCCATTCACAGAGACACAAGTGATGTCATAATCTTGAAACAGCCCAAGGACAAATGAACACATAGACACAACCTTACAACAAGGATGTGCTCCAGCTTTGCAGTAGCATGGAGACCCTTTCCTATCATCTGGCTTTCATTCATCTCAGTTCTTCTGAAACTTAGCCCTAACAGCTAAGGGTCCTGTTCTAAAACTATATCCAGGTCTGTGGTGGTGCACACTGTAGTCCCAACATGTGGGAGGCTGAAGGAGGAGGGCAGGAAAGCTTAAGGACAGCCTGGGCTACACAGTGTGACCCTATCTCAACAACAACAATAACAATAACAATAATAAACAGTTATAACAATAGTGCTGGGCATAGTAATAATAATAACAACAATAACAATATCAATAATAATAATAGTAACAATAATAACAGTCATTATGGCAGCAGTGCTGGGTATGATGGTACATGTCTAATCCTAGCACTTGGGAGGCAGAACCAGACATCAGGAGTTCGGTGTCATCCTTAGATACACAGGGAGTTCAGAGTCATCCTGGGCTGTATGAGACCCTGCCTCAAAAACGACAATGACAACGCTGATAATAATAACAGATATTTATTTTAAATTGATGGTGGAGCACCTGTGACATTTCCATATACGTAATTGCTAACAATTCTCAGACCTCCAGGATTACTTCCAAAGCTGGTTAGAGCCAACGCCCATGGAAGGTTCTTGAATCTCCATTGATCCCACCACCTCACCGTCCTGAGAAACGCTGGGACAGAGCCTTCTATAAAATGACAGTTACAGACAACTGAGGATGGAGTTTTAACACTCACCCTTTACACAAAATACCCGGTCACAAGAGTTTGTTATCAGCTGCAGCAGGCTTAAAAACTGTCTTCTGTTTTGTTTGTTTGGTTGGTTGGTTTGGTTTGGGTTTTTTTTCCTTGCATTTATTCAGTTAGTTTGTAATGGTCTTTGGTTTTTCTCATTAATTAATTTATTTATTCACCTCACACCCGAATCAAAGCTTCCTCCTCCCAATCCCCCTCTTACAACCCCTCCCTCCACTTCCCCTCCCCTTCATGTCTGAGAAGGGTGAGGCCTCCCCTGGATACCAACTCATACTGTGCCCTCTGTCTTTTTCCTCCTTCCCCTCCTTCCCCCAATGAAGACATTCAGAGCAGTAAAGGGACCTTCTAGCAGAGCCTTCCTGTAGGGGTTAATGGTGAATGAATAACAACTGGACTGAGGGAGCAAAGAGAAGTGGATCCAGGAGATTGCATTTAACACAGAAACTTTCTCTGAAATGTTTGTGCCTCTCAAGTCAGCTCTGTGAGCATATGCAGCTGGGACCCCGTCCTGTGTAAAGCCAATATTCTTTTTGCTCAAATCGGAAGCATGGCAGCTTAGCACCTAAGTCCTCTCCGCGACCATGAAACCTCACTGAGGCAATAACTGAAATGCCTTAGGCAGGGAGTGGTGGTTTTGCAATCATAGTACCGCTTTGGGAGGCTGCCAGCCTGGAGGGACCTGCCAACACTTGGTCTACGAAGGTCTCAAACCCCTCAGCTATGAGGCACCACTTTAGGTGCTGCTAAATTAAAGGCCCCCCTCCTTTCAGCCATCTGTAGCACTAGGCATTATTTCATCTTCTTTATTCTGGCCTTGGCAGCTGAGCAATAGGGAAGCCAGGGAAGTGGGGACGGGGAGGAGGGACACAACACACAAGACTCTTCAAACACAAATCACATAAGACATGTGCCCAGCACACAGTATGCCCAGCACACAGTAGGTTTTCCACAAATGTTGGTTACTTTTTTCCCCTTCTTGTCAAATAAATTGAAAAAGAACAAACAAACAAACAACAACCAAATAAAACACACCAGCCAGGTGACCTGGAAAGGCAGCAACAGAGCAAAAAAGAAACTTCCGAACAACTGACTGGAATTGCCCTTTGCACAATAAAAATTAAGTGTCTGAATAATAAACGAAACTCAGTGCTGCTTGATTGCAATTTTAAAAGATTTATTTGTTTTATTTATGTAAAAATAAATAATAAATAAAGCATAAGTCCAGGTGCCCAAGAAGGCCAGAGGAAAGCATTGGAGTTACAGGCAGTTTTGAGCTGCCTCACATGGGTGCTGGGACCCGAACTCCAGTCTTCAGCCAGAACAGAAAGTGCTGAGCCATCTCTCCAGCTCTCTCAACTTCAGCTTAAGTGATAATAATATAAATTAAAAACTCCTTTGTAGAGATATGTGATCATGCAGCTTTCTGAGGTTAAGAATAAGTCAATAAATAAAAAATGCATATTAAATATAATTTTTTTTTCATTCTATAAAGCATAGTAAGGACTGGGCTATGGCTCAGTCAGTAGGGTGCACTTAGCCAGAGCAGTGCCCTGCTCTGAGGACTGCACGCATGCCTACAGCTTTAATCTCATATGAAAGATTTCCTTTTGCTATGAACCTCAGTTCGTCTCCTCCTAGAGGCAGCAGTACACAGCCACACATATCTTCCCTGAGCTAATTTCACAAAGCTCAGAGAAGCTAAACATGACTCATTCAAGGCCAACTCCCAAGTCAGTGGAAAAGCCATAAATACACCCTTCCCTCTGCTTGGGGTTTCTAGGATTGAGCCAACCTACTAGGGAGAAGTTTTGAATTTTGCTAGTTGGTTTCAATGTTCCCTTGGGTATTTCAAAGCAGCTTGGGTTGACAAACTAGACGTAAGAAGCTTTTAAATAAATGTTATTAACATTGCACAATTTCACATTCCTGGACCTCTAACATGTGCCAATTAGCTTTTAACGTATGCATTTAAAATTCCCTTGAAGACACTGGATAATCGATTCAAAACTTCCCTCTTATGCAAGGGGGCTCAGTAGCCTAAAATGGACCTGATTTCCCCCCTTGTTAAATGCAACGGAGACACAAGTCAGGATAAAAAGAAAACTCTCCATTTCAGAGCTGCCTCTCTTGCCCCAGACCCCATTCTTGGATCAGACCCACATACACAGTGCCAGAGGACACACTCTGGAAGAGACACTGGAGATGAAGGCAGGTCGGGGACCAACATAGGAACCACCGAGTTGTATTTAAAACAAGGGCACTAGGGGCTGGAGAGATGGCTCAGCAATTAAGAGCAGTTAAGTCAGCTGCTCTTCTAGAGGACCCAAGCTTGATAACCAGCACCCTCCTGGTAGCTAACAACCACCTGTACCCCCAGCCCCAGGGGATCTGATGCCCTCTTCTGGTCTCCCCAAGGTACTGCATTATGTGGTATACAAACACAGATGTAGTCAAAACACCCCTAAAAAACACAAGAAGTAAGTATAGACAAAGCAGATAACAAGCACTATCTAAAAACTAAAAAAAAAAAAATACATAAATAAGGAGGTCATTCTTCCTGCTTTGAGGACCTTGAAAACTCAACAAGAGGAGCCAAGGGCTCAAAAGCTCTGACAGCCGTGGTGAGGACAGCCTCTAGCCATGGAAACCTAATCCAAGGGAGTTGTTTGGGCTTTGCTTTCTGCCTGCTGCCACCACCCTCAAAGGCGACTTGATCAAACAAACGGTCATTTATTTCCCTGGCATCTCCGTATTCTGACAAACTTCGTTTACCATTTGGCTGCGAGTGAATCATGGCGGCTGTTTCGCTCCCTCTTCTGCTCATGTCTGCCTCCACCCCACCCACCCAGGCATTCTCTGTGGTCAAAGAATGTTTCAGTATTAGTGTTCAATACAGCAAATGTCAAGTAAACACCAGACACATTTCCTGAGCTATTTAAAGTATCCCCAGCAATCATTTGCTCTAACGTACTAAACTATACATTTTCTTCACTGGTGCCAGTCCCTATAGTAATAGCTGTCAGGAAGCAGTCCCTGGAATATTCACACACACACAGCTTGGAAATCAGTGGCACTTGCATGCTGCCTCTGCCAAGATTTTCCTACTTTCCATATTTTTATGGCATGCTTTTGAGACAATGGACAGGCGGCAACAAAGTGTCATCTGTAGGTTTTTTTTTTTCATATTTAAAGCTTAATAGACACATTGTCTCAACACAATTTTTTTTCCTCTAGGCAAGAAGATAAGAGGAAAGAGACACATTGAAATCACATTGTACTACAACTTATTACAGAGCAAAACCATGACCACTAAACACATGCATGTGAGAAAGCTCAAAACCATATAGCTGGGGCAGAGTATAGTAGCATACTCCTTTAACCCCAGCACTCAGGAGCAGAGGTAGGCAGAGAACTCTGTGAGTTCAAGGCCACCCTGATCTACATGGCAAATCCAGGCAAAGTAACCAGGGCTACATTGTCAGAGTCTGTCTTTAAAAAAAAAAAAAGATATATTTGGTTCATAAATGTGTCCTCCAGCAGCAGCTGATAAAAGGCATGCTCTATATTTACGCATAGAAATGCAGACAGCACCAGAAAATCATGAGCCAATCCAAGCATACATTTGTAAATGTGTACATAAAATGTCTTGTACACATACATATTTATATGCAGAAGACCTTATAAGCACTTGAATGTTCTGCTAGGATATCCATCATCATTCTCTCAAATCCATAAAATATTCTGGGGCCAGGGAGATAACTTAGCAAGTAAAGGTGCTTCTCACAAGCCCGAGTGCTTGAGTTTGACTCCTGGGACTCATATGGTATAAGGATAAAACTAACTCCTGAAAGTGTCCCCTGACTTCCAAACTTGTATTGTGGCATCCACGTAGATCTATTCTCTCCCTCTTCCTCCTCCTCTCCCACCCCTCACACACAATCTTCAAAATAAAATCTATTACATATTTTTATATGTAAGCAACGTAAGAGAAACATAGTTCTAAATTCTAAATGCCAAGCTATTAAGACAGAGTTGTTTTAAAAAACAAAACAAACAAATAAAAACCCCTCTTATCAATAATAGCTGAGAGTATAATTCCTATACCTTCTACAGCAAATGGAAGGACTCTGTTATTCTTGCCATGGTCAGAACTTATTTCAGTTTACATACATACATGTGTGTGTGTGCCTACACACACACACACACACACACACACACACACACACACACACACTGCTACTTGCTGGATGACTGCATTGAAACATTAAGAGACAACAAAACCGTGTTATCTTAACATGTCCCATTCAAGGGTTTTCAATTGTGCTGCACAGTGCCCTTTCACTGCTTATGAAAAATACATCGCTATTTTAAGTCACCCTATTAAAAAGCACATCTATAGAGCTAATGTTGGCGAATTATAACCTGACAAGCCTGTGAGAGTGCTGTCAGCACAGTTGACTTAAATAACACATCTCACTTGGCCCCTTTTGTCTCAGCCCCCTCGGCTGCACACCTTACATGGAAGAGGACACAGTCATTCAGACAAGCATAAGAATCTGTCGCCTGAACGGGACACTGGGCATTCTCCTTGACTTTCTAAAGCAAAGCAAACACTGCTCTTTTTGTGTTAGATAATTGTGCGGGAGAGGGGTAAGATACAGAGAGTTTGGCAGAACACTGAGATGTCAGAAGGGAGAAAATGACCAGTAAGGCTGTCCTTTTGTTTATGTGTGTGTGTGTGTGTGTGTATAGTCAATATAATTAATATAATATATAAATATGTATTAAACAACATATATTAAACAAAAATATTATTTTGCAATACATATATAATAAATTATACATTATATTGCAATATATTGCAGAAAAATAATATATTTCTATAATGGCTACTTCCCCACCTCACTCCACCCCCAGTGCTGAAAATTCACCCCAGGGCCCTGTGCATGCTAAACAGGTTACCACTGAGCTATAGTCTCTGCCTGTTATAGCGCTTGAAGGTGAAAAGTGACAGATCAGAAAGTGCCACACTGGAGCATCAACTTTGTGGTAATTTAAAAATCTGGTAAGAGAGTCAGAGCGAGTGCTTACTGGGTGCTGTGACTTGTATAAAGGCCTTTCTGTATGTGCAATATTTAGTTAAAAAAGTTTGCAAGTGCTTCCCTGTGAGCGACGCTAAGAGACTGAAGTATCATTCATTACTAGCCTGAAGGCTGAGGTCCGGATATTGTGAGCTGAACCTTCTTCCTGTTACTTCCCAAGCCTTCCCATGACCTTGGGCAATCTACTAACCCAGTGACCTTCTCTGAGAGCGGTGATAATGAGAAGTGTGTGTATGTTTACCATGAGGATTAAGTGATTAGTAGGGTGACTAACTCCTCCTAAATCCCCTGGCATGTTGGCTGGCTGGCATTATTAGAAACAAAAAATAAAAACAAAAAATTAAAAAAAAAAAAAAAAAAAAAACACCACCAACAAAAAATGAAACAGGCTCTCTGCACCGGAGCCTGGTTTGAGCACTTCTCCCTGTGCTTTTAATTACAAATCCATAAAGCAAATATTTATTAACAATGTTCTCTTAAGTCAAAGTACCAACCATCAAGTTCTGCTCTTCCAAGTGTAATTCTAGATACACATCTTAGGAATAAGTCACATGACCCGAAGAGACCAAAGCTCACAGCTCCATAATAAATGGGTGAAGAAAGCAAGCCAGTGCCCAGATGCATGGTCAGGCATCTTCTTAACGTTCACATCAGTGGGCTTGTCTAAGAGAACAGAATGACGTCATAGGGCATACTATCAGCTTAACATAAAGTGTGATGAGAATTACTAAATAAGACACGGTGGGGGGCACAGCTGCAATCCCAGCACTTGGGAAACGGAGACAGGACTATTCAATCAAAATAAAACAAACAAAATCATCCCTTTTCATATCTATTCAGAGTTTACAAAATACAACTGGACAAAGAGTGATAAATTTAATTTTTCACTTAACTTCCGTGGTGATTTGAAAGAAAAGCTACCTTATAGAGCACGTGGTTCCTTACCAGGGATGATGCTGTCTAGAGAGGCCATAGAACTTTTAGAAGGCGGAGCCTCGCCGAAAGAGTGCGTCACTCTGGGGAAGGCCTTCAGGGTTCAGAGGTTCAGCCCACTTCCTGCTTCTGCTCTCTGTTTCTTAAGTGTGGATGGAAAACTGACCATCCAGCATCCTGCACCATGCCAGGCCCTCCCTACCACTGTATAGCTTATCCTTTTGAAACTGTTAAGCTAAATTAAACTTTTCTTCCTTAAGTTGCTTTGGCCCTAGGGTTGTTTTGGGTTTTTTGTTTGTTTGTTTGTTTGTTTTGTTTTTCTGGGTTTTTTTTATTGATTGATTTTTGTTTTGTTTTGTTTTGCTTTTATCACAGCTATGAAAAAAAAAATAACGAATACACTCTTGTTAAAAGCTGTCCCTTAGGTAACACAGGAAAAGAAATTAAAGATTGATTTGTTTGAAACTACAAGTCCCACATACCCAGCATTAGCATGCTCGCCCAACCTAGGACTCAGTCAGCAGTGTTACAAAAAATTATATGACAAAGTCGATTGTCGACAAAGTTGAACAATGAGATGCTTAAAAACTCTTCTGAGTTGAAATATCATGAACGAAAAGCTACTTGAATACTCGCAGTTAGCATGGATAGAGATAGTGTGGATAGATTCGAGATTTCCTTGCTCTGTCAATCAAACAAACAAACAAACAACCACAAAACCTGTGACCAAAGCAACCTAAGAAGAAAAAGTTTAATTTAGCTTACAGTTAGTTCAGCAAGGAACTGTAAATAAACTGATCCAAGTTATTCCTTAGTGATTAATTTCAATTACTGCAAGCAAGTTCAAGCCACGGCTCTTAATTTTAATGTTTATTAACTCATAATACTAACTCATAATACCAATAATATGAGAAAATACATATCGATTTTTTTTTCAGATCCAGAGATGCAATCATAAGGCTTTTCTTCTCTAATCTCTAGGTTTGAGACTTAGGCCAGTGGTGGACTGCTTGCCTGGCATCACTGAGTCCCAGCACCACCAAATAAATAAACACATAAATCTTAATCTCCCTTCCTTTTGCTTGTTAAGCATTAATTATTAGCTTAATACAACAACTGTTCTGGGAAAAAGAAATCAACCTTAAAACAAGACTTCTCCAGGGATAAAAAAAAAAAAAATCACTCCAACAATAACAACAAAAACTACCAGAAAGCAATAATATTTATATCATACCTTAATTTAAAGCTATGGCCAACTAAGTATTTTAAAGTAATTCTCTAACTATGGAACTGGCACCAAAACTGGATATATTTAATGCAATGCCAAATACAAATAAACTGGAAGAAAAGTCCAAGTTGAAGGATTAAGTTCTCTGAACCAGCTCCTTACATGTCTACGCTGAGGTCACACTGCATTTGAGTCTGACATATGTCCCAGGCATAAATCTCATTCCCAGAAACCAGAAACTCCCTTAATCTACCAAGAACTCACCAGTGTCTCATGCCAATCACTACAGCCCCCAAAAGCCATTAGCAAAGGTAACTTGTGAGTAAAAAATCCAAAAACATAAAGATTTCAAAGTCCCTAAAACTTTCAGTGAAAGAGAAAAGCACAGGCAAAACCATAGCTCCTCCATAGAAAGGCCTGGGGAGGCCTTTCAAATCCAGAGCTGTCCCAGCAAGTGTGAACACAGGAGCTTGGTCTCAGGAACCCCATGCTCAAAAAGAAAAGCAAAGAAAAAAGTTGGATATTGTGGTGCATGCTTGTAACCTCGGCGTTGGAGGCAGGTGCTCACAGGCCGGCCAGTCTACTTTTCTTGGAGAGTTTTCGGCCAGTGAGAGACCCTGTCTCAAAACCAAGAAAAGTAGAAAATAAATGGGAAAGCTAGGTGTATCTGCCTCATGCCTATAACCCCAGTACTCAGAAGGCGGAGGGAGAAGACTTGTCAACAGTTTGAGGCCAGCCTGGGCTCAAAATGCTTGGTTTTCCTTCATGCATGCATGCATGCGTGAGCACACACACAGACACACACACACAGACACACACATGCATGCATGCATACTCCATTAGCTGACAGTCAAACAGCATTCAGGGAAAGGAATTACACGCAGACACCCCTGCACCACAGAGAGCCAATGTGATGTTAGAGATCATGAACTATCGCCCTAACCAGGCACACAGATGTGCTGTTGCCAACTGCCCAGTTCAGAAACTTCACTCTATTTTTAATTATTTGGTTCAGAGGACCCCGTTTGTGATTAACTTCTGAGTTGGATGGCTAAGCAGGTCAAGTTCCTGACCCACAACAAAGAACACACAGAGAAGCTTAATCATTTTTTAAGTAGCAACCGTCATATTGTAAACCACGTGTAGAGACAACTGATTTTTTTTTTTTTTTTTTTGGTTTTTCGAGACAGGGTTTCTCTGTGTAGCCCTGGCTGTCCTGGAACTCACTCTGTAGACCAGGTTGGCCTCGAACTCAGAAATCCACCTGCTTCTGCCTCCCAAGTGCTGGGATTAAAGGCGTGCGCCACCACGCCCCCGCCCCCCAAACAACCTATTTCTTAAAGAGCGGCTCACAGTTGCGGTTCAAAGCTGTGAAGTGAATTGGGAGACGTTAGAACTCTAAGTGTGCTGGAGGAAGTGACAACAGAATGAACTAATTAATGCAAAGTAGATTTTCCTCTGTGGAAATAACGGAACACAGGAGAGATGGATGGTGTCGTAAGGACCTGTGTGCAGGGAGCACCAAACGGAGTGCTCACACTTACAAAAGGGACTCAGATGCGATGAGAAGTTGCACAGGAAATGCAGACCCTTGCACTTGCTGGAAGAAATCCTGGAGCAAAATTAAAGAGAAACAACGGTCTGGTGCTAAGACAGAAAAGATGGCCGAGGTAGAAAGAATGAGCCAATCGAAGCTCTATATTGCCATAGGAATTAATTAAATGAATAAAATTTTAAATAAATTAAATTTTTTATATTTATTATGTGTGTGGATGTGAGATGAGGTCACATGCCACCACGTACATGTGAAGGTCAGAGGACAACTTGTGGAGTTGGTTCTATCCTTCTGCTTTTACTTGGATCCTGGGAACCTAACTGGACACCAGGCCTGAGTAGAAGCAGCAGTAGCCACTAAGCCATCTCGCCAGCTCCAGATAGGAATTTTTGTGCTGTTCTCTGTTATAAGATAGGGCATCACTCTACAGCCCAGGCTGTGCTTGCTTCCTGCCTCAGCCTCCCAAGTGCTGGGGTTATAAGCATGAGCTACCATACTTTGGCAAATGCATCTTTTTTGTCTTTTAAAAGTTTCTGTAGACTGGGGTGTGGCGGTTCACATCTAGAAGCAAGGCTGGAGGATTATGAGTTCTAGGCTGGCCTGGATTATGTGAGGCCAAGTCTCAAATCAACATCAAAGTCATGGAGGAATAATAATAGTAAAGTATTTTCAAGATGAGAAAAACCACAAACCGAAGAGTAGACTAACACAAAGAAAAGAATGGAAATTAAATGTAAGACACACAACCAAGAGCCTAGGAGTTAGAACACAGAGAAGAATCCAGTTGACATGATTGCCAAAGGAGCTTGGTCAACAACCCTAAGTGTTCTAGGCTTTCCTTTATCTAAGTTCTCAACCTCTCTGAGAAACCTGAGTCACAAGAACCACAGGCCACTGGGTGCTGAGAGCTTTCGGGGCGGTGATGGATAATAACAGCAGTTACATTTGCATTGAGTCCCAGGCCAATGCCAGAGGATCTGAGCTTTCAAAACCCAACACAGAACAATCCACCATCTGCTACTAGGGTCCAGAGTGGAGGTCCGCTCAAAACTTGCACTTCAGAACGTCCTTACTTCTAAAGTGCAGCCCTGTCGGCCACAAGCACTGGTAACGAACCCTCTGTGGTATCTGTCAACATGGAAAAGTCACATTTGTGGGTAATTATAAAATTTCCACTATTGGAAACAATTCCGGATGCCATTATGAGAAAAAAAAAGTAATCTGCTGCAGAAAAAACAAAATAAAGATGACATCTATGATTGCACACATATATGAATATATATTCATATTCGTCCCCTATTATGCAAATAGGTGAAGCACAAATAAAAATTCGTGCTGGCAAGAGATTAGAATTTTGTTTTAAAAAAAGATTTCTACACTTCAGAAGAAAAAGCACATCTACAACTGAATTATAACTGCAAATGGTTTTTATATCACCAACTCGTATCATTACCGTAGGCTCCGGCTGAGGCTTAGAAATATTTGTATTTCACTTTAGAAATGTTTCTATTTGCTGTCGCAGAAGCCACTGTGATGCGATTTGACCCAGGTCTTTTGTTCCTAAAACAATCCTCGCAGATATGTAAACAGGGATTTGATTTTCTTTAAGTCGAAGAAAGCCAAAAATACGGCTGTCAGAACAAGCGCCTCTTTCTGTGGGATCCTCTAGTTAAATGAAAGCCATTCAAGTTCTATGAACTACTGTCTCCACTCTCAACAGACAGCAGATTTATATTTCAGAAGGTTTTGACCGAGAACAAAATGTAACTGAAATATCTCCGCCATTCCTTTTTCCTACAGAACATTCCATGGGCTGAACTCCCAACAAGGGCCATGGGGTTGTCAGCTTCTGTCTGCATTTCTCCAGTCTAGCTTGTCCCTGCTGCCGATTTCCAGTTTTGACCCTTTCCTGCCCAGACAAAAATAGACATCTTTTGGATCTGTTGCAACTTGTCATTAAAAGAAATGAAACCCTCTTGCTTTTATTCTTGGCTACCTTTAAGCATCCGTGGTGTTAAAAATAAATAAGCCCCGTTGTTTAATTCAGCGATGGGACATTTTTTAAAATACATATATGCTTATGTAAACAACAGAAATCCAGGGAGAGAATTCTTCCAACAGTCCACACATGTCTATGCAAAACCAATCACTGGTGTTTTTGAAAGCTCAACTTGTGGTGAGAGACAGGCCAGAACCAGCACGAACAAGTCTGTGCAAGACGAATTTAGCCTCGACTCCAGGTTATGCTGCTGGGCAAATGCCAACATAGAAAGAATGGCTGTGTGCACTGTGTCTAGCAAAGGAATGGGTAGTGTTGGCAGAAATGGACCTCAGGAGCTCAAGAGAGACTTAAAGCCCTACGGGAGGCAGGGGAAGCAGTGTGACATTCAGCTGTGTCTGGCCATCAGTGACTCAGCCTAGCTCAAAATGAGTGGGAGACCAAGCCCAGACGATGGGATGGTTAACACATTGGCTGACAGAGATGATGTCCAAGAGGATGTCTCTGAAGCTAGACGTCACCCATTAGGGTGACCCAGAATAAAAATGGTGACCCATTATCCCTCATGGAGAGCTCATTAAAGGCACCAAGTCCTGAGAACTCCCAATGAAGATCTTGGGGTGGTCACAAGTGATGTCCACTAGCATTTTCTGTTCTGGAACCTGTTAGAAACATTCTTAGCTACTCTGTCACCAAGAGAAGCTCCCTGCCAAGACAGATCTCCTTGACTTCTGTAGGGGACAGAAAACTGCAAAGAGACAGAGGGGCGCAAACAGAAGTGATTCAAATTCTGGGGGTGTTACACCTAGCAGCATGGTAGCCTGTCACCAGATGACTTCTAAAAAGACAGGAATAATTGCATTATAAGTACAACACACGCCCCAAGGTTATTGAGTTGGATAGTGACAGCGATTAACCACAAGATATTGTCAATATATAATCAACACAGAAGCAATTTGTGTTACTGAAGAGTCGCCTGTCTTGCACGGGGTCCCTCCTGCTCAGCAAGTACCAGATAGATCCATAGGCAGCTGGACACACTTCTGCTAACCTCTTCTGTAATGACCAAGAGAAACATAATAGGACACTATAGACAGGAAGTTGACCTGACTCCAATCTTCCCACTTACTGAGGAAGGGACTTCTCAAACTTCAAGATTCCAAATACAAGATCAATTTGACTTCCTGGTATTTCTAACCCTGCTGACATTAAAGGAGAGACAGCTCAGCCATAAAAGTACGGTGGTTGTAAAAAGGAGACACTTTTCCCCACCCTCTCAATCCATCAAGTGGAGTCCTGGGCATTCCCAACACATCTAGCATCTAAATGAACAAAGGAATATCCCAGGATTGGAGAGAAGCACAGCAGATTAAAGTGCTTGCTGCTCTTGCAGAAAACTGGAGTTTAACTCCTAGCACCCATGTTAAGGGGCTCACAGCCATCTGTAACTTCAGGTCTATGGAACTGAACATCTTCTGGCCTCTATAGGCACCAAAAGGTGTGCGTGCATGTGTGCGTGCGTGTACACACACACACACACACACACACACACACACACACACAAATATTTAAGAAAAATATGTCCAAAGGCAACAAAGGTTGCTCATATCCAAGAGGCTGAATTCTGGAATTGCCTCCTTATCACAGCAGGTCCAAACTGCTCATTGGATCAACTCAATGAAAGCAGAAAATGTCCTCTTGCTTTATGAATTCAGAGGCCTATCTGCGTAAGGCTTATGAGAATCTTGGTTATACTGGGGGATGGAGGAGAGAGAAAAACTGCAGGCCAGAAAACCCAGGCTACAGATTCAACGATTTAGTTACTTATTGATTTTTTTTCTTGCTGTAACCTAGTATCTGATAAGAAACAACTGAAGGGAGGAAGAAGGACTTATTCTGGCTCACGTTTGAGGGGAAATGATGGTGCAGCACCAAGAGGCTCTGGGCTGCAGCAGCAGAAGCTGAGGCTGCTTGCTCACATCTAGATGGGTCAGGAAGCTGACAGGACATGAAGCACTGTGATGGTTTTCTCTTTTGTTCCTTTATAGTCAGTCAAACAATGACCATGTAAGATGATACTACCCATATCCCATGAGCAGCGTCTTTCCTCCTTGTGTAAAATTCTCTGAAAACTCCTAGAATTATCACCTAGGGGATTCTAGAGCAGTCAAGTGATAAATAAAAGTGACCTATCACATCACTGGAACTCCAACCTGTGTCAGAGCTGCTAGGTTCTATTGTTGTTGTTGACGATGACGACGACAATGACGACGACAATGATGATGATGATGATATTTTGGATAATGACTATACTCTCCACTCCAGGAGTCATCCTGACTGTCTACTGAAACAATTTACCCACCATGTTTGATTTAATTCTTATGACATATTGTAATCATGATACACTGGCCACCATAGTGTGCATAGCTGTGGTTTTTAAGGCCTAGGCTAGTAACTAAATCAGAATGTCTGAGCAAAGTACCATCAAAAGACAAGGATAGCTCTGAGTCATTCTACAAGAGGAGCAAGAAGCATAGGACTTCTATGCCATCGAAGTCTTTCAAGACCCTGGACATTTAAAATGGGAAATTTTATACAATAATTATGATGACAATGGTGATGATAATAATGAAATAATTTCAAGACTTTATGACAAAATGTTACCATTCAGTACATCAGTCAGAAGAAACTTAGAGACCAGTCAAGTCACATGATATTCTCTACTCAGCAGCACAGCTAATAGCTATTCATTCCTTTTTTCCAAAGATGGGCAGCCATCCTCTCAGGCTGACCTAGGATTTGAACTGTATTATTCCTAGGGTTTGGTCTGGTACAGGCGAGCAAAGTTTTGGTCTGGGGCAGCCCACGATTCAAAGCTCACATTCAGAAACATAGTTGTTGTCATGTTAATGATGCTCCCAGCTCTCATTTGCCTGTGTTAATTTGTAGGGCAAGTGAAATAGATGCACAGAGTACCAGGAGGGGGAAAGTGGCTTTCTCCTTTTACATGTTTATTCAGATTGTTAAAATAGCACTGTTTATCTGGGTGGTTCCGAGATGGAAAAAGGCTGCCTACAGCCCCTTCTGAAGATTACAGGACAGGACAGAGGGCTGCAGAGGCTTTGGTGGGGCAGAGCATCCAAACTAAAACCCCACAGTGGGGCTAAGATTCCATTATCATGTTCCTTTCAGACTCCACACAGAGCAAAGTTTCAGGAAACAAGGTAAGTTTCAGTTAACCCATTTGACAATTCCATGCATGCATATAATGCATTTGAGTTATTTTCTCCTTGTAGCACCTCCCCTTCCTCCCCTACTCCGGCTGACCCCCTTTCTTCTTCTCAACAACCTTTCTCTACTTGCATGTCTCTTACTTTATGGCCCACCCAGTGGGATTTACTTACTGGAGCAGGGGGTAGTTTCCAGTGTCTATATCACTGCAGGATTTGACTTCGATCCCCCCGCAATCAATAACTGCCACCTCAGGGATGGAGCCTCATAAATAGCCCTCTCCCCCATTCTTGAGGAGCCAACATTTTTCTAAATAGTTTTTTGGTTTTGTTTTCTGTTTCCGAAACAGTCTTCCTATGTACCCAGGGCTGGCCTCAAACTCACAGTCCCTCATATCACATTTCAGAGTCCCGGAAGTGTGAGCGTGCACCACTGTGCCTGGCTGACGTCTAAGGTGATAACGGGATCCTCTTTGCTTCTGTCTCACAGTAGTTGTATACTTATCTTATGAGGCTGGGAACATAGAAAGAACAAAACTGAGCTGAAAGCCTCAAACTTCTGTCTCACTCTGGAGCCTAGGCTGGTCCAGAACTCCAGCATTCCTCCTGCCTCAGCCTTCTACATGGTAGGATGATAGGCACGAATCACTGCTTAGCTTCTAAAAAGACTTCAGTAGGAAACCAAAGATACCAGGAAGGATTCCTTTCCAGGTCCTTATGTGAAAGGCACCCCTCCCCCAATACAGACACACGCACACGTACACGCACACGCACACACAAAAAGAGACAGACAGACAGACAGACAGACAGACAGACAGGATTGTACATGCAAATATGTTTCTCTATGTCTGGGTTCAGAAACCCAGGAGGCTTCAGATGTAGACTGGATCTGAGGTCTGAGAAATAGGAAGAGAATTCAGAACAACATTCATCCAGATTTCCTTCTGTCCCAGTTGGAATCTCCCAGAGCAGAACAAGATGGGACAGCTTACAGTTCCCTGTGGGCTTGTGCACTAGACTCTTGGTTCCTGGTGTCAGGGTCCCATTTCCATCTGACACGCAGTCTACTGTACAGCATCTCACCCCAACCCCAAGAAATGGACACCATATATCTGTCAAAGGTGTCTTTCTCTATGGCAACAGTGTTTCTCCTAGACAAAATCATACGGAAGACAGAGGAGGTGTCTGAGCCACCCGGTGGAAGAGGCCCAGATTCCACCTTCAGATCATTCTTCTGCCTCCTCAGTCTTGTTCCTGATGAGACTTGCTATGTATACAAAGGACTGCTTCATTGTCCCAAGCTCTGGCACGGGGCTCACAATTCCACATTGTGCTTCTTCCAAACCTGAGCAGCCTGACCCAGAACTGTGGACATTCTTCCCTTCCAGATAAACATAAGCCCCAGTGTTCATCAGAGTTGGCAAATGGGGTCCCCAGAGCTTGTAAGGAAGACTAATAACCAAGACTAGGGAACTGATGTCAAGACACCTGAACCTCACTGACGTCCAGGACAGCTGTGCCTTCACGGGTCATCGTGAAACCAGAACCCAACAGGAATTCCTTTGCAACACAAAGACAATTTTCGATATTCAAAAGATTCCTTTCCTGCATTGAATAAGTAGTTGACTCAAAACTAAGTAGTTAACTCAAAAAATAAGTAGTTGAGCAAACCCAGTGTTCCATTGCAAGGAGCTTTCATTCCAGAACATTCTCCCAGTGAGCACTCCTTTACCCACCCTTCCTCTTTAGCATAGTCTTCCGGAAAATTCTTATTCCTTTTGTCACCCACTATCATGATACCCAATGCTACTGTCACAGATGTCATCATCTCCACTGTGACCCTATCATGACTAAAGTGGATCCAAATCACAGTTCTGCTACCTTGATCCATGTCAAGAGAAGGACTCACATCCAATCTGTTACTTAAAGATTCATAGATGCTGAGTGTGGGGCAGCAGGAAAGACGCTCTTATCTCTGAGTTGAGGAAAAGTTTAAAAAATGCTACAAAAGGGTTGGATGTGGTGGCTCACACTTGTAATCTACATGTGCTTAGATTAATCTAAGTTTGCGAGGCTGAGCCAGGAGAATTGCTACATGTTCAAAACCAGCCTACAAAGTGAGTTCAAGGCCAGGCAGAGCAGCACAGTTCATACAAGCAAGAGCTACAGAAGAAGGAGAAGGAGAGTATGAGAGTTCAAATAGTCTCCATCTAGCCTAACCTAAGGGCTCCCTCAGGAAGGGACAGGAAGCTGAAATGTTAAGTACAAGAGAAAATTAGCCAGGCAGGAGCCAAGAGGCGCCGATCCTAAAGAAGGAGGAACAATAAGTTTGTACACAAAACAGAACTCAAGGGAAGTACTTGATTGAGACAGGCCTACATGACTGACCTAGCTGGGGTGATAAGGGGCAGCCCAAGCCAGGGGGCCAGATTAGAGATGCTGAACTTCATCCTGCAGCTGAGAGAACCTAGAGTAGGAGGCATTCGCCAGGGCAAAGATGTAAGCAGATTTCTAATATTCAGAAGTGTTTTCTCGGACTTCAGAGAGCAGAATGGGATGGACTAGACAAACAGTATGTGCCATGCAGTCAGACACGTTGGCACATAATGCCTGAAATCCTAGTGTTGGAGAATCTGAAAGAGGAAGATCACTGGCAACTAAAGGTTAGCAGCTGGAAATATACAGAAGGAGCCTGTTTTTTAAAAAAAATCCCAACACTTAAGTGGGGAGAAAAGAATAATTTGTAGGTCTGTAGGATATGCATTATTTCCATATATACATTTGACCTTCCATATCCACGGATATATTCAAGATCTACCCAAGCTCCAGGGTTTGTCTCAAACAACAGAAAGAAAATTATCTAATGTCTGTAGAGAAAGTCCATCCAGTAGACATGTTAGATATAGAGACATCCCAGCCTGGCTGAGCCATAAGCCCAAATTCAGATCATGAAACTCACTTTCCCCTTGACCTTGGCACGAAGGAAACCCATGCCAACCTTTTCGCCCAGAGAGCCATCTATAAGGGACAGCTACACCGTGCAGGGAGGGAGAGAAGATTCATGTCTCTAGTTCCAATATGGATGAAAGTCAACCCAAGTAGCTTCTTCAGCTTGGCAGGGAGCTGGACCCAACCACGCAGGTCAAGTCTCCAACCAACCAACATTGTGGACAACTGTTATACATTTGACATTCCAGCTTTGTCCCTTGAGGCCCAAGTGAGGGAGGAGGCCGGACATACTTCCACCCACATTCTCAAGACAGGAAGCACACAGGTCAACCACAGAGAGCAGGGAGACCCAGGGCAGAGGAAAAAAAATGTGACAGCCAGGATGGTGGCCTAGGAGAAGGAAAAGGCAAGACGGAAGAGCAGGTGTGAGGAGAAGTAAGGGGAGGGGGGAGCTTTGGGAACATACAGCATTGAGCCTTTAATAACAAACCATTCCCAAGAGAAACAGTCATGGGAGAGAAAGAGGGAGGGGGGAGGGGAGAGAGTAAGACGAAGAGGGAGAGGAGGAGACAGAGGGAGAGCGTATCATCCTGGTAGAGCCAGATTGCTGGCTGGCCCGTACAGAGCCTCAGGTGCCCCTTCTCTCTTGTCTTCCTTCCAAGTGGGTCCACAACAGAAACTAAAGAAATGAACAACCCATTGTATTTAAAACCTTGAAATTCCATGCAACATTAAAAGTATGGCTGGAGGAATGGCTCAGTGGTTAGGACTGTACACGGGGCTCTAAGGAAGAACCCAGCTTCAGTTCCCAGCACCCAGGTCAGGTGACAGAACCACCTGTATGTGACTGCAGCTCCAGAGGCTGCCAAGCTCTCTTCCGAGGAGATGCCTGAACTCACACTCACACACTTATACACAGATGCACATGCATATATACAATCATTTTTTTAAAAATAAATACAAAAAGGCATTGCCCCTGAAATAAAAATTGGGGTGTGCATAGATAAAGTAGATACCACTTTTCAAAACACAGTGCTGTCTAGAACATAGGAAGGACTTGTCTTCACAGACTAGCACACATAGCCTCTCTGCTAACTGCATGAAGAACAATTAGTAAGCAAACACAGAGATCTGTGCTATCTGGAGTGACATCATAGCAACGCAAATCTGAAAACCCAGGGGCCAGTTAAGCTCACCAAAGAAAAAATGGATGTATCTCACCCTGAATCAGGTTGAAGCAAGACACGTTTCTCCATCATTAGCAGCAACATAAATCAGAGGAGGCCTTTTTGGAAAGCGATTCAGGACAAACCCCTTCTCACTCAGCAATCAGCCTCCCGATCTGGACCCTGAGTGAAAACTACCTCTGCTGGCAAAGATAGCTGTCCTAGCTTCATCCTAAGAAACAACAGAAACAGACCAAGCATCCCCAAGATGTGTGACTTCACACAGAAGTATTTGATAGACTGTAGCATATTCCAGGAGATGGCATTGTCATAGTCTATGCAGCAAATGAGACTGTTTACCAAATTGAAAAGAACAAGATGAAGGGGAAGACGAGGATGACAATGAGAAGGAGGAGGAAGAGGAAGAGGAGGAGAAAGAGAAAGGAGGAAGAAAAGGTAGAGGAAGAGGAGGAGTAAGAGGAGAAAGAAAAGGAGGAGGAAGAGAAAAAGAAGAGGAGGAGGAAGAGGAGAAAAAGAAGAGGAGGAAGAGGAAGAAGGTGAAGAAGAAGGCGTATCTTAATTTGTCAAAATCTGGAAGACAGGGAATGGTGAATGTGAGCCTCAGCAGGTAAAGGTGATTGCTGGCACCTTGTGATCTGCGTTTGATCCCTAGAACCCACATGGGGAAAAGAGAGAGCCTTCTCCTGTGAGTTATTCTCAGACCTACACACACACACACACACACACACACACACACACACACACACACTACTTTAAATAAACAAGGAGCGCATGACTTAAGGACCTCAATGGGGGAATCCACAAAAGAGCCAGGATGGCACCACGGCCAGCCCAGGCTGTGTTTCCACCCCTCAGTGGTGGCAGTCACTCTTCCATGGTGTAGCCCCACCTGCTAATGCCATCACTTTCATACACAGGAAGTAAATCCAGTGCTCCCAAGTTTCAAAGATCCAATTAGGATTCACACCTACTCCTCGAAGACCCAAAGGGCATCCTCTTTGTCCTGAAACAGCTCTGCCTCTGTTCTTATCTGCTTCCCTCGCCTCTAAAATGCCCTACCTTCACTTTCATTTATGCATTTGTTTTTATAATTCTGAGATTCCTCCCTGTGAGGTGATATAACCAGGGCATGTGTACTAGTTGTTTTCTGTTTGTTTGTTTGTTTGTTTGTTTGTTTTTGGCAACTTGACACAAGCTACAGTCATTTTGGAACAGGGCTCTTCAATTGAGAAAATGTCACCAGCAGATTGGCCTGTGGGCAAGCCTGTGATATATTTTCTTGGCTGGTGATTGATGAGGGAGGGCCCAGTGCAAGTGGGCAAATAAGAATCAATCCTCCATCGCCTCTATTTGAGTTTCTACCTCCAGGTTCCTGCCTTGAGTTCTTACCCTGACTCCCCTTAGTGATAGACTGTGGGACCTAAGAATTATAAGTGGAATAAACCCTTTCTTCCCTGAGTGTTTTATCATAGTAATAAAAGCCCTGAGTAAGACAGCATGCTTACCCTGACAACAATCCCTTGAGACAGGCATTTTCTTCCCCATTCATTAGATGAAGAAGTTGAGGGCCACAGATTTTAAGAGATGTGGGTAGGGCCACACAACCACAGAGCTCCAATCAGAATCCAAAAACTCAGCTTCCACTTATGGTGTGTGTGTGTGGGGGGGGGTATTCAAAAAGCTCCCAAATGTCATCTCTTCCATTTGCATTCACCCGCCGAAAGAAACTATTAATGATTGCAACCCATCTTGAGGCATCGGCATGAGCTGCTTATAAATGAACTAAATAGGCAAGGTTGCAGTGTGCATGCTAATTGGAAGAGTCAAGGCAGAAGAGCAAAAGACTTACGTGGGGACTGCCACCTACACCTTCAGGTAAAACCAAATGACATTAAAAAAAAAAAAAAAAAAAGATGTCTACTCACAAATGGAAAGCAGGGTATGGCCCTAGATACGGATGCTCAGATCTGAGCTCCAGTGCGCCTCTTGTAAGAAACAATGCCATAATTAGCTAAAAGATTCCTTTGAGTTATAACATAATCCACCTCTCCGGAGAGAGCTCTTGTTTGGGGGGCAGACACACACACACACACACACACACACACACACACACACACACACACAGAGGAAACTACTACAGTATGAAACTAATACAGATGTGGTGATAAATGCCTGTCCGTACCACTGATGACTTACTCTCTAAATAATGACATAATAATAGCTAAAATATGAACTCTAATTAAATACCAAACCTAACAAAGTCAAACAACAGCAAATGATGTTTGACAGAAGCAAAAGTCTTTGGGGAGGTGAGGGGAAGAATTCTAATAAAATCACAGAACTTGGCTGGGGAGGGAGATGGCTCAGGCCGGACAAAGTAGCATGTGCAAGCATGAGGACTGGGGTTCCATCTTCAACACTAAGTTAAAAAACAAACAAACAAATAAAACTGGACGTTGTGGTGTAACTCTAGAGCTGAGTGGTGGGGTGGCTGACACAGGAAGATCCCCATAGGTTGTTGGCCAGCCAGTCTAGCTAATAGGTGAGAGACTTTGTCTCCCAAAGTAAGATGCAAAGCAATACAAAAAAACACATGCAATGTTGACCTCTGGTTTCCACACACACAAAATCTCAGAACTCTACAATGTCAGCAAAAAAAAAAAAAAAAAAAAAAAAAAAACAAGAAAACATTTTTTTTTTGTTTTTCTTAGACAGGTAAACTGAGGCCCAGCAAGGTTTAAAGGTAAACCTTCCTGCTGATATAGCAATAAAGCAAGAAAGAGACTAGATCTTCAGGCTATCAGTCGAACAGAATTCTTCCTAAGCCTCTCCTCCTCATTCCACTGTGTGCTATTCCACTCCGAGTTGTATTTTTAAAACAGCATTAAACATTCTATAAATATTAAATTCCTTTTTAATAATTTTCTAATGCACAGGGGCATATTTGAAGAAAGGGGGTCTGGTTTTGATTCCCTTTGGAAAACAGAACATTGCTCAGGAGTTTAACCTACTATTGAGTGAAATATTAACAGGCCATATAATGGTTTCAATGTTTCTTCAGGAAAACCAAACAAAACCCAAAAAAGCATATCCCCCGGGGCCTTCTGGTGGTGGTGTTTCTGGAGCGCACAGTCAACTCCACGGTCTACTCCACAAGCCCGTCACTGTTAAGTAACTCATCAGCAAATAAAGAGGAAATTACCGAAGGGGATTTGCCAAGCAATTAGTCCTCTGAAGCAGATGACATACAACTGTTCTGGGGAGGAGCTTCCCAGATAGTCATATGTCAGACTCAGAGCCTAGTAATCTGTAAATAAAAATGCACAGTGCACGATTACAGCTGTGGTGGAGGCTGGAGCTGCCAGCCAAGCTCGTCGACAGCTGATCTCAAGACCTTTCCTACCTCCTGTGTTTGTAAAGGGGGAGGCATTGCCACCAGAGATAAAAGCAATTCGCAATAAATTTCACCCAACATCCAAAAGACAACCATGGTGGCTATGCATCACCTGGACACAAACTAGCAACGATTCGCTGGCTGATCCAGGGAAGGAGAGCCTAGGCTAGACCTGGAAAAGCAAGAGCATGAAGGGCCATGAGACCTGCACTCAGGTGGCCACCTGGCTACAGCTGACCTGATGGCCTCTGGCTGCACGTTTTGTTCTTAGCCTGTGCCCTGAGTGACACCCCGCCACCTATCACACTGAGAGATAAATCGCTATCTGTCAGGTCGTGCAAGCTGAGCAATGACCCAACGAAGCTCTCCAAGCAATCAAAAGTTCAGCAGCTCCCTGGGACTCCGTGTTGAACAACATCTGGAGCCAACTTAAACCAGTTCCCCCAAAGCAGATAAGCAGAGTGCCGCCGTCATCATTTTCTCCAATTAATAATTATCGAAAGCATGTAGGACTCTCAGGGCCGTACGGGAGAGAAAAGGAAGAATGTTATAGACAGCTTGAATCAGAAGCTCATGGGAGTCTCTGATCAGAGGGGCAGGCTTGGGAATAGGGAGCTTGTGATCTCAGAACCATCCCCCTGATGGTTTCTGAGCACACACAGTGCCTTAACTGCAAGAGCATGGAGTCACCAGAACCAGTGTGGAAAAGCCAGGTGCTGTGGCACACCCTTGCAATCCCAACACTGTGGAGGCGGTGACAGAAGGATCCCTGGGGCTCACTGACCTGCCAGGCTCACTGATCAGTGAAAGTCCCTGTCTCAATGAACAAGACAATGAAGAAAGACATCTGGCGTTGATAGCTAGCCTCTACACAACACAACCGTACATGTACACCTCAGCACGCGCATAGACGTGCACAGAACTTCCTGTTTTTAATATTGTTGTTTTTGTATTTAATATTTTCATTCTTAGCCACTTGAGGGCAATATGAAGAGCTCGTGTAAACAACTCAAATAAAAACAAAACAAAAGAAAAGAAAACATTAAACAATCTTCAGGCTTTCCCTAAGTTCATGTAAATAGACTGCTCATTCACACAAAGATAATTTTCAAGGGTCTCCTGTACTGTGTGTCATGGACTCTGAGGCTAACTTTCCCCCAAGAACCAAGGCTTAACAATGATATTTATTTCAACAGTGTCTTAAGTAGCCTAAGCTTGCTTAAGCTTACTGTGGAGCTGAGGCTGGCCTTGAACTCCTGAACTGCCTGCTTCCAGATCCTAAGTGCTACAATTACAGGATATACAATCATGCTAGCTCCATTTCATATTTTTATCTATATTTTTTATCTTCTATAGGATATTAAGTGAGAAGCTAATTTTTTTAAAGAACTGTGTCTGGTATGGTTGTCTTCTCATACATAAAGATTCATATATATATATATATATATATATATATATACATACATATACATATACATATTATATATAATCCTACACATTAAAAGATCCTATAGAAAGCCTCTAGGAAATCATCAAAAGTTATAAAGCACACCCATACTAATATGATTTATCAGAAATACAGTTACTGAATGGCCACAAATGAACAATGGCTAAGCTGTTAAGTGGCTGACACAATGAGATTCACACCTGTCAATCAACGGTGGAAAAGATCAAAGAAATGCTGGGATTCTTGCTAATAGGTACAGGGTACCCTTGGAAAGTCTTCAGAAAACCGCTTGGAGGAAAGTACAAATGATATTTGTTTTAAATGAAAAGAGACACGGCATGGGCTGAGCGTCGAAAGCAGCATTCATTTTCATACACTCGTGTATTAGAGCTAGCTAAAATTAGCTCCTCTATCTATTTTATAAAGGAATAACTCCATGGCACTGAGTGAAACACAGAATTTCTAGGGTTCTGGAGCTCTAACAGAAGAGATCCCCCCTCATGCACAATTTACCCCTGCATCAACCCAGTCCCCCTTAGTCACCCCAGCTTATAAAAAAACTGGCAAACAAAGACTGGGTCATGCAAGCCTTCAAACTCCACTCCTCACTGCCTCTTACCTTCTCCCTCTGCATTCAACCTCAGCTCCAGGGTCCTTAGATTCAATCAAGTCCTGGGTGTGAACAACCCTCTGCCAGGCAGAAGACTCCAGAGGACAAGTTCAAAACCCTTTCTATGCCAGTGATGCTTCCAAACTGCTTTTTGGACTGACCTCTCCCCTGGCCCCATACCCTTACCAGTCTCCCTGACTTCTGAAACTCAGAGCACCCCCCCTTTCAGCCACAGTTGCCCAGCCTACATCCTACATACAAGCAGGCATTTGCCTGTTGACCCAGCCACTCACAAGACTTTCCTCTGCCTCTCTCCATCTCTTCCCACAGAAGTGCAATCCAGCCTTCAGAGACAAAGTCACGTGATCCTCCTCCTCCTCACAGTCTTTCCTGAACTCCCACCACCTTTCTGAATTCCTTCCGGGTCAGAATGTACCCCCTAGTAAGTACAACCCAACCCTCTCGGCATTGTTAGCTATTTCTGTACATTCCTTCTTTCTCTCGCCTGGTCACGAAGAACGGATAATCTCCGCTAGCTCTTGCTCACTCTCATGTCCAGAGCACCGCGAAGTAGTTGAGAAGAAAATACACAGAGAATATATGAATGAATCACTTCTTTCTATAACAGTAGCTGTGAATAAGTTAGGTCATAACTGGCTTAGCTGTATCATATTCATAAAATAACAAGAGCCAGAAATAATAATCCAGACTCTCATTTAAAAAAGAATAACTTGAATATATCAGAATGCAACAGGATACTCTCTCCCTGCCCACATACAGCCATCAACTGTGCGAACCATAATGAGGTCATTATGTATGCAAGATATTTAGCTAATGCATATACGTTTCTTTTCAATGCAATCAGAGAAAATATCAACGGCCTAATGTTCAAGGTGACACTGCACTATTTTGTCAGTAAGACCTTGAATATCCACATGACACCTTGTTTATGAGGCTAGAAACCCCTGCACCTCAAAAAGCAGGCTGTGCTGCCCAAGATAAGACTCCTGGCTGCCTGTCTTGTTCGCAAGAAAATTCTTGAGATACCTTGTGATAGATAATGACTCTCTACAAATACCACAGGTTTTAAAAAGAACACCTCACCCCATATGCACCTAAACTATATCTCCTAAGACTTCAACATGAGGATCTTCTGGCTGGCAAAATGGGTTCCCCTAAACGGGGAGAGCAACAGTAAGACACCCCACCCTGCCCGTTAGTGGACACCTGCAGATCCTAAGAGGCATCACCTTGCAGTAACTAAGCATCACTCTGCTTCCATTTACAAGAGTGGTTCTCAGTCTTCCTGATGCTTTGACCCTCCAGCATAGTTCCTCTTGGTGTGGTGACCTCCACCGATAAAATGATTGTTGTTCCTGCTTCATAACTGAAGTTTTGCTACCTTTACGAATTGTAACTCAAATATCTGTGTTTTCCTATGACCTCAGGCCACCTGTGTGATAAGATCATTCAACCCCTAAAGGGGGTCATGACCCACAAGTTGGAAACCACTGATTTAAAGGGGAGCCTCTCAAATACACAATCCATAAAATAAAGAACTCATTTGCATAATTCAAAAGAATACGATGCTTGCTTGCGGCATGCTAACTCGCTCCCTCTCTGCTTTGCCCCGCTGAGGTTTCTTAGATTCTTCCTTCCTTTCCTTCTGTCCTGGGAATTGAACCGAGAACTTCACACATGCTAGCCAATGCCTTTCCTTTGAGCTATATTGCCAGCCTTCTAGCTATACTTTCTAAGGTGTCTAAATAACTGTTAGCCGTGCCTCTTTTTAAATATATTCAAACTGCAAATAACTCCATGCATGCATTGCTATTCACTGCCAGTCTATCTTACTACAATGCAAAAAAAAAAAAAAAAAAAATGCAACCTACCACAGAAGAGTTAACATAAGTTCAGATTTAAACTTCAGAAAAACATAAATAGAACCCTTACTGGTTTTGGAGAGCCACAAATACCTACAGGGTTGGTCCAAAGACCAAGGTCTAGGTATATTTACTTGTTTCTAGTCATGTATGATCCAGGAACAACCACAGGACAACAAAACCATTATAATCACCCTGTCTAGAGATAAGCTACATGCTAACAGTGATAGCTTATGGCCATAAGCCATATGCCAGGTGGATTTAAAACACAAGTGCATGTTTTTCTCCCATTCCATCCTCACAGGAGCCCTCTGTTGTCCCCATTTTGTATAGAGAAACTGAGGCATGATACAAGCATGACTGGGGTAGCATCCAGAGGTTTGAAGTTCAGACACTCTGGTGACAGAGCTTCGGGCTCTTACCTCAGAGGCCATGGAGTTCATGCTTGGCTTAAAATAAACAGGTTCTGAGGTGTCAATACAAAAAACCTGGTGAATTTGCTTAGGAGTTGTATTTGGTTTGACTTTTTGAGACAGGGTCTCAGGCTATAACCCAAGCCACTTTAGAACTCACTAAGCAAGTCAAGAGAGCCTCAAGACCTTAGAGACTCTAAGGTCCTTCTTCCTCAGCTCTTTCTATAACGTGTTAAGATTACAGACATGAGCCACCATGCCCAGCTCCACTGGATCTTTTTAAATGAACACTTTTGGTAACACCGTAGTCTCTACCTTTTGACAAATGGGTTTTGAAATCCTCGATTTGGCGTAATGTGGTTTGGTAAGAGGATCTTCTGCTTCTTACCAAGAAAGGAACATTCCAGAAACGATTCCTTCATTCCAGGAGATCAGAAGGGAACATTCAGATTCAGGAGGTCTAGGGTGGAGCCCAGATTCTGTCTAAAAGACTCTAAGTGAGCCTGTTGCCTTTGGAACTTCTGGTGGTGCCTGGCTTTATCACTTCAAGTAAAACTCTCAAGGCAGAGGAAATCGATTTCCTATTTTCTATTTCACAACCCCCTTGGTTGTGTACACCAGTGTCTGCAAGACCTTCCAGCCCCACGTTCTGGATGAATTTCATTCTCTCTGGATTTCACAGAAGGGCAGAGGCCTCCTGTCTGCTCTTTAACAGAGAACCATGAGTCAACAGTCCTTGCTTACACACTGTTTCAAGACTCTCTCAGCCAAAAAATTTTACTGTATATGAGGAAATCAGGAAGTTGTAAAATCCAAATAGACACAAAGAAACTTAAGACTCAACAACTCTTGGTTGCCGCTGACCCAACAAACAGTTCTGTTTCCATGAAAATGTAGCTTTCTGTAGTAAGAATCTAAAATGTGAGAAGTGACACTCAGGGCAGCTGGCAGTTTAGTGTTCTTAACAGACTCAAGGAAAAGGGACACCTAAAATGATCAAGGGCAAGCCTCAGGCAGTAATCACTGATACAAATCCAATGCAGATTTCTTCCCAAACCAAGTAGACCATAACTATAGATGGTTTCGCCCAAGTTTAACAACAGAGAAACACACACACACACACACACACACACACACACACACACACATACACACACACCCCTGGGCAATTTTCCATACACTGTAGTTTCAAAGAAAATTATATTTCACAGTTAACAGAGTACACAGCTGGTGAGCAACCATCCCAAGTCAGACTTTATCCTCAAATAGAAAACAGAAAACGTTGTAAAACTCTCACCTGACATGTGCCGCCCTTCCCTGCGGAGGGAGTGGAGGAAGAGACTGGTGGATAGGAATGACAGACAGAGCTGCAGCTTGAAAGGACCGCCCTCGGGACTGTTGCACGGTGCAGGATGCTTCTACCGGGGTCCAGGAAGTACAGAAGAAATCCAAGATGAAAGACCAAAAACAAAGAGAGAAAATAAATAAATAAATAAATAAATAAATAAATAAATAAATAAAATACATCGCTTTCTACAAAGGTCTATCTTAAGATGTCTGCACTGAAATACAAATCATAAGAACATCACCTTTTGAATCTTGTTATAGAAGAGTTACACAGACAACAATCAATTCAGCAGAACATGTTTGGTTTTATCCTGCAGGGCTCAGGGGAGCCAACATATGAAATCTAGGCCATCCCTTCAGTCAAATGAAAACCCTGGTCTCCATGTTTGAGACAGCTCCTGTCATTTCCTCAGGCACCCAATAAGTAACCACAAGCCAGTCCTCACAACTAGCATCAGGTAGGAATGGGAATAATGGACTGAATAGCAATTGAGCCAAAGGCCTAATTTTAATCTAGTATACACCGTCTATTCACATGCAACTCGAAAGACAACCATGACAGAATGGAGTTATTAGCACACTAGTGCAAAGGTGAGTGGAAAAACAAATGAAGAAAGAAACAAGGTTTGATTGTGAGAAAAGGTCTCATGTAGCCCAGGCTGACCTCAAATTTGCTATGTAGCAGAGGATGACCCTGAACTTCAGATCTTCCTGCCTCCAACTCCCAAGCGCTGGGAATACAGGCATAGCCCACCATGTCCAGTTTATGCAGTGCTGGGGCATCACTTTTTGTGAATGGTAGACAAGCACTCTTACCAACTGAGGTCTGTGCCCAGCCGTTTAAAATTTTAAATCTGTTGAACAGACATTGTCTTCACTTTCAGTTTGCCCCAAGAGTCAATCTAAGTCACTCGCTATATGATGAATGTATGAATGGATAAACGAAAGAAGAAATGAATGACCTCTTGGTGCTTGTGAGATACTTTTTGTGAATTAAAGATGTGCACACAGAAACAGGAGAAGTAGAGGGCCTGATCTGCAAGCACACGTTTTTTAATCCTTCGTCATTAAAATTATTTACTTAAGTGCTGGTGGTACTCAATTAGCAACCAGATTACACCAAAAGAATCACCATGCTGTTGGGATAAAACAAAGAAAAAAATCAGTCAACTAAGTGCATGCTGGACGGATTTTCAGTCAGATCCACCGGAGCTGAGCTGCATATGTGTTTAGGCTGATTTTAAATTTAGTCTGGGTTTCCTAAGCTCTCGCCAGGTAACAGTAGGAAGGAGAAGGCCCAGAATTATATTGGGTGTCAGAAAGAAACTATTCTGGAGCAGAAATATGATCTCCAGCGTGAATAATCTGTAAACAGGTAAGGAAGCCAATTATCCTTGGGTACATGGCAACTCATCTCAGTAGTCATAATTATTTTCAACCATACACACTCGCTATTTTTAAGAGCACAGCCCAGCTGGAAAGGAAAATAACTTCCATTTCTTTCCAGCACTTTACAAAGTAATGAATAGTAGCCAAAGTATTCTTCCTTCTAACGAATCCATTCACCGTCAATTTATTTAAGCATCTAGTACGTGCTTGGGTCTGCTCTGCAAAAGAAGTAGTTTTTATCAGTCTTTGGTTTCCCCGTATGTAATCCGTGTGCCGAGAGAAAAGCTAAGTGGAATATCCCATACCCTAAAAAGAAAATAAATCACCATCTTTTCACCAAAGAGGCTGTTGGTTTACAAACAGTGACCAAGTTCAACGGGAGTTCATAAAATTCTATTTCATCTTAACACGGCATTTATTTTAAGGACAAGGGAAGTTTTCATTTTTATCTGGTAACATTTCAAAGGAAGCTTCAAAATACTTAATAATCATTTTCCCAGAAGCTCCAAGTGCTGGGGACTTGGGTTTGCTTGTACATGGATTTGTGTGTACACAAGGCCCTGTTTACACATCGCCTGGCAGATAAGGCTTGATAGAGTCCAAATTACAGTCTCCTCCCATTCTGCTGAAGTACACAGAACAGTCAAATGTGATGCAAATGCTGTAAAATATTAATTTACTCTAGCACTGGCATGCCTCCTTCTTTCAAAAAGCATTTGTCCTGCTATCCTCGCCAGAGTAATAGTTATTTGCTTGCTGTATCCCATAAAAAAAGAAAGAAAGAAAGAAAGAAAGAAAGAAAGAAAGAAAGAAAGGAAAAGAAAAGAGAATAAAGGTAAAGGCAAGGCCACATGAACTCACTGTAAAAAACATACAAACAACGAGCAAGATGACAAACTACAAAACACTGCACACAGTGACACACACTGAAATTGGGATCTTTAATATTTCAAAAGCACAAAGCAGAGAATCACAATCCTATTAATAGTGAAAGATTACCAAGCAAGACGGCCCAAATAACTGAAACTGCGATGGTGTATAAAAAAAAAAAACGAGGAGGGAACACAGGAGTCAGGATTAGGGCCTAGAGCACGAAGAAAGAAAGTCTGCCATACACGGTAGCAAAAAAACGCCTTCTCTTTCTGTAAGAAGCACACACACTTGCAGGCTGGCAGCTGGACTCACCACTAAAAATACCTGATAAATAAGTCACTCTAAACCCTAAACCCAGCACACTGAACAGGGCATTTCGGGAGAAGCAGGTTGAGTCCTTCTCAGATCAAATGAAGCCCTGCAATCATCAGAACACCTACCCTCTAAGCCCCGAGGTCTTTTTACACCTCCAGTCTTCTGAAAAGGGATTTTGGAGTAGAACACCATTTTCATTTACATGACGGCGATTATCACTGAGTTTTCATTAGCCCACAAATGGCATGCATTAAGAGTTATAGAAAAAAAAATCAATGAAACACTGCTTCTAATGTCAAACACGCCAAACAAAAGAGGACATGAGTTGCTATGTTTGTCTGTTATAGCTCCGAACATGCTTTAATTCATGTGGGATTAGTAATAACAGGAAGTATAAACATTTATGCTAAATTATCCTAAAGGGTTACGGTTTATAAGGGTTATAAAATATGCCATTATGCGGATTAGAGTAAAAAATACATAAAAATAAAATTAGAAAAGAAAAAAAATAAAAATGCTGTTTCTACAAATAAAGATAAATTATCCCATAGCATTCCTTTTCTTCCGTAATTTTAAGTATTTATTTAAAAAAAAACTCAATTCAATTACAATTCTTACAGCCAATATTTTTTCAATTATGTAAAGCTAGCATCCTATGTGCACATCATGTCACTGCTTACAGAATTGGGATGAGTGAATTTATTGTGCTAAACGAAATTAAATGCAACTGAAATAGTATTACTTATGACTCAGAAATTCAAATCTTAAGCAACAAGCCAAAGAAAAACTGCATGGTAGTCCTTAGGTAGAGACTGTAGCCTCTGCTGACATTTCTACGATTTTCTGCTTATAACAAACATTTAACAAAACAAGAAAAGCTCCCGCTTCTATTTCTCGGGTTGGAAATATGATGACCAGAATCAAAATCTGCTCTTTGAAACAATTAAATTACCTCTCTCTCTCTTTCTCTCTCTCTCTTTCTCTCTCTCTCTCTCTCTCTCTCTCACTCTCTCAGAATCCAGTCATTCAGACTTGCATGTCACTCTGAGAAGATACAAAGCCTGTAAGTCAGTCAACCCCAAGTCCCTAAAAGATGACAGACTGTCTCCTGAGAAGGCTCGTTTCATATGCAAGTGTTTAAGCTTTTTGGAGTCTTCAGATGACTACAGTTCAGAGAAATTAACATTCACTCCTACACTCAGCTGCTTACATGAGCTCAGGGTTTTGGTAAAGTACATTTATTGACTGACTCCTAATAGGAAGCAGAGCGAACTGCTACAGTCTATTTGGCAGGAGAAGCCGTCTTACAAGGTATGTGCAGGAGCAAAATCCACTTGACATTTCAACACGGGAGAGAAAACAAAGTCACATTATACAAAAGGAATGTGAATCCTTAAACTCTAAGGACAACCAGACCTGGGAGCCATAGGAGTGTTGACTAACGTTTCAGTACTTTCTTCACACTGGACAGTCCTGGTTCCTGGGACTCTGGGTGCTGGAAATTTTTGGCCATCTCCTACTATTTGATATACAATCCGATGTCTCAAGTCTTTCTCTAATCTTTCTCTCAAAGGCAACTGGGAGGCCTGAAGTCTCTTTATGCTATTTCTAACAAAATACTATTGCTTGCCAAACCCTCTTAAAACGAAATGGGGGGTGGGGAAGGGGAGATATGATGCCTTTTCCAGTTCTCCATCAAGTACAGACACTTCTCATATTTATTTTGGCAAGGGCTCATTTGTACACTGAAAAACACAGGCGCACATTTAACTGCAAGTCAAGCCGTTTCCCTGTCTGTTGCAGAATAGAATTGAGGCCCTCCAAGGTAAAATAAAACTTCTGTCCTCTTATTTTAAATCCTAGTTTCACATGAACTCACCTCTCAGAAATAATAGCTCATTTTAACCACAATGATGCCATAGGACCAGGCCACAATAATGTACCCACTGCCCAGACTCAGTAACCAGGGGAAACTCATAACCCCCCGTGGGAGGAAAATTGGGCAACTTTGTCAGTCTTGGCACTGGAGAGGTGAGAGATTTGTGTGTGTGTGTGTGGGGGGGGGGTTCTCTCTCTATGTCTTTCTCTCTTCTATTTTAACCGATTTAGCTACTTTGGCCTTAAAACTATAAATTGACTGGCAGGGTCACAACTAAATCATGTCACATCCAAAGTTCCTAAAACACTCGCCTTCATTTGGACTGTCTGAACAATGTTGGGCTCCAGCAACTAAAGATTCTTTTCTGTTATCTGTTCGGTCATAATATAATCTTTCTGGCCTTAGTAGGCTAAAGGTGGTGCCCAAATACAAACACTGGACTGCGGCTCTCTAGATGTTCATTGAATTATACTCTAAAGTAGCACACAGACTGTTCACTGTGCAAAGCTCCGTGCAGTAGACTGCCTTGCACCATCTCTAACTTATCTGCAAAAGTATTTTCAATTACTTCTGAAGAGCATCAAAGATCAGGAACAACAGATCCAAATTAAGGAAGTTACTATTCAGAATGCCTGCCTACTGTCAGTATCTGTTTTTATAATGTAGACTGTAAAGTTTAAAAATGTAACAGTGGGGATAGGCTTTCCAAATAAGTCACCTCCTTTTCGTAAACTATCTAGAAAGCCAGCCAGCACTGCCAGCAATTTTAAAGTACGAGTGTGATGTTCTCTCATCACTTGAAAGGGTTAAGTGTCTGCAAGGCCAGAGGCTCTAGACTGCAAAAGAAATGTTGCTTTAGTCAGCTCTGAAAGGTTTCTAGCAAGTATCAAATACTTGTTGATCTGCTCACAATAAACACCAGCAGGATTGTCAGGCTCCTTTCTCTGTCTGGGGAGATGCATTTACATATTGTACCCAGTAGGAACAGCGTGTTGGTTTCCTTTAGAAAAGCTAAGTAGCTAGAAGCCTCATTCAGTGTCTCCTGTTCAGATGACTGAAAGAAGATGCAGTTGAAACAGTGAAGTCTCTCCTTTCCCGTCAGGGCAGCTCAAATACTGTACATAAAACACTTGGAGTAGTTCAGGCAAACCCACCTGAATGGGCCAAGGAGCACTGTCTGTTGCCATGGCAGCCTGATCTAATTACATGAGTGATCAGGCCTGGAGTAAGTGTACAGAAAACTAACACCACCGACAGTATCTATGATGAGAGAGGCAGACAGGCAGGAGGCTTTTCAGCCTCGGCTTTATGTGGAAGGTGGCATTCAAGCCCATTTATTTGCAAAGCTGCTAAAATATTGACTGATGCGTGGCCAGTTAGAGGGCAATCAGAGGAGATTTAACGCCACAGCTAAGCTGTTATGGTGCAATCCCTTTCCAAGAGTTCTTGCGCATGCTTTTCTTCTCACTGGTGGCTACCTCTAGCTTCCGCTGGCATACATAAGCTTCATTCAAAAACAAAATTAAAAAAAAAAACCCTCGGCTATCAAACTGTCTTAGCTACCCACCTACCATCAATAAACCAGTGGGTAAGCTTAACTAGGGCTTCTAGGAATGGCAGGGCTCTTAAAAAAAAAAAAAAAAGCCAAACAGAAATGGTTTAGCAAACACTATTGCAAAAAGTAACCAGCTGCGCTTAAAAATACCCAGCAAGTAACTACCTTGTTGCCTACGATCTATAGCAATGCTGTTTAAATATTAAGAAGAGCTCGCATTATAAAATAAAAATGTCACTGAGATGACACTACTAGGTTTCTACAGGGAAACATAGGGCATACACACATTCCCCTGCATGCCAGGCAGGATGTGAGGTGAGAACTCTAAAACATTACTTTTTATTCTGTAGGTGCTGTGGGGTCTTCTAATTTTGCTAATTGTATCCTGTGTGTGTCTCTCTCTGACAAACTAAGAAATCTCTTCGGGGACAGAACCAGTTTGGAGGAGTTTCTACTGCACAACATACGGTAAACAAAATAAAAATAGCTTGCCTTTCTTGTTAGCCACATAGCGCATTATATAACCAGCTTCCGACTGGCTTTTTTTTTTTTCCGCCCTTACTACTCTTCAGCAATTTCCCAACCTTCCCAAGTATTTATATTACCCTCTTATCTGTAGGATTATATAGCAAGAAAGCAAAACAAAACAGGACAGCCACGGGATCGAACTAAAACCCCATCGTCTTAGAGCCCTGATCCTCCCCCCCACCCCCATCCCCACCCCCACCCCCCGCGCCCCTGGCAGAGTCTAGATCAGCACTCTACTTCCACCCCCCACCACTAAGGTCCTTGCTCAATCTCCCTAGAAAACCTGAATTGTTTCACCGCTTGCAGTCAGCTCTCTACGTGGTCTGAAATAAAATGAAAGCGCACAAGCCACAGAGTTGAAGGAGATGGCTAAAGAGAGGTCGAAGCGCTGCAGAGTCAGCCAAGGGACCACCGTGGACCCCCTGCACCCCACCCCCCATCGCGATGGTCCTGGCCCCCGCCCGGCGCGCGAACACACGCACACATACACGCACCTCCACACTCACACGCACTTACTCCCTCCTCTCCGACCCCGCCTCACCTCTCGCTCCGCCCGTCCGGCCCCTTCCCTGCCCCCTGCGGGACCGGCCTGCGCGCTCGGCTGCAACCACGTAGGAGGCGGCGGTGGCGGCGGCGGTAGCCCCGGCAGTGGCGGCGTCTCGGGCCCCGAGTGAACGAGCCGCGGGGCTCCGGGGCACATCCCAATCCCCGCAGCGCCTCCTCCGCCGCCACCTCCTCCTTCCCCTCCTCCCGTCTTCATTCACCCTCCCTGTCGCCGCGCAGCAGAGCAGTCCCGGCGCAGGGCAGCGCCCGCAGCTCCTCCGCTACTGCCGCGGGCGCCGGCAGGGACGCCGGGCCGTGCCGGGGCGCTCGCGGGCTCCCGGCTCCGGTCTCCAGCTCCGGCGGTGGCGGCGGCGGCGGCTGCTGCTGCTGCTGCTCTGGATCAGGAAGCGGCCGCACCAACAGGGCGGCGGTGGCGGCTGCAGCTAGGGCCGGTCCCCGCCGCCTCTCCCGCTGCGCTGCGATGGCCCGTGCGCCCTTGCCCCTTGAGCCGCCACCTCTTCGCGCCCCTAGCCTCGCGCAAAGTCCCCTCTAGGTCCCCTCCTGGCCCCGAGAGGCTGGCCTGGGCGGGGAGACCCCAAGCTCGGGGTTGCCTCTCTCAAGCTAGGCGACCCCGGGCGGGGAAGCCCAGCCCTCCCTCGAGCCCCCGCAGCGCTCACCGCCCCCACCGGGGAGGGGGGACTGTAGAGGAGCGAAGAGGGCAGCGCGACCCTCAGCGCCTGCCGCCTCCCCCTTCGCCACACGGAAGGAGAAGGACAGGGCTCTACGCGCTCGCTGTCGCCGGACTAGCAGCAGCAGGAGAGGGGCGCCGCCGATCTCCCCACCCGCGCCCCCCGCCCGGGCGCGCCCCCCTCTCCTGGCGGCCGCCCACCCAGCCCCTAGCTGCTCCCCTTGCTAGCCGCTCGTGCTCCCAGAGGGGGTCCTGAGTCAGGAGGCTGGAGCCGGGCACTGGTGTATGTACACACACACACACACACACACACACACACACACACACTCGCGCGCGCGCCTGCACACACACACACACACACACACACACACACACACACACACACACCAGGACGCGTCGGTTTCCTTCGCTCCTCTTCCAGCTGTTTTCCGTGCAGCCCATTGAGACTGGGGGAGGGGGGGTGTATGCTGGATGTTCTTTGGCCCCTCTCCGGAGAGAGCGGCTTGGGGTGAGGGAGGAGGTGATTTTAATCTAAATCGGGGGGAGGGGGAGGGGGAGAGAAAGAATCAGAGGAGGAAAAAAAATAGCCACTTACTGTAAAGTGTAAATGGATCTGGGGTTGCGTGGGGAAGGGGGGACAGAGGGAGAGACACAGTGTCCTGCGGCTGCTGTAGCTCTAGCTGCGGCTCCACAGGGCTTGTTTTGGATCCCCCTGCAGTGAAACAGGTCCTGTACGGCTCCTCCACTGTAGTAGAAATGATGTCTGCGGTATACTCTGCTCTCTCCTCCTCCTCCTCCTCCTCCCCCCTCCCCTCCCTCCTCCCTCCGCCCGCCCTCCCTCCCTCGCGCTCTCTCTCGCGCTCGCTCGCTCGCTCCAGTATGTAAATGTGTAATAGAAGCCAAATATGGAGCAGTTGGCTGCCGCCGCCGCAGCTCAAGGATCCGACTTCATGGGGGGGTGTGGGGGGGAGGCACCCTCTGGCAGGCGGCCCGGCGAGCCGCACAGAGCACGGCGAGCGCACGGCGCGGCTGCCGGCCCGCGCCCTTAACCCTTCTATGCACCCCGGCTGGAGCAGCGCTCGCTCCAGGGGAGGCCGGGTGTCTCTCCCCAATTGCGGCTCCGGATCCCGGACACCGACCGGAGGGGACTATGCCTTCCAGGTTTGAGAAAGGGGCGGGGAAGTTGGGGCGATGAGGTCATTGGAGTGGTGACCGATCGGTGCTCGCGCGCCTCCCCAGCTCCCTGCAACCTAGTTGGAGGGGACAGGATGAGTGCAGGGTGCAACTCCGGCAACCTAGGAGACTCACAGCAACGGGTGTCAGGCTTCGGCTCCCACCTGGTAAAATACCCAAGGGGGCGGGGAAGTCGACTGATTCTAATTAGGAAGTGCCCTTGGTGCCCCCGGTGAGCATCTAAGAGGACTCATTGTATCCTCGCGGTTAACCCTCCAGCCCGCCAGCCCTGCGCCACCCGATGCTAGGCCAGCGCCTACTGCCTTGGTTTGCAACTCGGGAAAGTTCTCAGGCTTCCCAAGCTTGCACCCGCACCCCTCACCTTTCCTGCCTGGACAAGCTGGCGACCTCCCGGCCTTCCTTTCAAATTCTGCTGGTCTCGAAATCAGCTGTGAGCATCGAACGTCTCAGCTCTAACCCTGGTAACCGACCTGCTCAACTCCTCACAGCTAACTGAGGATCATTCATTTCATCGCAAGTGAGGTAACCTGTGCACTGAGCAGTCGATGGCGGTTCTCTGGAATCCAAGGCGAAGGAACTTCCCCCCCCCCTCCTTGTCCCGGTGGCTAAACGCAGACATGGTGTCCCCACCCGCCCCCTCCGGCTACACCTCAGCCTGGTGTGAGCTCGGTGGGAAGGAATCTTCTCTGGAGGAGTGCATCTTGCCAACAGGTGTGGCAACCGAAGGAAGAGCGGGCACATCCCCAGGAGGGTCGCTCGGCGCCGCGTTCTCTTTGCTGCAGATAATTCTCGAAGGCCAGTAGGTGTCAGGCCAGCATCTGACCTCTTTCAGGTGCTTAGAACTAAGAGCCTGGAAACTCGATCCCTTGGTCTCGCTGCAAGCCACTACTATTGACTGTAAGCCGGATTTGAGAGACCTTTTGGCTCCGTCTACTTATGACCTAACAGTTAGTCACTGTCTGAAGCAGCGTACAGAATCACCAAGAGAAATGTGTGAGCTTTTAAACTACTGAATTGTGGAGCCAGCACTCCAGAAGTTAAAAAAAAAAAAAAAAGGCCGCGGTGTGCGTGTGTGGTGTGTGTGTGTGTGTGTGTGTGTGTGTGTGTGGTGTAGGACACACATCTATTCTCAGATTTTGAAATACCGTGCACACATCCACGGCTGCTTAAATAGAACTACAACTGTTCCCTCTCACCCCCCCCCCCCCCCCCGCCTCCACCCCCCCATAACTGTGTTGTTCACTTGAAGATCCGTGATTGTTAGACTTCATATGCTAAAGTGACATTGTTGGTCTCCTTACAGCCTCTAGTGGACGGTTACCGCGAGTGTCCTGTTGAGGCTCTGTCTAGTTTTGTTTTCCATTCTGAGCTTTATCCAGGTGAAGGTTAAGAGTTCAGAGCTTAACTGACCAGTATCTTTCGCTCCCTCTTGGTAAAGCTGTCTTTGAAAGGGAGCAGAAGCTTGCTGCCTGCATGTGGAAAAAGGAATCTGCTTTGTGCTACAGGTATTGTTAACTGCTGGCCTGTGAAGCCTACAAAGCTTCCGTTATTCGCTTCAGTTGCAGACAGCTTTCATTTAAAAAAAAAAAAAAAACAAATGTAATCTAAAATATTTTTATAACAGAAAATATTGGTTGCCATGTTTTTGGCGTAACCGAGATATTTTTCTTCCAGCACATAATCTGCAAACTGTCCAATCCACCTCCACTCTATTTTTAGACATCTTACATTTAGAGAATTTACAAGGGGAAAAAACCCTAATATTGTAATTATTACGTTGGTGCAAGCAGTTAATTTGCATTATTTTAACAACTTTAAACATATTAAAACACATAATTCATATTAGACTTAGTCAATTAATTTAAATGTTCCCCGAAGAAAGCTAAATGTGTACATTATCCACACAGTAAAAATAATTAATAAGAAATGTGTTGTTTATTCTCCTAGTCATTAAGATTAAGGCCATAAACTGTCATACACACACACACACACACACACACACACACACACACACCATACAGTTATTGCTTCCTGAGAGGTCCAACACAAACAACGTTCATGGAGCATTTTCATTACTTGACTACTGAGATGTTTCCTTTCCTGAAGACAAAATGTCAAGTGTACCATCCGAGACGTAACAAGAGAGGTTCTTTAAAAGCAAAAGTTCTCATGCAATTAAAACCTCAGTGGAAAAAGAACAGAGTTCTCAAGGTGGTAGTTGTATGGCACCAGTTCCTAAACCCAAATCTGATATTATATTTGTACAAGACTCAGCCAAGCTTTGTAATGGAGTAAAATTGAGGAAGGAGCCCCCCCCCCAGTCTGACTCCTAATCTGTGTTATGTATTATAATGTTAAAAAATTAGTGCCTTTTTTGATTTATTTTTAAAGATATATAGTAAAGATATATATCTTAAACATATTAATATATAAGATGTATTAATATATATTAAATATATATTTAAAAATAAATAGAAGATACTAACCTCTGAGAGAGAGAGAGAGAAAGAGAGAGAGAGAGAGAGAAGAGGGTCCTCATCACTTTTTGATTATGTTATGCCTTGGTGACAAGATCTCTACTTGAAGTTAAGGGTCGTATTTTCTAGACAAGCCCAGAAACCAACAAACCTAGTCTTTGCCTCCTGTCTCTCTTCTCCCTCCAAGTTGAGGTCACATGTCCATAGGATGCTCAGCTTTAAGCAGTCCTGAGGTCCACGATCAGGACCTCCCTATCCTACAACAAGCGCTCTCAAGTCTCAAGCTATGTCTCTACCTCATCTTCTCTCTGTTTTACTGATTTTGTCCTGTCTACCCTTGAAAGGTTAAAAAATTCTAGCAGCTATTTATTAAGTCACAAGACTCTTCTGTCACACTTCTGCATTTAAAATCGTGGTAGTTCATGTAGCAGCAGCTTCTGCAGCACCACCATCCAGGGGACTTTAGACTTTCAGAGCCAAGTATCCTTATCCCACACTAGGCAGGCAACGTCTGCTTTTCAACTAGCTGCTGAAGACAGGCACATCCCAGCATGAAGAACGCTGGTCTGTTCTTTGGGACTCTGCCAGAGTATATTTGGTCCCACATATAGAACTTAATTCTCCAGTGAATTACCTTTATACAAATTAATTTTACCAATAAAAAAAATCACATTGCTTGTGGACCTCCACATCCTCAAATTTAATCAGCTTCTGGTAGGGAAAAAAATACGTATATTTTAAAAAGTCATTTGTACTGAATACCTGTAGTCTTTTCCCTCATCATTATTCTAAGCACAATACTCAATGGTGAGTATTTCCGTTGTACTCGGGGCTGTGAGTAACCTAGAGATTACTGATAACTTAGAGTTATACTGTAAACTCAAATGACTCATGATGTAAAGCTTGTAAGAGGATGTTTAAGTACACGGTATCCAAACACTATGGCGCAGTATAACATTCGGTGTCTCCAAGGGACCCTAAAACTAGCCCTCATGTTTGAAGGGTGACCATATACATATGCATGAAGGAAGTAGTGCTCCATCCTGGAAGAGCCTCGTTTCACCAATTATGGAAACTGCTGAGGACTGAGTGTACCGGGGTCTTGGCTATGAATGTGTTCTCTGAGGCAGTAGAGGGAGCACAAGAGTACACAGGGACCTCTGAATTGTGACAGATTTTAAATTATAGTATATGTTTGCATTGAAAGTAGCCTGTTATGTCATACAGAACCAAACCAACCCCCCCCCCAAAATGGCTAACAAACATTCACTGCCTACTAGATTACAGCAACTAAATAATTGAACAGATTACAAATTATATAAAATAAAAGATACACTCATCTTGAGTTCTAGGCTTGCATTCTTCCAGTGGACTTCAGAAGCCATTGCTTGGAAAAGATAACTTATCGCCTGGAATGCACAAAAGCCGTTTGGGTGCCCAGCACCTCACTGGATGTGTCGGCACACACCTGTAATCCCTGCAGGAGGATGGGGAAGTCCAAAGCATCTGTCCTGAAGTACTTAGAAGTTCAAGGCCAGCCTAAGATACGTGAGATACTGTCTTAAGTAGTTAAACACCCCCCACCGCCCCCACCCACCGTCAAATGACTCCTTGACCTGGCGATATATCTCAGGTTCTTGAGAAACCAAGTTCAATTCTGAAATCCATGTGGTAAAGAACAGACCAACTCCGGCAAGTTGTCCTCTGACCTCCAGAGTACCCCCTCTTGTACACCCACACAGTAAATAAACGAACATGATAACACTTTGTTAATAAAAGGCAGGGAGTTATTAGTTTTCTTTAGTCAAAAATTAGAATTCTTCAGAATGAGACAACCCTTCCTGAGAGAAACTAGTGCATAACTAAAAACGAAGTTGGTTAATCAACATTAGATTCAGTAAATTGATTTTGAGTCAAACACATTGGTTAAAAAGTTGATAATTTTTTGCCACACTTCCAAAAAAGTCTTATTTTAGGCTACTTCTAATGCTTGTTATGACAGCCGTCTATGTCTTCATTATACTTATATAGTGTTTCATATTGTTCACATATACACATATATATTAGGTACATAATTATAATATATAATATTTATACAACACATATAATAATAATTATATATAATATATAATAATATAATAATGTATGTATATAATATATACAACATATGTATATGTATGTATATGTATATGTATATATATGTGTATGTATATGTGTGTATGTGTATATATATATATATATCAAATACTTTCCTGGGGTAGGCTCAGACACATGTCAAAAGCCAGCACTGAAATTAGGAAGCTACACAATGAGAGAGACCTCATTGATATTGAGTAAGTATCTATTTATTAGTTGAGGGCAGATTTCATTATGTACCCTAGGCTGGCCTAGAACTTCCAATCCTCTTATCAGAGCCTCAGGAGTGATGGGATGACAGCCATAGACCATCAACCTCCAGCTGATAAGTGGGCATTTTGGTAAGAGATTAATATTTTTAATCTCTTAATTACCAAAATGCCCACTTATCAGTTCGAGGTTGATGATTAAGCCTGACCTAGAGTCTTGGGCCTGTAGTCCCAGCACTTGGGAAGTGACAACAGAGGGACCTGGAGTTCAAAGTCAACCTTAGTTACACAGTGAGTCAGAGGCTACCTGGGACCTTCTAATTAGAAACTGTCTTAGATCTCGGGCTGCTGTTTGTGTCCTTGTGTCCTTGTCAGTCCCCAGCAGCTATCTGTTAGCATCTAGTATACAATACACAGGCCCCGCCGAGAATGCACAGTGAGGAAAACATACCCATCTACAAAGACTTTCGAGTATTACCAGTCTTATCTTCTGAAAATGTGAATTTTTGCCAGGGTGAGGTCCAGATACTCACAGCTGGCTGACCAGTGCCTCGAAGAAACACACCATGCAATGCAAAAGACACTGAGAGTCAAAGACTACACTGGTTGCAATGTTGAGAGGTAAGAGGGCAGTTGTATAACTCTTGAGCAAGGTTAGTCTTGCAAGCTGATATTACCCTTTCACCTTTGTAAACCAGACCAAATCTAAAGACAAAATATGCCATATCCAAGTGCCTCTCCTACCAAAGAGCATCAAAGTTGGAGTGGTAAACATTTATTTATTTATTTATTTATTTATTTATTTATATCTCTTTAGAATTGCTAAAAAGGGAAGTGCATGCCAAGTTTCTGCTTGGAACAATTTGTTATGGCTATGCGATAATCCTGGAAAGTTTGAATTTTTAATGGAAATACTGATGACAGACTGTGAACCGTGCTCTTACAAAAAGGGTGCTATCCTACATGTCCTTTAAAAAGCTGAGCCAGCTGCGGTGGTTACGGAACAAATACACTTGGCTAAGATTGTACTCCTAAATAAGCCTGGGGAGAAAGAAGCCAGAATAATAAAGCAAAGTAGAAACGAAAGTGAAAGCTGCCCGTACCGTAGACTCTGGGGTCAGTGAGCCACACCCTATCTGAAGTCCTGAGGCTGTGTACAGCCTACAGACACCTACAGACCTACTTCAGCACCATGTGCTTGGTCTACCAAACTGCAGCAGCACAGGCTTCCTGGTGATATAATGACATCACCAATATCCAAGATTGGAGTGAAACCCTGGTGAGGGGGGAGGGGTGGGGAGGGGCTTGTGAGGAGGGACTGGAAGGAAGGGGTCTGTAATTGGGGTATAAACTAAGTAAGTAAATTAATAATAATAATAATAACAACAATAATAATAATAGTGAAAATGAAGGTATGGAATACAGCTCAGTGGCATCGCCCTTGCTTAACATCAGCAAGGCCCTGGGTTCAATTCCCCAGGGACACAGAAGAAGGGTCCCTTGGTTAAAAGCCATTGCATTTTAGTATCTGCTGCCAGTTTATCATTCAACAGAGCACATATCTGCCTACACTAAACACAACAGCAGTTTTATAAACAACTAAATGAATGCTTTAATATAGAGCCACACCGTCCAGTACAGCCTTTAAGCTCTTGAAACTTGGCTAGATTAAATTGAGAGGTATTCAATATGAAATATACTTCAAAATTTAAAGGCTTAGTTAGATATTTGTGTGTATGTTATATTTATATGTGTGTGTATGCATATATGCAGTACCTCAATAATTATTGTATTGATTAAATGTTGAGATGAAAATATGTATATTGTTCATTGGATAAATGAAACATATTAATAACATGTATATTTTTAATAGGTGCATATAAATGTACATACATGCATGTATATATAAGTGTATACATATACATAAGCAATCATATACACATAAACACACACACATATATACATATGTATAAGTAGATATAGCTTTTTCTTTGTTTGCTTACTGTGTAAAGAAATTGAGCCCAGAGTTTCAGCATGCCAGGCAAATTCTCTACTCCCTCAGCCCCACAACTGAATGTCTTCCATAGCCAGCTACCAATAGCATAGATGATGAGGCTGGTGAAACCTGGGATTAGTCTAAAACAGTCCACAGTTGAACAACTCAGGATCCTGGATGGCTTTCTGCAATAGTGTAGTAGATATCAGCTGATGCTTTCCCTTCATCCACGTGACATGGACTTTAACTCCTGTTCTCTCTGAGTCATCTGAATACATTGTCTCCTTGGTAGATCTACTGTGGGCCTGTAAAGCACATTATTAGGTGCATCTGTGACTCAGTCTTTGTGAAGGGTGCTCAGACCTGGTGGAAAACCTCCACTGTGTGTTTGAAAGCAAAACCTTTCCAGCATTACATTACTGGTTTGGGGGTTTGTTATTTGTGAGTAAATGGTTTGGGGCTGGTACCTTCTAGAGACACCTGGATTGGGGGATTAATAATGAAATTTATATTATGGCTTAGTGAGTACTTGCTTCAAAACGTGAGGACTCCAGTTGAGATCTCCAGCATCAAAGTAAAAAACAGGGTCTCCTGGTGCATACCAGTGATCCCAGTGTTGGGGAGGTGAAGACAGGAAGCTCCTTGGCGTCTGCTGGTCAGCCAATGCACCTGAACCCGTGAGCTCCAGGTTCAGTAAAAAAAAGATGCTGTCTCAAAAGTCAGACTGTGGGTCAGAGAGATGGATCAGCTAATCAAGGTGTCTGCCACCAAACCTGACGACATATTCAATTCCTAGGACCTACACAGTGGAAAGGAAGAACCATGGACTTACTTCTTGTTCACACATGTACTTGATACATTGGAACACACACACACACACACACACACACACACACACACACACTACCACCACCATCACCACCACCACCAACACTACCACCAACAACAATTTAAAACAATGTTTCATGATAAAGAAAGTGAAGGAAAACACTTGACTACACACGAGAGAGAGAAAGAGAAAGAGAGAGAGAGAGAGAGAATGAGTGAATGAATGAATGAACAAATAAATAAATGTTATTTTTAAAAAGATGCAGAGTGATTCTGGAAAATACCAAACATTGACCCTTGACCTACACAAATACACCGATACACATGAATGCACACACATGAAAATTACACACTTTTTCTATCTAATTAGAAAATGCATCGTCTATCAAAAGAAAATCTGTTTTTAATGTATAATAAATCCAACCCACTGAGATCCTTCTAAAGAAAATGAGCTTTTTTTTAAAAAAAAAATTTAAACCATTATTACTTTGTCAGCAAGCTAGAGAGCGATGGCACCAGTGCCACTCAGAACAAGATTGAATACGAGAGAATGGCTTGTTAACTATCACAACTTGTGACCATAGTCATCTAACAAGCACAACTCTCTTCATATGAAAAGGAGACAGGCAACATTTTATGGCTGAGAACACGTGGGTTAAACCTTACTTGCTATTGGCTGGGAACTTTTGGGACTCTATTTTTAGTGTTTCATTAACAACTTAAGTCTTTTTTTTTCCCTTTCCTCAAAAGAAATTCATTTTCTAAATTAAAATCAAGCCAGAGGCACCATCATTTGAACTTAAGACAGTGGAGATTGATGGGTTATACTTGTGAAACATAGGGTTCATCCGAAGGGAACAGGGGACCACGTCACTGTTCAGAAAGAAATATCGGCTCCTTAGGACAGGAGAGTTCTTTGTCTTTCTGACTTCGTGACCGGAGAATACATGGCTGCAAGTTCTCTTAGCTACTTTATTTTTCTTGAGTAAATACTGGCCGGGACAAACTGATCTGAATGAAGGTCAGAGTTTAAGAACATCCCTTTGTGAGAAATTTACCAAGCTTGCCCCCAAAGAGGAAGCATTGAAGAAAATTGCATTGGCAAGCTTTCCTTTTTTTAATTTTTTGACATTAAAAAAAAAAAAGAACAGAGTTCATAGAAGAAACTGTCAACGTGGTGGTTTCAGAGGGGTATTGTCAGGTGGTTTGAGGCCCTTTACAAAGGGCTGGAAGGGACTGGAAGCAAAGAGTGTTAGGCACCAGGAGTGGGAGGAGCCTAAGACTCTCTGGAAGCTTGCTACTGGAAGTCCAGTTTCTGCTTTATCCGTCCTGCCACAGATTACTTTCTGCGAGGGCGGGGATAATGGCATTCCGACTAGAACTATAAATTACAAACACTCTCTTGTAAACTACAGAACGAACATGCAGAATAGAAGACCCCGTTCGCTGGAATGCCAGCCAACCAAGTAGAAGAAGGCAAATTACTCACTCATCCCCCTGCAGACAAAATACTATTCTGCCAGCTATGCGAGGGGGTTGGGGGGGGGGGCACGAGGGACGGTGAGCAGCGGGAGCGGGTAGGGAGAGCTTTGCTTTTTTTTTTTCTTCAGGTATCAAGAGAAAGTAATACATTGCAATTGTATTATGGACGTGGAATCCATTCTACTGCAATGGGCAACCGAGTTGTGAGAACTGCTTCTCAACCCAACCCCCTCTCTGCTTTAGAAGCTGAAACTTAAATAGCAATAGTAGGAGCATGGCTCCCATCACTCCCGGGCTAGCTTTTCCTGAAGTCAATTTCATAATTGCGAGGCTCCACCCCCTCCTGCTCAGCACTTCCTTTCCCTCAATACCCTCTCTCCCCCACCCAACCATGAATCATCTTGCCTTTAAAGAGACTGTGATGACCCCGGGTGAACTTTGCTGGCATCCTGTATATCTGTAAGCCAAACAAGCAAACAAACAAACAAACAAAAACAAACAAAAAACCAGGGGTGGGGGGTGGGGGGTGGATTGTGGAGGGAGTTGTTCTGTGACAGAAACCTGGTCAGAGCCAGATTCAGGCTCAGAGGCGACAGGCTAGGTTGCTTCTCTGGGACAAAGAGCAAGAAGCTAATTTTTTTCCTAGAACTGTGAAGATGATTTTGAATCCCATATCTTGGTCCACAATCAGGTTTGTAAGAACCCAGTTAGGCCCTTTGTGCAGAATGAAATATCTCAGAGGGAGGAAAATGTTGTTGGATCTCATTCCTGCAGTCAGAGCAGAGGAATTTCTACCACAGTCGGTACTTTGATTTCTGCAGATCTTGCTGAGAGTGGGGTTTCCATATTTGTGCTTTGGCAAATGCACGCAATAACTGATTCCTCCTGATATGTGTTCTTAGTGTTATTGGTCTCTTATTTGTGCATTCATTAAAACTAGAGACATGTTTGGCCTTCCTTCCCTCCTACTGCAGTGATGGAGTGGAAGAAACCCTGGGTTCTGTGATCTCTAGGCAGGTGTTCAACCACTGGACTGCACCTCCAGCATCACTTCTTCCTCTTCCTCCTCTTCCTCCTCTTCCTCCTCTTCCTCTTCTTCCTCCTCTTCCTCCTCTTCCTCCTCCTCCTTCTTCATATTTGAACACAGCATTGAAGCAATGCAGATAACGCTGACAATATGAACCTTGAGATGTGACACCCTCTTAAAGAAGATACTCAGTGTAAGCTAACTAACTTCATTCTGGTGAGCCCCCTCCCCAGCCCCACATCCTTAGCCTAGAGACTTACTCCTCATCTTTTAAGATTTGGCTTGAGGATCAACACTTCAGTGAAGTCTTTCTTGATGATACCAAGAATCTGCAGCTTTGCCCAATGTGTGAGTCACAGCAATGGTATATTCTTTTTATTTATACAATAGTTTTCAAACCACGGACAGAAGAAGCAGGAGGAGAGGAGAAAGAGGAGGGAGAGGAGGAGGAAGAGGAGGAAGAAGAGGAGAAAGAGGAGGAGGAGGAGGAAAAGAAGGAGGAAAAAGAGGAGAAAAAGGAGGAGGAAGAGGAGGAGGAGGAAAAGGAGGAGGAAAAAGAGGAGAAAAAGGAGGAGGAAGAGGAGGAGGAAGAGGAGGAGGAGGAGGAGGAGGAGGAGGAGGAGGAGGAGGAAGAAGAAGAAGAAGAAGAAGAAGAAGAAGAAGAAGAAGAAGAAGAAGAAGAAAACTTCTGTTGCATGTGTGACCTTTGCTAGGTTCAGCCTGTGAACGTTTCTTCTTTGTTGGTCTGGTTAAAGGACACTCCCCTCCCCCATATGCACTCTCCCTGGCATTTCCTGTTTCTCTCTGTTGGGAGTTGAACTCAGTCTGCTCACAAGTATATTGAAGTCAGCATCCCAGTAGCATGTGACCTGATTTGGGAGTAGGGTTTGCATGTTTAGTTAGGAGGAGGTCTTCCGGATTGAGAGTGAACCCTAAATCTAGCATGAATGTCACCTTCATTAGAACACAAAATATCAACTCAGAGGCAGCCTAGGGCCAATAACCCCGAGAAGATGAAGACAGAGATGGGAAAGACACTGTTACATGCCAAGAGTGCCATGTCTTTTCCAACAAACCCCAGAAGCTTCAGGGGAAGGAAATCTTCTTCCTCACAGATTTCAGACTGAGGCTGATCCCATGACACCTAATTTCAGACTTCTGACCTCCAAAGCTGGGAGAGTAAAACCTCTTAGGCTTTAAGCAAACGTGTCTAGTCACTTGTTAGGATAGGCTAGACAGGGAATCCATCCTCCTGCGTCTGAGGTTTCAGGACTGTTGCTTCTTTCTTGTTATTTGTGTTTATACTCTATCTCTCTCCTCTTTAGCTATTCATTGATAATCTATCTTGAGTGTGTATTTGATCTGGTATCCACGACAACATCAGTAAACAAAAGCCCACAGGGGACAGATCGATTACCTAGAGAGCTCTGGAGTCAACCTGCCCATCTCTCCAGAAGAGGTTTATTTGTTGGCTCTGCACTGAAACACAGGCTACCACAAGGGGTCTCAAGGAATGATCCAGCCAGGTCAGTGGCCAGGTCCTCCACAGGGCTTCTCAGCTCCCTCTGTTGGGGAGCAACACGCATAGCAGCTTATCCTCTATGGAAGTAATCATGGTAGCTAACAGTGCAGAATAGACAAACAATAAATCAGTTAGGCATACAATCAGTCAACCTCAGGGGTGGGAGAACCTTTTCATAGTAGCAGACATCTACATCATCAGAGAAGAGGAATTAGTACATCCAGGCCTTGGATTTCTCTCCAAATCTGGCCAAGGGTAGATGCTTTCTTGTCTTTCTTCTGGACTAGATTAAACCTAGAACCTCATGCATGAAAGGCATCTACTACCAAACCATGTCTCCAACATCGATTCACATTTCTCAAAGAGCAACTGCATACTCCCTGTGATGGGTTCTCGCCAGCAGGCAGGAGACCTTACCCGCATGGCCCCAAATCCTGAGGAAGCTACTGTACTGCAATTGCTGTGACATATTTTCCAACACTCTCACATCTCAGGAAACAGTATCTATATTCTTTCAGTATTCAGCCCCTAGCCAGCGGCGTTATCTCAGCTGCTTTCTCATTGGTAGCTTGCATCCACACTGTCCATTGCCTTGAGCTGGCTGGACCTTCTAAATACATCCAGAGGCTAGCCATTTCTCAGTACTGGGATGGCCACCATCAGAGCTAACCAAGTGTGTTTAAGGACAGCGAGGGCTACACATAGACACCCTGTCACAAAATGTGTGTGCATGCACGTGTGCACAGACACAAACACACAGACACACAGACACACACAGACACACACACACACACACACACACACACACACACACACACACACACACAGGCCCCAACAACCACCACCAAAATTCAAAGCCAAGATCTGGGCAGGTATATATCTCAGTGTTTATCTGGCATTCAAAATCCTTGTCTTCTATCCTGAGCACCCAGGAAGTCAGGCATAGGTGTTAAAATTCCCTGTAATCTAATACTCAAAACATGAAGACAAGAGAATGAGGAATTCAGGAGCATCCTCAGCTACATAATGAGTTTGAGACCAGATCTGTATACATGAAACCTGTGTCAAAATAAAGCAAAACAAAAGTCCAAGACAATATATAATTATAACTGTACATACTTCTACTGATCCAGCTCTTTTGTGAGACAGGCTTCACATTGAAGGCTTTGCAGATGTCATCTTAATTTCCCAACAGTTCAGTGAGGTTGAGATTATAACCCTCATTTTTTAGAGTTTAAGAGTTCCACCCCAGACTCAATGTTTTCTGGGTCAAGTTAGGCATTATTAGAGCTTAGGAAATTTTAACACACTACTGCCTGAATGAACTAGGATAGTCAGAACAATACAGATACCATGGTGGACTGTTTCAGCCAAGGTCTCATTTCCACTCCCTGTTAGGGCTTGACTATGAAACGCCCCACCTGTAGGCTCATTTGTTCGAACAATCTGCCCCCCAACTAAGGACACTGATTGGAAGGTTGTGGAACCTTCAGAAGATGGAGCTTCCATAGAGGAAGTGGATTACTGAGGGTGGGTGAGTCTTGAAATCTTACACAGCTCCATCTAGTTCCTGTCTGCTCTTTGCTTCCTGATCCTCCGAGATGAGATGTGAGACAGATGACTCCCCCCACTACATTCGGGACCACCCTAGGTGCCAAGCCTTTCATTCCATGGGACTGTACACTCTGAACCCATAGGCAAAGAGACTTGATCCTGCCACAACAATGAGGAAAGTATCTAATATGTTTCTTTTGTTTGTCTTTGAAACCAAGACTCAGGCTGTAGCCTAAACTGACTTTGAACTCATGGTGAGTCTCATGCCTTCATCTCCTGCTGGGATTACAGGTGTGACCCTCCATGGCAATGAGTGGGGTTCAATCTCTAACATACGTATCCCAGAAAAGAAAACTAGAGGCTCCCAGTGAGGATGGGAATGTTTGTCCAGATCAACCTACATCATGTGAGGCTAACAAAATGAAATTTCAGCTTTTGATTTTTGCCTGTGGAATGCACAGCTAGAAACTGATCACACTTAAAGCCCCCACTTTGGTCCCCAGTCAATGGTGGGTTTTACCACAGCAGTCTTCTGTGATGAAGACTGAGTACATTGTAAGGGGCCAATGTGAATTCTCAAGCTTCATTTCAATAGACAATCCCATTTAAGTAGACTTTGTTCCACCCCTTTCTTCCATCTCTATCCCAAACTTTTCAGAGTCCTCAGGTACCAGAACCTAAGTAAAGGGTCTAGAAGTCACTTAAGTATAAAACACTATACACTTTCGGTAGACTCTTCTATTTATAGATAGGAGACATGATCATCAGTGCTGGAAACCTTCCAGAGTTTAACAGTCTTGGGCAGGAGAAGGGAGAGGGGGAAGAGGAGGGGAAGGAGGAGGAGGGGGAGGAGGAGGAAGAGGAGGAGAAGGAGAAGAAGGAGGAAGAGGAGGAGGAGGAGGAGGAGAAGGAGGAAGAGGAGGAGGAGGAGGAGGAAGAGGTCTCCAAGAGCCCAGCTCTCTTAAATCGGAAGGAAATGCAAAGACCCTATTTGTAGCTGCAGGAGAGGAAAAGCAAAGATCCCCACAAGGAAACTACCAGCAGATGGTAAATACATTTTTAATTCTTCTGTCATACTGTGTGGACTTGTGCACACTTGTCCTGCTGTGTTAGGCTCCTGAAATAGCCGCCATGGACCTGCGGAAGAGAGCCACAACAATCAGGAACAATCAACTCAGGAAGCCATGAGAGCTGACAAACCAGAATCGTTAACCGAACACGGTGGCTTGGCTCCCAGTCATCTGCTCTTCCTCAAGGTGCCTGCTGTCTTTCTCAGTGCAGGAACATTCTCTCCTACGTCAAGTTTCATGGGTGATGCTTCAAAGCATACTATCTCAATCTCTTCTCCATGCTCTGCTTGCAACTATTACATACTGGCACTATTTATATCATGGCTGCAAAAGTTACAGGAACCAAGGACCATTGATTGACAGGTCCTAAGTCCTCAAGGGAGTGTTATCAATACCTGTGGTAGTCCAGACTTCTTCACCTCATCCTCTTCCAAATTTCAATGGATAGCGTGTTCCCATGTAACACAGTAGAAATTTCAGTTCCAGATAAAGGAGCAATTTGGTCATGAGTTGTCTGTCAAGGAAGTTCAAAAGGTAGTATCCTAACCTACTTTCTGTGGACAGTTGGTTCTAAGAGATGCTGGACAAAAGGTGCTGTCCATAACCAGAAGTGAATTAGACTCCCAACCCAAGATCATCACTCAGGGTTCATCAGTGGAAAGGAAAATGTGTTGATGAACCTCATTGGAGGGGGGACAATAAAGAATGATTTATAACTTAATCACAGTCTAAGGGACAGAACACGATACCATACCATTAGAACTGTGGCCCTAGAAAACCCAGTCTGATTATTCTTTTCATTTAATAGACATGAATCTGGGCCAAAGAGATGCAGAAAACTGGCAAAGATTGTACAATTAGTGACACATTGATGAATCCATCAGTAGAGCCCAGAACACTTCTGTCTCCCCATCCCATGTTTTATCTACTCCAGCACTCAAGGAAAGTTGGTTTGCCTGTGACACCCTATGTCTGAGGGCTGGTGATCTTTGTCACAGCAACCTTTGTGGTAGGGTTCTTATAAATCAGGATGAAGGAGTCTGTGACTAGTCTGGGGCTACTTAGGGGAAACTGACTGATAATCTTCATCAGTAAGGCTTCAAGCTAAAACATATTTGTTAATTTCTGCCCTAGACCCCTGTGGATTGTGTCTGGGTTATATAGTTACTACATCATTGGGCACAGCTGGGTCCTTCTTTTCATGAAGTATTAGAGAATGTTCCTAGATAAGAATGAAAGGCATTGGCAAAGAGAATCCAACACTTCCTGCATAGTCTGCAGGACCTGGTTGGTGGGAGACCTTCTGCCACCTCCTGTTGGAGGCAGGAATGAAAGGCACTTACTGTCTTGGTCACAGAAAGCATAGCAAGACCACCCGAGCCCTACTCAATCAAAGGAAGTCTTGGTCTCAACAGTGTAATTCTCTTGGAGACTAAACAGGTTATCACACAGACAACTTATATCCTCATAGCTCCTGGGGAATGCCTCTTCTTAATCAATGATGCTTTAAAATGTTCCTTTCTGTTTCCATGCAAGTTAATCAGCAGCATCCCACATAGCTAATTGAGCAAAGGAGTTCTTCTAAATCTTGCAATTTTATTCTGAAATCTGAGTTTGCTTTTTATCTGCATATGATATCAGCAATACTTTCTCCTTTTTTTTTTTTAAATCTTTTAACCAGTCTTGCTTACATGGGGTATTCTTCCTTGCTGTAGAAAATCAGTGTCTTCCTTTGAGTAGTCCTACTAAGTTTTTTGTCTAGTACCACGAGCACGGGGAAGATCTGAGGCTGGGGGAGGGAGCGGTGTAAGAACTATTTGACTGAGTTATTTTCCATTGAACAGTAACGAAGGCACACTTGAACTTATTTCATGCCTGTGATTCAAATTTGATTATCTAGCTAATATCACTGGGGACAATTGAAGCTTTAATAATTACACTCAAGGTCTTGAAAGAAAAAAAAAAGAAAGAAAATTGTGTTTAGTACATTCATTCACAGACAGCCTGGCAGACTTTCTGTCTGAGAACCTGACTACTTTAGAAATGTAGACCAATCCTAAGACTCCATCTTGAGATCCAGTTCAGTTGATACTATTTCAAATAAACTAAAAGCTAGCTATAAACTACTGTTTCTTATAGAAAGGTGGGGCAGTTATTATTTGAGTAAGAAGCACAGGCTTCATCTTTCCTTGTGGAAGACTGCTTTAGAACTATTCCCTCACAAAGATCTGAGGCCAGGATTCTTACTCCCAGTACAGGCTCCATTATGAGACGATGCAGTAATGAAATTGCCTCGCACTGTAGGCCAAGGGCTCGTCCTGTGGCCAGATTCCATATATATCCTCGGATTCCCATGATCCTCAGAAATGGATCACCTTCCCAGAGAAGCAGAAATCCTGCCACAGCTCTGACTTGCATAAAAGCAGATGGTCTGAGAACGTGATACTGCTTAGCATCCTGGGTAGCTAAGGGGAAGAGAGAACTTGAGGGAGTCACAGTTAACTCACTGTTAGAGGGAGGCTTGGGGGCTATTGCAGACACACATCATGGTGTGTAACCTCTGCCTTGGGGTCCCACACAGGTTCTCCATGTAAAAGACAGGGTAACAGTCTGTGGGTTGAAGAAAGGAGTTGATGAGTTTCCTGAGGCCGATACCTATGCCTTAAGGCGTGGACTGTGGCTATATATTGAAATACTAAATACTGGCCCTGGTTGCCTCAGAGATGAGAAAAATCTTCAGATACACTAGGTGATGCTACGTGACCTTGCTCCTTAGTTTAAAACTGCTGGTTGAATAAAGATGCTGACAGCCTATAGGTAGGCAGAAGAGAGGTTGATGAGGTTTCCATTCCCAGACTTGGGGTTAGAGGAGGACCACAAGGGAGAGGGAGAAGGTGGAAAGAGGAGAGGACTCCATGGGGTAGGTGAGTCGTGAAACTATGACCGTGAGGACTGGGTCAATTGGAGTTAAGGGTGGCCCACGTGGAACATGGCAAGTTATAACTTGGGGTTGTTGATAGGGAGTAGATAGTAATAGCTTAGAAGGTAGATTCTGCCCAGCTCTAGTGCTTTAAAGGCTTATTATAAATATAAAAGTTGTGCATCCTTTATCTGGGAACTGAATGATCAAAGGCAGGGTAGAAACCCAAGATTCAATAGTTACTACAACAGCCAGGCTTTGCTTCAGGAAAGCAAAGAAACTACCTCAACAGGAGTGCATAGATGACCCGCCCGGTGTTAGAAGATGGGTGACTGGACGTAAAATACTATAGGCTATGTTGTTCCCATGGGTAACAAGTCCAAAAGCATCCAAAACTCTTGTGCTGGGGGAAAGTATGCTGTGTGTATTTTCCTGGGGAGACCTAGCAAACACCTGTTCACCCATATGGCAGCGAGGAACACCAGAGACAATGGCACTCAAGGCTAGCTAGAGGAACTTGGGAAGTTTCTTGGGGTTGCTTACAGGAGTGTGGGTGACTCACAGGCAGCTACCTTACCTAATAAAACTGCAGCCTGAGTGACAGATCACAAACCAGCACCCCTGGAACTCGTTGTACGACTTGTAGTTGAGCCCATCCAAGAGAGTCTCTTCCTCCAGTGACACTGCCCACACTCAAAGGACTCTCATGAGCAATGGAGAGGGGTGTGTGCATCTTAGAACTTTCCCCAGGCCTCTGTGTCTGTAGTATTCTGGGGATTACGTACCTCCATTCCTTCTCCTTTGAAAAAGTGTGTTTCGGTTTGAAAAAAAAAAATGGCTATACAGAAAAGTATAACCATTTTCCTTTGTTTACAAAGTAATTTGTGATTGAAGGCTTTTTATAATGTTCAGAAGCTCTATTTTGATCTACGGGTGGTCACCCAGGGGTGCCCACTGTGTGATAACCCATTAAGCCGTGTAGGTGTGATTCATATGTGTTTTTCACAAGACTGAGTTGTTTCAATTAAAAGGTTTAAAAAGAATATCTCCCAATGGGCAATATAATTCTTAAAAGGCATTAGAGTAGTATTTTTCTTAATTAAATAAATTGCTATTTATTAAAGAGGAAATGGAAAACTTGGGTTTAAAATCGGAAGACAAGAAAAAGGTGACACCCACCCTCATTATAAAGCCATGGAAACTCTCAGACACAGGAACTGCTCCTATGTGTTTGGTGTAGTGTTATGTGTCATCTACTACGAGGAAAGATACCCATATCTAGTGCCTGAGATGTATACCCCAGGGCACAGATACACCATTGAAATAGTGCTCCCATTCATAACAGCCAAACATTGGAGACAGGTGAAAATAGCCATCAGCAGTAGCTACTACACGATGTTGTTTACCTAGCTTAGGAGTATCACACAGCACTGCACATGAATGGAAGCGAAAGAAAAGAAAAGAAAGAAAATACATTTTTATATTCCCATACGTTTACTTTTTTTTTTTTTTTTTTTATGAGGGAGCTGGGGATCTGGTTCAGTAGGTTATAGTGCTTGCCACTTAATCGTGAGGACCTGAGTTCAAATCCTCAGAACTCATGTAAATCCTAGATCCTCAGTATATGCATCCACCATCATCACACTCCTGTTGGGAAAAGGAAGACAGGGTGGGGGTTGGGAGGGGAGGACAAGAGAATCCCAACAAGCTCACGGGCTGCTGGTTCAGGATACACAGTGCAGTGGAGGAATAGGAGAGACTGTTTCAGACAAGATAGAAGGTGAGGCATGACAGGTGGAGTTGCCCTCTAACTCCTACATGTGAGGACTGGCATGCACACACACACACACACACACACACACACACGTACACGTATAATTGATTAAAAAATACGAAAATATGTTCTTTACCAACGCATACTTAACCAGTAAAACTATAATGCAAAAAAAAAACAAAAAGAGGCAAGAAGATTAGCTTAAAAGTAGGGAAGGTGAAGTCTTGGGGGTGGGTTGTCTTTCACCTTCTCTGTAATCACCTGAATGTCTAGTTATATATAATTAATTAATTGTTATTATTATTAATTTATTAGGTTGGACTTTCTGTGTGCATTTCACAACAAAAACATACGTAAAACTCTCACGTGAAACCTAATGGCACAGAGACAGTTGTCGTTGTAGTATATTGCTATATCCGTACTGCCAAGCCTTCTATAACGTGGTATATAGATTCAGTCCACATTCCTTCCTAGCCTTTCATTATTCCCCCTGTTAATGACATGCCCTCCCCAAAGAGTTCCTCTTTTAGTTTTCTTTCTACCCCATTTCCATTTAATTTTAACTAAGAGTAAATACCATGCAAACGTTATGCTTCTCTGGAAGCCCAGAGCCATGGAATGGCTGCCAGGAAATTAGGTTGCTTTAGCCTAAGCTACATTGATTCACAAACCAATCTGCAGAATTTTGCCATAGCTCATGGGAGACGTTTTCTTCTCCGCTAATAATGTAGCTGCTTAAAGATAAAAAAAGGGGGGGGCTCCTTTCCACATCATCAGGTGCAGTAGCTTCAAAAGGAAAGACGAGTGAATGGGGGAGGCTGCAGGGGTGGGGGTGGGGGGATTGAGGCAATGGCAGAGTTCAGAGTGATGTCCTCACTTGCCCCATTCACTCCACCGTGATCTCAGGCCCAGCTGCTTTGCTTCCAGCAAACACCATGAAGCAGGTTCCTGATGGTTAACTTGATAGGAGAAAAACTTCAGGGCATGGCTGTGAGGGGGTTTCCAGATTGGGTTAACTGAGGTAGGGAGATTTTCCCTGAATGTGGACAATACTGTTTCATGGGCTGGCACCAGGGATTGATTAAAAAGGACAAAGGTAGTGGAGGGCCAGCCATCGTTGTTTAAAGCTGGACACAGTGTGGCCAGCTGTCTCATGTTCCTGTTGCCTCGACTTCCCCAGGATGATAAGCCGCCTTCTCAAACTGTGAGCCAACACAACCCTGCCTCCCTTAAGTTACTTTTGTTAAGTGTTTTATCCCAACAACAACAACAACAACAACAAAAGGTAACAACAACGAACAATAACCAGTGCAATCCCAGGGTAACTCTATGGCTTTTCCTTGGCCTCCGATGGTGCCCTGGTGTGTCCTTCTACCCTTAAAAGCTCAAGTCACTTGACAAAGGAGCGCACATTTGGGTTTTACCATCTCGCTCAATCTATCCTCTGAATCTAAGTTCTTTTTTTTCTGGTGCTTAGTCTGGAAGGAACACAAAAGGCAGTCATACAAAGGCATCGGAAGAGAAGAAAAAGAACAGAAGGTGATGGTCAGATGGATCTGGACCAGAAGAGGTGGGCAGAGAACAAAGGTGTGTGGGCCATGGCAGTGAGAGTAAGGAGTGAGGCTCAGAACCCTGCTGCTTTAAAAAATAGGAATCAGCATCGGTGGGGAAGCCTATGAGAACTTCAGAACCTTGTCCCGGGACTCATACCCAATCGGAGTCTGAATTTTAACAAGAGTTCCAGGAGTTTCTGTACGTGGTTGTGCCAGCGACAGATCTGATTGATACCACTAGCCTTGGGCATATTAACAGAGGGGACTGGTTTGGCTGGAGGGACCTGGCATTCCTATTGATCCTGGATGACTTCCTCTTTCAATATTCTCTTTAGCACTGTGAGCAAAGCCTGTAGTTCTAATCGGTCTTGGTTTCTCTGATCTCTGATCTCCATAGAGAGCCTGTTGCCCTCTGCAATCTTGGCTTGTGTCTTGGTCCCTCCAAACTGCTAAGCTTCCTGTAGAAAGTGGATATGACCACCTCTCCTTTACGGAGAGGTCAGCCATGGCTGGACTGATAACCGGAAGCCGTGACTGATTCTGACTCTTGTCACCCGGGCTTCATTCAACATTGTACACATCTAGGATTCCAAATCACCAGCTCACCCGATCTTTCCTGAATTAAGCAGGTACTGCACACTGGGCTGCCCAAGTGTCCCTGGAAGATGGTCAGATACTGTACTCAGCATCCCTAGGTGACAAGTATAAAGGAAGAGAGCTTTAGTCAGACTCATTATTTCAGAGATTTCAATGCACCATGGTAAGGAAGACAAGGTAACAGACAGCTGTTTACAGAGGCTGGAGCAGGAGGTAGTGATTGGCCAACAGAAGACAGAGGATGCAGGGCTGAACTAGAAACAAGTCAGTGGCCCAAGGTCCCAGAGGTTCTACCGTCTCTCCAGACAACACTACCAGCTGAGGACTGAGTGTCCAAACATATGATTCTGTGGGTCACTCTTAACATTCACACTGGAACAACCAGTATCCCTTCTGGTTGCTGGTTTGTCCTCTTTGCATCGGCAGGTGCTACCCTTGACCCTGCAGGCTCTGGACTCAATGCCCCCTACAAAAGAAAAAGAGCCCAGGAGAAGCCAATAGAAACAGGTCAAAACAGCACTTCCCCGCTCTTAGTATCAATGATTCCAGGATCCCATGTGCCTGTTCTGCAAGGCCACACAGCTCCAAAGATGGTCTTTTCTGCCCTTTAAGTTTAAAGCAGCTTAAAAATAAAAGAGGGCATAAAACCAGTTTTTATGTGACAATTTTGTATAGCCGCTGTATTGGGTCCCCCCCACCCGCGCCCCATCAAGGACTTTGTTGCCTGATGTATTTTATAAAAACAGTCCAATTCGTGCAGAAGCTTCATAATTTCTCTGGTTGCTACACAGCTCGTTCATTCTGACTGCTGATATTTACCTCCCGCCATGCTCAATTTATAGCAGTTCGTAAATTACATCAAGTACAGTGTGCATCTGCTACTGCGGTTTAAGCCAGGACCAAATGGCATGAACGGCTCAGTGAAGCTGGCAGTTAAGGAAGGGTCGTTTCAAATGATTATTACTGCCTACTAATGAATAATATCGAACCTACTGTGTTGTTCTTTTCCCTTTTTCTTCCCTTCATTGTATTCGGGCATGTGTGTATGTATGTTGCTGTGTATGTGGGATCACCTTTGTGTGGGTATGTGTGCACTTGTATGCAAATGTCTGTGGTGGCATGAGATTTATATCAAGCATCTTCCCTGAGCCTTGATGGCTCCTCCACCTGAGTCTTTGAGGCAGTCTCTCAATCAAACTCAAAGCTTAATGATTTGACTACTCTGTCTGGCCATTTTGCTTCAGGGATCCTTTGCTTCTGCCTTTCAAGGCTAGAATTAGGGGCTAGCATGATGACCTGGCATTTATACATGTTCTAGAGATCTGAACTCCCGTCCTTCTGCTTGCACAGGGAACACTCCTTTTTTTTTTTTTCTCCTGAGCTATCTCCCAAGTCTGAATCAACTGTGTCTTTAAGAATGTTTTATCATTTCCTTTCCTAGGAACTATTCTGGTGATTTAAAAAAAAAGGAAGAGAAAGCAAACAGAAGTGTGGCGGCACCCCAGTAGCAAAGCAATGGTGTGGGTGTTGTTTCCATTACTTTCATACATAACGCTTTTCACAGAATCCAAATGTCTTACAAAAGAAAGCACAACACAAATTCCAATAAAGACGCCGCAACACAGGGAGCTACAAAGACAACAATTACCCAAGGAAATGTAAATCTGGTATAAATCATTTGCATAGAAAGAATGGGTAAGTATGCATGGACTCAGTCTGCTTGGCCAAACGCACTCATGGGGCAGCACTGATACATTTGGAAAAGAAGTACAACCCGTAGGCCCTCGGGAGCTGTGGGTTCCATTCCTGTGTTCAACCAAACAAAGCTAAAGTTGCACCTGTGTTGAACATGTTCAGACTTTTGTCTTCTTGTTACTCCTTAAACAACATGGTGGAACAGCTTGCAAAGCAGTTACATTGTGTGGGGGCTGTAAGACTCAAGAGATGGTTTAGCATATCTGAGAGGAAGTACGTGGCTCCATGCAAGTTCTGAACAATGTGATAAGGAACATTGAACGCCTGCAGATTTTGCTATGGACAAGGTCTTAGACCCAATGCCCCAGTGATACCGAAGAATGATTATAATGTCAAGACAGAGGTAAGGTATGGTAACGAACTAAATTACCCGTGTGTAAAAAATCTCTGAGTAAGAGAGACATGCTTTGTAATGACGGTACTTCAGTTGCTTAAAGTTGCAGACAATCTCCCTGAATTAGCAGATTAGCAAAGAGGAGTATATATGTGAACGTGTGTGTGTGCTTGTGTGTATATGCATGTGTCTATGTGCATGTGTGTGAGTGTGTGTGCATGTGTTTGTATGTGAGTGTGTTTGTGTCTGTGTGTATGTATGCATGTGTTTGTGTGCACGCGCATGAGGTTACATGTGTGCAGATGTATATATCTGACATACATAGAATTTTCCAAAAGACACTCTTGGCTGAGCAAAATAAGAACCCTACAAAGATTAGTCCCAGACTAGAAGGACCAAATGGAAAACTGATACTTTGTCTTTATCCGTGTATCATTCTTGTTGCATTTTTTTCAGGTCTAAATTCAGGACAGTCAGTAGCTGATACATTAGCAAGAAACCACATGTGAAGTCTGCCCAAAAATCCTGGTTTGGAAGATTATCATGGAGGCTCCCCTTCAGTTTCTTCAGTTCTAAGTGGCTCCTGTATCATCACTTGAACAAGCTTGCATTTGACTATCCTGGCTTCCAGGAAAAGGAACCTGCACTATGAGATGCTCCTAGGAGAATTACAAAAATGCTACAGAAGCTTAAAACATAATAATCTGTAATATAACTGCACATGATATGACAGCCAAAAAATACTCAGAATTAAAATGTATTCATCTTTGTTTCACAAGTATCCTAGTTAGGGTTTTACTGATGTGAAGAGACTCTTGGAGAGCCAAGAGTTCTGCATCTTGATCCAAAGGCAACCAGGAGTAGACTAGGAAAAGGGTCTCGTTCCACATTGGGCAAAACCTGAGCATAGGACCTCAAAGCCCACCCCAACAGTGATGCAATTCCTCCAACAAGGCCACACCTCCTAATAGTGTCACTTCCCATGGGCCAAGCATATTCAAACCACCACAAGTCACATGATACAATTAACACATCACCTCTCTGAGGATTCAGTTATGGAAAAAACATCAGCTTGCTCATCTCAAGAGCAGCTATTATTAGCTGACTCTGATTCCCTCTCAGGCTGCATAGCCATGCTTACTAAACTGTGTGTTCCCTCTGTGGCATCCATCCATGAATGTGCAATGTGCTCCAGTGACACCCGCAGGTGTTGGCCATAAGCCTTCCCCAAAATTAAAGAGACAGGGGCCTTTAAAATACTATTTGGGTAAAATGATGTGCATTTTCATAGTTGTAAAGATATCAAACCTTTATATACAGAAAATATTATAATGTACCTAAACTTGATTAAATAGTGATCTCCCTCCTCCCTCACACCACCAAAATTCATTACAACTTAGAACCTGCACCTATGATCTTATTTGTAAAAAGAGCCTTTGCACAAGTGCTGTGTCACACTACACTCTGGTTAGACTTGATGCTGTAACGGAAGTGTTTATAATGGGACCTTATAGAAACATACTAGAGAAGATGGGCATGTTTAAAAATAAACAGAAATCAGGAGTGGCACAGTGCCTGAGAAATGAATAAAGGACTTTCTGTGCAAGCAGGTGGACCTGAGATTGGATACCCAACATTTAGGGTTTGTTTTGTTTTTAAATGCATGAAGTAGCATGTGCCTGTAATCCCAGCACTTGGGAGGCCAAGACAGACAGACTGTTAGACCTTGCTGGCCCACTAGCCTAGGCAAATCACCGAGCTCTAGGTTCAAAGGGGGATACTCTCTCAAAATAATAAGATGGAGAACAATTGAAGAAAATACTGATGTCGACCTCCGGCCTCTACATACATGTGCCTGTACTTGTTCACTGTATGAACATGTGAACATGTGTACACACACAAACGCTAAAAGAAAAAACTTGGTCTGATAACAACTGCAAACAATTCAATGGGTGATAGTTATGATTGTCCATAGCTTATATCAGTGTTTGCCTAAAATTCATATGTTAAGAATTCTAACCTTCCCAGTGAAATGGTATTAGGATGTGAAGCCATTGGGACCTATTTACATCGTGAGAGAGTGGATCTCATGAATAAAATCTCCCTGTTAGAAGTAACCTAAGAGACCTAAGAGGGATCAGTTTTTCTTCATCTTATAAGGATACAAGGAGCTGACCAGTTGCAAAACAGACAAATATCTGACTTGTTAGACTTTGGACCCTGAGCTTCTATCTTCCAGAGAACTGTAAGAAACTGTTGTTTAAGCCATCTGGTCCATCGGATTCTGGGACAGTATCCTTACCTGAGAGTAGGATAATGTAAAATGGAGCTCTGCTAAGGAAGCATGGCCCTAATTCCAGACTCCAGTTTCTAGAATTTGAAAAAAATGCATTCCCATTGTCTTCAGCTTGCTGGTTTGTAGTATATTACACCAGTCCTGAAAACAAATGTGACATCCAGTATCCAGACATGAAAGTAAATACAGCCAGGCTGGTGGTGTGGTGCAGGCTGGGAATGAGAGCTCTTTGGAAGACTGAGGCAGGAAGATAGCAGCTCAAGACCAGACTGTGTTAGAGAGTAAGGTCTAGGACAGACTGGCTCACTCAGTAGAAGAACCCTGTCTCAATTCAAAAGTCAAAAGAGTATTAGGAATCCAGCTCAGTGGAGGAGCACTTACCGAATATATGAAAGACCCTCGATTCAGTCTCCAACACTGCCAAAAACCCCAAAGGAAACAATCCAGAAACACAATCTGATCCTTTCCCTAGACTATAAAACACAAGAAAGAAGAACCTACTTGTCACAATGACCTGTCAATCATGTGCCAAAGATGGCTAGAAGTGGGTCTCTCTACCTTTGTACCTGTGAGAGGGCAGGTGCAAGGAGGAAAGCTTCCCTAACAAATAATCGTCTCCTCTTTGATTTGACTTCTCTTTTATTCATTAGTTTGAGATGGGGTCTTATTATGTAACTCAGGCTGTCCTGGACTCATGCTTCTTCTGGTTAAGGCATCTCAGGTGCTAAGGCAGTAGGCATGCAACATTTTACCTGGCCCTAGTTATCCCATTTTAAATTGACACAGGAGACTCTCACTCTACAAGAACCTGGGGTTAGAAGTGTAGCTTAGTGGTAGAGAGTGTGCTTAGCATGCATGAGTTCTTAGGTCTAATCCCCAGCACGCCCCAGCAAATGCAAAGGAGGTTGTCAAAAATCTGATTCCGTGGCATTCACAGCCCTCACATAAACTGAGGGCTTGAGATGTGGGAACTAGAGGTGAGAGAGGAGGGCTGTTTTCTAGAAATAGCACATACATGGGGGGTATTTCTCTTTTCTCTTTTCGAGATCATTGTGGGCAATGAGAACATGAGGGAGCCACTGGGATCTGACAAGGGTCACCTGGGCAGAGGGAACAAAACTCAAAAGACAGAAGTTGGAGGAGGTAGAGGTTCCTGAAAGCAGAGGGAAAAACAAACGACCAGCCATGTGGGGACCTTTTCATTTCCCTCTTAGGAGGACACAGATGATAGATGCCCCGCTCTCAAGAGCTTCCAATGATCACCTACAACACCAGTGAGGGAGGTGCTTTTAAATATCAACCAAGGCCAGAGAACAGCAGTATGGTATCTTCAAAGGCATACCAGGCAAGCGACAAGAGTCCCGCTTCTCTTCCCCACTTCACCCCCCAGTTTTCCCATTCCCAGGGAGTATGAAGCCCCCACATCCCCAAGAGTTAAAGACTAGGAAATAGGAAGGAGAGAGAAGTCATGGCTCTTCAAAACCAAGCTGATGCTGCATTGTTACACAGAGCTTTTTGCACCTCAGCTTCTGGCACTATGCTTATGATATCTAAACATCTGGAAGTGACCGGAAGAACAAAATGTATGCGATGTTTTCTTTAAGAGCTGAGCAACGTTGAGTCCATAGACTAAATCTGATGGTTTGCTTTGTGATGGACTACATCCTATGACTCATGCCTCTTCAATGGAGCCGTTACATAACTACTTCTGGATGCACTCGGGGGAGCAGCTCTCCGTCCCTTCTATATATTTTTCTTTATGAACACAGTGTTTCTGTCTGAACTCTGAAAGATTATGTCAAATTATAGAGAATTTTGTGCCTCCACTTCCTGTGTAACAACACTTACAAAATACCTAAAATGAAACCCATCTGGTGCTTGCTGACCATCAGAGGACCAATAATTGCTGAACTAATCAGCAAAAGAGTGATCGGTTAATGAAATACAGATTGCATAGACTCATTATAAACCTGGCTGTCCCCAAATCATTCTCTGCTGAAATAAGAAATACCCTATGTTTGTGATTTCTGAGCTATTCCTACAGAGAGTGATTTAGAACAATCCCTTAGTTTTATTTAGGAAGACTGTATTCATGACTTATTGCTGTAACAAAATATCTGACAAAAGTTACCTTAAGAATGGGTTAATTTGGGCTCACAGTTTTGGTGGCTATTGTCTACTGTGGTGGGGAGGCACAGCAGCAGCTGAGGAGGCAGGTCACATTCAGAGGGAGGACAACAGCACATGATGGTCCTTAGCTTGCATTCCCCTTTTTATTTATCTGAAACTTCATCCCATGGAAAGATGCCATCTATGTCAGGATAGATTTTTCCCATCTCAATTAGCCCAACCTAGAAAAATCCCTCACAGGCGTGCCCAGGGGTTTGTCTCCTAGGTAATTCTAGATCCAGGCAACAGTAGTAACGATCACAGAGGCCTTAAGGAGCTTAGCTATTTGACTAGGTTCCTATCTTTTAGTAGTGGGGCCCAGAAAGCAATGCTTGGCTCACCATAGGGACATGTTCAGCTTTCTGAGCTCCTTGTTGGCTTGTCTTTGAGAGACAGCTTAAGTTCGCCTCACTAGTTTTCCCATCAGTAAGTAAAGAAGCTGCCAGAATTGACTATACCCAGTAATCACAAAGAATATTTCTGTGCTAGGAATGAAACCCTGTACCTGGGAAAAGAGAAGAGATAGGACAGGCTATTGCTTTTGAATAACCTGTGGCCAGGTGTAGTAACAGGCAATAGAAAGGAGAATATAAAGCTTCAATAAGGCTACACGATAGGAAAGCATAAGAAAGAGACATCTAGAAAAGATACCTGATACAGCCACCAGAGCCACAGAGGGCTTGTTAGGGGAGGTGATGTGTAAGCTGAATCTCAAGAATGAGGAACATTAGCATGCATTTTAGATTCAACAAAGTCTAAAGGATGAATTTTGGAGGTCTAGATGCTGGGACAAGCATGAGCTTTGATGGTGTGCTCAGGCATGTAGACTTAATATAGTCAGTCAGAATATAGAATAGTGACTTGACTTAATGTCAGTCAGTAGCTACTGAAGTATATTCTGCAAGATCATGTCTCTAAGTCCTGTTACAGTGTGGGTAATGGTTGTGCTTGGAACACTGTAGGCAAAGAGTCCACAGAGGTCCTTTCCTGTTGGGAAAGGACCAAATTCATGTAAGAAAAATGGTCGTGGCCATGAAAAGGTCCTAAGAATTTCAGAGTAGTGTATTATAGACTATTGAATTATTTCACACTACAGACCTATTCTAGTCCTAATATTGAATATATTTCCAATAGGCCTTTGGAGATGATTAGATTTTAATGAGAGTGAATCCTCTCATGATGGCAATAGTGTTCTAAGAAGAGACTCAGACAAACTCTGTGACAGTTTGTAGACTTGACACATTCTAGAATCACCTGGGCAAAGTCTCAGTGAAGGATTGTGTAGAGGAGGAGGGCCTATAGGTATGCTTGTGGGGAATTATCTTCCACTGAGATGGGAAGACCTGAGGCATGTGGAACTGTGGGCGGCATCATTCCCTAGGAAGGAGATCTTGGATTGTGTAAGTATGTAGACAGTAAGATGAGCACTAATGTGCATTCATTAACTCACTGCTCTCCACTCATAACTGTGGCTGTGATGCAACCAGCTGCTTCAGGAACCTATAATTCTCCACAATGATGGACTGTAACGTGATAAATTCTTTCTCAAGTTGCTTTCGTCTGCGCAACAAAATTGAACTATCCCTTTGTTTTCTTGTCACGTGAGGATCTGCCCACAAGTCATCCAGCTACAAGCCAGGAAGAAAACCCACAGCAGAGACCAACAATTCTGAGTCTTTGGCCTTGTGTTCCTAGCACAAGAAAGTGAGTTGTTTTTAAACTAGCTGACTGTAGTTATTTGTTATAGAAGCACACTCTAATAAACAGTGGAGTCAAGGTTTGGATGAGAATCTAGGCGGATTAGTCAGGGATACTGTTCAGTCATGCCCTAGTTTCCGTTCCAGGTGCTGTGACAAAAGACTGTGAGAGAAGCCACGTAGGGAGGAGGGGAGTTCATTTCAGCTCACAGTTCCAAGTTACAGTCCATGCTGGCAGGGAAGTGGCAGGGAGCTTAAAGCAGCTAATCACACCCACAGTCAAGAGCAGAGAGAACGAATGAACCCAAGTTTACTCCTCAGCTCACCTTCCCTACTCAGTCTATCAGAAATGCTGCCACTCATAATGGGCTGATTCTTCCCACATCCGTCAGTGTAATTAAGATAATCTGCTGCAGACATGACCATAAGCCAACTGAGCTAGGCAATTCCTCGTTTCTGACATGCTCCACAGGTGGGTCTAGATTGTCTTCAGTTGACAACTAAAACTAACCCCACAGTCAACCCCATCTCAGACAGAATGAAGAGACGGGGAGAGGACAAAAGATAACTGACATATGTCAAGAAAAAAAGTATATGACCAAGATTTCAAGATATAACAAAAACCCTTTAATGAGGACCATTGGAATAAAACAAACTTAACAATGGCCACTAAAGTGCTTGCTCTGCAAACCCAACTATTTTCATTTGTTCCATAGGTATTCATAGATAGAATAAAGCTAAGAGTTTGTCACCAACAAAGTGGAAAATTCCAAGGAAAATGTTGTTTAAATGAAGAAAAAAATGGTATATAAAAACTTGGTAAGTATAATATAGTCTCCTCTTATTCTGGGTTTCCTAAATTATGTTTGACAATGAAGGCAAAACTCCTAGCATGGCCTGATATGGTTCTAGATAACATAGAAGAAATAACTAAGACACTTATTATTTTGAAATGGGAACTTAGAGAAGGGCTTTGTCTGAAGGTTTCAATTGCTGTGATAAAGCACCATGACTAAAATCACTGTAATGAGGAATGGGATATTTCATCTGACAACTTGTAGTCTATCATCCAGGGAAGTCAGGGCAGGAACTCAAGGTAGGGATCTGGAAGCAGGAACTGATATGGAGCCCATGGAGGAAGGCTATTTACTGTCTTGTTCTTCCTTGTTCTTCGTGGCTGTCTCAGCCTTCTTTCTTATAGCACCCAGGACCAGAAGCCATGGCTGGTTCTATGTACATTGAGCTGGACCTTCTCATGCCCATTATTAATCAAGAAAACATACTACAGACTTTGCCAGAATCCAGTCTAGTAGGACAATTTCCTCAATTGAGTTTTCCTCTTCCCAAATGTCTCAGTTTGTGTTTAGTTGACATAAAGTTAGGCTCTATAAAGCTGTTCATAGTCCACTGTAATTGAACTGGCAAAACAATTGCACTAAAGACTATGAGAAGTTATGAAAATACAATAATCAGTGCAAAAGTCATTATGTCCAAAACCCACTGCAAATGAATAAAAGAATAATCCTAAAACAACATTACATAACAAAAGATCAAAAAGAAAATTAGTAGGTAAGTCAGAAAACAAAATAAAACAAAGGCCTAACATATCAGCAACTACACTAAATGTAAATGGACCAAATATCAATTGATATAATAGATTAAAACCATAGCTCATTGTATGCTACCTATAAGAAACTCACTTCAAACTGAAGGTAAAATAATCAGATCATTAATCAAATGAAAGAAGAAATAGTATATTGACATCAGATAATGTAGTGTTCATAAAAAAGAATAAAGAAAATTACAAATGACTGAGAGCCTTTTCAGTTAAATTCTTGACTCATCAAATAAGTTTGAATTTTTCACAACCTGAAGACTTTAGTGGAGAGGCATTCGCTGTTGAGATATGTCTCCTATTGTCCTGCGTGGAGTGAGATGTTTCCTTTTCACAATTGCAGACTTTTTTTAGCTCCTGTGTTGGGTGCAAACTAATTTGCCTAAATAGTTTTCCTTCTCAACAAACTGCCCATCTTTTATATCTTTCTGCTCAATTTATCTATTTATTTGCTATTTTCACCATAGACCTGGATAAGTGCAATAAAATCAGACACAGCAGAGCTGGAATACTCCCGTTTTGAAATTTCCCCTGCCAAAGTCATCGATTATTTTAAAATTCAACTTAATTCAAATTTTCAGGACACGGGCAGATTCTTAGACAAAATAACACATAAATGGTCCCTCACTCCATTCCTGATGGAGTCTTTACTCTTCACCGAGACCTTTAAATCAGTCCACCACTCTGATTCAGATCAGAGTTTGTCTTCCAAACAAACTACAGATCTCGTTTGTCTCCCAAGTTTTCACCAGAAAGACCCATTGATCTCAGTTCCCACCATGCTGGCTTTTCTAGCCCAACATACCAAACTCTTCTACAGTTTGACTACAAATAATTCCAAAAACCTAATAACCACACAGTCAATATCACAATATTGATCACAATAACAATCTCCATTTCTGGTACCCATTTTAAGTCTTATTTATGTTTTCTGTTGCTATGAAAAATTACCCTGGTGTGAGTAACTTAAGGGAGAAAGGGTTTAGTTTGGCTCACAGTCTATCATGATAGGGAAGTCCTGGTACCAGGAACTTGATGGGCTACTGGTCACATCACATCTGCAGTAAGAGGCAAAGGAAGATGAATACCAGTGTTCAGCTGCTTTCACCTTTTAAAATGCAGGGGACCACAGCACAGGGGATGTGTCATCTATATTCAGGCTGGGTCTTCTCACTTCAGTTAATAAAATCAACACAATCAATTATGATCTTTCTAAAGGTTTGTTTCTTAGCTGATTCTAGATCATTTCAGGTTGACAATCAATATTGACAGAGAGTTTGGAGGAAGGAGAGAAGTTGGCCTGCTGTAGAAAGACCAACAGGAAAGATCCTGGGTTCCTATTTTAATTGTAAAGAAAGTCTTTGTTTTGATAATATGCTATTGTTTTGCAAAAGTATCATCACTTGTGGAAATAGGCAAAGTAGCCTATTATTCATTGTAATTGTATGAAAATCAAAAAATATATTAAAGTAGAAACATTGAACCAAAAGAAAAAAATAAAGAGACTTAATAGATTATTCCAACATATACTGATATGCTAGGATATCAGAAGAATTTGGGATTTATCTGTGGCACATTTTTGGTCACCATCTGCAAGCTGTCACCTACTTGCCAATGTGGATGGACTCTGCCAATCCCAAGGGACTATATTCTCTAAAATGCCTACAGTCACCCTGGCACTCTGACCCAAGGAATTTCACATTTGACCTCGAGGTCTTCTGTGATTGTTTCATTATCTCGATCTCTGCAAGGTTCCCATGGCCTAAGTCTGAGACAAAGAGGCCATTATGGCTAGAGATTCTATCTAAGTACTGCATGCTAGCCAGTTATGACACCAGAGCGCTGGCGACGGAGACACCGAGGCCGAGGACAGATTGTGGTCAGCAACATACCCTCCAAGGACAGCCTCCAGACACCCTCCCTAAAGCAAGGTTGAATTCAGTACGCCTTAGTGGCCGCTAGTAGACATAGCCATATTGGTTTACCAGGTTCCAGAAGAAGACTTTCGATGGCCCAGAGAGGCTTGCTGTCTCCTGCTCTGAGAAGCTGATGTGCTGGCCACATGACTCAAGTTTGTCTGTGGAGTCCAAGTCACTCCACACTGATAGGGAGGTAAACTTTGACATATAAACTGAGTAAGGGAGTAAAAATGCCATCTTTCCTTTGCACCCCTCAGTGAATAAGTACTTGTCAGCCCTATGTCATTCCTAACCACATTTGTTGTGACCTTCTGTTGTACTAGTTACTGTCCCAGACAAAAATACTTGATTAAAGCAACGTAAGGAAGGAGAGGCTTATTTGGACCACAGTTTCACGGGATATCATGGTAGTGAAGGAGAGCTCCTGTGACTATGGGGTGGCTGGTCACATTGTGTTCACAGTCAAAAGCAGAGAGCAATGAATGCTGGTACTCCTTTGGCTTCCCCTTTTCTAATCCCCACCATCGGATGGTGCCACACACATTCAGGTATGTTTTATCGCTTCAGCCAAAGGTCTGTAGAAACACCATCAGTGATATTCTGAGACAATTGTCTCTTGGGTGATTCCAAATCCCAGCAAGTTAACAATGTAAGATTTCATAACTGTCTTTCCCCATTGCAACTTCATCATTACAATCCCCTCACTGTGAGAAAACACAGTAGAACATGAAGCACCGGGGTCCTCAAGATGGTTCATCAGAGAAGGGCCGACTGCCAACACCCAGGGACTGAGTCAACCCTTGGGACCCACATGCTGGAAGGAGAGAACCAACTCCCACAAACTGTCCTCTGACCTCTACAAGTACAACACGACACAGGCATGTACAACCTCTTCTTTAGTCATGTATGCTAGAGTCAATCTGTGGCTGCAGTTTTTATCTGTGAAATGGCACATTTTCAAAAGATTCTAGCTTCCTGACATCCTGCATAACTGTTATTTATGTTACAATTCAGAACAGTAGCAAAACTAGTTATGAAGTAGCGATGAAATAATTTTATGGTTGGGTGTCACCACATGAGGAAACATATGAAGGGGTCTCAGCGTTAGGAAGGTTGAGAACCATGGTCTATGTGTTACCTTGCTCTGCTGTCATTCCCTCTCTTCTCCCCTGCATTTTTCTCTACTAAATCACTCTCTTCACTGAAACTCAATGTCCTCGCTTCCATTAAGATCAATTGATGCAAGAACTCTGAGGCACACTTATTAAAGTGCTTGAAGAGATGGGTTACAGACTAGGAATGTGTGCATCTTAAAACTGAAGATAAGCCATTGCTGTTTTTACAAGTGTCTTAGGCTCCCGACTTGGAGATGCACTCATTCTTCCATGTTAAAGCCATGTCTTCTCTTCTTGAGAAGGTTGGAGATGAGTATAAATCCACGTCTCATTACTACGATAAAGGAACAGAAGCAGGCTGGCCTCATAGCTTTGTAGATGGAAAGTCCAACATCAGCCGTTAGTGAAGGTCTAACAGTTGATGACATCACAGGAGAGCCCCTGAGAGAGGGAGAGGTCACCACGTTGAACAGGGACCCAAGAACCATTCGGGGTCAGACCTGCTAAGTGACAACTTGATGTCACGAAAGACTAAAATCACTTCCAGGAGTAGGGCTGCCAAAGACGGAGCCACCTCCCTTGTGATACACTCTGTCTCTTCATTCTTATTATACGCTTAAAAAACAAAACAAAACAAATGAAGTAGTGTATTTCACTGTGGGATTGTCACACACACTTTGCTTTGTTTTGTTTTATCCTTGCTCCTTTCCCTCATCCCCCTGTCCGTCTCCTGCGAGTCTCCTTCTTTCCCCCACTACTCCCTCTTTTGCTTTTACATTATATGTTATTACTCTCTTTTTGTTCCTTTTCCTCTATCTAGGCTCCCCTAAAACCCTTTTTTCTCCACTCATCATCCCCTTTCTAGTTAGTTACATGACCCACATTATACACACATCAAAAGAATGAAAACCTCTGATACCTGGCAAGCAAGCTTATTTCGTGTGTGTGTGATATTTTTTAAAAATAATATTTGTGTATGTGCTCACAGTAGCACGTGCACACCCATGAACATGCACACGCACATGCTTGCCCACTCTTGGCACTGGATCCTTTGGAGCAGGAGTTACAGGTGATTCTTGGGAATCCAGTTCAGCTCTTAACCACTGAGCTGTCTCTACATCTCAAACTTAACCTCTTTTAAATTTTCTCTTATATACATACAAAAATGAAAAGGGTCTTTGAATGAAAGAAAGCATGTGGTTCATTTTGCTTAACATAACTACTAACTATTATTAACATAATATAACTGGCTATTTCCAATTGCATCCATTTCTTTCCAAACACCATGGCCCAATTTTTAACTGCTGAATAAAATTTTACTCTGTGTGTGCATCACATTTTCCTGATCTATTCCTCTGTAGGTGGGCATTTAGGTTGATTTTATTTCTTAGATACTGCAAATAGAGCAGCTATGAGCATGGGTGTGCCAGTGTCTCTGTGGTAGTATATCCAGTCCTTTGGGGTTGTGCTCAGGAGTGGTTTAGCTGAGCCATATGGTGGTTCTGTTTTCTCTTAAAGGTCCCTTTGCCTCTCAGCACTGCCTCATTTCCAAGCTCACAACACACAACCTTTGAAGGATATAGTCAAACCACAGCAGGGATTTACTGGCTGTTTTCTGAAGCTGGGATCTGGGCCAGTCTCCCTAAGCATGGCAAACATCTGTCCTCCATGTCCCGTTCCCTCTTGGAGAAGTAGAAATGTCTGTAAGTTGTTCTAAATCCTGATCCACCCACTGCATCACACTCTAACCAAGTTTTGTAAGACACTTACCTTGCATGCCATAACGTATAGTTATTTATGTATCTGCTTTACATTGTATTCTGGATGGCACACTCTTTAGAAACTCTGGTTTTATGAGGCCAGACAGAGTAACTATTCATTAGGAATTTACTAAATGGAACTTGCTCCTCTGTCTCTCTCCTTAGTTCTCCTCGAGTCTTTCAGGGGGTGAGTCACTCTGTTGATACACTGTAAGTAGTAATAACAATGAATAACAGGAGAATTTCTCTGCAAAGCTTACACGTAGGAAACCATCCACACGTATCGGGGTGGGATACAAAGGAAAGCTCGACTACAAGGTCTTTCAGAGTGTTTTCTAACTACAAAGATCTGCACAGTACCTGCTTTCACCCTCCACATCAAATTGTACAGCCGTTCCCGGGAAAGCTGTGTGAACAAACTCTAACCTCGTGACTTCTATTATTTGGGGATAAAAGGCTTCAAGCATAATGTGGGCTTTTTTTAGAGACGAGGTTCCGTGTGAGCTTCGTGTAAGTAGCGTGTTGTTAATTTCGTATTAATGCAGGGTGCTGGAGGAAGTCAGCACAGCTCCACAGGAAAGTAGTCTGCAGCTCTAGTAGCTGGTGGCCAAGTGTGAGCTATTATCCAAGGAGTGACCATCCCTCCTCCTAATAAAGTATAGATCTTTGCCATTCTGAGCCACCAACTAGCTGATCCTGTGCAGAACCAAGGCTCTGTGGCCCGTGAATATGAACTTTCTACTAAGCATTAGTTGCTGTTTGAACTCCATTCCCTGGTTCTTCATGTAAATGAGCCCTCTCGCCGCAGACATGTGTCCCCACCTGTATGCACTGGTTACAGCTTCCTGGCTGAGCAGATTCATAGTCCTGGGAGGTAGGCATCTCGAGGTACTGTTGCTGAAGATCTCTGTGAAAAAGTTGACAACATCATGCTCTCCACGCTAATGAGCTCCCTTCTGTGGAAGACCACAAATGGAAATTGAATCCCAACATATTTCAGGTGTATTTTCCTGTTGCTTTGGAAGGCTTTCACAAAATTTATGCTGCAGATTTTAAATTAGAATCATTTTCTTGCTCATCATGAGGTTTTGTTGGAAGAGAAGCCTGTCACAAGGGTTGCCAAGGTGTTCCTTTGTGGGACCGGTTCTTAGCCAATTATTTCAATCCTGATGCTAACAGTGGCTGTTCCACGTTAGTCTCCTAGTGACCGTTTCCTTCGCATTTGATATGGGGGTGGCACCCATCCATGAGCAGATATGTGCACACAGGTGAAGACCAAAGATGGTACCAGGTGTCTTCTTCGAGTGCCCACCATCTTGTTTTCTGAGGCAAAGCCTCTTCTTTAACCTGAATTTTACTAGTTGGCTGGGCTAGCTGTTGGTAAGCTGGATCCCCCTGCCCACATCCTTGTGGTTGTTGTTGTTGTTGTTGTTGTTGTTGTTGTGGTTGTTGTTGTTTATGTGAGTGCTAGGTGTCCAGACTCAGATCTTCACACTTACATGGAAAGCACTTTACCCACTGAGCCATCTCTCTAACCCTGACTATATGCTTTTTTAAATAGGTGATGTGAAGAACAGGGATGAGGAAGGAGAGTGGGGAAGTGGAGTAACTTGGTACCATGGGGACAGAAACAGATTGTTAATGGCCCACCAGCCTGAAGAGATTTCCAAAATCTCTTCCACATTTTGGAAAATTTCAAGACAGAGAGAGAAGCAGAAGAATGTGTGGCTGCAGTAGTGGGGGTGGGGCAGAGATTGCCTTTTCTTCAGGAAAAGAGTTGGTATACGAGATAACAAGCAGGACCCCAAATCATCTCCCTCCTTTGCCCTTCTCTCCTTCTTTTTACTTATTATTCTCCTGGATAATGGTACAATAGCAAAACCAGCTCTTCCAATTAGAAATGTGCATAGGGCTTCACTGGGGAGAGGAGAAAGAGAAGGTGGCTCCGCCATGGTCAGTGTGGCTTTCTCCTCTGTTGATTTTGGTAGATTGCATTAGGGTTGCACACTCATTTTGAGTGTATCCATATGTATCCATATGTTTCAGAAGTCAGTATCAGTGAATACACAAAGCCTAAATCATGTGATCTGTATCAATATGTAGACATATGTTTCAGAAGCTAGCTAGTATGTATCAGTGAACGCACCAAGCCTACATCATGTGCTGGGCCTAGAGAATCGAAACGGCATGTGTTCTAATTTGGATATGAAGAGTCTCGTTAAAAGGCTTGGGTGGTCAAGCCATGGTCCTCAATGCAATGTTCAGAGGCTTCTGGCAAGTGGTTGGCTCATGAGAGCTCTGACCTAACCAATGGATTAATCCATTGATAGGACATAATCTGATGGCATGATTGAAAGGCAGTGGAAACTAGAAAATGGAACTTAAGCAGAGCTTGAAGTAGGCCACTGGGGGAATGCTTGGAAAATGTACCTTGTCTCCAGCTCTTTCTCTCTTGTTCTGCTTCCGGGTCAGCAACTCTGTTCCACCATACTCTTCTGCCTTTATGTCATTGTGCTTTACCACAAGTCTATCATGATGGGTCCTGCCCACCATGGACCGGAGCCTCTAAAAGCATAAGCCAAAATAAATCTTTCTTCCTTTAAGTTATTTTTTTCTGAGTTAATTTTCCACAGCAACAGATGATGACTGGCAGGGAAGGCACTGTGGGGGAAACAGCATGGATGGTTTCACTCAGCCACCATCTCTTTTCCATCCCATCCAGTCATGCATCCTACAGAGCCTTGTCTGCCATAAGGAATAATGCCTAGTTTGGTACCCTGGCTGACACATACTCTCCTAGCTGTCATTCATGATTGGTTCTTGTTTTTGTTTGTTTGGGTTTTTGTTTGTTTGTTTGTTTAATTTTTTTTTTCTAAACTGGCTGGTTTAGAAATAAGCTTAATTATTTTTATTGCTATTTCCAAAGGACCATTTCTATCCCAGGCTTGGTTCTCCGCTCTTATGTTGCTTCCTTAGAGGTACTTTGGTCTTTTTGTTGGTGGTCATAGGGACTTTTACTCAGCTGTTGTGTGTGTATACATGCATTGATGTGTATGTATGCACACGTATGTGCATGGTTATTTACTAGCAAGTGCATGTGGAGGTCAGAGGTTGCCTTTGGATGTCTTCTACTGCTTTCCATCTTATGAGACAGAGTTTCTCATCCAACCCAGAGGCATTTCAGCTAGATTGGCTAGCCAATTAGCTCTCAATATTTCCATGTAATCCACCCTACCCAGTTCCAGGGATGTAGGTGTACGCTACCATGACTACCCTGTTCATGGATGCTGAGGATCTGAACTCTGTTACTTAGGCTTGCACAGCAAGCACTGCACCCAAGGAGCCATCCTCTCTGCCCCTCATTCGGCTTTCTACACCAAAGCCTGTTGCCAGGGAGAGACATGTGTAAGTGATCCCACTGATGGAAATTGCTGGCTCCCCTATTACCTCCATCCTGACATCTGTTAGCCAGAAAGCTGCAGGATGCTGGGCTAGAAACAAAAAAAGAAGAAAGAGAAAGGCTAGTTTGCCAAAGATGATGTGATGACGATGGACTGGCCCATATTGTGACTCGTATTGTGAGTAGGTCCAAGAACTGCACTGTGTTTCAGGGTGACCATTCCATTGCCAACCTTCCACGGGTTCTCTCCTTCTCTCAGGCAACTGTCTATAGCCCTCAGATTGATTGTATTCCATAAAGCAGGAAGCTCGGGACCAGAACATGGGACAGGGAATGAATGGTGGGCTTCACAAGACTCCCTGTCAACAGAGAGGAAGCCAGGGGGTGGAGACTTAGGAAGAAAATGTCATTAAAATCTCAAAGATCACATAAACGACTGGATGTTCTCTGGGCAGTAAGTCAGATGTTCCGTGTCTGTTTTTCAAATGAGCCTTTCAGAGAAATCTTGAATGTTCCATTTTAGACTCAAAGATGAGTTAAAATATAATTGCCCTTTTCCTTCATATTTGATAACAGGCCAAACTACTACTGATGTTACTATTCTTATTACAGGGCTGGGGTTTGAGCTGATGGCCTTGCACATGTTAAGGCATATACTCTACCACCTAGCCACCCTCATCCCAGGCTAAGCAGATTGAGAAGGCAGGGACTATAGTTCTGCAAGTGTCCTAAGGGGGCTGACAGGCCATCTTGCCTTCTCCTCAAGCTTGTACAGACAAATACTTCACCCTGGGAAGAGTTGTATCAGATGTTGGATGCTGAGAATTGTACCTATTCTAAATTCAGAGCAGCTGCTCCAGGGAGGACTCACTTAAAAGCCGATTTACAAGTTCAGATAATTTCCCTAGATCCAAAGCCAGCTTCCCTTCAAGGTGGGCAGTCCTGAAGCTAGGGAGAAAAGGGTTATGAAGGCTCACCATGACCTACAGCGTCAAGGTCACATTCTTTCCGGGATTTCTGCCGTCTTCCTCTCTCCTCTTTCCTCACTCCCATGGACACCCATGTGAGTTTTAAAAGCTAGATATATAGAGAGTTACACAAGCTGAGCAGAAGCCAGGTTTAGCTAAGGCTGCATGTGGGAGCCAGGGACAGGCTTGGCCACGGATGGCTGATCTGGAATTTGGCCCTGTGTCGTCCCCACTTTGCCCTGGAAAGAGCACTCTCTAGGACTGCTCCTGGGAACTCAGCCTGCAATCTGTCCTTCACATCCATCACTACTTCCACCGGGGACATAGGGTAGACTCCTGCTCCGATTGGCTGCCTTTCTCTGACTTAAGGGACTGCTCCAGCCAATCAATAGCCTGGACTCCAAGAATGTAAAGATGAATTGAACGGGCAAGGCCTTTAAGGGTGGGGGGGGGAGGAGAAAAACAATATAAGCACCATCAAGATAAAACCATGCACACAGCTTCTGCAGGGACTTCCCAGAGAACTTCTGTCTTCTACCAGAAGCCTTACTGGCAGGGACCAAAGCACCCTCAATGTCTTGGCGTCTGGCCAAGTTCAAACCATTTGTAAAGTAGGTCATTGGAAGTCACATCAAACAGAGGAGTCGGAGGTGGGGGTGTCAGTAAGGACCTATAGAGCTGGAGGAAGCTTCATCCCTGCAGCGGAGAGAAGAGAATACAGAAAGAAGAAGCTGATGTGAGGGGCTCCCTAATTACAGGTTGTAGCAGATCCAGTCTAGAGGCATTTACAGCTGGTCAGAAGATCAATTGCTGTGCACAGACCTCCGGCAGGACTTGGATGATAACCTTGAATGAAAATGCACTCTAAGGAAGCTGACGTCATCTTTATTCAGCTTTTTTGCTCTCCGTGTTCAGAAAGCCCATTTCATTAATGAGGGCTTTTCTAGTGAAGCAGCTGGTTCCCTGCCCTCACCCTGCAGAATGCAATTAAAACTACCTAGATGCATGCAAAATTGCCCTAAATGATAAAAGGAGGAAGATGCATATAAAACAAATGATACACCTCCTACCTGCTCTCAGACATAAAACGCATGCTATTCTTACTCATGCAGATGTGGGTCAGGAAAAGGAACTCCATTTTCTTGATTGC
>JANHMN010000006.1:16786070-16802579 GCA_030674055.1 Rhabdomys pumilio | reverse complement strand
CACACACACACACACACACACACACACACACACACACACACACACACACACACGCTCTTCCCTGCCTGCCTTCCCTAGAGTTGGAAACTCCTCTTCATGCTCCAAGTAACCCCAGTCTAAGCAGTACTTTCTTTGGAAATCTTTTCCCGGTGGGCAGCGGCTGAGTGCTCTAAAGTCTCTCAGTTTCTTTGATTTTCCTGCCTGTGATACTTACTTTACTAATGTTTGTTCAAGGGTTGTGTCTCCCATCTGTTCGCCAAATCCCAGTGGAGGAAGGAGAGTAGGTCTTACACTATTCTCTGCATCTAACATGGGCCATTCCATGATACAGAAGACTCCTAATATCTGTTTTAAGATACTTTCCTCTGTTTACATAGCATCTGTGTAGATTGCAGGAAAAGATGGCTCTGCTGTAATGGGTCCCAGGATTCTGTGCATCTTTTGTTTTTCCTCCACAAGTCCTCAAGATAAGCTAAATTTCACGTCACTTGTATTCTGCTGTACCATAAATATATATACATATATATATATAATGTTTATATCATATAATTATATATATCATTTATATATAATCACTCATATATTTTATATTTTATATAACACTATATATTATTCATGTATATTATATATATATATATATTATTCATATATTATATATGATCATACACACACACATATATAATTAGACAGGTCAAAACCAAAAGAAAAAGAAAAGAGAAAGGAAAGAAAAAGAATGGTTTAAAGGCATAGAAATAATTGAATATTCTTAGAACTCATTTGAATATTTTCATCTAAATTTCTAAATATCACAACAGCTAAATAGTTGCCTGAAAACAAAATGCATATTTGAAGAGTCAATTGCTATCAAATAAGTTATATATTATTAGGTGATTTAAAAGCACAAGTTGGTTTTTGTGAAACAACCTCCAAACTAAGCCTAACCAAAGAGAGAATCTCAGTGGTCCAAGAACCTCTCAGTTCCTTCCACACCCCTGCTCCCATGCATCTCTCTGCTCCTGCATCCCTTTCCTGTATCCCTGACCCCATGGCATTCATCTCACCCTGCATTTGTCTTCATGTCTTCAGCATTAGTGCTCCTCTTCATAGTCCTCTTCTTCTAGAAGAACAAATGAGAACTGGAAGGATGGTATGACCATTCCCCAGAACTATCCACCAATCAGAGATGCTACCGAAGAAGCTAGAAGAATGGCAGAGCAGGAACAAGGCCTTCCAGCCTTCAGAAGAATATTGTACCTCACTATAGTCAGAAACCAGTCATTCCTCTCCCGGACAAACAATGTGTCTGCCACTCTCTTACCTGAGGGGCTGTTAGAAGGCAGCTCTCAACCCCTCATAACCATATTTATAGTAAGAGCCTAAGAGGACTGCTTCCCTCTCATTCTTCATACAGACTGAAAAAATAAATAAATAAAACAATGAAACCGGTTCTTCCATAAAACAGTAGGAATTATTTCTTGACAATCCAGGGGACAAGAATCTGAAATCAGAGCCTCGTCAAGCTGTGGGCTCTAGGGGAAAGCCTTCCCCTGGCTGTCTCAGAATCTGGTGGTTTCTGGCCACTGTTGGCATTCCTTAGCTTGTAGATGCTTCATTGTGATTTCTGCCACTGTTAGGTCAGGCCTTCTACTTTCTGTGGCTGCCTGCCATCTTCAGTTCCCTCTCCTTACAAGACACAAGTCCCTGGGTTGGGAGCAGTGCCTCACCCACCAGGCCCTCAGTTTATTTGATTATTTTTGTATATAGCAAGCTTGGTCATTCTGAGAGATAATAGGGTTTATGACTTCCTCACAACTTTTTTCTATGACACCATATATATATGTATATGTATATATATATGTATATATATGTATATATATATGTGTGTGTGTATACACATACATATATATCAAGTGTGTGTTTACATATAAATATAATATACATATATACTTAAATATATACTAATATACTTCCACTTTTATATATTCATATATACTTATACATTTATACTTATACTTTATATTTATATATACTCATATTTATATATACTAATATTTAAATATAACTTATATATAAGCATATGTGAGTATAGCTATACTCACATATACTTACATATACCTATAAATACTTATGTACATTTATATATAATACATACTTATATATAGCATATATAACTTTATAAGCTATATGTAAGTATATATGTTATACTTAATATACTTAAATATAACTTATATATACTTATATATAAATATAGTATACTTATATTGATATACAAAATGTATAATTAATAATTCTTCTTTTTGTGCCTTTTTCTGTATAAATAATATAGGCAGCTGTAAGAGCCAGAGACGGTGGATTACTCCAAGGAAACAGCGTCCTCCAGACACAACAGGGCTGATACACATATGAACTGACATACACACAGGACTGATGTCACAGAGGCTATGACAGTGCACACAAGATCTGCACGGGGTTTGTACCAGATAAGATCCCAGAATGGGAAGTAGACACAAAGTCCCACCTTTAACCAAGAAGGTATTTTCAATTATATCTGCTGGAAAAGAGCAAATCAGTTTTCTCCAATGGTGTGTCAGTTCAGTGGGCTATCAACCTCACTCTAGAGCAGGCCCCGTGCCTCGGAATAGCTCAGTGACAGAAAAGGGACTCCATAGTTTTGTGTATGACCTCTCTCTCTCTCTCTCTCTCTCTCTCTCTCTCTCTCTCTCTCTCTGAGACTATGAAGTTGGGTGAGTAGGGAGGTGTCGGGGATCTGTGAAAAGTTGAGAGAGGGAAGAAAATATGATCAAAATATCTTGTATGAAAAAGGTAATAAAATCTAAAATAAGACTATAAATGGCTGGTTGAGTCCCCTCTTCGCTTTGGACAATCTGACTACAGGTCTACCCATTTTGTTAACATCTATTTGGTGTTTATGTTACAGTAGATCCACTTTAGATTGTATGGAAGGAGTTGCAGATTGAATACCTCCCAGCTGTGACAGGTGGGGTTTTGTGCATTCTTTTTTAGGAACAGAGGTCAGGGATACTCCATGGTTATGATGTTTAAAATAGCCACAGGTTCTCATCTTTCCTCTTTAGTTTTTACAAGTTTTCATGGATGTCTCTTCAAGATGACTGGCTCTTTCCACAGTCGAGTTCAACTTGCTGGTGAGCCCATCAAAGGCATTCGTTATTTCTGTCCTGATGATTTTGATTTCTATATTTCCATTTTTGATTCTTTCTTAAAGTTTCCATTTCTTTACTATACCCGAGTTATTTTTGAATATTGGGTCTGGTCATTTCCAAGTCCCTGACACCTGACATCTCCGAGTCTGGGTCAGTGTTGCTGGCTTTGTGTCTTCGGCCATAATACTACATTTTGCTGTGCCTTATACTTTCTTTGGTGAAAGCTGAGTGTGAGTTGTAAGGCACTGTAGCATCAAGGCTCTCAGTGTGAGGTGTGTTTGTCTGAACTGGAAGAGGTGCCAGAGAGAATGTAAGAGCCAGAGGATGGTTGTGAACTGCTGTGTGCTGGACCACAGCAGCTTCCGGTGGTTATCTTCACCAGACCTGTGCAAGAACACCCTGGCATTATGAGTCAGCATTTTATTGCACACGGAGCTAATTGGAATCAGTGGGTCACTCCCTACAACCAAGCCACATGGGGGTGGAAGGGGACATGTTGACGGGTGACAGTGGGGGCAGTGGGTAGGGGAATTAGGCTCCAATGTGATCAAGTAATCTATATACAGCTATGAAATTGTCAAAGAATTTAACACAAGATTAAAAAAAAACCCAGGACAATAAAAATTAAGAACACTGAATGTTGACCTTATAATGTGTAGCTTATACATGTGTGAAGCCCTCCCAACACGTGAGGGCGTGTACACACACACACACACACACACACACACAAAATGACTTGCTTCAGGGCTTTTGAATATTATTTACAACCCATTTACATTCTGTTCACATCAAGCCACACCTCTGTCCCTCTCTCCTTTCAACTCACCCCACCCCCAGCTTCCCAGACCACCCAACTCCAAGGTTTAGCCTTACCATCTTTTTCTTCATTCCTGGAGGCCTGATTTTGACATCACTTCCTCTCTTCCTCTAGGAAGCCTCCCACCCTTTCCTTATGTAGACAGAATTAACTATCCTAGTGTGTCTGTGTTTGTGTGTGTGTGTGTGTGTGTGTGTGTGTGTGTGTGTGTGTGTGCTTCGTGAGGCTCTCGATTCAGACTTGACTACAGAGCAGCTGTAGTTGAGTTCACATCTCCTTTCAGGGCTAATCTCAGAGAGCAGACACCAGACTGCCCTCATTCTCCAAACTCCCTTTCCTCTCCAAACTCAAGCAAACAGTATGGAGCCAGCACTAGCTATTTAAAGGACTTCCCTTGTTCAAGCCCAGTTGGAGATGCTATATACATCCCGAAGATAACTGCTGAGCTGATTAGGGAGTGAAACGGTTTGCCATTGCTGTCATTGTCACATACTTCTGGCAGTTCCGAAGACGATGATGGTGTTGCAACAGGGCCTGCCCATTGGGCTCCTGCAGCTACTCTTACTTGCCTGAAAATGGCAATCCATTCACTGCAGGTGAAAGCTGGACACGTTAAACAAAAGCCATCCGGAGCTTGAAGAGTCCCGGAAGAGGACCCCTTGAGACTTTCAGTTTACAGATGAGGAGACTGAGACTGGGAGGTAAATGGTCTCAACCAGAGAAGATGAAGGGAGGGGAGCGCTCTCATCCCGGGCAGGAGCCACTCATTAAATTAGAGCTTTGAAACTCTGAAGCTGTGACTAAGACCGCTGTTGATTTAAATTGGTCTTTTTTCCTCAGGTAGAGGAATTAAAGAGCTGTAGCTGCCACTGCGTTTGTTTCTGGCAGCATTTGCAAGCTGTCTTAGAATCTGCGGCTCCAGTCAAGTTCAGGTGAAAAAGGATCTGAGGATCTGGTCTCACCACCTGTCATCCAAGGATTCTGGCAGCCCTCACAGAAAAAGCAGCGGCCCCTGAATGTGGGATAGCCAGGTGGGACACACAATCCTCACTGTCGACTTGACTGACTTTATAATCACCATGGAAACATACCTTTGGAAATGTCTATAAGGGTATTTCTAGAAAGAGTTAGCCACGGGAGGAAGACTTGTGTGGGGGCAGCACCAATAGGCTCAGGTCTGGGCTGAGTACAAAGGAGAAAGGCAGAGAAGTTCTGGTGTTCATCCTTCCCTGCCTACTGCCTGCAGATGCAAAGTGACCAGCTGCCTCAGAGTCCTACTCCAGAATGTCCCCAACTTGCCAAACACACACACACACACACACACACACACACACACAGAGGCACACAGGCACACATGCATGCACACACACATATAAAAGTAGACTAGATGAGTTATGAAATCCTGGATGTGGGAAAGTTATACAAATTCCACGATGTTTTGTGATTTAAATAAATCTCTAGGGCTGACGCATGCAGGTTTGTGCCAATATCTAAAGTGGCTTGGGCAAGGGGCACATCTTTTAGACACATATTTGACTTTAACTAATTGCAGAAGATGTTTCCCCTTGCAAAGGGTTCAGTTTAGCAAAGTTGTTAAGGTTGTTCATCGTTAAGTAGGGCCTTTCGGGGGACAATTTCAAGAGACCTGAAGAAAGTTGCAACTTTACACTGGAACCTTCTTTCTTGAGGTTTTGTTCTCTAAGCATGAAAAGAAGACCTCTGTTTTGTAGATGTATGTATTTATGTAATTTGTTAAATATAAAGTCCAGTAAATTATGGTTCTGTGTCTTGCTACTTCCAATTGTTTGTTGAAGAGTAGAAACATTCTATTTGAACATATATAACCTTATTTCCAAATAATCTGAAGGTCTTATTTAATATACTTATAGATACATAAGATGTGTATAAATGTGTGTGTGTGTGTGTGTGTGTGTGTGTGTGTGTGTGTGTGTGTATGTGTGATGGCATCTGGAATCCCCAGGGAGACAAGTCTCTGGGCATGCCCATGCAGGCTTACCAGTTAGGTTAATTGAGTGGGAAGACAAGGCCACTGTGGGCGGTCTTTGGTCTTGGACCTCTTAAAATAACAACAACAACAACAACAACAACGACGACGACGACGACGACAAAACAGCTAAATACCAGTAGTCATTGTTTAAGCATCTGACTGTGGACACCATGTGGCCAGCTGATCTAAACTCCTGTGGGCAGCACTTCCCCAAAATGACCTACTCTCTGAACTGTGAGCCAAAATAAAACTTCACTCCCTTAAGCTGATTTTGTCAGAGCATTTTTATCATAGAATAAATAACAGGAAATTATAATGAGTCAGTGTGTATCAGAATCTCAGTATGTTACCTCTGTTCTAGGTGCACAGATCAGAACTGTAGTAGATTGTAGGACAAAGGGAGGGAAGGCATTGAGGTTGAGAAAAGCATAAAGTGGTCCACACAGAGCAGAGATTCATTCCCTGGAGCCAACTGACATCTCCTTCAAGTTCAAGATAACTATCTTTTTAGACCTGTGATTTTGCATAATCCGATGAAACTCTCCGATCGCCATTTTTACCGTGAGCGATACAATATCAAGAGACAGTTTTCTCTTTTCTCACTGAGTTCTGTGGCACTCAAGCACACGAGTACTATTCAGGTGCTTAATATTCCATAACAAGAAGGTCTTTTAAAAACTAAAACAAACAACTAAAGGGTCTATGAACGTCTTTGTAGTGCCCGGGTCATTCTAAGTGCTATGCTTAGAGACCTCTAAGGAGGAGGTCTCACTTCTCACAGCACTGGTTTGTTCAGTGTGGGCTCCCCACATCGGTGGCACCTCACATCTGTGGCTCTACATTTGCAGACTCAAGGGTGATGGATTAAACACCTTTGGGAAACAAGTCATATCTGTAAGAAACATGAACAAACCTCTTATTAATGTTCCTAGAACGATGCTCTACTGTAGGTAGAATATGTTTACACAGCATTTATGTTGTATTAGAAACAATCCATAAGAGATTAGTATGAGTGTGTGTGTGTGTGTGTGTGTGTGTGTGTGTGTGTGTGTGTGACGCGCGTGCGCACTCATGGTGAGCCAGGGACTGTGTCTGCTGTGCTCACGGGAGCTAGAGGAGGATGTTACCTGGTATCCTGCTCTGCTTTGCTCCGGTGTATTCATTCCTTAAAGACAGGATCTTTCACAGAACTTGGAACTAGGCTGGTGACCATCAACCCCAGAAATCCTCATTTCTCTGCTTCCTACAATGCTGGAGTTACAGGCATGTGTGGCCGTGCCCCACTTTCTGCACGGGTGCAGGGAATCTGAAACCAGTTCCTCATGCTTGTGTGGCAAGTGGCACTATCTGATGAGCCATCTCTCCAGCTTCGTACTCTACAGATGATTTAAAGTGTACGAGAGTGGATTTGGCATCTCTCCAGCCCCATAATCTGCAGATGATTTAAAGTATATGAGAGTGGATTTGGCAAGCCAGTTCAGTGGGTAAAGGTGCCTATCCCTAAGCCTGAGCACCCGAGTCTGATTCCTAGGACCCACCTGGTAGAAGAAAACTGCTGTGTCCTCTCACAGCCTGACACTCACTAAAGTAGACTCCCACCCACCCACCCGAATATACATAATAGATAAAACAAAACGTGAAGTAGATGAGGGAAGAAACCTGAAAAATATGCAAATACCACGTGTGTATCATTTGCATAAGAGAGATGCAAATACGCAAGTTTGGGAATCCATTGGTCTCTTTGAGTCAATTCCCCGCCCCGTTTGTCTCTCGTAATATAGCACCTCCCCCTCTTGCCTAGCTTCAGTTTTCCTTTGGCTGCCTGAAGCTTGGTGAAGCCATATCAGTCCTCAGAGCTCAGCTTCTGGGCTGCTAAGGTGACTGTGGAAACCAGTCAGGCACCTTTGCACTTGACTCCGCTCCTCCCATCTCGGTGGGGTGGCACTATGCTCACAGGGGCTCCGCAGCCACAGAGTGAAAAAAAAATTAAGCTAATCTTTAACTTTTTTCTTCTACTTTCTCAAATGTGCCAGACAGTGAACACAGACTGTGACCTCTCTATGAAAACAAAGTAAAACCTGACAAGACACCACTCCCAGGCAGTCGCCTGCAGGTTTGGAAGTCTGGGTACTGTTGAAGTGTGCCGAGTTCCTTTGGGTACTGTAGGATGTTGCCTAGTCCTTCTCAGGGTGCTTTTTCTTCCTCTTGGTTGAGTCTTGTGGAAGAGTCCGCTCCTAAGCCATCCATGCACTGCTTGGTTTGAGCCAGTGTTCTGAAATATTCACACTTCCTCAGCCAACTCAGAATCTGGAACAGAGTTTGTTCTTAGTATTCTACTGTCCGTATTGATTGGATCAAAGAGAGATCCATCTGGAACCCAGTTGAAGTCTTTCCAGATGGTAAGCTTGCTTCCAGATGGCGTGTTTAATAGGAGAAAGATGGAGGGGGGGGGAAGCCACTACATACCAGCCTCCTCGAGCTAAGCAAGGCCTTATTTCTGCCAGGCCTTTTCCAGATGCAGAATGATTTCAGGTGCTTCAGAGTTTCACAAAAATTCTTTTCCTGATTTAGTTCTGGAATTAGGAGGGTCTGGGTACTCTAGATGTTTAGAGCGTGCTTGCCTGTGCTGGTACAGTTCTTCCTCTTTTTGAGGTCTGGATGAGTTAAAAATCCCCTCTCAAGTTCCAAGAGGCATCCAGGAGCTGTTGAGGAGTCACCTACCAGATGCTTAGGTTCAGTTGACTTTAAAATGTGGATGGCTTTCAGCAAACCTGAGTGTCATAGAACGGATAAACCATCACCACCACCCATGACATAAGTAGACTATCACATGGCTATGAGATCCAAGACAGAAGAAACCATAGAGGGCTCCCTTTCAGACAATGGGTAGACACTGGGTATATGGCACATGGACACCGAGGCAAACTTCCCCTACAACAAACACACTCTATTTTCCTTTCCTTTACCTTCGTAAATACCCTATGCCCTAGATGTCTCAATACATGCCTTTCTGTGGTCTAGAATTTTCTATTTGTTCAACAAACTAATATTCACATTTTTTTCATTCACTTGTGTTCTTAAGGGCTTTACCAAGCACAATTCCTTAGCTTGAAGCTAGGGATACAGAGCAATAGCAGTGTGCAAACTGTTGGCGGAACCCAAACTGTTCAGCCCAGTGTCCCTTCCCTGGGACACTCTTCTGGGTCAGTGAGAGTCACGTGGTTGCACCCAAACCTCTGCCTTCTATGTGCTTATCTGTGCTACCTGAAATCACCAGGCCAAATCAGTACAGGGGTCATTTTGGGGCAACCTCAATTGACCATACCAGCTACGTGCATCTACTCACGGCTTGCTGGCAGCCGACCCAGCAACCAGGAATGAAAGATCTGGACCTTGACTAAAGTTCCTGCAGGCCTGGGTCCATACTCAGAGTTGGTGAGTCCTTTAGTTCTGTTTGCTTTTCTCTTGGTCAGTTTGCTTGTGGGGATACATTAGAGGCTTAGCGGCCAGCTGCACCATGGTTCGGGTGAAGAGGTAATGAGAGGTCACGGTGGTATACTGATAGGGCTAGGCTACTCAACAGACTGGAAGCCTGCTGCCTCAGGGTTTCTGGAGTGTGTGCATAGGGAGGCCCTGCAGCTTGTAGGAATGCAGAATGGAGAAACTGGGGCAGACCTCGATGTAACTTGGATAGGACCAAAGTTTGCGTTCGAAATATCTTCAAAGATAGTATTCTCTACCCAAACGCTAGGCAATGCTATCTTTGTCTATCTAGCCCAAACGAGGGGAGCCCCGAACTGCTAAAAACATGCATACTGATGAAGGAATACAGGCTTTCAAGAACTTGTGACTGTCTCTTAACACCCACTCAGCCGTATACAAAATCGTGTTCGTGCTTTTAGGGCACAGTCTCCCTATGTTATCTTGGATGCTTTGGAACTCACAATGTAGATCAGGCTGGTCTAGAACTCACTGGCTGTACCCCTGCCTCTGCCTCCTGAATGCTGGGATTACAGGCATGTGAAATCTGGGGCCGTGATTGGCATGACACCTCAGCAGCTGTATTTCCTTTGCTTCATGCCTGGCTTTCTTTTCTTTCTTCCTTTCCCCGTCTCCTATATTTGGGCATGTGTGTTTATGTGTGGGAGTGGTAACAGGGTCTTTTTAGACTTGCTGTGAACTCCTGATCCCTCTGCTCCAGCCTCCCGAGTGCAGGGTGTGTGTGTGTGTGTGTGTGTGTGTGTGTGTGTGTGTGTGTGTGTGCTGTCACATCCTCCTGTATGTGTTCTCCAGCAAATATCTTAAGATTTAAGGCTATTTAAATTCTTTGTAGCTAACAGGGTTGGCTTTGGTGCTCTGGTCGCAATAAAGCCTGTCTCTTTCCTAATTCACATGGGCTCTGCCACTAGCTCTTGCCCTATTATTCTGAAATTGATGAGCCTGTACTGTAGTCATGGAGAATCAGAGCATTTGGAAGGTGTTTGAGGTCATTTAGCCTCTGGGCAGAGCTGTTCTTAGAATCATTTTAGATCCATGGTGGCAGATCCTGCTATCCTGTATCCTTATCACCATTTCTATTAAGCAATGCCACCCTACATATATCAGGCTTTATTTTTGCTAAGTTCTCTGACCCTCATTGAAATCATTCCCTCCCTGGTCCTCATGGGGTGACCTTCTGCTATCCAGTGAGGAATCAGAGGCATCATGGGGGCCATGACTGGCATGATACCTCACCAGCTACTCACTGTAAAGTGAGAAGGGAGATTACTTCATGTAGCTCATTTAGAAAAGTGCCCAGACACTCTTCTCAGTTGTAACTGCTGGCTCATGGGCACTTCAGAGACAATGACTGCCTCTCCTCTTGTGCACAAGACTTGGGAACACATTTTCTTAGGTTCTAGAAGATGTCCCAGTTTCCAGAACACTGTCCCCTCCTGTGGACATGGAAAACTCCAAGCAGGATGGGGAGAAAAACAGGGGATGAAGTGGAACGTAGGAGGGACCAAACAAGAGGCATTGCTTGTCTGATGCCCTTGTTCCTGCAGAGTAGTGGCAGGTGCTGTCCATAGGCATCTGCCTCACTGTCCACTCAGACTCAGACCAGTGCAGTAGCGGGCAATTATTTCAGTGGACCTGAGTGCTGGTATCAGAAATAATAAAGCCCATTCTTGTGTGCTTGTTAAATAGGCAACGTGCTGGGCACCATCTCCTTTCATCCTCACATGAACCATGGAGGTCCTATTACTCTTTCCAATCTGCAGAGAAAGAATAGAAATTAGAAAGATGGAAGCCACTTGCTTTGGTCCCCACGGCCTATGAACCTATCTGACTGCAGAGCTCGTTCCCCATTAGTGTTCCGACGATTAGTGTTGCCTCTCCAACGGTACTGGGAGCAATGCAGCAAGAGTTCGGACTTCTCAGTGCAGTGCTGGAGGAAATGGTTGTGGTAAGGGCGTTATATGCAAATGAGGGTTGTATTTGCATCAGGTGACAGCACACTGGCAGATCCACCACTAATCACAGGGCCCCCGCAGAGGGCCCAATAGCAAGCCCTGTGTTGCACCAACCAACTGACTTCTTGCTGAATTACCGAGGAAGTAGCAGAGTGATTAAGAATATCTGTGCTGTCATCTGGAGGTCACTAGGGCTTGTCTTGCCTAGATGGCTGCCTTCCAAAGCTGACACAGGCCTTCTGGAGTAGGGAGACCTACCGCTCTTGATCTGCTCAAGTCCACGTATTTTAGAAGCAGCCATTTAACCTCTAAGCGATCATCCCAGCATATTGAGTTCACAGTAGCTGTTCCAGTGTCAACTCTGTGCATTGTTTGAATGTCTGTCCCTGGTTGTAGTTTCCAGTCTTAGTTTTGTTTCGGGAGGAATGTTTACTTGCCTAGAGAGCCTGAAGCCTTAAATGGGCACGCAGTAGCATTCACGGGAACTCTTTTGACATGCCTGTTGGCAGAACATAGAATCACGAATTTCATGTTCTGAAAAGACTGTCAAAGCTCAGCGTTCAAAGGAGTGAAAAACCACTTCCTCTGGAGTTTTTTATTCATTCCCTTAGAAACAATTATCACATGAGCACACGCTCTGTGCTAGCTACAACGCAGAGCAGGAGACACAGAGAGGCTTAATTTGGCCCTTGTCTCTCTTAAACTTACTATCTAGGACAGGGGTTCCTAAACAACAGCCTCTAACTGTTCTGTAAATAAGCCGTTATTGGAACATAGCCATATTCATCAATTTGCATATCGCCTAAGGCAACAGAGTTGAGTAGCTTTGACAGAGATCACATGGCTTGTATGGTCTAGAATGTTTACTGTCTGACCCATTATGAAAAAAGTTTGACAATCACTCTGTGAGTCAGATCGGTGACTTTCTAGGTGACTGGGACAGAGGTTAAACGTTATTAAATATTCTGATCAGTGGTAAATATTGTTGAGAAGGCCAGTTGAGTTTTTATTACACTTTTTCGTTTGAAAGAAGCTGTTGGAATAGAACTTTGACAGATCACTCTTCTGCCTGGAAGCCCCGAGAGGGTGGCTGTCATCTGAGCACCTAGCCTTGGTTGACTGACAACCACAGTCCGGCCGCCTCTCCACAGACAACTTAGTAGGCTCCAGGAGCACGGCATTTTGTAGCTGAAGCTGCAAGTCCTGCTTCAGGAGGTCTTGCCGTGGTCACAACTGTTCCAGAAAGCCCATGTCAGCCTTGGAAAGGCTGCTGTGTAGTCAAGACAAGCCCTGGTGGACTCCAGATAATCTCAATCGCTCTGTTACTGCCTCGGTAACTCAGAAAGCTGTGATTGGAACGCAGGACTTGCTATTGGTCCCTCTGCAGGGCCTGTGATTGGTGGATCTGCCTGTGTGCCGTCACTGATGCAAGTGCAACCCTCCCTTTGCACATGGCATCCTGGCCACCAAGGTCTCCCCCTGCTACACAGTTCACTTTTTAAACCGGCTGAAAGATAACTCTCATGTGGCACCCTCCAGAGATGCGACATTAAGCCCGGTAAAAAGCTTATCTGGAATGATCTTCCGTTGCCTACTTGAGAGTTGTATTAGGGGCATTAGGGGCAGAGCCGCCTAAGGTGGTAACACAAAGATGGCGTCGGTAGAGGAAGCGGCAGCTGCTGCCTGGATGATGCAGCAGCATTGGTAGCAGTGAGAAGGCAGCGGAAGAGCAGAGAACCAACAGAGAGCAGAAGGAACTGAGGTGATGAAAGAAGCTGGGAAGAGGCAGGAAGCCAATACCAGAGAAGGCTCCAAAGAGCCGAAGACAAGAAACTGCACGTTCACAACCAATAAATGGTTCCGGGGAGCAGCTGAGACCCTGGAGCCAATGATCAAGATACCCAAGATGCAGGGATTTTAATGTCTCCACTCTTAGGAGCTATGAGTCTCATTCAAGACACCTTCAGATGCTAGAGATATTGATAGTTACTGAGTACAGGGCCACTAAGAGTCAAGGTCCAGAACAGAACCATCAGCACCCAGAGCAGCAAATGTCTCTGCTCACAGTGTCCGGTTGAGGACATAGAGCCACAAGTTTCTGGTCCATTACTCCAGTCCGCGTACGGGACCTTAGCACTCAAGAGCCCAGAGCCTCTGACTCTGACTCAGCCAGCCTTTGCCTGTTTGCAATTAATTCTCATTATGGTAGTGCAAAAGATTCCCTGGCCAGATGATTGGTCAAACTGGAGTCCTGGACTGGAGGTATGGCTCAGTAGGTAGGGTGATTGCTTAACATACACAAAACCCTGGGTTTGGTCCCTGGAGTGGAACAACTAGAGAGTAATGGTGCCTGTGAGCCCAGCACCTTGAAAGAACGGGAAGATCATGAGTTCAAAGCCACTGTAGATACATAGGGATTTCAATGCTCTTCTGAGCTATTTGAGACTCTGTCTAAAAGAGAGAAAGTACATGTGTTTATTCCCAAATCGGTCAGCCATGATGGTTTCTTAATTATAAGAGTAAAGTCGCCATTAACATTTACTGGGGGTTTGCTACCTGTCAGGTAGTGGTCCACGTACTGCCCACGCATTAATACAGAGTGTTCTGTAACCGTGCCTATGGTAACTAGTACTACAATCTTGCGTAGTTTTCTTGATTTGAGATACTGAATGTTGATTCCAGGGCCCTCTGAATGCTCTAAAGTGAGCTCCACTCCCAACTCCCGATATCCCCATTTTGCAGCTTAAGATTAGTTGAGCAAGCTGAGTAGCCAGCCCTGGCAACAGGGTATGTGGTCTTCTCTGATACCCTGAGCTGGAAAAGGCATCAGGATGAAGGCTTTGCCCAAGCAGATGGGAGGAGGAAGAAGGAGAGGGAGAGAGGGAGAGAGGGAGAGAGGGAGAGAGGGAGAGAGAGAGAAGGAGAAAGGGAAAGAGGGAGAGAAGGAGAGAGAGAGGGAGAGAGGGAGAAAGGGAAAGAGGGAGAGAAGGAGAGAGGGAAGGAGAGGGGGAGAAAAAGGGGGGGGGGAGAGGGGGGAGAGGGACAGAGAGAAGGAGAGGGAACTGGAGAAGGGGAGGGAGAAGGAGAAATTCACTCGGGAAGTGACCAGGCAGTGCTGGCCTAGCATCTGCTGGGCCTATTTTTAGTACTAAGAAAATCCTGGAGGTTGGATCTGGTGATGCAGGGATGGAGCTATGTCACTTGGCTCTCTAGGTCTCCCTGTAATTAAAGTGATGCTGAGACCCAGATGCAACCAATGTCTCCACTGATGCTGAGGCATGGGGGAAGCTTTGGAACTCAGTAGAGATGAGAAGAGAAAGCATGGATCCACTTTGCCCGTGGTTGCCGTGGGGAGGGACCCTCTTTGGGGCTGATTTCCACACCATTTCTTGGAGAATTCCAAGACCCTAAAAGTATATATTTCTATCTGCACCAACCCCCCTACCCTATCTCCACCTCGAATCTAGCACAGTATCTCCCCTTCCTTAACAAGATCTCTCCAGGAAACTAGAGGCTTTCATGGACCCTTGGTTGTACCTGTATGTAGCTTGTAGCTACATACATATCTATCTCAGATGTCAGATGTTTCTACGGTGCTGACTGTCTACCTGTGTGTTTTGCTTTTGTTTGTTTGTTTTTGACTTTTGTTTGTTTGGGTTTTTTGTTTTTGTTTTTGTTGCACTTGGTCTCTCACTGGCCCTGTGTTCTCCAAGCAAACACAGATCCCTGCCTTGTTTTTTCCTTCCCAGCTTTAGCATCACAAGCTCAACGTGCCCAGATTTTATAGATGTCTCCTGGGGAATCCAACTGAAGCCCTCATGCTTGCAAGGCAAGCACATTATGAATTGGATTATCTCCCCAGCCTCCCCTTAGTATATAATGTTAGGAGCAGAAAATATGGTATCTGAGTAAGTCTCCTGTCTCAGCATCAGTGGTAGCTTACTCAACTTAAAAGCAAGGGGACACAAGCCTCAGACAGCTTTGTACCTACTACGAAAACATGAGCCCTGGTCACCAACTTTCTTATGGGCCTGTCATTAATTTACAATTGTCTGGGAAAATCAGCTCACACTGCCGATGTCCATGAAGCACCATTGATTCAGTCCACAGGAACTCTGACCGGTGCTTTACCGTAAGACTGTGCTCCAGTTCTTGTCTTAATCTCCCATGTACCCAGTCAGCTGGAAAATGATATGTGGTGATGGGTGATATGGGAACTCAGAGCCATGTGTAGAGGCTGCCCCACTGTGGGAGTCTGCATTGCTGAAGTTTCCTGTGAACATGGCACTTGGTAATTACCAGTCCATGTAGCCAAAGCCTGAACTACAGGTCTGTGAGCACAAGGAGTTTCCCTTCATATACTGTTTGTTGCAGAGGTTGTCCTGAGCCCTTGCTGTAACCGTGACAAAACATTTGCCCAAGAAGAGAATGTGCATAGCCTCTGAATGCAGCATGGGATTGCAACAAAGCCAGAAGGACAAGCTATTCACCTCATACGATGCTGTACTCGAAGCAGCTCCCTCCACAAGTGTTACCAGAATCTTATTTGTGGAATACCTAAATAGCCTGTCTGTATAGAATTAGCTAGACAGACAGGATTGGAGAACTTTGAAGCTAATTATGCCTCCTGTAAAATGAAGCTTTGCTCGATCCAAGGAGGGAGAGTGCCAGGTGTAGTTTTTCTTTTTTCTTTTTTTTTTTCATGCGGTGTCTGTCTCATGCCAAGACACATTACAAGCTACCCCTTTGTTCAAGTTTCTCTTTCATGAAATGACTGCATTTGCCCACAGCTCACTAGTAATTTGTGCATTAAAAATGCAGAGTTAACAGACAGTTCATCAGTTAAGAGCATATGTTGCTTTTGCTGAGGACCAGAGTTCTGTTCCCAGCACTCACCTTGGGCAACTCTTACCTTCAATATTCTTTTCTGCCCTCTAGGTCACCAGTACTCACATATACATGTCAACATGTCACACACACACACACACACACACACACACACGAGAGAGAGAGAGAGAGAGAGAGAGAGAGAGAGAGAGAGAGAGAGAG
>JANHMN010000006.1:16770204-16781791 GCA_030674055.1 Rhabdomys pumilio | reverse complement strand
GAGAGAGAGAGAGAGAGAGAGAGAGAGAGAGAGAGAGAGAGAGAGAGGGAGGACTCCCATAAATTGTCCACCGACCACCACATGTACACCTTCATGATCACATCACACACACAATAAAACTGTAATTATAGAAGAAACAAAAAATCAAAATAAATGAATGCAAACTATCTCATTAAAAATCCTTTTAATTGACTTTATATTGAAATAACATTTCAAATTGAACAGCTGACCTGTGTGACCAGGTAGGGAAAAACAAGAAGGAACTTAAGTTGGCTTGGTGACAATATCTAAAAAAATAAAAGGAAGGCTTGGATTATCTCCTTAGAGCCTGCTATAGCAGTCTTAGTACAGACCTGGGCACTGGTATTTTTATAGCACTTCCCAGCAGATTCTGATATCCCAGGGCTGAGGACCACTGGGCATGGGCATGAATGACCACCAAGCGAGAGCACACACAGTTGACAGAAAGCTTTAGGGAGGGCCTCTTGGGTCCAAGTGGCATAACAGGAAGGAGAGCTAGTTATCATGGACTCTAACATGTCTTATAGATCATGTAAGTCCAGGATTAGGTGCTCCTAGGAGGACTCTGGTCTCATGTGGTCAGTCCTCCCCTCTCCCTCCCCCTCTACATGATTGTGTGTTCTCTCTCTCTCTCTCTCTCTCTCTCTCTCTCTCTCTCTCTCTCACACACACACACACACACACACACACACACACACACTTTAATACTTTAATACCCACTGAGTCTACCTAGCACTGCCTGTATGTGCATGTGTGTAGGGACCATCTACTGGGACACGGGCAGCCAATCTGGGCCCACTGTGAAAAAAGCTGACTCACTCACTCATGCTAGAGGGTGGGACTTCACAAGACCCTCCCAGGATATGCACGGGGTTGGGGGAGGAGCTTTGGATGGTTTCATCTTGTCCATTTAGTGCCAGTGTCTGTGTTCCTGTATGCAACTGTGTGTTGTTGTGCCAGCAAATACTGTTTTGGCTACAAGTATCCATTCCTCTGGTTCCTCTTTTCTTAATACAGAAGGAATTTGCAAATACATCTCACCTGGTTGAACTTAGAAGGGGCAGGGGACTCTTGAGCCACCCAGTTACGTCTGTACTGTGAGGAGCCATGGTGTACCTGCAACAGGAACTTCTGATCTCTGCTAGCCCTGGTTTCATTGTTGTTTGTCAGTGGTCTTGTTTGATTCCCCATTTGAGACCTGTCATGGTTGGAATATGCTCTGCCCAGGTAGTGGCACTATTCGGAGGTGTGGCCTTGTTGGAGTAGGTGTGTCACTGTGGGCATGGGCTTTAAGACCCTCAGCTGCCTGCAAGTCAGGTTTCTGCTAGCAGCCTTTAGATGAAGATGCAGAACTCTCAGGAGTTGCCTTGGTCATGGTGTCTGTTCACAGCAGTAAACCATAACTAAGACAAGACCCTTCTTCCCATTTGTTGAGGTACCAATGGGTTTAGATCTGTGGACAGGATTTCTGGCCCTCACCATAGACCTGTTGTATGTTCATGAGTTTTTATAAACTCTTGCCAACACAATGCATAGTTTCTCAGGAAAAAAAAGTATTTAAAATTAATGGGCTAGCAAGATGGTTCAGTAAAGGTGCTCAATGCAAAAGCCCAACAACATGAGTTCGATTCCCAGAGCCCGTGTAAAGGAGGAAAGAGAGAACCGACCAACTCTATAAAGCTGACCTCTGACCTCTACACTTGCACTTTGGTATGCCCATATCCATCCTCTTCCACATACATAATAATAAATAACAAAGTTTTGATAGAAGAAGTACAAAGGCATCCTCCACTGAAAATTCAGAGCAGCCTGATACAGGGGACATCTGGAGTGTATGGCTTTCTGTGGAATCTCAGAGAGAGTTGAGGCACAAACAAACACTGCATTGTGTGATGAGAACAGGAGAAACACTGTTATCCCACCTAGCATGATGCAACACAACCTCCCCTGGAGCTGAGGGAACAACTTTCTCCTGTCCCATACCTAGACCCTCAGAGCTTGGCCTGTGACCTGAAGGCATTCTCTCTTGCTTGCTTTTGTTTCCAAAAGTGGGTCACTCTCCAGCTTGCCTTTCAGTTTCAGGGAATGTCGCCTGCCTTCTATACTCTTGCTTAGCAGCTTAGGTCAAAGCGAACAAAAGAGACAGAGCCTGCTTACTTGGGTCACAGAGTGAGCCTGCTGGAGTTTTGTCTTTTGCTCCTTGAGGCTTTGAAATGGGTTTCTATGGGGCCAGACTTGCTCCAGGAGAGCCCAGGAATAGCTCATTGTTTCTCTTATATTCCCTGATTCTAATGGGTCTATTAACTAAGAGTCTTCTCTAAATTCTGAAAGAAAACCCCAAAGCAGCTGTAATTACTATGTGGAGCCCCTTCCTGGGCATCTGAGAGGGGACTGACTGCTGATCAATGCTGGAACCCTGGAACAGAACAAATTGGTCCCACAAGCTGCGAGTGACAGCCTCTCTGAATGCAGCTGCTTTCTTCATTAGGCGACTAAAAATAGCCCCATCCTCACCAGCTGGTTTGCTGTGAGACTTCTGCCACATCCATTTGTCTGTTTCATTCAGAGTTTCGGTACATCTCTGACACCCCGGTACTATTTCAGATGAAAAGTCCACTGAAGACATGTTTCCCTGCCTCCCCATCATCCCCCCTTCCCAGCTCTCCAGGACTGTCCAACACTGTTGTGTACTAGGGAGCCTCACTGAATCTTTCTGCATCTTTGCCATCTCCATCTGCCTCAGCCAATTTCTAGCAAAGATCTACAACCGTTACTTTATTTTCCCACCAAGGAAATGTTCATTACACATGTCCTTTTCCTTTTGTTTTTCTCATGGATAGCTCATGAAAAACTGGGCACAACTACCCTACCCTTTCCAACTGACTTGGGGTTATATCAAGTTTTCCACTCAGACTTCACATGGCTTTTTTGTCCTTCAAGGGTTGGGTGTGTGTGAGAGACCAGTGTCTTGGCCTGTTTCTGTGCCAACATCTAAACGTGATATAGGGGCTGAGGAGGTGGCTCTAGATGTCTACAGCACTTGCTATGAAAATGTGAGGACCAGAGTTCGAATCCCCAGGAGCCCTGTTGAAAAAGAAAGCAAGATGCAGTAATATGAGTCTGTAATCCCAGTGCTCCTGTGGGGAGATGGGAGGAGGAGAGAATTCCAGCTAGCCTGGTGTGTAACAAAAGAGAACGTGCCTCAAACAAGGTGCTGACCTAGGGTTGGTCTCTGACCTCTACACATATGCTATGGCACCTATGCACCCTCCCCACCACACACCTTTTTAAAAAGTGATAGTGAAACCTAGTGTGAAGCCAGCTACACAACTGTGTATGCTACAGGCTATCTCTGTCTTCCCCACCTTGCCTCCTGGAAAAGTTGGCTTTGTATTTTCTAGGAGGTGGCACCATGGATTGCAGGAAGGTGACTTCCTAAGGCAGTCCCTAGTGGCCACATAATTATGCTTCTCACTTTCAGAATCCAGAGCATGGAGGAAACAAAGGCAGAAAAAACAAGAGCGAATTAAATCAAATCGCTGCTTTACACTATCCATTTACCCAAGGCTCCTCTTCCTGGACCCCCATAGCACAGGCCTACCCACCCACGATAGGAGGAATTACTTATAATTAAAATGCGGAAAATAAACCTCCACCTTAAGTTCAGCCACACTGTATGCACACTGGTATATATAACTGGATGAATTCAATGCCTTTAATAGGACTGAAAATCCTCAAGATGAGAGCTAATGTTGCCATGGAGACATCGCATGCCTTGACTGCAGGACTCAGTTTAAATTTGCAAACTTAGTACCACATTAGCTTTTTTCATATTGGATTCCTGGTTGATCTTTTTGGAAGATAAAAGAAGAAAAACAACATGTCTTGCTAGTTGCTCTTGTTACACTCACAGCTAAAGGAGAAGCTAGTTTATAATCATCCATTCCTTCCCTACACATGCATATATATGCATGTATATATATATTATATATCATATACATTACCCATATGTGATACAGACTTCTCATATATTACCCACATGATATATTTTATACAAACACACATCACACACACACAAAACCTATACACACAGAAGGAAGCCTCCACAAAGAGATTATGTAAGAATTAGACAGGGTGAAGGTTTTTGTAGCCAAGCAAGATTAATTCAGTTCCAAGGTTTTCAACAATTCCCATGATTTTCTTGTTCTCCTAGACTTACGTGTCCAAAGCTTGGCTCAATCACTAATGGCTCTTGCATTGAAAAGTCCTAATTTTCCAGAGCTCAAAGCCCTTCAGAGAATCACAAAGGCAAGAGCAGGAGAGCTCGAAGGGTTGATGTTGCCTGCAGCCTTGTGCTCATTCACAGACACCCAAGTACTCTGCCAACAACAAAATTGGGGCCCCACAGAAAAGCAACAAGGAGAGAGCGCCATTTGGGAAATCGCTCAAGTTATTATTCAGGAGGTAGAGTATCAGCGTCCCCACCTCTTCTCCAGCCCTGCCTGTTGCTGCTGTTCTTAACCCAGCTTCACTGCGATCATTGACAGCTCTAACAAACTTGAACTCTCTGGGCTTTGGGCTCAGGTGGGCGTGGGAGTCAGAGTTCATGTTAACGACCTTGTGCCTCTGTGTTCCCACTAACGGGAGACAACCGTGCTCACCCCACATTGGCTCTTGCAAGAAGTGATGGAGAAAGATATATGCAAACCCTCGACTACCCTGCCCAGAATCAAGAGGTACTTCAACAAATCACGCTTCCCTGCAGGTGAAAACCCTGAACTGTCAGAATCTTTGGGGACACTGGAGAGGCACGCTGGACTTGGTATGTGTCCACTGAGTCTTTATGGATTCACAAATGCCCTTTCTTTTCTCACCCTGCCCCCTTGGTTGGTTTTGCTTGAATTCTGCTTCTGGTCTGCTTAGTTGATCACTTGTCCTGAAAGCATCTTTTCTCCTAACTTCTTAGTGGCTACCACAGGCCAGATATATTATACACACTTAATTGGTGTGAGAGTGAGTTGGGGGGAGGAAGGAGGTGTGCATAATTTTACAGAGCCTCTAGGCTTTTCTTAGAATTCAATACAAAATTCTGTACAGAGTTTAGCGGAGTCACTTGGCATCCTGAAGCCCAAGCTTTGGGGATTTTAGATTAGACCCAGCTTTGTCTGAGGAAGCAAGCAGGACCCAGATTCATCATTTATTAGTCATTCCTAATTAACATTAGCCTGCCCTTTACTGTGGCCTTCAGCTGAACTAGCTTCAGCCCATGGTTCAGTTCCCTGCCTGCTTCAAGTCCTACGCTAGCTCACCTTAGATCTGCTTCTTGAGATACTCACCAGCACAAGAAGCCATTACTCTCACAAGATGGGTCCAGCCACTGTGGAGTGGACCATCAGAAGGCTTTGCAAGCCACAGAGAAAAACTAGAACCTGAGTTTTATCAGTGACAATCCATTCACTAGCCTTCCAGGGCTGTGAAAACTAAATTTTGCATAGCCTGGCTGACTCAAACATCGCTTAATTATTTCTCAGAATTCTTGAGGAGCCTTGGGAGTCTAAGGTCTATGGCTGATTTCTCCTGGTGTCCTCGGGTGGCCTTTCTTCTGTGTGTTACAACAAGGGTAAGATTACTTTGCTGTCCCTCTTCTTGTGGACCAAGGCCTCGCCAAGTCTGTAATCTTTTGTACTGTTTGTGCTCAAATGGCCCGGTGATCATGTGAGCTTAGAATGCAGGTCTACTGCAGGGAAATGGCTTCCGGGGCACCCTGGTTCAGGTTTGCTTCCTAGCCTTATCTTCCTTTCCTTGGCCTCACTTGGCTTCTCTGCTTCCTTCCTTCTCCTTCCCCCTCCCTCCAGCTCTTCTCTCCACCGTCCCTCTCCTTCCCTCCTCTCTCCCCCTGCCACTCATCCCTCCCTCCTCCTTCAATGGTATATAAACACAGTGGTCCCTAGTCCTTTTAATGGCACTCAGTGTCTGCGTCTAATTTCCACAAATTGAAACCATTGACTAATGGATAAAGAACAGAAAAAGCAAGGAGAGCAGACTCGATTAGGAAGAAGTGTTTGTGTGAAGGTAGGGGGTCATGTTCAAGAGAGGTGGTGTGTTACACAACTGTAGGGAAGGGGGAACACCACCACCCCACATTGGATCAGAGCCCTGTGTAGAGTAAGAAATACCTCAATACCTCATGTAATGTTTTTTTTTCACTTTGATTTTCTTATCAGCACACAAAAAAGTGAAAGCAGAAAAAGCCTCCGAGTGCTCCCAATCTCTGAAGACCTGAGCCGTCTACCTTACATTAACAGGGAGGTGGCATCGATAAATAAAATTACTTCTATGCCTTGTTAGAAAAAAAATCGTCATGTAAATTGAAAGTATTGCTCAAATTAATTCTAATGAGGTTCAGGGGGTGGGGTAAAAAAAAAAAAACAAGTAACAACCAAAACTCTTTAATAAAGTGTTCTAAAAAGGAAAAAAAGAAAAAAAGAAAAGAAAGAATTATCGCCCACTTCTGCACTTCCTGCTTTTGGCAGGGACTGGGAGTGGAAGTCTGAAAACACTGTGAGACAGTCTGTTCTCATGGTATTTCTAGCTGAGAACAGGAAGGAGGGGAACTCTCTCTGTGAGAGAGCCTGTTTTGCAGTGATTAGCAGGCCAAAGAAGTTTCACTGGGCACCCAAGCTTGACAACCCCTGTGAAATCTTCACCTTTATTGGGTCAGCCTAAGAGATCTTTGCCGGAAGCAACGGCAGCAGAACTATCACCAAGGAGACAATCAGCTCGTGACACTACACTCTTAGGTGGCCTCCTCTCTTTAGCCAGAGTTAGGCACCAGAGATGGAGATGGAACCCACGTGACCCCTACCCTTCCCTTCTGGAGCATGTGAAGGCGTTGGAAGGATAATGTATTCATAAATGAAAAATATTTGGAAATCGAAACAGTGCACACTCTGCTATACCAACTGGGCAGAAAATGCTAGGTAGGCGCCCTCCTTGCGCTGCGCAGGACTCCTTCGTGGTCTTGCATTTGTGCCCCACCCCACCCCGGTATTCTCATTGCTGGAATATTCTGCACCTTCCAGCAAAGCTCGTTTCTCGACTAATTGTCTTGCCCATCTCCAGTCACAACAGACTTCCCTGTGTGTGATGCCGATGAGTCACGGCGGCTGAGTCACGTTAGCAATAAGCACAGGATGATTAATGCCTATTGATTGGCTGGGCGTGCTGGAACCAGAACGATTCCAAAGTCTAGACGAGCTCATACTGTCCCCTAATTACCTGTGGAGGGTTATGTGCTCTGGTGTCTAGCGCTGCAATAGGCATTCCAGGGAACGCCCTATGGTCACTATAACTCCAATTAGACGGCATAAATCCCCTGAAGGCATGTATCAATGATGTCTTTACAGGCAAGACCAATCCAGGACTTAGAGGGAGAGGTCAGCTTTTTCCACCAAGCTCTTTCTGCTGCTGAGGGAGGAAGGAGGGAAAGGGAATGGGATTCCCCCTTTCTGAGAGTAATTCTTCACTTATTGAGAATAATTCCTGGGAAAGGATTTTATTTGGTTTTCTCTTTGATGAAATGTAATGATAAAGACATTCTCCTAACAAAGGATTCATATTTCAAGCTTGGCTGAAACAGCCATTACTATGCTTAATTAATTATTTAAACTCAGATAGTATTGCTTACACAGTGAGAAAGATAACATTTGCTAAGGGCATATTCATTAGACTGTGCCACTTAGGGCCCGTCACAATGAATTTACTATGACTTTTATTTTGTGGGTTTTTTGTTTGTTTGTTTGCTTGCTTGCTTGCTTGTTTATTTTTAAAGAGTTTCACTATGGAGCCAAGGATGGCCTGTTGATCCTCCTGCTTCAGCCTCCTTAGTGTTGAATTTATCCAGTTTACTATGATATTTTAACCAACATGGCTACTTGATATACCCAACCAAGTAGGAGAATGGAGGAAGGTGTTCAGGGTTAGGGTGGATTTCAGGATATATTTATGTCAACGTTTCCCAGATCTCTGTGTAAACCTAGGGCGGCTTCATGACATTTTATCTTTCATGCTGGGGATATGGTAACTCAGGAGATGCACACATGAGACCACCATGCCTGTGAGTGTATGTATACCCAAATGGTACAAGAGGGTGAGAGTGCACTGTGGAGCAGATGCGTATAAAACCTGGTGGTCCTTAGCATCCCAGATTAGACTGCCGACAACAGGACTGCCTTGTTTGGTGGGCTGGTTTGGTTTGCTGTTTTAGAATAACATATTTTTTTTTTTAAAAAAATACATACATGTTTATTGCAACAGATATAAAACAGACACTGGCACAAAGGTGAATGCCAATGTCACTCAGAGGTGACCTACCGATCTTTATAACTGAAGTCCGTGTTTGGAGCACCTTATGCATGTATAAATAACAACAGGATCCCTTTGCATTGTTGGTCTTCACAATCTGCAGGTTCAGCACCGACAGATTTCACCAAGCCTGGAAGGAAATGTTGGGAAAGAAATCGTGTCTGCACACTGAACATGCACAGACCCACTCCCACCCCGTCATCTCTAAACAATGCGGTATGACAAGTGTTTGCATAGCATTTGCATTGTATTAGCCATTGTGAGAAACTTAGAGATTAAAGTATGTGGGAAGGCTAGAAATTCAGTTCAGGGGCAGAGAAATTACCTAGCATGCACGAGACCCTTGGTTTGATTCCCAGCACCACACAGACACACACACACACACACACACACACACACACACACACGCACACACACTCACACACACACAAACACACACTCACATACACAGACACACATACAGACACAGACACACTCACATACACACTCACATACACAGACAGAGACACACACAAACACACACACTCACATACATGGACACACACACAGACACACTCACATACACACTCACACAGACACATACACAAGCACACACACACACACACACACACACACACACACATTACACTCATATATGGGAGAGTGGATGTGGTTGTTTGAATAAGAATGGCCCCTATAGGCTCATAGATTTGAATGCTTGGTAACTAAGGAGTGGACCACTTTGATAGGATTGGAAGGATTAGGAGGTGTGGCCTTGTTGGAGGAAACGTATTATTGGGAGTGGGTTTTGAAGTTTAAAAAGCCCATGCCAGGCCCAGGTTCTTTCTCTGATTGTGGATCAAGATATATCTCTCACCATTCCTGTCTGCTGCTATGTTCTCTGCCATGATGATAATAGACCAAGTCTCTGAAACTATAACCAAGTCCCCAATTAAATGCTTTCTTTAAAAAGAGTTGCCTTGGTCATACTGTCTCTTCACAGCAATAGAATATTGACTAAGACAATGGATGTGGGTTACATTATATTAAAAAAAAACCAAACCACCTTGTCAATTTATATACAGGACTTGAGTATCTGTGTACTTTGGTATTTGTGGAATCTAATTAGACTTAACCTCCTGTAGATATGGAAAGATTGACATCTATACTGGTTTACAAACCTTTCTTTTTGTCAAACAATTGCAGTAAGACACCCTGCGATTCTTTCCCTACATAATTTGAAGACCTTCTGTGAGCTGCTTTTTAATGGTGTCATAATGTACTCTCCAGTGGCTACACCACATTGCATTTACCCAGTCTCCTAGAACAGGAATACAGAGTTGTTTTCTGTCTTCTACTAATATGCACAACTTTGGAATGAACATAATTGTCACCAAATATTCACACATCTCATCGATGATTTCCTTAGGAAAGACTCCAAGAAATGAAATTGCAGCATTATAGGTGTGGCTATCAGACTGGGTGAATGAAGAGTGATCTATATATTTAAGCAACGCTTCTGATTTGGTTGTAAGGGACTTTTATATTATGTAAACGTTATTACTGGAAATAAAGCATTCATCACTTTGAATCTGGCAACAGAACATCTTCCTAGATTTTGGCTACCATTTTGTAAACACCAGGAAATTTACTCTGAAAGGGGCAGCTAGAGTAGGAGAGAGTCACCTGTCTCTAAGATGCACAAACACATCTTCACTGCCTTGACTTTGCTGCCTTTCAATTCCTTATTATATTATTGTCTCACAGAGTCAATTACAATTTAGGGCTGATATTTAATCAAACTAAAGAGCAAATGATGAGTTCGATCTGGTCAGTTTGATAGCTTTGGTGACTCCTAGTCATCTTTTATCCGAAATATTAAAAGGGAATTTTCGGAAAGTAAGAATTCATGTTTTAACTTGCAATCGTTCTTAGTAACATGATGGAATTATGAATCATTGACTGTACCCTGCCTGGAACAGGAGTCATAATTTTTGTCCTGCATATCTCTGCTGTATATGTTGCCAGTTTGAATAACTTAGCGGTCTTCTCAACTGTCAAGACAAAGCATCATAGTATCTCAATGGTGGTAACTGTGTAATATGGCTCCAGAGTGCACCAGTAGTAAATGGTAACCGGAATGCCTAACTGTGCTTCCTCTAGGGGAAAGCTAATGTCACTTAAAAAAGACAAATTGTATACAGTACAGTAAACTATTTTGCAGGAGAGAGCACATCATTTTTATTTTTTGTTGTAGGGTACCTGAAGAGGAAAAACTTATGAAAGTCCTGAATAAGTTGAATGAAGTCTTTTATTAACTCGTGGCAAGACTGTCCCATGCAGATTCATGAGAAGTAGCCCCAACCTCTAGTTAGTTTAAGTTTTTAAGGGCAAAACTGTAACTGTGACATAAACAGAAAGGTCTAGACATCTGCGGCAAGCAAGCAAGCATTGTTTACAGAAGCTGAGATAGCAGTTAAACAGTGAGGCAGTTAACCTTTAGTTCAGGGTCATATTGTATGGGAATTAATGGCTGCTCCAGAGACCAGTTTACTATAGGAACCTATGGCTTGTCTTAGGTCTTAGGTTCTTATTCTTAGGAATACTTTAATGAGATGGCACAGCTGTAGATAGTTCAGTATCTCACTGCATACTAGCTATTGTTAACTTATTACTGTTTCTAGTTATAAAGTGAGCTTTATCAGGAGTTAGCATATGTTTATAGAATAAAATATGGTAGGTACAAGATTCAGTACTTGCCATGTATTTCAGGCATCAACTGGGGACTTGTGAAGTATTCTGCATAGAGAATGGGGTTGTCTTTGCATCCACGTGTCAAAATGTATTCTGTCTTAGCTATTTACAAGGTATATTGCTTTGGAAATGTGAGCTACAACTTCCACTAGAACACTCCATCTTAGACGTTATATTCAGGGTTAAAGTGTCACCTGGTTGTCCACATGATTGTCATAAGTACACCAGGAAGAATACCTCTGAAATGACATACCACGGCTACTAAGATTGTTCATCCATATTCTTTCCCTCAACCGCTAGCTACTGAGTTTCTACTCCAGACTTAGACCAGAACTGGCCCAGGGCCCTCAAGGCTCAGAGCATATTGCAGAAACAGCAACCTCATTAGGTAAGTGCTAACCATGTGGCAAAGGTAATCTGTTTCTCTCTCTCTCTCTCTCTCTCTCTCTCTCTCTCTCTCTCTCTCTCT
>JANHMN010000006.1:16754398-16770194 GCA_030674055.1 Rhabdomys pumilio | reverse complement strand
TCTCTCTCTCTCTCTCTCTCTCTCTCTCTCTCTCTCTCTCTCTCTCTGCTTTGTACTTTTAAAAAATCTTTTGTCCCTGTCCATTTCCTTCCTCCCCATCAGAATTTCCAGGAAAAGGTCCAGGTAAGGGGCAAAATGTCAGCTGAGGGATTCTTGGGCTGCACATGCTGGAGCAGGTTCCCTGTTGCAATCAGTCCTAGGGATTGTAGAGCCAGTCCAAAGTACACACCAAGGCCACTTACTACTGATTGAAATATACAAAAGCTGTAAATCAAGTTTATGGGTGTAATGTTATTGTGGGTTGTATAACGTATACCCTTGCTAGTGGTAATGCTGATTTCTCTATCCCACACTGTTTTCAATCTGGACACGGCATTGTAATGCTTATGTTAAGAATCTCCTGTTTCAAGCTTGTGTCTCAAGTTTGTGTGACCAATGCTAACCACTTATTCTCTGCCTTGTCAATAAAAGCTAAAAAAGTCAATAACTAGGCAATAGAGAGAATAGGGTGTGACTTCCACCAGCTAGGGAGGAAGTGAGGATTCTCCACGAGGAAGGAGTCCAGAGAGACATCATGAGAGAACACACCACCTGAAGCCCAGAGAGCTAAACCAATACAAAAATGCAAGTATCTCAGGGATTTGGGTGGAGAGGTAGCCAGATTAGATTAGAAAATTAGAAGGGAATTATAATGTCTAGTTATTGTGCTTTTAAGTTGCAAATAAAGCTTGGCCTCTCTGTGTCTGTTTTCATTATTGGGAAATTAGCTAGGAATAAAGAAAAACAGCCACTGTGTTGATTTACTGCATACATTTATAAGGTGAAAAAAACTGAGTATAAAGCTATGGGTTTTATGTGCTAGGAGACTGTAATGGGCTATACTGAATATCCCTGTCTGGGGCTTTCTGGAGGAGCTGGATGAGGGTGGAGAAGAACAGGATACACATTTGCCTGCCTCGGGGAGAATGGAAATAGTCTCTGGGAACTGGGTCCAGTGGCGTGAGTCTCTCACTCTCAGATAAAATTGATTAGATAAAATTTTTAAATGATGACACTATGCAATTTTATATTCTGTCTGACTTTCTCTTCTTCAGATTTCCAAAATAATCACCTGTTGCTTTGTTCACTTGAATGCAAATTAACTAAAAGGAAAGAAAATAAGAAACCTGCCTTAGAATTAGAATGTGGCCCCTTAAGTGGGTTTTCTAGAGGTTAAAACTATATTTTATCTTTTTTTTTTTTAGTCTTACATGATATATTACACAAAATTAAAGACCTGACTAAAATTCACCTGAGAACCTTCAGAGGGAATAGGAGGCTCACTCAGCCACCACAATAATTGCAATGTGGCATGTAGGACATTGGTTTAAAACGAGAACATGCCCAGACATAGAACGTGTCACCTGGTCTTCGTGTTTTGTTGTTGTTATTGTTTTGTTTTTTGAGGAAGGGTTTCTCTGTATAGCTTTGGCAGTCCTGGAACTCACTACACAGAGCAAGTTGGCCTAGAACTCATAGACATCTACCTGCCACTGCCTCCCAAATGCTGAGGTTAAAGGCATGTACCATCACCCACCACTCAGCCAAATATTTATTTTTCAATGACCTTGACATTTATGATGCTGGGTTGTTTCTATAATAAGATGAGTTCTGTTATTTTAAATGCTTCTTGTCAGCTCCCTCACTCTATCTTTATACGGAGCTGGTGAGAGAAGACGCTCTCTCACTGTCCAGGTAAAGGCATCGGGGCTTCAGGAACTAAGATTGGGCCCATGTGACATGCACAGTGAGGGCCTATGGGACGAAGATCCAAGCCTAGTTCTCTTGGCTCTTTGTCCTGTTCCCTAGGCTATGAATACACTTACACAATGAATTTTCTGGAATTCCCATTTATTTCTCAGAAAAATTTGTTAATGTTCCCAGTGGCTTTCAGGGTTTTTTTTAATTTATTTTTTTGGGACACATATAAAAAAGCAGCCACGTTTCTGAATGAGTCACTAAAGGGTCCCCAGAACCCTTTTAAGAGATGATCAACACCTTATAAGTAACTCATTGGTGACATCATTGTGAAAATGTCTAATTACTTCTATAGACCTTTACAGACACCCTCTAGGCTAATGTCCAAGGGTACACCAAGTAGGGAAGAAATGACCATGACAGTACCCTCAGGGACTCTACTGATTTCATATGCTGATTATGAACTATAGTGCTGAAAACATGCATAAATATTTGTGTCCTTCCTATGGTAAGCACTTAATTTATCAGTTTTCTCAACTGCCACTGCTAATGCAACAGTTGACCCATATTATAGAAAAAATACACTTGGTAAAGATAATTTGATTTTTTGTTTTTGATAATATCTATGCTTTACATGTAAATCCTTTTAACTTTCAGAAACACTGTAGTTTAAAATGTACTTTAAATAAAATGTAGTTTAAAGTACTGTAGCTTCCTCATTGGGACTGGTGCAATGGATTGGCAGTTAATAACACTTGTGTTTAATTATGAGGATGAGAGTTTAGATCCCACAGTCCATGCCTGGCAGATCACAACTGCCCATAACCCCTAGACAAAGGCACACAGATAAACCTTTAACATGTTTCCAGCTATTTATTAGTAAGATAGAGTAAAGATCAAAGACTTCTCACCTGTATCTCCCAACACACAAGCCAACAGCTATGGATACTTGAAGCTGTGCTGTCACTGTGACTCAGAGTGATAAAACAAAAGCAAAGATCTCTGTAAGTGGATTTACACATGGCAGAAGCCACCAATGGGTTGAATATTAATAGATAGCTACTAATATGTATAAACTTTAGACTGTATACACTGGACCAAAAGAAAAGAATTGCAAGCCCACCCTCATTGCACTTACTTTGTTTAATGTTAAGATACACCTGAAAGCCTGGAATTTCATGTAAAAGTTTTTGCTCAATCAATCAAACAAACAAACAAACAAACAAACAACAGCCCCACCCCCAAACCAACAGCATAAACCCTGCTTCTTCAGAATAGGCAAATAAACAAGTCCCCAAGTCAACAGTGTCTCTGCTTTACTCGGAAGAAGCATGTGTTTGGTCCAGTACTTAGATCCATCACTGACATATTTTGTCTTTAATAAAGTGGAAAAAAACTGAAGGATGAAAGATACTGTTTCAGTCTTAATAATTTCACAGATTACCTCATTTTTAAGATCTAAACATTCTTCAGTCATGGAAGAACTGTGGGCCAGTGAGGATCTGCATGCTTGCAGGCTTAACTGCTTCAGCAAGCAATATCCTTGGGTCCTGGTATCATAGAAAATCCAACCCTTGCTATCAAATCACAGTCTAGCAAGTGTCTCTCAAACCACTGAACTCAGCTTACTATTGGTTACTGCCTCTCCTGGTCAGGGCATTTAAGCTCACTGTTGAGTCACAAGGAAAACTGTAGCAGGATACTTACCCTGCTACATTGTATTCACAATGTGGATACTCGGTGGATTAGTGGAGCTCGGTGATTAGGCAGTAGAAGAGGAGGTGGAGCTGAGAGAGAAAAAGAGGAAGGGGAGAGGAGAAAGAGAGGAAGGGTAGAAGAAGAAGGAGGCTAACAGCCATGGAGAACCACAGATGGGTCGAAAGCTGTCCTGGGTAGCAACTTCTATCAAAAGGTTAGATATTGGGTAACAACTCTAATTGTGTGGGCATCTTGTTAATTGAACATTTCTAAATATATAAATCCTTTAGATAATCATTAAGCTTTAAGAGTCTCATTTCTACCAGGTACTGCCAGGATGGCAGATACTGTCTGGGATTTAGCCAAATTTTGTGGATGCAGCATTGGAGATTGGCAGAACCATCCCTGATGCTGGCGTCTTGTGGGTGCCAGGGCCTGCGCATCTAGGTAGCCGGAGCCCCAGTCAAAGCCAAGGAGCAGTGGAAAGATGGTGGCTGCCGGACTGGGCGCCATTTTCTAAATATCACCCATATAGAAGACAAACAGGATGAACAGCAAAGATGTCAGAGAAGTGATTGAGCTATGTGTCTCCCCATAAAGATCTGAGAGGATATACAGGGTAGGTAGTACCCACTGCAGTGTTGAAGAATTGCCTGAACTTTTGGACTGCCCTTCAGAGAGCTGGAGTTACCTGAGTGAGATCAAGGTGCATGCTGGAGTCTTCAGAGTGCAGATACCTACTTGCATCTGGCTACAATGCTCAACAAGGAGAAGGGCATCCCAACAGTGTTCTGATCCATCCACACTTCTGTGTTCTGTGTGGTTTCTCCAGCCTGGGGCACTGGCTGTGCTCTTGGATGAAGAATAAGAGAACAGAAAGAATTCCCTCCCTTTCAGAGCTCACACCCTGTATCCCTCCTACTTTACAAAAGTCTCTCTGACCTCTCCTGCCAGGATGGGAATAACATCTCATATCTAATAACTCCCTTTGACTCCGTCTCCATTGACGGAGGCATTCTGGGGTACGCATGTGCCCTCTGTTTGTTTATAAGGATCAACAGTATCTGGTGTTGCGATATCACCTCACTGTTGCCATGGTTGGAGATTTAAAAAGCACAGACATCAGACCTTGTTCTCTCAAGGGCAGAATCCTACCGTGCCATCAGCAAAGATGTTTTCTGCTGGTACATTTCCTTCATTTTCAATGTTAGCACCGTTACATTGATACACTAACATAATTAACCTGTCCTCATGGAGAAATGAACAGATGTCTCACATTGAGATAAAAAGGAAGTGCTCCCCCCATTTCCACCTCCCTCAACCACAGTAGCAAAATAATTATAGTAAAAAGCTGGCAGCAGATCTTAGCATTCACAGTGGCGGGTCCTAACCGAGCCAGAATTGTTAAGGCTGCATAGACAGAACCTTTGGCCAAGTTCTGACTTTGAAAACCTGGGGACCAGAGTTTAAGGCCCAGTGCTCAGCCAATGGAGTAGCACATGTTTGTAATTCCAGTACTGAAGAGACAGAGACAGGATAATTCCTCGGGCTCTCTTGCTGGCCAGTCTAGGCTAATCTGTAAGTCCCAGGTTTGTGAGTGATGTGGACTCAAATTATTATTATTATTATTATTATTATTATTATTATATTAATAAATTACATATATCATAAATATAACATTACTCTTATAATCTATGATTTATAATAATATATTTATAATAATTAATTATATTATATATTTAATATAATAAAACATTACATATAATATAGTAATTTATGATGATGATGATGGTAGATGGTCCCTGAGGAATAACACCCAAGGTTGCCCTCTGGTAACAATCAATGCACACATACACAGACACAGATTCCTCCCCCCATACACACAATCCTTTAGAGAAATTTCATGTTAGCTTTCCACCACCTACAATATTTGTGTGACTCTGGGGAGTTATTAATGCATCTGTCACTTTAACTAGGCACCAGCCACTCAGCAAGCTAAATGCAGTTATCTTTATCTGAACCTTTGAAAGTTTTCTTAGCCATTGACTCATGCTTAATTCTCTCAGTTGATGGCAACCTGACTTTTAGCCACACAAACAACATACCGAGATACGTAAACAAAATTGGTCCCTCTCAGTTTTATAGCTGAAGGATAAATTTAACAAAATCTATAAATTTCCACAGCCATAAATCTCTAAGCATGGCATTTGGTCTGTATAAAAATCTAATAGCATTGGAGTTACTTCTCAGAGCAGGCTATAAACCCAGACAGAGTTATTTGGGCAGAGCAGACACAGTTTGCAGGGAGATTTAAGCATGATTATGGCTCATAACTGTCAACAAAGAACACAACATTTTATTCCTTAGCCAGGACATTCGAATTTTAGGTATTGAGGTTTGCTGGGGAGCCGCTCCATCTCCTTGCCTTGCAGGGTCTAGGCAGGCACGTCAGTGAGTTCTCCCTGGGTTCTAGAATTTCTGCGTAGCTGACTCCCACATTTAACTGGACAGTGTGGAGGGTTTGGCAGTAGCATAGCCTAGCAGAAGAGGGAGGGACTGTTTCTAATTTCCTGTGAAGGTGCACAGCATCTTTCCTGGCTTGATGGGAGGTTGGCTCCAGCCAACCGATCTCAAGTGTATGAACAAGCTTGCTATGTAAATGAAGAGTCAGAGGTCTCCTTTCCAGCTCTGCCTCTCATTAGCCCCACCCACAAAGGTGCTCTTTGGTGAAATACTAATACATATGCAACTATTGGCAAATGACCTAAATCTTAACCTTCTCTTAGAGTTTCCTAATGACATACGGCCAGAGAATAAGCCAGACTCAGTCATATCCTATGCATTAGTAGGGGGGTGAAATCTAACTTTAAATTATTGATTCGCTTGAGCTGGGGAGTTTGCATGCAGGGTGATGGAGACTGTAGCATTGCCTTTTACAGACTCAGTACAATTTATTATATAAGTGAGTCGTGGGTGCTGACAAGCTGTGTACAACTGTAGTGAATTAGACACTTACATACCCATCCTCCAGGAGCTCCCAGGAGCTATTTGGGGAGAAGAAGGAAGGAATTCTGCAGCATTGTGTGTCAGTGTTAAGGAATGTTCCTTGAAAAAGCCTTATTACCTATGTTGAGATTGCATGGACTGATTAAAACTTAGTCAATATGGAAAGTTGGAATGTTGCAGATCAACAGACAAGGTTACCAATGGGCTATCATTAGTCTCCTTAAATAGCCATTTACCATCTGACCTGACATCCTTTGGAATGTGTTATCTTAGGAGACTGTTGGCTTCAAGTAACACAGATTTTAGAATGTCAATAGTTTGTACCTGGAACCAATATTAGAGATTTCTCTGCTCTGCTAGAACCTAACCACCCAATTTGCCTTGATTTATAACTTCCCTTTGTCCCATGTCTGCAAAGTTTGTGTAATAGTTTCCTCTGGGGAACATGTCACTTGGGGCAACCTGAATCTGTGTTCTCTGGTCATGGTTATTCATATTTGGCTCAGAATAAATTCTCTCATTCCCTTTGAGCAAGAGCTGTGTTTTGTGTTAAAAAAAAAAAAGAAAGAAGTTATAAAGTTAAAGTATCAGACCCAAGGGAGACACAGTCAGTCATATCAGGCATACAGAAACTGGGAAGCTGTCCAGAGAAGTCTCTGAAAGCCAGATCCTGAAGCATGTGTAGGTGCTGTCAAGGAGAGTTCGGCATGTGGGAAGTATTCCAGATAAAGGAAGGCAGGGCTTGGAGGTCAATGTTATGCAAGCCACACTACAAAGGGCACTGCAAAGTCAAGTCAAGTTCACAGGACTTGGCTTTAGACTGAAGAGCATTAAGATCTAAGACCAGTGATGACCCCAGGGTGATCCTACCGCTATGATTCTGCTAAATGGATGTAGCAGTAAACTATCCTCTTAACTCGAGTGTTTCTGTGCCCTCAGGTTAATGCAGCTTTCAGACCTAAGGAAGCTTCTTTGTGTAACAGTGATTAACATGGAGACCCACAACTGCCTAAGATGTAAAGTACCTGTCAATGAGGTACTCACTCAGTCCCAAATGGGATATCTACATCACACCCATTCTCCAAGGTTCAGGGATCATCTCAGAAGAGGGGACAGAGAGATGGGAAGAGCCAGCGGCCCAGAAGGACTGGAAGGAAAGAGTCTTCTGGACATGACAGGGCCATTGTACTCATGAACACACAGCAGCTATGGTCATCTGCACAAGACCAAGACAGTCAACATTAAAGCTTGGAATGGTAAGGAGCCAATGAATCCCAAACCTTCACCCAGGAAATATGAGCAAGGGATGCCTTCTGGGGTGGAAGAAAGAGGAAAATCAGTTTTCTTTAAAGGTGAGGTTCCCTATTGATCCCAGTGGATGACCTCGTATGCAGAAGGATATGGACCAAACAAATTGAAGTCCATGGGTTATTAAATTAAAAAAATATTTTAAAAGAGAATATGGCTGGGTGTGGTGGCACATACCTTTAATCCCAGCACCCGGGAGACAGAGGCAGGCAGATCTCTATGAATTTTAGGTCAACCTGGTCTATAAGTCAAGGCCAGGGGAACCAGAGAAACCCTGCCTCAAAAACTAACTAACTAACTAACTAACTAACTAACTAACTAACCAACCAACCAACTAACCAACTAACTAACTAACTAACTAACACAAAGTTGGGGATGTGTAAGGAGATATGACAAATCTGGGGGCAAGAACTGAGGGTGAATATTTTATGTATCCTCCCCTGCCCTCCATAATACAGTCTCAAAGAACTAATAAAATATTTTTAAACGATTAGTGAGATGTTTAGATCTGGATTTCTGAACCATCCTACACATGAAGCTACTTTCCAACACATGTCAACGCCTTCCATTGCCAAAACATGGCCACCTTGAATGAGTATGTTTTCGTCTTTCTCACCATGGGAAGACCATTGTTTTCAATATGCCAATGCATACTGTCCAGTTTTAGGTGAATACAATACATAAGCAATAGTAGTAACAAACACACATGTATCGAGTGATTCCTGGAGAACAAAGAATAATCTAAGCTTTCAGAAAAACGATCTAACTTAACTCCTTTGAAATAACTCCTAACACCATCGAAAAAGGTGTAAGCCACCCTCTCGGGTTCTGTAGGAAGGAAGCCATAGTCTCAAAATCGCAGTGTTGACTGCTCACCTCACCAGAAACAGACCACAGACTTTCCTCTACATCAGCCTTCTCTTGCAGCCCCTCTGCTACCCTCAGAAGGAAAAAAAAAGAATGATCTCACCAGAAATACTCCTCCAAATAAATTAAGAAGCGTTTGCCCCAGAGAAACCGACTTAGGTTTCTAAAACTTTGTCTCCACTGCCAGACCTTTAGAGGCCAAGCTTGGCTGTGGATGCCACGAGCCAATTTGTGTGAACAGAGCAAGTGGACATCAAGTTGGTCCCTTGGCAAATGGGTCAAAGGTAATATTTTGGTGCAGTGGTTTTAGGAATTCCATACCCAACTCCTGGAGAATGCTAGTAAGACACTTAGAAGTGGCAGCACTGGATTTTCTCCATCTGGATGAGATTAGGGAAGTGTGAACCCAAACTGGAGGACAGCATTGAAGAATGGAGTACACCAATAAACTTTCTAATACCTGTGGGCTAGGGTGGGCTCTAGAGGACTGAGCCATGGACGGATCTGACCTATGTAACTGCCACAAGCAGAAATGGAACTGTGTCCTGGTTAAACACCCAGGTTTGCTTCTTCAATGCATGCTCCCTCCCTTAAGCAGGTCTTACTACCACCCATCTTGATTTGAAAAATTGCCCATCTCTTCCTAAGCTCGAGTGTGATGGAGGGTCAGAGGGAGATAAGACCGAGCAATTGGTAATTGCAAGCTTTTTGGGCTGACATTTCCAAGCCCATGCAGAGAGCCCACACCTTTAAGAATATTTCAGCCCAGCTCCCTGAGTATGTAACAGTTGACACACTAAATGACAGGGCTGAATCACTCTTTACTCTGGAGCCAAGGCTATATTCTTAGTTGGTGTTGCTTTCCAGGGCCTGGGCATCCTTAAGAAGAGTCCACTACTTGACCTCCAGGGACCTTCTCCATCCTGTCCCTCTGGAATCTGGGCTGCTGTTAAGACAACTGAAAGTGTCTGCATGGGAAGAAGAAGCCTGGAAGGGTAGAGAAAGCAGAACACCTTTCTGAGAATCCTGGGATTAAATGTCTCACTCGTGGGACAGACTTAAACTGGAGGAGAAGGTGAGGCTAGCCTTGCGCCCAGAGACCAGGGCCACATGCTGCAATTGCAATCAGCAGCGGTCCTGCTGTTGGTGGCTTGGATCCTAGGCACACAGTCCCCACTCCTCCCCTCTTCTGCTTGTGTTGGATGAAGCCCAAGTCCCAAAGATGTTGCTAACATTTCAGCACATTGGGTACAAAGACAGAAACATGAAGGACAAGGGGGGGACTTCAAACCAAATTTCAGGACAAAGTTCATAAAAGCAGACACCACCTATGGGACTGTGTTCCCAGGCCTCACTGGGAAGGAGTGTTAGGAGATCATATAGTTACTACTTTCCAAGCTGAAATCTCTCTTTACCCAGCTCAGTCTGTAGGTGGTGTGAGAGTCAGGAAGACAGGCCACCATCTTCGCTCACTTAGAAGATTTTGTTCACTGAAGATTTAGTCACATGGATTCAGAAGCACGTGTTTATTATATTTAAGAGTTTGGGGCTGGGATGTAGCTCGGCGGTGGTGGAGCTCATGCCTCATATTCAGGAGGTTCCGGGTTCCATTTCCCAGTAAAGCAAAATGAATGAGTGAGTGAATGAATGAATGAGTTAATGAGTGAAACCAAGTAAATAAGCTTGGCCTGTTCATTTGTAATGATTCATGACTTTCCATCTTCCTTCCAACGGTTTTTATCACCGCCTGAAGAATGCGGGGCTGGGCCTAGCTCTTCTCTTCTCATGATCCGGGTGCAAAAATAAATAAATAATTAAATAAATAAATAAATAAATAGACCCTGTTCGTTTTCTGAGCAGCATTTTACATTTCTATGGCGCAGGAAAAGGACGGTTCCTTCAGGATGCCTTTATAGATGATCACTCTCATTGTTTAACAAGCTTTTCATTGTTTGTGATTTTCATTTCCCTCTATAGTTCAGGGCACTTTGGAAAAAGAAATAATTCTATTCAGCACTTTTTTTCCCCGCTCATAATTCAAGCAAAAAGAGTCACGCGGCATAATAAGGATAATTAGCGTGGCTGAAAATAATAAGTCTTGCGTAGCAGCGGCCCCTCCGAGCGCGCAGTATCCATTTATCGTTTTTTTGTGTACTCCCTGTCAAGGCTAATTACTACTCCTGTAATTAGTAACCTGTTGAAAGAACAAAAGAAAATGCAATGCTGTCCTTAAATAAATAGCGCCATTTCTTCTCATATCATCTCAATAAAATCCATCTGGAGCGGGAGTCCGTCCTCATAGCAGCCACACGACTGCGGCCGTTTGTCCTCAAGAACACAATTAGCTCTCAGAAGAACGATTTTAAGTGTGCACGCACAGGAGGAGGGAGAACTTCTCTAATAAAGATAGCTGGAAGCGGGGATCTCATGTTTAATAAGGCTCAACATTTATACCACACTCATCCTTTCCATTAATTTGTTAACCCTGGCTCAGTATGGGAGCAGGCTCTGTGTAAATGGCCATATGCTTCCCCTGTTAATATGTTTCAATCCAGATGAGCAGACATCATCTTCCTTCTCGGAGGAGAGATCTGCTGATTATGCCCAGCCAAGAGTGCAGAAAATAAATATGTTTCCCTTGCGTTCCTACGGGTGACGCGATGCATGCTGGGAAAGATTCAGACAGGTTCCGGTTGTCATCCGTGCTGTTTATTCCTCTACCTGTGGCTGATGTGGAGTTTTCTTGCCTGTTGAGGCTCTGGACCTCAGCTATACCTGACCATTTGGACCAAAAGAACAAGGTGGTGGATTCTGCGTTTTCAAGATTATAAAACGGCTGCTCCGACATCCCTCTCAACCGAATTCTGGGGATCTCAGAAATAAATAACAGGCTTACAGAGAATGGATTTCATACCTGACACAGATGCCTGCCATGGTGTATGGGTGGGGGAGGGGGCAGGAAGGATGGAATCCCGGGTCTACCACCGAGGTACCCCCCTACCCTGTTGTATCTGTTTATTTTGAGACAAAGTCTGGTTGACTACCCAGGCTGGCCTCAGACTAGCACCCTCTGCCTCAGCCTGGCCTGTAGCTGGGATTACAAGTGTTGTCCACCAGGCCCAGTGATTTCAGCTTTGCCAGCACGAGTGAGGTACGGGCCATAGACACAGCACTATGCTACCATCTATAGCAGCTGGAGAAGTTCTTCTATGAGCCATCTGTTGTGGTGGCTTGAGTGGATAATGTCCACCTTAATCTCCAGCACTTGAACACTTGGTCCCCAGTTAGTGGCACTGTTTGGGGAGGTTTTGGTGGTGCAGCCTTTCTGGAGGAAGGACATCACCGGAAGTGGGCAGGGGGAAATTAAGATGCACTCTGACCGCGAACTAACCATTGTTTGTGAGGTTTCGCAGGAAACAGGAAATCACAGGTTTACGTCTAGGCAAAGATTAAGGCCATAGATGCTTAGGTTTCAGCATCCATTGCTATTGTAACATCCTTATTTGAGTCTCTCCGGGGAAAAACAAACAGAGTATGCCTTGCTGAGTCAGCGAGGAGTCTGTAGAGAACAAGGAGGATCCAAACACTGTGGCCGGGTGTCCTTCTGATTATCAGAGAGGGGTGGACCCAGGTGCTAGGATGTATTATTTCTCTGAGGATCAGTCTTTTTGTCAACAATGGCTAATCCACCAAGGGCCGGTGTTCTATAAACCTCTCTCCTTGTGAAACTTGTCTCTTGCCCGTTTGCCCGATCCCTGCACGTCAGTCATTCTTGAGACTCGACTCCATGGTATCTTCCCACTTCACACTAATTGAGAATTAGCTAATTGCATCAGATTGGGAAGTCAATGTTCCACCAACGGGGTAAGCCATAGTTACCTCCCTGTGTTAGGACCAAAGTAAACGAACTGACAACCCCAGTGTGCTCACTGGTCCCATTTGGGATATTGCACAGCCATTTTGCATTGTGTTTTTGATTAAGAATCTCATAAAATGGTACTGGAAAGATGACTTGGCAATTAAGAAAATTTGGTTTTTCTGTAGAGGACCTGGGTTCAATTCCCAGCACCTGCACAGGGACTCACAGCCATACAGTTTCAGGGCCTTCTTCTGGCCTCTATGGGCACTGCATACACACAGTACACATACATTCAAGCAAAACATGAATACACATAAATAAATAAATTTGAAATTAAAAAAAGCCCTCTAATCTCCTTTTGGAGAAAATGGTAAATTATTTTCTGGATATTGGGCACTAGGAATAACTAGTACCTAGAAATAATCAGAGAGAAAAGAGAAAGAGATGCAAAATAGACCAACATTGACACTCTATGAGAACCAACAGAAAAGACCGTTTGCTCAAAAACGGTTCTTTAAATAGATATGTAATCATTGTGTGGGAGGCGAGACGGACTGTGGAAGCAACGGGTAGTGTTTGGGTTAGAGAGAAGGTGAGAGGGATTTAGCTCCCAGGACTGTCAGTGTGATTCGGAGGTACAGTGAGCTCCTTGGGAGGCCAACTGAGTCCCCCATTGCTGCCTAAGTTATAAGCAAAACGTAAGCACCAGAAGGGCAATCAGCTAATAGGACTTTTGTGGAATCTACTTCAGGATAGACTAGAATTTTACAGTCTACATTGTTTTGAGAATTATTAAAAAAGAATGGCAGTATTCCTGTGTTATGCCCAGCACTGCTGGGCCACATGGCTCCTCCAGCAGGGTGTTTTCATCTCAGCAGACTCTCTGGCCGGAGCTCCCGAAATCTCTCCACCCAGCTTGCTATGCTCCCATTGGTGGGTCACTACCACACCAACCCCATGCTCCGAACTCCCCACTGCCTTTGTGGTGCACATCTGGCAAACCCATGCTTTGCTGCCGTACCTTTCTCTCTGGAACCCAATCAAGCCTCTGGATGAAGAAAAACACCACACAAACTTAGTTCAGAAACAATGGTAACTCAATTTCTGGGCGCAACATCTAGAGTGCTAATCTTGTAAGCCATATTAAATCTAAATCCTCCAGTGGCAAATCCTGACAGATCCTCCACTGAAACCAGGAGACACTAGCAGCTGCATCTTGTCCTTACACTATCCCCATCCAAAAAGGCCTATCTCTAGACTGCTTCCTTTCGTCCTCCGTCCAACCCAGAAGTCCCTCGTACTTGCCCAGTGATTGGCTCCTTTATTCATTAGGGGATGGTTTATAAGAAGTCACATGACTCACTCCTCATCCACAGCCCCTCCCTGGAACGAGGGATTAACATCAAAATAGAAACAGTACCAGGCCCATCCACAACACCGTGTAATCTTCTCATTCTCGTCTTAAATCCTTCCCATACTCTGAAACTGAGGCTCTGTCTCAAACTCGGAAGAGCTCTGGGAGGAGGACTGGGCACCCTGGAAGAGCTCTGGGAGGAGGACTGGGCACCCCGGAAGAGCTCTGGGAGGAGGACTGGGCACCCCGGAAGAGCTCTGGGAGGAGGACTGGGCACTCTGTGAATGAACATGATCTAGGGCTTTTGGGGAGGAACCTAAAAGGAAAGTAGATAACTATATTTTTGATTTTAAAAGATCATGAGGGTTTCTAAAATTATCTGGGAAAAGAGTTTGTGGAACGAGGAAGTGGAGGGACAGCCAGACCTTCGCCAGATGCAAAGTCTAGAGCTAACCTTAGTCATCTTTTAGCATGAGCCATGGATGAGTGGACAGACGCCTACCATCTGAGAAAATTTAGAGAGCACTTACACCTTCAACTTTCAGAAGAGGAGCTTGTGTCCCGGAGAGGTGTCCCACTATTCCCAAATTCACAAAGCAGACTTAGGGTACAGCCGCGTGAACATCCTGCAGGCCTTCTGTCTCCCAGTGGCCTTGGTAGATAGAAAAACACAGAGGGATAAATAGTTGTCATAGAGATGTTTACTCTGTACATGGCACTGGCAAACTCTGCACTCTGCTTGCCCTTCCCACTGCCCCAATTCCCATAATCCTTGAGCTGTAGGAGCCGTGAGCCTGATGTGATGTGTTTTCCCTTTGACTCGACAGCCTGCCTATCTATGAGTTTGAGATAGCAGTCATTACGATACTAATTCTTTTCCTTTAATTTGATTTTATCTCAAAACCATGCTAGATGCTCCAGAGTCCTGTCATCGCCTGTCTGTTAAAGGGGCAAAGAGACTCATAAGGAGAATTCCACATTCATTTGTCCATGTGCTATCAGGCTGTGGCAAATGCCTACAACAGGATGCAAACAATAGGTGCTATACAAATACAGCAGACTACTTGGGTCCACGCAGTCTAGGAAGCCATCTTCAAGGTAAGAATCAGATCAAAACATTAGAAGAGGTCATAGAAAAGGCAAGCCCAAGGAAAGTATACCTGTGTGGCTTGTGAACCCAACAACCTCAAAATACAGCCATTTAGTTGCAAAATGGCACAGGCCTGCAGCCATCTGCTTTGTTTACTGTGTGTATTCAATGTTCTTTGTTACTCCTCTGTGGCCCACTAAGCTGAAATGGGCCCATTTTGTATAAATGAGAGTTGGCTATAATTGTAGGTGGCTTCCAATAGGGAAGCCAAGGCTAGGTGAATCAAAGCAAGGTAGAAACATTGGTGAGAAAGTAGACGCGGAGGTAGTTTGTGTCTGAGTTGAAGCTGTTAGGCATAACCTCAAAGTCAGAAATCAAAAGCAAGAGGATGAAATTCAACAGATAAATGGGAACTCTTTCGCTTTGAGAATTAGCAGTCTTGTAAGTATAAGATACTGGTTACCTTAGGACAGTTAGTCTTCCACAGGTCACATATGAACGTCGTGCTGGACCAGAGCCTGGGCAGAGCTGAATCAACCAAGTGATAAAATAGATATCCACAAGCCACTCAAGAGAGGAAGCAGAATTGGCCCCATAGCTGTGGCTCTTGCATCCGTGGGTTCAATAAGCTGCAGGCAAAAATATTTGGGGGCGTTGGAGAGACAGATCCATGGTTAGCAGTGTGTTCTGTGGCTGCAGATCATCTGGGCTTGGTTCCCACATGAACCCTCACAATCATTTGTGTGTCCAATTTCAGGGATTCACTGGCCTCTTGTGACCTCTGTGGGTTCCTGTACAGATGTGGCACACAAAACTCATGCAGATATGCACATTTAAATACGAATATATATATATATATATATATATATATATATAT
>JANHMN010000006.1:16710869-16754388 GCA_030674055.1 Rhabdomys pumilio | reverse complement strand
ATATATATATATATATATATATATATATATATATCCTATTGCATTATAAACAAAACCAACTTAAAATATTTGGAAAAAAGTGTCTGCCCTAAATATATCCAAACAAAGGATTTTTTTCTTATTAACTTCTAAATAGTATAGTATAATAACTATTTTTATGGAATTTACGTGATAAGTGATCAAGGGAAGGTAGGCCATGTGAAAATTCTCACCCATTTCACATGAGGGAGGACCTGACATTCCTTAGGATTCAAGGGCAGATATAACAAGATTATGGGGAAATTCATAGGGGTGCTGCTGGAACCGTGTCTGGCTGTAAAGAGCACTTTCTGTTTTTGTAAAGATTCTGGGTTTGGGTCACAAGGCCTACCTGGTGGCTCACAACAGTCTATAATTCCAGTTCCAGGGGATCCGATGCCCTCTTCTGGCCTCTAAGGGCACTGCATGCATGTGACACAACATGCACATGTGCAGGCAAACACTCATATGTATAACAGAAAGATAAATAAACATTAAAAAAAAAAGAAATACTTGAAGTTGGTGGTTGGGAAAATGGCTCAGTGTCTTAAACATTCACCTTGAGGTGAGGCCCCGAGTTCAGATCTCCCATAAAACTGAGTGTAGTGCTATTCATCTGTAATCCCAGTTCTTCAACAAGACAGGAAAATCTCCAAAGCTCTCAAGCTGCTAGCCTAACACATAGCAGTAGACCTTATCTCATAGGACAGGCATCTGAAGTTGTCTCCTAACCTCTATAGGTTCACTGCGGTATGCAGTACTCACAGTTGCACATGTGCAGACCAGAATATGTACATATATGTATCATCACACAGATACACAGAAATGTGCATGTGCACACACACACACACACACACACACACACACCACACAATCTTTAAAAAGAAATAAACCAAGTATACTCTTTATATTAAACAGGATTTTATGGGTTTTAAATAGAACACGGTTTGCCCAGTACAATTTCAGCTGGTAAAGCAATAAAGCAAACACATAATATATTTTGTTAAAACTTGGCTTGGGTGAGGAGGACTTGGTCATCATGGTCCTGAGACAGGTCATCTGGAGAACCTCTAAAATGCTAAGCTCTGATTTAATTAATAAGGGGAGCACAAAGACCTACTGGAATTTCCAGGTCAGCTTTTCTCCTGTCTCTAATTGTAGCATAGAGCTTCTTCAGTGCAGAGAAGCTTGTGATTTTCCATGAATGTGCTCATACAAGACCTTTAAAAAATCTGAGACCTGTGCGTTCTTCATGAAAATGCAAGAGCCCCTGACATTTAGGGTAACAGAAGGAGTTGCTCTGATATTCTTTGCTAAATTTACAAGATTTGGCTGAAACCCCAAGCGTCTGTCCTATCACTGAGAGCATTAGTCCTTACAGCTTCCTTTAGCTTACTGTACTCTGGGCTGTGTGCTAAATACTGTAAACTATGTGACTGGTAGGCACAGAAATCACCCAAGCATAAGGAACATTTTAGGAATTGTTTTTATCTTATATGTAAGAGTGTTTTGCCTGCATGTATGTCTGTGCACCACATGTGTGCCTGATTCTCATAGAAACTAGAAGAGGGAGTTAGATCTCCTGGAATCTGAGATACATATGGCTGTGAGCTGCCATGTGGGTTCTGGAGACTGAACCTGGGTCCTCCGCAAGAGCAGCAGACTGGAACAAAGCCATCTCTTCAGCCCCTTGAGTATATTTTTTATTTAATTATTGACTATATAGAGTCATCAAGCCAAGCTGCTGTGGGATCTGATAGCCTTTGTGAGAGGACAGGGAGACCCAGCAGAGGGGACCATCACAGTCATTTGAGTTAGAACAGTCTTTTAAAGATGGTGTATTGTGACATTCTCAAAATATTTTTCCAATAGTTCTGTGAGATGCCAGTCTATCACCAGCAGGAAATTTCTGAGATCACATAAAAAGGAGGACAGTCAATTAAGCAAAGACAAACTGTCTCTACCCTAGGACTTTGCAGAGGTGTGCATACTCTACTTTGGGTTAAGAATCAAGGCTTAATTCACCAAGACCTTTTATTCATTTCAGACATTCTGAGAAGAAAGAAAGGAAGGAAGAGCCAGAGCCTCAAAAGGAATTAAGGTGAGGAAACTGCTACAGTTTCATAGGAAACCATTTCCCAAGGAAGGCAGTCAGTGTTACAGTGCCATTGGAAAAATCTGAGAAGAGTTAGGGGTTCCTCAAATTTGAGGTTGTGGTTTTGTTCATTTGTTTGACTTTTGCTCTTGTGTTTTAGATGACGTCACATGTATCCCAGTTTGGTCTCGGATTTGCTATGAAACCAAGGTTGGCCTTGACCTTATGATCTGTCAGCCTGATGAATGCTGGGATTACAGGCGAGTCACACCATGCCAGATTTTATATGTGCTCAAAACATAAACTCAAGCTTAGTGTTTTGTGCTTGGTTGGCAAGCAATCTACTAACTACGCTAAAGTTCTAGCCCCATATTTAAAGGTTTTAGGTGCATTTGACACTTAGCCATGGGAAATGTCAGGGAGGACCATGATCGTACTGGATCAGAAGGTAGGACCTACCAGGCCACACTGAGCCCCCAGCTACCAGAGAATCTTGGCATTTGCCACCTTCCTTGTTGATGATGCTCCCACAGACAGGTCAGTTTTCCAAAGGGAGGAATTGAGGAATTTCAGTTAAAGCATCGTCTCTAATAATGAACATTTCTGTTGGTTTATCAAATTTCTGGGAACTACAGAACATGGTGTGTGTGGATGATACATTTTTGTTTGCTTTAATATTTGGGCTTGGATATTTTTCTGAGCACATTTGTAAAAGCTCTGTTAGAGGGACTTTTCTTTCCATTAATAATTTTAGGAAGCAGAGTATATAGTAGGATTGGTGACCCACAGATCCCTAAGTGTTACATAAATAATCCAGGAAACTGCAAAATGGTCTTATGTAAAGTCACTCCACAAACGCATGTTTAATTAGCACCTACTAATGTAACAGATGCATTGGAAATAAGTGAGGGTGACCTGTACTATTCTGAACAATACAGTATCAGCTCGGAGGGGCCAAGGGCACTTAACATAACCTGTTTTTAATTGAGCAACTTGTCACCCAACAAAATAAGAGACAGCTTGTGTTTTATATGTTTCTGGACTGCATCATTATCCAACAATAAATGCAAAAATAAATTAACAAAAAAAAACCCTCTTGAATTTTTCAACAGAAAACAAAAATTTAAAGGCACAGTTTTCTTTGGATTTAGCTGTTGGAAGATTTTATAAGAAAATAAGTAGACCTATACCTTGCTGGTTATTTCAAAAGCAAAATTCTAATATTTCAAAAATTGATTTCAGTGTGTGTGTGTGTGTGCTTGTGTGTGTGCTGTATGCACATGAGTGTATGGTTGTGCACATGTCCATGTACACAGGAGGAGTCCAGAGCAGGCGTTCTGATGCCCCCTCTACTACTTACCTTCTTCTTGTCTTGACCTAAAAGGTCTCTGTTTCCTGCAAGGTCTTGGGATCCTACCATCTCTGCCCCACCCCCACAACCACATTATGCTTGATATAGGAATGACCTTTGAAGGGTAACCCAGAAAATTGAGAGTTATGACTCTAAACTTTAGAATTTATTTCAATTTTGTGACGATACTTTATTGAAACTTGTTTTTAGTCAGAATTAGTGTTTCACCAACACACATAGCTACACATGCATATACACACCACCAGCACACACACCACACACACATCATACACACATGCACACATAGCCACACACGCATACACACACCACCAACACACACACCACACACACACATCATACACACATACACACCCCACACACAAACCAACACACACACACACACACACACACACACACACACACACACACACACAGAGGATTAACTGCCAAATTGTTGAGAAAAATAGCAAGAAAACAGAGTAAGACAGGATTGCCATTGCAAGTTTCTGTGTCTGAGATGCCCTGGGATCTCTCAGCGAGGTACAGGTTATTCATTTTTGGCATATGTAATTCTGGTGATTAAAGGAATATCAAGGACAGTCGTGGGCGGGGCATAAACCAAACAGTATTGCTGCTTGGGAGATTACTATGGAAAGGTCAAAAGTCTAACAGTCCTTCTCTTTCCTGGAGCCCATTCCAGGTCACTGTGTAACTATAGTTTACTGTGCTCATCTGACTCCCATATATTTTATTCCAGGAGCAGCTGTGTCCCCTCCCTGTCACTCAGTAATTTGTCTCTTCCTCTTGCCCTATCTCCCTGTCCTCTTGGTTTGACTCTTTATTTCTATACCGCTCAAGGTACCGACTCACTGCTTCAGAATGGACCCTGAAGGTAATCTGTTGCTGAAACCCCTACGGATTCAGAATTGAAAAGGAATTTGTTCATTCCTTTCTGAGAGCGAGATCCAGGCTGTTCTTTGGGTGCCTGCTAGTCTTCTGGTGCTGAGCAAGGCACTATCAGGTGAGATCTTGTCTTCTTTTGAAGCCATGACCACATAATAGACATCACAGTATGAATGAGGGCAAGAATGAGCTCTAGTCAGTACTTTCAGAGGCGTGACCAGCCCTATTTCCATCAAACCAACCTGTTTGAAAATAGTTGAAATCCTGGCCTGATTGGAGAATATTCTGACACTCTTCTCCAGTTGGATGTAAAACCTTTCGCATGTTGTGTATGTGCTTGCCCACATATGTGCACATGCATGTAGAGGCTGGAGGATAACCTTGGGCATCATTTTTTTTCAGGCACTATCCACCAAGATAGGCTAGGCTGGCTCCTATACCCCAGCTATCTTTACTTGTCTTTGCCTCTCCAGTATTTGAACCCCAAGTACACATCATCACTCTCAACTTTTCACATGGGTTCCGGGAATCGAACTCAGGTCCCTGTGCTTTTGAGACAGGCACTTTTCTAAAACTGAGCTCCTGAGACCCTCCTAGTCTCTGACAGGTTCTCTGCAGTAGAGTGGTTGATGTCATATCTCGACATGGCAATGGCACACTCACGTGTTACACAACAGAAATTATGTATGTATGCCCCTCTTATAGTTGAAAGGATTGAAAGTGCCCTATATAGAAAATCTGAATCTGGAGTTTATCTACGGCAGCATGAGTGTATTCTAAATGCAAGAGATCTACCACTTAAAAGAATATAATGATGAATTGTTTTGTAAACTGAAAAATATATTTGAAATGTAAATGTCAGCTTCATAAGTTCTCTGCCTTCGAAGTCCAGATTTGTGTATGTTTGGTTCTATAAAATATGATATACACATGCATATTTCATAGAAGAAAAATCCTAGGATGGGCTTACGACTTTGCTTGCATCTTAAATTTCAGAAAAACGTGAAATACTTTCCGTATTTTCCTTGGCCTTAAGCTTTTAAGTTTAAAAACTTATTTAAGGATTTTTTTTTCCTTACACACCAAGTCTCTATCTAAGCTTCCCTAAGTCCTTTTAATAACTAGATGGGGCACCCATTAATAAATAGGACACAAACTGCATATCATATCTCTAGACACTACCCTTATGTTGTTATACCACCCTAGGTGCCAATGAACCTTATTTGGTTCTGTTAAACATTTATACCATAAAACACTTGTGTCATTAAAAAATTTCACTAACTAAGTATGAGTTGGATTCTGTTCGCTTTCTGACTCATTAGGAAATCCTTCTATTAAAGATCAAAGTTTTTTTTTTGTGACCCTCAGAACCCAGATTCTGGAGTTAGAAAGATGGATCAGCAGTTAAAAGTAGTCATTGCTCTTGCCAAGGACTCAGTTTGGCTCCCAGCAACCACATGAGGTTCACATCCATCTGTAAATCCAGTTCCAGGGAGATCGAATTCCCTCTTCTGACTGCTATGAGCACAGACAATGCACATGGTACAAGGCACACATGCAGGAAAAACATGTAAAACAAAAACAAAATACTCTTTCTAAGGGTGCATATTGTTGCTCTTTAAGCCACTGTTACCATGTTATGCTGGAAGAGTATCTTTGATGTAACTTTTTGCCTATGAATATGAAAATAAGAACAATCTAGGCTGCCAGCTCTGTAGCCTCCTTGAACACCAGAGGCCGAGAAAACAGCATTGTCAAGCCTTACACATATCAACAGAATAAAATATTTTGAAGATACACTAGTCACATATGGTTATCCCAGAATATCACCATCCACGAATATGGGTGTTATTGTTTTTTTTGTTCTGCATGAAAGCTTCACACACTCTTTCACAGATATGCCAAGTATAGCTTGACTCATGATGCATTCATAATAGACATTGAGAGTTGAACACATGAACTGCCTGCAAAATAGTTAACCGCATTTTCTTTGCTGTCGACAAAACTGGCAGCACTCTCTTTTAACTTGAAGTAGAAATCAAGATAGATAGCTATTAGTCTGAAGAGTTTAGGAAAAATTGAAATTGGTGCAGCAACGTAACAAAGTGACTTTGTTGTGTTTTTATTTTGGTGGTCCTTAAGTTAGAAAGTTCAGTCACCACTCAGTATACAATAGTATAGGGTGATTGCCTTCAGGATGCCCACGGTTATGAAACTTTAAGGATACTCAAGTCCATTATAAAAATGGCATAGCATATGCTTAGAACTCACACATACCCTCCTATGTGTATGGAATAGTTAGACTACCAGGCTTCCTGATTCTCACCCCCAGGCATGCACCCTAAAGGGTCTGAGACAATTGTCGTAATTCCATTCATGCACAGCATTCAATAGAATGGGGACATTGGATAGGAAGGGGGCTCATGACCCAGGTAAGCCCATGATATCAAAGGGAATGTTGATTCCTCTAGGTATTTCTTTGTCCTCAGCAGAGAATAGCAGTAGATAGTCTCCTCTTGCTTTGGACCTTTTAGAGCGCAGATGAGATGCCCAATAACACTGTCATTTTTTACTGTCAACTTAAGGATGAAGAACAGGAAAGAGGGTGGAACCATGAACTCACACAAGACCAGAGACTTGTGTTAACCTCAGTTGTCAACTTGAGAACTAGACTCACCTGGGAAATGGGTATGTCTGTAAGAGGTTATCTCAGTTACATCATGGTGGGTAGACTTGCCCACCATGACTTGTACCATGCCCCGGGTTCAGTCCTGGACCGCATAACATAGGAAATGTGGCTAAGTAGAAGCATGCATTTATTGTTCTTGGATTTCCTGTCATGAATGCAATGTAAGTGGCTGCCTGCTGCTTTGACTTCCCCATGAGGAACTGAACCCTTCAATGTTAACCAGAATGAGCTTTTTCTCCCATAATTTGCTTTTGCCAGGTATTTTTATCATAGCCATGTGTGGTGGTTTGAATATGCTTGGCCCACTGGAAGTGGCACTAGTAAGAGGTATGGCCTTGTTGGAGGAGGTGTAGCCATATTAGAGGAACTGTATAGCTGTGGAGGTGGTGGGGCTTTGAAGTCTCATATACATGCTCAGGTCTGGTCAGTGTGATCCAGAGTCTCTTCCTGTCTGCCTTCAGATCAAAATGTAAAACTCTTGGTTCCTCCAGTATCATGTCTGTCTGCACACTGCCTTGCTCCCTGCCACATGATATTGGTCTAGACTTCTGAAACTGTAAGCCAGCCCCAATTAAATGTTGTCTTTTGTTAAGAATTGCCTTGATCATGGTGTCTCTTCACAGCAATGGAAATCATAACTAAGACATCATGAGAGAATTGACTAAGGCAGAGACACGTCATGTGGAGCACCTTACCTGCCTTTTGCTTTGGTCTAGATGGTCATCTGTGAGTTCATAATTTGAGCACTTGTTCCACAGACTATACTCACTGTAGGAGATTTTTTAACCTTTATAAGCTGGGTTCTGGCTGGTAGAAGTAGTTCACTAGTGATAGATCTATGGACTTGGTCTCAGTCTTGTTCTCTGCTTTTTTGCTTGTCATCATATGAATACTCAGTATCCCATAATCTAGACTTCCACTTATGTGAGCTAATGCAACTCCTTATTCAAGTCACTGGGCTTAGGTTCTCTATTGTTTGCAATTAAAAGCATATTATCTGTACGATTCCTTCATTCCTGCAAAGTATAATTCTACAGGTCTCTATTAGTTATGTGTATGGCTATGACAAGATAGCTGATTGGACACTTAAAAGGAAGAATGGTTTATTTTGGCATACAGTTTCACAGGATTTAATCCATCATGGATAGGGATCAGAGGAATTCATTCTCACGAAAGTCAAAATATGCAGGAAAAGGAGACAGAAAAAGATGAGGGAAACTATATCCTCAAGGACATGCCTCTAATGACCTACTTCCTTCAACTAGGCCCGAACTTCCAGCTTTTCAACACCCCCCCCAATAATGATGATGACATATAAGTAAGCCATTCATTATACCAGAGTCCCCACATTCTTCCTGTCTCTGGAAATATTGTCACAGACATCCCCAGGGGTGTGCTCCACTAATGTCGTGATTTAGTCACCAGCAAGTTGGAGTGCAAGTCACGGTTGATCAGAGAGAATTCACAATAATATGAGGCCCACTTCAATTTCTAAGACACTTGGTTTCCAGCACTGGCTCTGCTACTCATTATCCATCTATCAGTGGGAAAACTACTTGGCTTCTTTCCAATTTTTATGCTGCTTTAACAACCAAATGAAATTCAACAGAACTAGAGACGGCACTTATTTGTCTGGCATTGTCCTAGTCACCAGTGATGGAACATTAAGACACGATTCCTGATGCTTTAGGGCTGCTCCTTCCAGACCAGCTAAACACGTCCAGTGCATGAGTCTGGGAACTGAGTATAAGGACTGGTCCTGATGCTGTCTGTATGAGGCCTGATGGAGGTTACTGGGGTTTCTTGGTTTGAGTGGAAGAAATGAGAAGGTAATCTACCTGGAGAAACATAAACAGGTATAGGTGTAGACCTCCCTCACCCTCACCCCCAAGTTTTAAAGCTCAAAATAAGAAGTGTAGAATAAATCATTAATTCATCACATTGGACTTGGGTAGAATAATTTCTTTGATCTGTCATTTGTATCTTCTCTAGAAAGAATGTTCATTTGATCATGTCTCCCAGGTAAAGTCACACATCACTTTTTATTTACTAAATTATTAGTACTCACTTTCAAAACAGGTTTGCCTAGAACTTAGTGGATGGCCTAGATCCATCTCAAACTTAAAATCTCTTGATTCGACCTCCAGCATAAGAAGTGATTCTCCACCTTTCTTCTTCGTATTTTCCCTGCCTAAGATAACCAGCCGACATGCAGACTATGGCTAAAACTTTCCTTTCCCTATCCCTAATCAGTGTAGAATGTTGGGAGCTCTGTGAACTATAGAGCATCCATGGCTCTTGGAGGGGTTCTCAGGGTGGATGAAGGTCTCCTATCTTAGCCCACAGGAATGTTTAGTACCATGTGGCCAGTTTGCATCATTTTCTCTTGAGTTCTTGTCTCTGCTGGCCGCATCAAAGATTTCCTGTGAGACGAACCCAGATGTGATAGAAATAAGGCAAACCGTGGAACACAGCTAGTTTGAATTCCTTATGCATTACGATTTGGGCCAATTCTTTTCAGCCTTGGGACCTCAATTTATATGTTAACGGTCGTAGGTCTACGTCATCGGGTTTTGCACTCATGGATTCAAACACTCATAGACTGAAAATAACTGAGGATATTGCTTTGATCATGAGTATATATAGATTTACTTCTTGTTTTCATCATTCTGCCCTAAAAACATAGATGGCAGCTATTCACAAGGCGTTTACACTGTAGTGGATGTGGCAAGTCTTCCAGAGATGGTTTAGAATAAACAGGATGACGTGGGAAGGTGATAAGCAAGCAGTCTGCAATTTGCCAAAAAGGACTTGGACAGCCTGGGTTTTTGGCATTTATTGGAGAGGCTCTAGAACCAATCCCTCCTGGAAACCAAGGGATAACTACATAGTATATATAAAATAGGCAGAAGCTATACCCCAAACAAAGAAAATACCCAAGAAATTCTGTCTTCCTTCTTTCTTCCCTCAATCCCTTTTATACCTGGTCATTTGACTATGATTGAGCCCAGACTTAGTCACTGGATACCATTTTGCTGAGAGAAAGCCTCTGATGTGTTCTTGTGAGGAAACGACCTTCTAAAAGGTTGATGGGATGAATTCTGAAAGCTGTGTTTAGAAATAAGTCCTGGCTGTCAACTTACAATGTACCTTCCCTTCCTGTCGCCTTCTTCCTCCTGTTCCTTCACCCCCTCCTCTACATCCACCCCCTCTATACTCTATTTCCTCCTCCTTCTCCCCCTCCTCTTCCTCCTTCATCTTCATCTGTTTTCATAATACCTTTCCCCCAAAGGAGTCAGTAGGACTCATAAAAGTAATTTCTTAAGATCTACTTGTTTCTCCATAAACCCTAAGTGGAGTATAACGGTAAGCCATCTTGACTTAGGTTATAATTACACAGGAAATAGTAAGCTTATGTCAAAGTTGCATTCAAGGAAAGGCAGGATAAAATATGAGTATAGAATATTCTCTCAATGTACAAATTAAACCAGAAACAGCACAAATAGCATTCTGCACCAATATGGCAAAGCAAATGTTTTCATGTATTGATTTTATTCTAGCCTTTGTCAGGATTATATTACATGACCCAGTGTATTATACTATCTATCTTCTGCTACAAAAACCACAAAAAACGGATACTATTGTTAAGGAATTACAAAGCAAATGGTGTTTGAAACGAAGCAGGCTTTCCTGGAACATTGGTATTCTGTCAGGCTTTTTTGGAAGTCTTTCTAGTGAATAACATTTTCGACTGGTAATGGCTTTGCACTGCTCGCTACGATGCTGTAACCTGCAGGCACTTCTGCTTTTCCATATTTAAAGTATGGACAAAATAGTGAGGTGTTGAGTGTTAGGACTCAGGGTCGGGGTGGGGACGGATGTGATCCCACTGAGAGATGAAAAGCACATTTGCCATTATTTTATGACACAAAGGGATCATATTTCACAGGCAGACACATCGGCAGCACCTGTGACTATAGAGAGAAAGCTCTCCATGGTGCATTCTGGAGAAGAAATAGCCTGAAACATGGGACGATGAGTTGACAGGTTGTCAGATTTTAAGATAAAAATATTGGAAAGAAAATCAGATTGAAGAAAGAATGGAAACGGTGAAGTACTGAGTTTATCCTACCATTGGCGGTGGCGCTATTGGCAATTGATAGTTGCCAAGGGAGGAAGTGTCAGTTTTCTTCAGGGCTATGACTCCTGGCAGGGTGTGTGTGTTCTAGTGCATAGCCCCACACTTGTGCACATCCAAGTAGCGCTAACTGGACTCCATAGGTTTGAAAAACACCCAAACAAACAAGGACAGGACGTTGGCAGGGGCGGGGCCAGGGGGTGTTAGTAGGAGGGGCTTGGGTCAAGTTGTGGGAGGGAGTGGGAGGTGGATATGATCAAAATACGTCATCTACACCTATGACATTCTCAAAGAAGAAATAAAAATACATTAAAAAATATCACTGGACTTGTCCTTTCTGCCCACTGCCCTACAAGTTGAATGGAAATTCTACTTGATCTACCTTCACCTTGAAAACTCAAGAGCGCTACATTTGTTTTTTGAAAAGATGTATTTATTTAATGTATATGAATAGGGTATCAGATCCCAGAATAGATGGTTATGAGCTACCATGTGGTTGCTGGGAACTGAACTCGGGACTTCTGGAAGAACAAACAGTGCTTTTAACCACTAGACCATCTCCTCAGCTCCCTGAGTGCTACATTTACGTCTATTTGACATCTCCAATTCACTGTAAGAATAAAGTCAGATAATGTCTTAAGCTATTGACAATTTTCCAGGAAGTAGAATTAAAAATATTGAATTTATCTATGGAAAGATATGTCAGTAGTTAAATATACTATAATCACAAGCACTCAAGGAAATGTTAAAAAAAAAAAGCTTCCAGTAATGGGTGGGAACTAACAAAAGTACAAATGTGTGAGATTAGGGGAAATGAGAAACATCTTTCTAGGACTCTGAGCTGGCTGACTCCACTTGGAGGGAAACCATGTTGACCCTCAGTCCACTGTTTAATTCCCAGTAGGCCATGGGTCTTCTCACTTCATATGTCTTCTCCCCTTACCCCTGCCCTGCTTTTGATTGGCCCCTTGCCTCTCCTTTTCTGTAAAACAAAGAAAAGAAGGAAGTACCAGCCCTATCTCCGTGGCCTCAGATTGTTTTCTATAGTGTGCAGCCTTACTATGTAGCCATAGCAGTAAGAATATTGGGTGAGTCATAACTTTTTGCATTGAGGATGTTAATTTACTAGAGCAACAACAACAATAATTCATATCTTAGTGAGGGAGAAAGAAGCCCCCAAGGTGACAATTAGTCTGTGGTTTCTCACACCCAGGAATTCCAGGAGTTGGTTGCCTCTCCTCTAGAGAGCAGAGGGCAAGAAGGAAGCTAAAGGAAATGAATGTGGCGCACAGGAAACTGCCCATTGAGTAAAGATCCCTCTAATATGCTGCCACTGGCTCTTACTGACCCATCCATCACAAGCCATGATACCTCTGTGATCTTGGCTTAACCACCAATGGCCACAGCCCACGACACCAGGTTAAATCCTTGCCTGCCCTTCTCCAGCATTTCTGAAAGCCTTGTAGGATCAACCAAGGCTGGCACTCAGGTGCCAAGGAATCTACTCTTCTGCTGTCTCACCCACGCTGGTGGAGAGTGGCCTTCACACAAATGATTGTCGTGAGCTTATAGACACACATACTTCTACAACAGGGTCGCTGGTGCTCTTCGGGCGGTCAGAGTTATTTTCTTCGAAGGCCCAAGATAAATGTGATATTGTTTGTCTTGAGAGTGTTGCTCAGACAGTTGGAAGACAGAGTGTTTTTGTTCTAATGCAAATATAGAACCCTCAGCATGATAGAAAAAAAAAAAAACAACTGCAAGAATTCAAAAGATGAAATAAGAAACTTTTAAAAAGTTCATGCTTGTCTCTGCTTGTTTTAAGCTCTGATTTTAAACCTCAAGAGGTATTTTCTAAAATTTGGGTCAGAAATGTCCCTCCCATCAACCTGGTGGTTAGGGAAGGTGGACCACTTTAAGGAGTGAGGTCTTTGGGAGGAAGTTGGGTCCTTGGGTACATGATTTGAAAGGGATGATGACTCTTCTCGGTTCTCTGCATCCTGGCCGTCTCAAGTGAACATATCGTCTCTGCCACATACTCCAGTCACAAAAGTACCATGCTACCACGGGCTCAAAGTAACAGGGACAAGCAATAATGGTCTGAAAACATGAGCCGGAATAAATCTTTGTTCTTTTAAGTTAGTTACTTCAGGTGCTTTGTCACAGTAACAGAAAGTTTACAGAGTTATCCTTTTATTCTCGTGAATCATTATGGGATAAAGCAGAAGATATTTAAAACAAAAACCAAACCCACTTCCCTGAAAAGCACTTTTCGTTTTGATACCACATCCATCTTTCTTGTAGTTGCAACACCTGACTCATCCCCTAATTAGTAGGTGGAGAAGCATTGCTGAGCTGTTCTGACCACAGCAGCAGGCTTTGCTTGTTTCTCACCATGGATGGTGGAGTGGGGCGTGACACAGTGGGGAAGTCTGCCCTTTACTAGCTAGGAATAAAAACCCACATCATTAGTGTGAATAAGATCACACCTTGACTTCTTTGGGGAGACCCTTGTGGTAGAGCCTGACATCTTCCAATTCTGGGAAGTGAAATTAGCTTACCACGTTTAAACACTTCATAGGAGCCTCTGTAACCTGCAGAAGCTGGAAGGAGGGGGTGGCAGGGACCCATGTGTATTCCCATGGTTTATCTGTTCTTTGTTTTGGTTCTTAACTGGGTCATCGTACTAGCAGGGGGCCTTCACTTCAAACTGTGTCTTTTCACAGTTTCTAGTCATTTCCATTGAAGGAGAAACTTCTCTCCTTAATGAAGGCTCCCCACAACCTGTTATCTGGAAGAAATCTTAGTAAGAAATGGGTCATCCTTAGAAAGAACCTGGGGGAAAAGTGGGTGCAGGGAATGAAGGGCTCTCTGAAAGGAGGTCGCTTTACAGTGGTAACAACCAAAGTCCCAGGGAGATGAGTTGTCTCCACGAACCCTTCTTTCTCCGTAACCCAATGATCTTCGTGCCAGTCCCAGCCACAATGACATAGAGACCTGCAGTGTCACAATCGACACTAGAAACATCTACAAATGTGTGTGCATACTGAAATATTTAAAATCAGAAACCTATTGTGCAGGGGCCACCTGTGTGACTTTTCTTGCTATTGTAGCCAAGTGACAAAAGTGACTTAAGGGAGGTGGGATTCATTTTTTGCCATATAGTCCATTGGGGAAGGCAAGGGATGGCAGGAAGTGGCCCTAAGTCATGGCAGAAGTGTGCAGCTGACTCATGTCCTTCTGTCTCGACAGAAGAAGAGATGCAGATAGAAACTGAGGCCAGCTGTAAGACCTTGATCTCCACCTCTATAGACTCGTTTCTTCCAGCAAGCTTCCTCCTCTTGAAAGTTTCACAGCCTTCTCAGACAACTTCACCACCCGGGAACCCAGTGTTCAAACTCGTGAGCCTAAGGAGGACACTTCCACATTCAAGCCACGGCAGCAGGGTCCCACCCATAACATGAGACATATAAGCAACAGACTCATGAGATACTGGGCACTCAGTAATGATCACCAGTCTGGACTTGGTGGTGTTCACCAAGGACTGAGAGGGTGGCCCCCCTGGGGGCCATAGTGGCTTAGACTGAACTGGCATCTGTGGTCCTCTTCTGCCTACCTCGTTTTTGTTCTTGCCTGTTAGTGTGCTCTCGCTGGTTTCAGCAGATTCTTCTTATTCTCATTTTCTGACACTCACCCATTCCTGGCTCACAGCTCTTACTCTCACAGTCCTCAATCCCAGGTACAGCCTCCCTATGACATTAACTTCTGTCATTTTTTTCTCTCCTCATCAGGACTGTTTTCCCAGGGATAACTATAACACTGTCTCTCATGGTAATCCAGGGTACCATCATGTGCCATCTCATGGTGACCACCATAGTTGGCAAGCAGCTCTCTTGATGCAAAGCTTCAAGGACCCACTTTGCAGCTTGGCTTCATTGCTGCCCTTATCCGACTAGAGCATACCATGTCTTCAAACTCCTAACCCACAAGCCTGCTCACATCCTGAATAGACATGTGTGCAGGAGGAAAGATGTGGAGGGATGTATGCTTGGGGAAAAGAAGGAATGGACGTCAGAGGGTGTCATGGTCCTCTGCGTGAAGTTTGTCACACAAGCCTTCTCTGCTAATCTATGTGACTTCCTCCTACTTAATTGTCTAAAAAATACTTACTTTTACTTTATGTGTATCGGTGTCATTCCTGCTTGTAAGTCCGTGCACCATGTGCAGGTGAGCACCTGTGGAGGACAGTAGAAGGCATCATATCCCTTGGAACCAGAGTTACTGATGGTTGTTAGCTAACATGTGGGTGCTGAGAACTGAGTACTGATCCTTTGCAAGAATTGCTGAGTTATCTCTCCAGCCATCCACGTAACCTTTCTATGCAATTCATTCAGACTGCCCATTATCTTATTAATCGATTTTCTTTCTTGTAATTATTTCAGTTGTTGTGGTGTGGTGGTGATGGTGTCGTCTCCTTTTATCAAAATTTCAGTTCTGTGAATAGAGTGATCTGCTCCTTCCACATTTTTAATAGAGTAACTGATGTCCTGTAGACAGTGAATTTTTTTTAAATGAATGAAGAGATTTATGAATGAACAAAGCCTTAATAGGTAAGAAAGGAACATGCAGAAATGTCCTGTGCACCTATGTGGTGCACATAAGCCCATGTGTGTATATATGTACAGATGCATATAGACATCTCCATAAATGCATATGTGTGGGCCTGCACTCATATGCCCACGTGTACAGGTGAGAAAAGGACCCCCAAACACATGAGTGTTTGGACATGTGTGTTCAGATGCACACTCAGTGTGTGTGTGTGTGTGTGTGTGTGTGTGTGTGTGTGCACGTGCGTGTGCACATGTAAACAGAGGCTAGAAAACAACATCAGATGTTGACTTCTGATCTTCCTCAGTTGCCCTCCTCTTATTCACTGAGGCAGGGTCTCTCCTTGGACCCAGAGTTCTCAAAGTCACCTAGTTTAGCTAGCCAACTTCCCTAGCCATCCCTGTATCTGTCTCCTGAGTACAGAGTTAAGTGCTCAGATTCTGTGGGGATGCCATACATGTCTGGCTTTTACCTGACCGCTGGGGAATTGAGCTCTCATCCTCACATCTGCCCAGTTAGAGATTTATCCACTGAGCCACCTCCACAGCCCTAAGAGGGTTTTTTTTTTGTTACAGTGACATGGAGATGTAACATACCAGAGTGTGTGAACAAAACACACACACACACACACAACACACACACACACACACACACACACCACACACACACACACAAACCACACACACACACACACACACACACACACACACACACACACCAGAAGAGGGCTTTAGGCCTCCTAGTACAGGAGTTACAAGCAGGAGAGATCTGCTATGTGTGTGTTGGGAACCTAACCCAGGTCTTCTGCAGGTCTGTTTTCTTAACCTCTGAACACTTCTCAAGCCGACTTCTCTTGCCTCAAAGGCCTGGAAAGGTCCTTACCTTATGCTCTGGGGGCCTTCAATGGCTCCACCTTTACACTCAGTACTGTTGTTTCTCTGACTTTCTGTCTTCCTGCCATCTTCATGTGAATCCCTCCCTCTCCTCTGTTCCTTCCTTTAAGAGCATCTCCTGTCAGTCATCCTCCAGGACTTTCTTTGCTTCCTCTATCTCCAGTCACCTCTTCTTCCTTGGAGGTCCTTTTATATATTTAATGTTGATTAAAGAAATAAAAATAAATAAAGCACATACACACTAAAAAGCACATGCCTAGACTCTCCTCTAACTTTCTTGTTTCCCCTGGTAATTTCATCTCACTGACAAGTTTTTACTTCCCTGGAAGTCCAGGCTGTGTCTTAGACTTCTGCTCTGAATGCTCTTCATGCATTCATTTAATGGACTATACCATGTGTCCAAGAGCACAGGACTGCAGGTGTGATCTGTTAAGTCCTTCATTGCCCAGCTGTGCTGCCAACAGCAACAGATGTAGCAGCAGATAGAGTCTTGTAGGACAGAGTCTTTATTCTTGACATGCACACAGCCCGATGGCAGACATGGGTAATGACAGAAATAGTTACCAAAGAATGGAGAACAGTTTCCTTCAAATTGAGGTCTAGGGAGTATGTGTCCCAGCTTAGAGTCTAGTGGGGCACTCAGCCACTTGTCATTCCTGACCATCTTAGTCCTATGGGTAGAAAGAGAATTGTTGGAAGTCTAGGTAATGACCGCATTCACATTGCCAAAGTGTTGTTTTAAAGCTTTCAAAGGAAGTTTAGATTTCACTTAAGGTCGAGAGAACAGGTGTTAAGACCAAGTGCAATGTCTATTTCTTTATGTGCATATGACAAAAACAAACAAACAAACAACCTAAAAATGATAATCACTAATTACTACTCAGTCATAATAGCAGCATAATTATATGATAATATCTACAAACGTGTCCATAATCACCCATGTTTAACTGTCCTTCACTGTGGTTCTTACTTGGAAAGGATTGGGTTTTATTTTTTTCATTTGGATAAAACTTGCTTTAGACTTACAGAGAACGTAATGGGTGATCCAGTAAACAGGAGCTTAGTCAACCTGTTCAGATCTTAGTTGCTTTAGAAGAGAGTGAGGACCAGAGCTCCTTATACAAGGGGCCAGACATCCTATTGCATTTGGTCTCACATTATAAACAGGTATTACATTTTGTCAATTGCTTTTGATGTCTCTATTGAAACACACATGGTTTTAGTTTTCTATCGTTTGAGTGGTGTTCATTATCATCATCGGCTTTGGGTAATATAACCTGTTGAAGTTACTGTTCTATTGCTTTGAAGAGATACCATGACCAAAGCAACTTATAAAACAAAACATTTCATTGGAGACTTGCTTACAGGTTCAGAGGGTAAGTTCATGACCATCATGGTGGCGAGTAAAGTAGCAGGCAGGCATGGCACTGGAGCAGCAGCTGAGAGATTAGACCCATATCTGCAGGCAGGAGGCAGAAAGAGAGCTAGACTTGGTTGAAACCTCTAAACCCACCCTCATCTACCAAGACCACAACTCCCAACCCTTCCCAAACACTATGACAACTGGAAACCAGACATTCAAATATTCATGCCTAAGAGGGGCCATTCTCATCCAAACCACCACATACCCCACCCTGAGTTTCTGTCATAAATCCTGCTGAGTTGTAGTGTGCATCTCTCTTTATAGCCTATTGGATTGGGTTTGCTAGAATTGGGGTGAGGATTGTTGAGTCCCGAGTCACAGACATATTGTGCTTTTTCTTGGGCTATCATTGTTTGGTGTTGGCAATTTTGTCTCATAGGCAGTTGGGAAGTGTTGCTTGTCTTCATGGTTTGGGGAATTATCCCTGGTGCATTGATGTGGACTCTTATTGGAACACTTGGAAAATGAATTCATGAAGACATTTTGGTATAGATAGCATTGAGATTGCTAATTATCACTTCGCTTGTTGTAAGGCTGACCACACTTCCTCTTCTTAAGTTGTAAAAGTTTGTATCATTTTGGGATAATTTCTTCTATTTGATGTAAAGTATTAAATTTTACTACATGATATTGTATTACCTTATATAACTATATATCTTATATAATATTATCTTACAACATTTTTATTCTGGTATAGTCATAGTCATGGTCCCTCTTTTATTTCTGATTCTGATCATTATGGTTTTTTTCTCTGTTCTCTTTGTCAGTTCTGTTTTTCTTTATAAAGACCCAGTGCTAGTTTTTACTCATTTCCACTACAGAAAAATATTCTCCATTTTTCTATTTTACTTTTACTTTTCTATAGGATTACATCAATTTCTTTTCTAAGTCCTAGTATTTCCTTTTTCTAGTTGCTTTTTTATTAACTTGTAATTTTATTTTTTTCTACTGTCTTAAGGTACAAAGTTAGGTTATTGAGCAGAGAAATTGTATATAGTTTTTAAGTACAGGCATCTATAGCCAGAAGCTGTTAGTAGAATATTCTGTGTCTTCATTTTCCTTTCATTTATCTTAAGACATTGTCTAATTTTCCCTTTTCAGACTTTTCATCTGTTATTGACATCCATTTTCATTCTGTTGCTGTTGAAACGGCACTGTTTTATTTCAACCTTTGAAGTTTACTGTGATTGTTTTGTGGCCGAAATATGCTATATATCATCCAATAGCCTGTGAGAAAATGTACATTCTGATGTTTACTTATGGAATTATGCGCGCACACACACACACACACACACACACACACACACATTAGTAAAATCTTTTGTTTTCCTTATTGATCTATGTGGGGTTCTACTCATCCCCAAAGGTCTGATATTGATTTTTCTCATCAGACTAGAACTAGACACGTCTCTTATTACTTTGATGGTTAGTTTTAATTATCAATTGATATAACCTAGAGTCACTTGGAAAGGAAATCTTAATAAAGACTTATGTAGAGTGGGATGTTCAGTGAGTGTGTCTATGAGGATTAGCTTATTACTCATGTTAACTGATGTGGAAAGACCCCAGATGATCTTGGGTGGTAACATTCCCTAGGCAGGGGATCTCAGGCTATGTAAGTATATAGAGAGGACTGAGCATGAATGAACATGCTGCTGTTTATTCTCTCCCTACTCTTGGCTGTGGGTATGACCAGCTGCTTCAAGTTTCTACCTTGACCTCCACACAGTGATGGATTGTAACCTGGATTGTAAACCAAATAAGACTTTTCTCCCCTAAAATTGCTACTGTTAGGATCTTTTATCACAGCAACAAATGTGAAGCTAGGATAATTCCTCTTAATATTTTCCCTCTTTGGGATGGTTCTGTTGTAAAGTACATAGGGGTTCACCATCTTGGTAACAAACTGCCTCCTTTACCAATGTTTTTCTTTGTGTCTTCTAAGAGTGTCTTATTTAGATTTTATTTTGTTTCGTGCTATTATATTTTACCCAGATAGACTTTTGGTTCCTAGTTCATATTTCAGTTATAACTGATTTATCTTGGAATTTAAATTATGCATTTTGTAAACTACATGATGTTAAAATTGGTGGTTTCCATGCTCTCTAACAACCTCTATTTTTAATAAGATAATTTAATTCATTCCTATTAAGTTAATATCCTCATATGTCCCTTTATGTCGCTCAAAGTTCTCATCTTTCTCCTCTCTCTAACTGGAGCCTTATGTGTTAGGTAAGTATTTTGTAACATTTGGATTCCCCCAGACACCTTCCACTCTTTGAATGGTTTTCTTATGATCACACCAGGGTTTACTATTTGGGTTTAAACTTACCAAAATCAGCATGAGATTTATGTTAACTTAATTCTGCTGGGCCATAAAGACATCGTTCCTATATAATTCTCTTTCCTCTCCTTGTTTTATGTATCACTATTGTACATATTGTGTCTATAGGTGCTGCAGAGTCAGACACACATTGATAACAATGATTGCTTTAAGGAGTTAAGAAAATCAAAGATAACAATTACGTAGTTGTGGCCTCTTCGATATTAAACTTCTTATTTATAATTTGTTCCTGTGGTTTTGAGTTGCCATCTGGCATAATTTCTTAGCTCAATGTAGCTTTGTTCCTACCCACATCTTTTTTTTTTTCTCTTACTGGCAAAGCTAATACACCCCATGCTGAAGGCTCAACACTACATTATATGCTCTCCTATGAAGTCGCTTTCACAGCAGTGGAGAGAGTGAAGGAGAACTCTGGAATTTTTGTGTTTGCTTTTGTAATTATGCAATTACCTTTATTGAGGGTCTTTGTTCATTAGTGGGAACTCAAGTTATTTTCTGGTGTCACCTGCTTTCAATCTGCAGTGATTTCTTTAGTGTTTTTCCCTCTTGTATGAAGCTAAAATAAGCTAATTTTACTAGTTTGGCCCCTGGAAGAGTATTTCCATGTTTGTGTATTTCAGAATTTCTTTGCTTCCCATTTCATTTTGGAATGAGAACTTTCTCATTTTGCTGATGCCCCTTCTCTCTGTCTGTCTCCTCTGACTTTGTCTCTCTGTGTCTCTATCTCTCCAGTGCCCCCCCACACACACAGAGAACTCCGATAAATACAGGAAAGAACACATAGAATTATCATTGTTGACATGTATGCATTTTCACGATTCAACAGTCTCATTCTACCACTGTGCTACTGAAAACAGCATCTTCCCATGGGTACCACATTGGGCTATCTAGGCATGTTCCAATCTTCCTTTTTATTTGTATGCATTCATATTCACATGTGTAAATGCACACATGTGTAAGAAAGTGGACATAGAGTCCAAAGGTCAACCTTGGCTTTTCTTGTCTCAGTGAATACCCTAAGACCAAGTTCTCAGCATGAAGAAGATGTATTTGCCTCAGCGGTATAAAGGGTAGAGAATAAGAGAAAAGGGTAGGAGATAGAGGACAGGGAGAAGGGGAAAAGAACAAAGGAGAGGAGAAAAGTGTGTTTGTCCCAGGGGAGGAGGGGACACAAAGGACTGTCTCTGGGTAGAGAGGAGACAGACACGGCCCATAGGCAAATGGCAGTTTATAAAAGTAAAAGAAGAAACACCATCTTAGAATGAGGTGTTTAATTTTAATTGGGCATGCTAATTAGGTGACCCAAAGGGAGCTTTTTCCTTGCTGGACTTCAATACTTTGATAGCTGGATTTTGGTAGTCAGCCTCAGGAGGAGGAAGTGGTCAAATCAGGGAATAGACCTTGGTGACTGACTTTAGGAATGTAATCTAATGGTTTTTATCAAGGTAGAGGGACTGGGGGCGGAGGGGGGAGGGCAAGGCCTGCCCGAGCAGTGTTTAGCATGCCAGGGCTAGCTAGGGTCTTTCACTGTCATCTCGTGTTATGAGACCAAGTCTCTCAGTGGCCTGGGATGTCTGATCAGCTTGGCTGGATGCTCAGCAAGCCCCTGTCTCCTCCTGTTTCTGCCACCCCAGTGCAAATATTAGAAATGTGTGCTGCCACATTTATTTATGTGGGGACCTGAACTCAGGTCCTTATCCTGGGATTTCTCCTCCCCTCTATCTTTCCTTTTTTTAAGAAGATTCCTTTTCAGGAGAGGACTTCCTTGATTACCAAAATGAAATAAGCTTTAATCATGTCCTCATTCTTCACCTCAATGTTACATTCAAACATGTTCAGTTAAAGTGTACAGATATTATAGATGGGTATCTGTTGGAAAGACATTAAGTTCTGTGTCTAGACATTGCGTCTTGAGAATTAAGTCAGTTTTGGTTTAAATCTTTGGAGGAAATAGCAGTTGAGAGCAGCATTTTAATATTATGAGCCTCTGTAAGTACAAGTCTCTGTTGAATAATTTCTCATCAGCATTAGCATGCTGGCTTCCTGCTCCCTGTCTGCTTTGTATTGCATCTGCGAAGACCCTATTATCTGATCCTACAGAGATCTTGTTTATAGTACACAAAACTCCCCTGGAGGGCTTTCCGCTTAAAGGGGAGGGAGGAGCTCAGCAACAGTACTCTGGAACAAACCTCTACGAGATGTGAAGCCTACCATTGAGTGTGTGTGTGTCTGTGTGTGCATGTGTGGTGTGTGTGTGTGTGTGTGTGTGTGTGTGTGCACATGCTCGTGTGTGTATGTGTGTATGTATGTGTGCATGCTTGCATTCATGAGTGTATGTGTGCATGTGTGTGCTTGTGTGTATCTGTATGTGTGTGTGTGCTTGTGTGTGTATATATGTGTTCATGCATGCGTGTATGTGTACATGCTTATGTGCATGAGTGAATGTGTGAATGTATGCATGTGTGCATGTGTGTGCATGTGTGTGCATGTGTGTATCAGTATATGTGTGTGCTTATGTGTGCTTGTGTGTATACATGTGAGCATGCATGCGTGTATGTGTACATGATAATGTGCATGAGTGAATGTGTGAATGTGTGAATATGTGTGTGTGTGAATATGTGTGTGTGTGTGTGTGAGAGAGAGAGAGAAAGAGAAAGAGACATGTGGTAATCATCTGTTTGTCAGCTTCAGTTCAAAACCAGCATCAAGGCAAAGCCAAGAACAGGAACCGCCTTCTGAGCACATCAGAGAAACAGCAGCCTTTGCCTGACTATCTATTTTCTGCCCATTTAAAAAAAAAATTGAAGGCTTAGGCAGAGAACTGACAACATTTTCCATGTGAAACTTATTCAACATTTCTGTGTTGCTACAATTAGGCATCTCAGAAGCATGTGTTGCCATTCCATTCAAACCCTAGCGTCCGCTCTGACAGGTCACAGACTAAGAACCAGGATAATGGCATTCTATCTTGATCACAGGATCCAGACGCACCAATCTGGTATGGATCAAAAAAGGAAAACAACAACTCAAGCGCTGATTTAATTTCCTTTTCCTCAAACATTGAGTTCACATCGAAACAGCATGCCCGGTGTGAATCTCGTTAAGAATGTAGCTTCTTAGCAGTCTGTGAAATCTACAGAAGTCTCGAGAAATTTCAAGTCCTAACACAGGAGCGCCCATGTTCATCTCTTTCACTAAGCAGTCACATACCTGCATGGATTATTTTCATTCAAAAGGGGTAAGTGAGAAGATCTTCTGGGTGGTTAGGAATTTTAAATGACTTCTGTGTATCCAGAAAGTTGTGGGATGAACTATGCAAATTAAAAAAGAAACTGTATGTATGGGGGCCTATGTGTGCAGTTGCCCATAGAAGCCAGAAGAGGGTGTCGGATGCCCTGGATATGGAGATACAAGTGGTTGTGAGTGGCTTACTATGGGTGCTGGGAACTGGACATGGGCTCCCTTCAGGAGAACTACACATTTTTAAGCAGTGAGCCACCTCTCCAGCCTGACAGGCTCCATTGCCTTGAGCATTTCTTTAATTCTATTAGTTCATTTGTGGTTATCAATTATTCAGTCTTAGCAGTTGCTTTGGAGATACAGGGACCCCACTGACCTGTCCCTCTCTGGATTGAAAGACTCGTATTCTCATCTCAGGCACAGGGATGCCGTTTCTTACTTTCTCGGACACTTGCCTCTCATTGGACCACTCTTCTGCAGACGCAGGAGCTGGGAAGATGTGTCAGTCAAGTGGTCACTACCAATCTTTAGCAAGCTGCTCTCCTTTGAAATCTTGTCTCTTCTCTCTGTAAGGTACATTGTATCGGTAAATTGTCATGTGCTGTTAAGCTTGTTAAAAAGCATATTTGAGGAGTAAAGAGGCCCTCCATTGTCACTGTCAAAAGTCCCTGTCTTGGAGACAGGCTGGCCTCCTAACTGTAATAAGAAGAAAGGAAAACAGTACACTGCTATAAGTATTACAATTATGTGGACTCAAGAACAAGTAGAAGGTGAATGATTTCCAACCTAGATGATGGCTTTTTATTCCATAATGTGAAGATACCAGCCACAGGACTCTTCTGCGCATGCATGGGGGGGGGAAGTGTGTGTGTGTGTGTGTGTGTGTGTGTGTGTGAGAGAGAGAGAGAGAGAGAGAGAGAGAGAGAGAGAGCACATGCGTTGCGGGGAGGGGGGTACTCAATTGGGAACCTCAGCCTAGGGGCTCAACCACTCCACCACTCCAGTTGTTTTCTGCTGGATGATGTGAGCGCCTGGTTTGATGATGTCATGTATTTGCTGACTTTCGTTCTTTTCCTAGCATGCCTTATAGGGGGAGGCTGGGATGTGTGTGCATGAATGATAACACTCTGCTGACCATCTCAGTGGGGCTTCCCCAGGGAACTTCTGCTGTCCCCCCACCACGATTTGATGGTAACCTTTGCCTGCTCGCTCAGTTGGGTGACTCCAGCCATCTCTGATGTGGGCACCTGGTTTGAGATGCTCTCTGTCTTTCGGCTTCTAGCTGCTACACTCAACCCACTCTGTAACTTTTGCTGGCTATGTCCTCAATGAACTCACTCATCCAAAACAGAAAGCATGCTATTCTAGATGATTCTCCAGACCATACGGAGCATAATTAGCACAGTCTGCAGGAACTCTGTTAGATTACATTTCTATATAAAGCAATCTAATAAATATCCTTTAACAATTTATCATTATTATATCAGTTTTTTTCCTCCAGAGAGCTCTGAGCAATAGCAGACATCCACTTCTTATTTTCTAGCAACATGAAGATGGTACCTCATGGGACAAAAGGACCTTTGCAGGTGTGATTGTTAAGGAACCCAAAATCTTAGACTATGAATGTGCAGACTACCTGTGTGCAGTGTAACCCCAAGAGTCCTTACACAAGGGATACAAGGGGCTTGGACAAACAGAAGAAGGAATATTGAAAGCAGAGGTTAGAATCACTAAAGAAATTAAGAAGCCTCTACAAGTTGGAAGAGACAAAGAAACAAACTCTTCTCTACAGTTTCCAGAGCAAAGACAGTCTCACTGAACCACATTAGGCTATGACTCCCAGAATTATTAAATAATTAATATGTGTTGTTTTGAGGCACCATATCTGTAATAATCTGCTACAACTCAACAAGAAACTGATACGTCCCACTTCCTCATTTCAGTCTTAGAGAAGGAACACGTTCACTCAGTAACACCTCCTGGATTTCTTTCTCTTTGTTCTTCATGGCAAGATTCTTAAGCTGAACTAGAATGTTGTCATGGTCAGGGTTACTGTTGCTGGGATGAACCACCATGACCGAAAGCAAGTGGGAAAAGGACCGGTTTAGTCAGCTTACATTTCCACATTGTGGTCCATCACTGAAGGAAGCTAGGACAGGAACTCAAACAGAGCAGGGTCCAGGAGCTGATGCAGAGGCCATGGATGGGGCTGCTTATTGAATTGCTTCCCCTGCTTGCTCATCTTGATTTCTTATAGAACCCAGGACCATCAGACTAGAGATGGCACCATCCACAGTGAGCTAGGTCCTCCCCTATCAGTCACTAATTAGAGACATGTCTACTGGCTTGCCATATAGCTTGATCTTAAGGAGGAATTTTCTAAATTGAGGTTCCTTCCTCTCCAATGACTCTAGCCTGTGTCAGATTGACATAAAACTATCCATCTCAACTGTCAATCAGTCTTCTAAAATAGTATTTACAGTTTTGTCTCATGTGCATTTTTCTTTTCTGGGAAAGGAGCCATGGATTATATGAGCCATTGAAAATGATCTATGATCTCAGCATAGGAAATGTCAGTCTTGACTGGGCACTCTCTACTTCCTGCATTATCCCCAGCAAGAGTGTGATGGAGATAAAAGAAGAAACGGGTGGGCAGGAGGATGGTCATGGTTCTTGTTGGCAGTACTTCCTCCAGGCACAGGGAGGAGGCTGGGTGAGGTCTCGCTCTAAGATGGCATTCCTCTGTCCCCTTTAGGAGCACATGCCAAAACTAGTCCTCAGAAGGCTGCCATAGCTACCAATAACTTTACTGAGCATGGGTATGGGAGATTATGTTGGACTTCTCTCTGCTGTGCTGGACACAGTGGCATTGAGGCTGGTAGCGTACCTTGGTGGTGTCCTGAGGTCCTAGCTTCACTCGGTTTTTGACTGTGATCACAGGTTATATCTTGACCTCTGTGTGGAGTTTAAGGGCATCTCTGTGAGGTAGAATCCTTTTCCTGCCGGTAAGGATGTGGGCAGAAGGAGGGTTTCCTGCCTAACTCTCACGTGAGCTGTTAGCAGTACCCTCTCATGAGCAAAGAGGGAAAGATTAGTCGTGCTGAACCAGAGGCACATAACTGTCTGGAGACTGTCATTGCTATGTGTGTGTGTGTGTGTGTGTGTGTGTGTGTGTGTGTGTGTGTGTCAGTGTCAGAGTCTGTGTACGTATATGTCTCTCTGTGTGTCTCTATATGTGTGTATGTGCATGTGTATGTGTGTCAGTGTCTATATATGTATGTGTCTCTCTGTGTATCTCTGTATGTGTATATGTGCGTGTGTGTGCGTGCGTGCGTGCGTGCGTGCATGTGTGTGTGTGTGTATAACACACTCACAGGCCAGAAGACAGCAGATCCTCAGAAGTTAGAGTACCAGGCCCTTGTGAGGATGTAGCTAGGACCTGAACGAAGGGCCTCTGTGAGAACACTGCATGCTAAGCCATTTCTCCAGCCCCTGGCTGGCTTCCTTCTGAAACAAAGAGCGTCAACAGAAACCCAGCTGTAGCTTGCTTTCAAGAAAGCTGTAAGTGTTAAAGAAACTGAATGGATTTTGTTTGCTGAGCAAACTAGAGAAGAAACCATAACAATGACTTGAGAGAACATACAGAGAGCACCAGGATTAAGAAGGGCTTTCCTCTCCGCTCCGTGTCATGCATTTATATCACATTTTAGACATTCAGTGGGTCCACTTCCTCCCTCTCCTCGGAGAGAGTGGGAGAATAAGGAAATGTCAGATCCAGACACAAAGCCCAGTTATTCTAACTCTGAGTTCAGCCATCCTCTTCTCCCCAGCACCTACAAGGTCTTTCTCTCTCACCAGTCAAGAAGGTTCAAGCAGCAGGTGTGAGCCCTGGTGTTGGCACCTCATTCGCTTTCATGGGGACGCAGCCATGAGACTGTGCTTGTATTGTCATCGTTTGAACCTGTGAAACATTTACAAAATACGATCTCCAGATAGACACGTCCTCATTATAGGTAAGCGCCCAGTTGCAGTAAACTAACTTTTCTTTGCCTGAGAAGGCCTTAGGAAACAAAAAGCAGGGCAATGTTTTCTAAAATCGAGTTTAGCCTCTAGGCACCGATTCAAACATTTAGAATCAATTCGACTTACATATTTATTCATCTCAAATTGTATACATGACAATTATTTACACAATCGCACCTATAATCATATAATTAATATATGATTATATGTAATTGTACAATATATGTTAATTGTACAACTACCCAAACACCTTATATGTAATACATACATAATTATACATGGAGGGAGAATGCGATCTCCAAGTTCCCTAGAGCTCCATGGAACACGAACAAGCATATGGACTGTTCCCCTACACCTACTCCTCAAGCCTGAGTATTGAAGATTTATATAGTTAGAGACTATGTGGTGTAAATATGTATAAATTTATATTGTGCTAATTTATGGCATGCGGTACAGAAGGCTGCTCGCAAGTTGCAGTGTATTTCTTCCCACGTTTCTGCTGAAATATTCATCTCTGGGTTTCTTCCCCATGCTTGCCTTTGTCTCCCCGCAGATGTTTTTGTTTTCAGGGGAGGGGATGTCTGCTGACTGAACGTGTGTCAGGTGAAGAATCTGCTGTCTCATCTAGGATGCAACCAAAGGGTGTCCCCCTCACCTCCAGTCATGCCAGCTTCTGTTGGAAAGGCAGTTGCTTCCAAGTAGAAACATATATATATGGTATAGTTTTACTTATGTATTAGACACAGAAAGAGACTAAAAGTGACAACTAATAACAAAATAATAGTTATAGCATACTATGATAAAAATTATTAAAAATCAAAGAATTGTTTATTCCTGGAATCTTCCATTTAATATTTTTTGGAACATGGTTGACCAGAGGCAACCTAAACCGCAAAAACAAGGGAAGACAAGAGAAAAAAAGTGTGTACATAGAAGCTGCTTTGAGGGCCAATACATGGCCACACACACACACACACACACACACACACACACACACACACACACGAGATGGGGAGATAAAAAGAAAGAGGTAGACAGATGGACAAATAGACAGATAGATAGGCAGATATGTAGGTAGGTGAATAGATAGATAGATAGATAGATAGATAGATAGATAGATAGATAGATAAATTAAGTAGAGGACTTTATGTTAGAGGCACCATGGTCTGGTCTGCCGTTAGTTATTTGTGGCTGTACCAAAGGGGAAAAGATGGCCGGAGATGAGAGGTTCACAGAGGGCTCACAGACCACACTCCACCCACTCTTGCATCCGTGTAGGTTGCTGAAAGTACTCCTATTGACCTGCTTGAGTTAATCAATGTCTCTTTTCCCGGTCCCTCCACCTAAAGGCATGTTCATGGGAAGTGGGGTGACTGAGTAGGTAGTAGTCAGGAAGAGGAAGAAAACCAGAGCCCCAAATTGATTAAGTGGCTTCCAGATGATCGCCACCTTACAGGGAGATGGGAAGAGGTTTTAAACCCCCATAGCTCTCGGTAGACAAGAGTCTCCCTCTCCCTTCACAGGTCAGATCCGCCTTTCTCAACACAGGAAAATTAGTGAGCAGCTATTTTTGGATTGTTTACTTCTCATCTGTTAAAATGGTGCTGCCTAAGAAGTTTGAGAAGAGTCGTATTTGTGGTACTAATGGAAACACCTATCGATCACGCAAGGATCCACTTTGCAGGTCTTTTAAGCACCATAAATTCGCCAGTCTTCTTGCCGTGTTCCACAACGACAAGCCAACATTTGCACAAATTTTCAACTTTTTGGAAACTTTAAAAAAAAAAAATGCGTGCTGCCACATGAGTCCTTCGTAATCACCTTGTCAGTTTTAAAGTTTTTGACGTGAAAGGAAAGAAATTTTAAGTGTTTGTAAGTGAGTCTTAGGGTCACTTAGCTTGGAAATATTGCAGACATAACACAACCATAGTCAGCCTTTTCAAGACAAGGGGGATAGTAGGTCTACTTGGCCACAACTGTAGAGTAAGCAAACAAACAAAACCCCCCAAATTCTGCATCTGAAATATTTACTGACATGCAAGTTTTGCTAGCCCTTCTGACACTCCTGTGTGATTCTTCATCATCCTGAGCTTTCTGGATTTTGCCATTCCATGCTGACCACACCCAGTGAGAGGACCAGCAGCCATACTCAACTAAAAGAGAAAGTCCGTGTTGAGGAGAAATAAATAGAAAATTTGTTTGTATAGATTGTAAGGGCCTGGTAGAGTGTGAAGTGTAGCAAGTTGGGGGACCATGGGAATACTGGAAAGTGAGAGACCCCTGCTGAGAGTTTCCAGAGGAGCCTTTCCTGGGCCATCTTTCCTCCTCCCTGTAATCTCTCAATGAAGGTGAGACTTTGTTACTATCCCATTGATATTTCTCAGGTTTGGAGATGGTATGGTTTTGCTAGACTGGTTATTGTCAAGGTTAAAACTGAATCTCTGATCCAAGCAGTAAGTGGTTGCGATGGCTGATGTTGATTTTCAATTTGACAGGATTTGGAATCACCTAAGAGACAGGTCTTCCAGCACACTGGAAGGGATTATTTAGAGCCGTGTAGTTTCTGGGTATGCCTGTGAGGGATTTTCCTCGATTAAGTTATTCAAGATGGGGAGAGCCATCCTAGAGTTGAGTTTGTGTCCGGGACTGCACAACAGAGAAAGGAGGTTTAGCACAGGTATTCACCACCCTGTTCCCTGACTGTAGATGCAATATGACCAGCTACCTCAAGCTCCTGACATCCGTACCTCCTCACTGTGGTGGAGGTGTACTGTCCTTTTGAACTGTGTTCAAAATGATTCCTTTCTCTTGTGAATTGCTTTTGTCATGATAATTTATGATAGCAACAGGACAAGGGAGTTAATTCATTGGTGTTTGAGAAATTTAATCAAGAAGTGACTTGAAGATTTTTTTTATTAATCATTTTATTCTTTTACATTTCAAGTGATATCTATCTTCACAGATATACTTCCGAAAACCCCTCTATCCCATCCCATCACCCCTCCCCTTTGCCTTTATGCAGGTTCTCTCTCACTCACTCCCCCACTCCCCCTCACTGCTCCAGCATCCCCCTACGCTGGGGCATTGAGCCTCCACAAGATCAAGCCCCCCCCCACCATTGCTGTCAGATAAGGCCATTCTCTGCTACATTTGTATCTGGATTCATGGCTCTGTCCAATGTATACTCTTTGGTTAGTGGTTTAGTCCCTGGGAGCACTGGGTGGTCCAGTTAGCTGATATTGTTCTTCTTATGGGGTTGCAATCCCCTTAAACTCCTTCAGTCCTTCCCCTAGCTCTTCCATTGGGGTCACAGGGATCAGTCTGACGGTTGGCCGTGAGTATCTGCATCTGTATTGGTCAGGTGCTGCTAGAACCTCTCGGAGAACAGCCATACCAGACTCCTGTCGGCATGCGCTTCTTGGCATCAGTAATAGTGTGGGGGTTTAGTGTCTGTAGATGAGATGGATCCCTAAGTGGGGTGGTCTCTGAATGGCCTTTCCTTCAGTCTCTGTTCAAAGGAAGAGAAATCTTTTAGCAGCAGCTGAAGAAATCCATGCAGTGGATTTGAAAGTTAGATATCTAAAAGGATTAACTCCCAGGACAATGGTTTGACTTGTTATGAGTCTCAGTGTGATGAGAGAGAGGAGGAGATGGTCTCTGGAGCTAAAACCAGGTGCCAAGCCTCCACGAGTCTTTCTCTTCCTCTGACAGATCCATGAGTAATTGACTTCATTTACCAAACAGGCTGAGCACAACGTAAAATTATGCTACTCATCTGAACTGAAAAATCTCCTCTGTTTTCCTGCATAGTCTCAGAGCGCCATGTGTGAGAGAACACGACAGAATAGAAACTGATTATGCAAAATGAGAGAGAGAGGGAGAGAGAGAGAGAGAGAGAGAGAGAGAGAGAGAGAGAGAGAGAGAGAGAGAACTGCATCTCTTGGTGGCATGTGGCAGCCTGGAGGGGAAGGCAGAGCCCAGGGACACTGATGCTCTCTCTGCCAACCATGTGTCACAAGCTGAGTGGCAGGATGGAGCTAGGATGTGGGCTTATATGTCCTTCTACACAGTCCTCTATGATGTGTACAAAGTACACCCAGATGCTACTTACACTTCCAGAGAGGCATCCTGAGGGGCAACTCAGAGACAATACCCACATGGAGGTAAGGAGGAAAAAACTATTCATTATTTTTTTTCCTGATTTGTGGCCTTCTCCCAGGGTCTCCACTCTGGTCTTTACAGTTCCTTCTAGAGATTTGAATATTCTTTAAGCACCCAGCCCACTCGGCACAGTAATCCCAAGAACTTTGGGGAGGGTGGAAGAGGTTACTTGGTTACATAGAGAGATGATAAGGTGGTAGCAGCACTCTGAGACTAGATAGAACAGGGTATCAAACTCATGTTCTAAAGATAAGCCCAGCTATTCAGTACATCTACCAAAAGGTGCAAGCCTAGGAGCTATCCAGGGTCCTGGGTTCCTCCTGCCACACCAGAAGTTCTTGCTGAGTTGGAGGCTAGATCAAGTCTCTGTTGTGGGCTTTGCTTCAGCTTGAATTCATTCCAGCTTTCTTCCCTTTTCTGTGTTCTGCTGGACCTCAGTGATCCTCCCAGAACCAGCCACTTGCAAGCATCGGGCTTCATCTGATTTGAATAACCAGCAACATATCTGATGCCACCTGCACTGTGGTTTTTAATTATGAACAGGCTGTTTCCTGGACATTTCTCAGTAATGGCATATACACAGGGATGGGGACACACACATACACACACACACACACACACACACACACACACACACACACAGGTGCTCACATCATTAGGCTGTGCTGTATTTTTAGATACATTTTATGTAAGCACATTAAACTCATGTACAATAAATAGATCATGCCTTACTTTAAGATTACCTGACCTCCCCCCAAAGTTTGTCTATAGATATGTATATACATATGACTGAATCCAGATACTAATAAAACTCAGCATACAGAAACATGTCTCCTGGAGGAAGGATTGAAGACCTATGTAATGAAATCTGTATACTGATGTCTAAATGCAATCACAGCTACATAGAAGTTCCACGAAAAAGTGTCATGATTTCAAGACTGGTACTTTGACCACAATCATTTGATTCTCTGTCCCTTCATCACCTTCAGAATTGGCAAACAAGATTCTTAGGATTGTGTCTCAGAGCAGAGGGACTTGCTTTATTCAGATCTTGGAAAATCTGAACACTAAAGTAATTAAGCAGAGTAAGAGACCACAAACCACTGGGGGAGGAGATTACAAAACCACGTGTCCATGTTGATCCCAAATGGAAAGGTAATTCAAGGAGAAGAAAGCATTCCTGTTTATTGCCAAGTCTCCAAGACCAATTGGTAAACACCAGAATACCATCATTTTGTAAGCGTTATGTTAAAGACTCGAGCAGACAGAAGTGTCACTGAATGCTAAATCTCATGGGAAACTTCGAAAAGCAGGATATTTTCACGGTTTAAAAGTGTACGTGTGTGGGAAGAAGAGTTTTCTGAAATATAGAAATGTTGGCTGGCAGTACCAGGAGCAGGTTGGCCATACCGGGCCTGAGGGAAAACTGGGTCGGCCCCAGACTCCTTCACAATCTTAAAATACAGGAGATATTGGAAGCAAGAGCCAAAGGCTGCAGAGAGGGTGGTGATTCATGAATTCTATATGAAGCCAGAGCATTGTTCTGAGAAGGGAACATAATGCTATTTTAAGCTATGCAATGACTTAAAAAATATACAACTCATGTATTCTTTTTGACAACTACTCTAGGTAACTGAGTGACTAACCAAAGAAAACACTCAAGAATGCAGACATTGCTGGCCCAGAAGTGCTACAGGGAGCATTTAAACCATCTAAACAAGAGTTTCTCTAACGCTTTGAAAGATCTTTGAGGGAACTGAATACAAGAAGATTTCATTGGTACGTCCTAAAATAAAAGAATTCTCGGCATGAAATAGTATCGATGGCACTAATGCCGTTTTAAAACTGGGAAATAAAATACAAATTTGCATATTAACTCACCAAAATGTGGGGATTTAAAGGGAAAAGAAGTGAGAGGTATATATTGATCGCAGTGCTTTGTGGGAGGTGGTATGAGTCACGAGACTGACAGAAAGAAGATAGCTCGCTCCAGGGCTGTAACTGGTGAGAGTTTGACAAAGCTGTGCTTAGGGTCACATGGGACCTGGTAAGAGATGATAAAGCACTCTGGCCATGGTCACAGCAGGTGACTACAGCTAACTCCTAGGCCCTAAAGCAGTGATTCTTAACCTTCCTAATTCTGTGACCCTTTAATACAGTTCCTAATGTTGTGGTGACCTCCAACAATAAAATTATTTTTGTTGCTACTTCATAACTCTAATTTTGCTACTGATGTGAATTATAATATAAATATCTGATATGCAGGATATCTGATATACGACCCCATGCAAAAGGGTCAAGACCCACGGGTTGAATCCTTAAAGGGTCTCAGGGAAGGAGAGATTGCTGTGACTACGGGAACTGTGACTGTAGCCATGGCTGCACAAGAACAATCACCTTAAGAGCCATCTTTAGAAGAAGAATATGGCATTGCCTACCCAAGATCCTTCAGGAAGGGAAGTAGGAAGAGGTTACACTGGGCTTCATTCTTCAGAGTCTGCTACAGTCTACCAGTGGCTGAGTGCAAGGGGACCCTGTGGTTGGTGAAGCCCTCCTGACATCCCTAGAGGTCAGTCTCTGAGCCGTCGGGATCTCAGGAGTAACACAGGACATTCAGCATTGACACCAGATATACCTTTATTGGGGCTATTGTTTTACTAAAGATGTAGAGGACTCCAGGCAGATCAATTTGTCATGTGGTGTATCTCCTACTTTAGGAATCTAAAATTCATCCAAATTCTAACCTGTGTAAGAACTTCAGTGAAAAGTACATTTAACCCTATTCATCTTGGATGTCTAAAATGTATTTCGTGGTAGACTATGTCATGACTGACAACTCTTCCTACCCATGGGACTTTGGAGGATACAATCCTAACAAGTTCAAGAATGTACTCTGTACTTCACAAATCACAACTAATAAAAAAAATCTTCATAAAAAAAAAAAAAGCAAATGACACTCTTAAATTAGAAATCCTCATTGTGTAAAGCCAAAATACTCCCTTAGTGAAAAACAAAATATGCTAAAAACTTAAATTCCTAAAGAATGGGGTCACGCGTAAAGGATTACTATTTGGGAGTTTACCAGTGTCTCTTGCTTTGGGATTCGCTTTTGCCTGCGCATGAAGATGTTCAAAGGGGATGAAAGGACCGTTGTTGAAATGGAAGAGGAAAATGAACACTGAATTTCTAACATTTGCATCTAGGAATTTTAGCTGTATTGCTAGGGAAAAGTACTACACTGTCCTTATACATCTCTCTCCTAAACATAGCAAGAGGTAGAACTGGCGGGTTATTTTCACTGTGCTTAGACCCCAAAGAAGATGCATTTAATACAGAGGGAGTGCGAAGACAAAAAAGGTTCTTGGTTCCTCAAAATGGGAAGAAAGTAAGGGTGGTAGAGACAGGAGACTTGGGTGGTACAAATGTGGCCTGAGGCTACCAAGGCTGAGCACCAATTTAGAGAGGAGATGGTAAGGGGTTAGGGATTGAGACTGTATGTCCCTAGCAAGCTGAGGGAGATCCATAAAACTAAATTTAGACACATCATGTTGGCAAACAAATGAAGGGACTTGGCTCCATAGGAGTTCCTGGGTTATGGACAGGATGGAGAGTTCCCAACATGCCCTGTGGAGAGATGCCATAGGTAGCTAAGGTAGTGTGTAGGGCAACCTGCCTCACTGGACCTTTCTTTGTACTATGGCCTCTTGAGGAGTGTGAGGCTAATGGCCAATCCCGAAGGAAGAATGGGAGTCCTCAACAGAACACTTAGTCGTCTTGGGCCAGTGAGAGCTTAAAGCGCCTCCATCAAGGGCAGATGCGTACCATGCTTCAACCGTAACACAGTATCCAGGAGATATCATTGGGATCACTGTTCCCTAACTCTGAGCAGTGATAATTCACAAGTCATCTGATCCCTACCTTCACAGCCTCTACATTTGTGAGGACGTGGCAGACATATTATGCACTCAGACATTGTTTTGGCGTGGATATGGAAGGATATAGTGGCCAACTATCCCCATTTGCCTGGGGCTGAGTGGTTGGTTGGAATGTAGCGATTTTAGTGCTCATACAGAGACATGTATGAATAAACCAGTATAAGCCCATTGCCCCACATGGGTAGCCAAAGTCTAAAAGGTTGGATGTTATTTTCTCATTTAGACTTAGCTTGAGCTGCTTGGAGACCATTTGGACTGATATATTGGAGCGATTCACCGAAACGGGGCTAAAATTTACTTGCCGGTCTTCCTGTTTCCCTCAGCTCTTCAGTACTAGAAGAGCAACTGCAGACCAATGAATGTCATTACCCAACTGAAAGCAATAAGATAGAGCATGCAAAAGAAAATCCGTCACCGCAATAGCAAAGCTAAATACATAGCGTGACATAAAGTATAAGAACAGCTTCTGGAGGAGGAATTCGTACAGAATTCATTATCCACCATGACAAATAGAAAATCACAGCTAAGATGGGTGGGTAACGTATGGGAGAGCTGCCTTTAGATACTGAACAACAGGCAGTGTCAGAGTATGGCTTCTCTAAAGCATAGCTATTCATACTATGTATATTCATACTATGCTACTTCTGAGGCTTATAACCTGGAGAGGTTGGCTGGCCAGAGCACAGCAGCATAACTCCGGCAGTTCTCCCGAGAAAACCAAAGGTTGGAGACCAGGGATAATGAGGTAGATCCAATTTGTAGGACAGGTGATGAAAGAAAGGTGATCTGGTTTGATTTTTACATCTGTGATGAAACACTCTGACCAAAAACCACTTGGGGGAAGAAAGGGTTTATTTCATCTTACACTTCCTGGTCACAGGTCACAGTCCATCTGGGAGGGAAGTCGGGACAGGACCATGAAGCAGAATCCATGAAGGGACGCTGCTTACTGGCTCACTTCTTAAGCTCAGCCATACAACTGAGGACTCCCTACCTAGGGATGGTTCCTCCCATAGTGGACACGGTCCTCCTACATCAGTTAGCAGTCTTGAAGATGCCCTACAGACACGCCCACAGGCCAACCTGATCTAGCCAGTTCTCCAATTGAGATTCCTTTTCCCAGGCAACTTTAGGTTGAAATGATCTTGACTACAAAACCTAACCAGGACAGGACAGAAAGACAGCTACTCAGAGATATTCTCAACCTTCCTAATGCTGTGACCCTTCAGTACAATTCCTCATGTTGTGGTGATTCCCCCAACCACACAGGTATTTTTGTTGGTACTTCATAAAAATAATTTTGCTACTGCCATGATTCATAATGTAAATATCTGACACACAGGATAGCTGATATGCAGCCCCCGTGAAAGGGTTGGTCGATCCCCCAAGGGGTCACGGCCCACTGGTTGAGAACCACTGCCTAGTGTCTCAGCAGTAAATACAGTGGTAATAAAGAGCGATGGAGACCTTCGAAGCTTACACAAGGCTGGAAACAGAGCACCTCTCCACCTCTAAGACAGGAGTAGTGCTGTAATGAGTAAGCACCGCTTAGTAACCAGAAGGGCTTAGCCCTGGTAGTCAGAGTAACATTTCTGCTCTTGTTTTAGGCAAGGTTTTGAAATCTTAAAGGATCAAAATGAACTGAAGTTCCTTAACCACTTGTCATAAAAAAGCTATACAGGAAAGGAATACAACCCAGTACCCAGGAATAGAGCATTCAAAATGCCCAGTACCTTACAAAAATATCAATAAGAATTCAAAGTTTTCGGAGTCGGTCTCTTCAGATTCCATATTCCCACTGTTCTGTGTCTCAGCTAAGGGCAACTATATTGACTCCGAGGAGCCTTCCTCACTCCAGGTCTCTGGGACTTTCTAAAGATCCCCCCATTATTCCCCACCCCTGGCAGCTGCAGACTTCCTTTCATTCTCCTGGCCCTGTGGTCCTCTCTCCTGTTTCTCCCACAGCTGATCCTGACCCCTCATTCCCCTCCCTGTACCCCCTCCCACCCAGTTCTCTCTCCCCATCCACCTCCTGTGATTATGTCATTATCCCCTTCTAAGTGAGATTCAAGCATCCTCACTTGGGCCTTCCTTCTTGTTTAGTTTCTTTACTTCTGTGGGTTATATCATGAGTATTCTGAACTTTATGGCTAATATCTACTTACCAGTGAGTAGATACTATGTATGCCCTTTTGAGTTTGGGTTACTTCATTCAGGTCGATATTTTCTAGTTTTATCCATTTGCCTGCAAAATTTATGATGTCCTTGTTTTTAATAGCTGAATTGTGTACATGTGCCACATTTTCCATATTCATTTTATGGTTGATGGGTATCTGGTAAGTTTCCAGTTTCTGGCTATTATGAATAAAGTTGCTATGAACATAGTGGAGCACCTGTCCTTGTGGTATGGTGGAGCATCTTTTGGGTATATGTACAGGAGCAGTGTAGCTGGGTCTTCAGATAGAACTATTTCCAATTTTCTGAGAAACTACCAGATTGATTTCCAGAGTGGTTGCACAAATTTACAATCCCACCAGCAATGGAGGAGTGTTCTCCAAACCTAATGAGGCCACCTTTTATAGCAGGACCCCCTAGCACAGAGATAAGGACACCAGCCTACCTACAAAACTTTTGGCTCCAAATTTGTCCTGTCTAAAAGGCATGCAAGAACAAAGATGGAACAGAGATTGGGGGAATGGTTAACCAATAACCAGCCCAACTTGAGACCCATTCCATAGTAAGCACCAATACCCTTGACTGTTATATTTGCAGACAGGAGTCTAACATAACTGTCCTCTGAGAGGCTCTACCCAGCAGCTGACTGAAATAGATACAGATACCCACAGTCAAACATTGGGCAGAAGTCAGAGACTCTTATGGAAGAGTTGGGGGGAAGGATTGAAGGCTCTGCAGGGAAATAGGAACTCCACAAGGAAGACCGACAGGTTCAACTAACCTGGACCCTTAGGAGCCCTCAGAGACTGAGCCACCAGCCAAAGAGCATAGCTAGGCTGGTCTGTGGCCCCCAGCACATATGTAGCAGATGTGCAGCTCAGTCTTCACGTGGGACTTCCAACAACTGAAGCGGGGGCTGTCCCTAAAGCTGTGGCCTGTCTGTGGAATCTGCTCCCCAACAGAGCTGCTTGTTTGGCCTCGGTGGGAAAGGATGTGTCTGACCCTGTAGAGATTTGATGCCCCAGGGTGCGGTGCCCTCTCATAATACCCTCTCAGAGGAGAAGGGCAAGGGGAAGAAGGAGGGAACCTTGGAGGGGGACTTGGAAGGGGCAGTGATTGGGATGTAAAAGAAAGTCATAGGGGAGCATCACTCATAACAAGAAGAAAATGTCATTAGTAGAAACCGACACAGAAATGACAGCTGATGGGATTACTGGGGAAAGACTCAAAGCCACTATTGATGTTTACATTTTATAAATATGGGCAAACAACTTAAAGACATGATGTACATGATAAAGAGGGAAAGTTTAAAAATCAGCAAATAAACTCTATAGAGATAGGGGAAAACTACTTGTAATAAATCATAGTGAATAGAATTTATGTGGCAGCGAGCTTGGAAACAGCAAGAGAAATTCATCCAGAGAAAACACGGGCATTTTTATAAAACCAAAGAAGGTGAACAAAGAATCAGCGATCTGTGAGAAATTATCAAGAGGTTTGATATAAATGTAATTAAGCTCTGAGGGAGAAGGAAGTAAAAGAACACAGATTTCCTGGACTTACATGTTGCTTCACAATAAATGCATCTAGAAGTTGAAACTCTCATTCGGTCTGAAGGGTATTTGGCCCACTCCTACTGCATATCTGATCCCACAGTATACTGATTCGAGCTGTGTTTTACAGAATCTCTGGGTCCTGAGAGGGGACTTCCCTGCACACTAGCACTGGAAGAGCCTAAATCCAAGACTTGACGTACAGTTTCCAGCTAATGCCGATCACTCCGGCACTATTCAACTGTGAGCAACAGATGGGAGAGCCTGTGACGACTCAGCTGGTTCCACACATCCAGGCTTCGTCAGGTGAGAGTGCAGAGCTCTCGGAGAAGGAAGGGTGAGGAATTTCAAAAGCACAGGCAGCGCAGGCACTCCTCTACGTGTGAGGTTACGTCCCAATAATTTATCATAAATTGAAAATATGTAAGTCAAAATGCACATGTGTGTCCAGCTCCCTGACAACCGGAGCTTAGCAATACAAGGCATAGAGCAGTGTCTTTCAACCTGTGGGCTGTGATGCCTACAGAGGTCCCGTATCAGAGAGCTTGCATATCAGGTATTTAAGTTACGATTCATAACAGTAGTGAAATTGTAGTTATGAAGTGGCGGCAAATTATTTTATGGTTGGGGGGGTCACCACAACATGAGGATCTGTATTAAAGGGTCGAGGTGTTAGGAAGGTTGAGAACCACCGCTGTAAAGAGTCCATCTTTTCCTCCTGTGGCCAGGTGACTGGAAGTTGTGACTTTCTACCTCTGTTGAGCATAAGAAGGATTGGAGGACATATTGCTAGCCTAGGCAAAGGTCCAAATCCAAATTCCTGGCCACAGATTCTGATTAATATGTATGGACTTTGTGACCGTAAGGTCCCAGACATCATTAAGTCAAATCATTGTAACTTGATAGTCCTGGATATGAACCTCCAATGTGAGATATGGAATCTCTTGGGTCTCTGCAAACAAAATGAGTATTAACACCACCAGTTCAGGAACACACCCCTAAGCTGAGGGTAGAAGATGCTAATAGGACCTCTCATTTTAGTTTGAAAGTTTGATTTCTGCCTCTTTTCTCATTCACCATCACAGAAGAAATCTATTTGGGGGTCCTATCTACTGTGACAATACTTCCCATGGCTGAGTCAGCTAACTGAACTCAGAAACACTCGGTATTCTCTCATGCTATCTAATTGCTACTGGGGAGTTGTCTGCTCACCCAGGGCCCACAAGTTCCAGCCTCTTTGGATTTCAGTGTCGAGTTGAGATATCTGAATTCCTCCCAGTAAGATGAGAAGAAGCCAGATAAACTGCAACCTCTCATGTGACACCTGTACACTTGCTTCTGGTTTGCTGGATGCACTCCCAGGACTCTGATGCCATGAGAGAGCCAAGATATGGAAGTAGCCTGTGTCCCCTGGATTGTCTTGGTGGAAACCCTTCGCATCTGCTAGAGAAGCCATTATTGGGCTGGTCAGTGAATAATAACGAGCTCTTGCTGCATTAAGACACTGACACTGCACAATTTGCTTATGGTTCCTGACTCGACAGTACTTACATCCCAACAAAGAGTTGATAGAATTCTGTCTCCACCTAGCATTCCAAATGTAGCCCACATCTATCAAACTCCGTGATCCATTGGGTAACAAAGACATGACACATTCCTCCTGCCCAGGCTCAGTTCCTGTCACCCTGCTGCTTAGAAACACTGAAAAACCAGGAAGTGGCCTCCATTCCCCTCCACCCCCACAAGAAGATATGACTAGTGGGGGGGGGACACTTCTTAGAGTCAAAACTAGTATTGTGACTTTCCAGTGTAATTCAGTGGCATTCCCAGTACTTATCCTTATTCCCACAGGCAAGTGCAGCTCTCAACACCTCATGGAAGAAGCTTCTTTCTGCAGCAGACAAAGACCAGAAGGCCACAGCTAGACAAATGCCAAGAACAACTGACTATGGAGTCCTCAGGCCCCACTGACACATCTACAGCATGCCTCTACATCACGGAGGGGATGAGGATGGGAAGACTGTAAGAGCCAGAGGACACCTGCTGTAGGCTGTGTCTTCTAGAAACCGCAGGAAGCTACATCCATGAAATCCCTGAACGATGACAGCACCAGTGGACATACCAAAGTGGATGGGGCTCACAGGGCCCTGCCCCTAGATGAAGAGCAACAGGCAATTAATGACTGCAGAGAAAGCAGTCTTCCCCAGTGATGTGCTCCCTAAATGGTCAACCCTAAAATATATAAGTAACACTAAACAGACTCAGCAGGATACTAAATCTCATATATGTGTGTGTATGTATATATATGCATACATAAACATATATAATACATACATACATATATGATTTAGTATTTGCTGAGTCTGTTTACATATTTGTGTGTGTGTGTGTGTGTGTGTGTGTGTGTGTGTGTGTGTGTTTGAAGAAAAAGAAACCATGAACTTGAGAGGAGTCATGAAGGAAATGGGGGTGGAAGAAGTGATAGGAAGGAGGATACATTATAGTTATATTTTATTAAAATAAAATAAACTTTAAAACAGAAAAGGGAAAAAGTACAATGTCAGTAACCTGCAGAGTGAGGGATGAGGAGAAGCAGTTATAACAACTTCTTAGGGACTACAAACCTCTCAGTCACCAAGTATTTTGTTTGCTGTAGCACCGAAAACCAGAGTTGAGGCCAAGGATGGATACAAATGTTTCTCTGTGACCTAGTACCCGATAGGACTCCTGTAAGAATAGGCTAGCGAGAAGAGTAGAGCAGACCTACTGTGTGTTGAAAATGTTTACTTCGTTTCCTTTTTATTGAAAATTGATTCTTTTCTGGAATAATATATCTCTCTACTCTCCCCCCCCTACAATTCTGATCCACTTCCTTTCTGTCTCTCCTTAGAAAAGAACAGGCTTCTAAAATATAATAATAAAATATAACAAAATAAAACAGAATAAGATAAAACAAAAACTATCACATTGAAGTTGGATAAGGCAAACCACAGAAGGAAAAGAGCCAAAGAGAAGGCACAAGAGTCAGAGACCTATTTGTTCTCACGCTCAAGAATTCCACAAAAACACTGAAGTGGTCTGTATATGCAAAGGTGCAGCCCCTGTGCAGGCCTTGGGTGCTCTGCTTTAGAGGGCCCAGAGTCCTTCATCCCCTCTGGCTCTTACATTCTTTTCATCTCTTCTACCATGGGATTCCCCGAGCTCTGGGAGGAGGGGTTTGATGGAGACATTCCATTTAGGACTGAGCTTTCAGGGTCTCTTGTTCCCCTTACTGTCTGATTGTGGGGCTCTCTGTTTGCTCTCATCTGTTGAAAGAGGAAGCTTCTCTGAGGATGACTGAACAAGAAACTGATCTCGGAGTAGAGCAGAATGTTATGAGGAGTCATCTCTTGTTGTTATTGTTTGGTTTTTAGAAGAGCAGTATCTGGTTTCACTGGCTCTGGGTCACCCAAGTAGTGTCAGGAATGGGTTTTATGTCATGGAATGGGCCTTAAGTCAAATTAGTTATTGGTTTGCTATTCCTTCTGACTTTATGCCACTGTTGCCCTAAGGTGTCTTGCAGGTAGAGCACCGCCGCAGATCAGAGGGTTTATGGTTGGCTTGGTGTTTATATTCTTGCTTGTACAGCATGGTAAGCAGCTCCCCATACCTCAGACACAGGAGAGAAGGTGCCGTGTGGGCACCCACTCAACTTCTTCATGTTCAATGAGTTGTATAGCTGTTGTCTTCAGTAATGGGCCCCATCTTGCTGATGGTTCATGGAGAGCAACCTGGGTGTTTTGAAAATTCCTATGAGACCCCATTGGCCTACAACTCACCTAGATGTAACCCAATTCAAGGACTGGATGTTTCATTTGGTGGCTAGAGATGGTCAGCCGGGACTCTGTCTCCGCATGTTTGGTGATTTCATTAAGATTGCATATATATATATATATATATATATATATATATATATATATATATATATATA
>JANHMN010000006.1:16678091-16710859 GCA_030674055.1 Rhabdomys pumilio | reverse complement strand
ATATATATATATATATATATATATATATATATATATATATATATATAGTCACTACTGTGATAGGTTTTCCAGTCTAACCCTCAAATGACCCATAACTTCAACTGTCTCTCCTCCTAGTCCCTCCCCCAGCCCGCTTCCCCTTCTCCACTTGATATTCCTGTCTCAGCTCTCCCCGTCCAGCCATGATTACAGAATAGATAATAGAAAGCATTCGCTTGAAAAGTTCAAAGGTAGATCGGCAGGCGGAGGACGGGAATGAACATTGTCTGAGTAATTTCACAGGCTGATACCCGATTCAAAAGGAGTCTACTGTATAATTGACAGGAAACAGCCTGGAAAAAAAGAGAGGGGCAGAGCCTCCCAGTGAGGAGAGAGGAACCAGGTGGCTTTTCCTTCTGTGCCACTCAAGGGGCCTTGCTTAGCTCTGACTGTTGTCGGTGTAAATGGTTGTGTCCTAAGGTCCATTTCATTTATTCATTCTTTCATCCATGTAATAAATGTTTCTAGTGCCTTAGGAACCAGCAAAGCCAGAGTTTCAGATATAAAATAAATAGGATGAAGGCATCGCCCTGTGGGACTGAGTATCCTGCTCCTTATATATAAACAGCTGTGACTTAAGAGAAAGTGCATTAAAAGTGTGAAGTCTGGTTGTTAGCAATTAATACATTTTACATTAAGAATAACATCATTGAAATGGCTGGAATGTGAAGCCTGTTTAATACATGTTGCAACTAAAACTAAAAAAAAGAGGATTTTTTCCCACCTACCTTTTCTTATCTTGTATCTTACCAACTTATTGAAGTTCACAAAAGATTAAAATATCGTTAGTCAGTCCCGAGTAATCTATTTTCTGGCTTCATTTATTTATTTTGATTTTTTCATTGCTCTCATCCATCTATTTTTAAAACAGTTTCTTACTCTCTAACCCAGCCTGGCCCACTCACTCTGAAGTCCGAAGCAGCTTTGAATTCATAGCAATCCTCCTGTCTTGTCCTCCCAGTTTCTGGGATTTCAGGTATTAAATTGCCATGTTCACCCTGCTCAACATTGAAGTCAGATAAACATGCATAAAATGAAAATACATTCATTGTTAATCTTATACCGTAAAGCAAGGTGACTGTGTTGTAAGGAGCTAGCCACATTCTTCAGCCAGGCAACACTAGCCCTCACATCCGTAGGTGGCGGGTGTGGAACCTAGCCGCCTAGAAGTGAGTCTTCAGGAACCTAGCCACCTAGAAGTGAGTCTTCAGGTAGCTTTGAGGTCAGAGTGTTCTCTCAGCTGACGCAGTGAAGATGACAGTAAGTGACTGTGTCCTTGAGGCTTCCAGCAGAAAGTAGATGGCACGATAAATGGAGCCCGGAGGAACTCTTTTGAGGGGTTATTTTACAGTTGTATTGATGAAGCCTCAAGAATCAACATGGGATCAGCTTAGAGGCTAGTGCCATGTCAGGCTCTAAAAGGCTGAAGTTTGAACACGTGCACACATGTGTATGCGTACGTGTGTCTGTGTCTGCACATATGTCAGACCCAGTGGAGTTTGAGTACAGCGTTTCTGTCCTTGGCATTCATTTCTCTGCCTGGTTATGTCACTGGTAATGCTTCCTAACTTGTTTGGCTTGTTGTGTCTGTCACTTTGAACATTTCTATCATTTCTCCACAGTCAGATTCCTTTGCCGAAACTGTCTTCTATCTTGCTAACATTTTTGTCCACCTACCTGGCATTTTCCTCCATGTGGATGACTTTCTTCTCCTGGATCACACCATCCTTCTGTGTCCTCTTTGAGGAACACATTGGAAATCTCTCGCTGGCGTTTTATTTTGAATGCAGTAGGGAAAGGGTTTGATTGCTTAGAGGACTCACCCTGCCTCGCCTTTTTCTAGCTCTTGTGTTTCCATGATGCTATGCACATGTCTGCTGTTTGAATATCTCTTCTGGTTTTATTCAGGGATCTTTTATTTAGCAACCTATTCTTGAGGTCTCGGTGCCAAGTCCCACTTAGTGAGGAGGAAGCGAATGCTGGGGCAGCAGGCCCTGCAAAGCACAGACGTAGAAATACACACGGAATCAATACACTCGGAATCGATTACAACCTACCGATTCCACCATTGGCCATAAACTAGGCAGCAGAAAAACAGTGCAGAACGTGACACGTTAAAAATGATAGAGGGTCAATGCAAAAACCGTAAATGAGTGAAATGAAGGAAGGAGGCGGAGAAAAAGGACGCGGAGAGGAAGAAGGTTAAAGAGAGTAACGGGGTGGAGAGCCCGTGCTAGTGGGGAAGGAATTACAAGAGATTAGAGAAGGTATTTTTAAAACAAGAAAAGAGATCTTCCCAATAATGATAAAGTTCAAAAAAAAATCAAATAAATATAAAAATAGAAAATTAAAAAAAAAAATGAAATTGTTTTTTGTGAACAAGTTGAAAACAAATCCATTTCGGTAAGATAAAGTCAGACTATCACCAAACATACGGAAGAGATCGAGAAGGGCAGGAGGAGACAACCCAGAGGCAAAAAAGGGGGTAGGGGGGAATGTAAAAAAAAATTACTCGATGATGAAATGTGTAAACAAAAATTAGAAGGCTGTATAAAGAAGAATTAAAAAACAAAGCATGATTTTTAGACACTATATGCTAAAATATACTGCAAAAAAAAATTAAGGGTGTGTAAGCATAAGAGGCAAAAGTAGATGAAATGGTGGCGTTGCTTCTTTCTTAGACCTCAGAGGCATAAACCTCCGATACATGCACTGGAGGAGAGTAGCCAGGGGTGCTTGAACTTGCCAGCTTTCGTCATCTTTCCTGAGGTTTAGCTGGACGTGGGTGTGACGTCCATCTGAGCTTCACTTCAGCCTTTCCCTTCTTTTCATACCAGGGACCAATGCTGGTTACGTTTAGCTATGTAGTTTATGGGTTGGGCAGGTTCATCCTCCTGCATCGCCCTGATGGTACCCGCTGGAATGGATAATCCTTAGCTTGGGTGGGGTGTTTTCCAAGTCCGTTGGGAATAAAAGAAGCAATCATAGCACTGAGTCGTGCGCAGGAGAAGAGCTTTTCTTCATATTTTCACGATTTAAATATTGGCCATTCCTCTGATGGATGCAGCCAGAGGAGACTCAAGTTGGTGATTAGAGGTGCTGAGTTGAAAGGCTTCAAAGAAGTGGATGGTAAGTCAGAGCTGGATTTCCTCCTCTTTCATTTCTCAGGACTATCAGGCTGTGGGGTGACTGTTGATGAGATCTGCTCTTGATAACAGAGCATGGGATTGGCCCTTCCCCCTGCATGTCATGGGATTGGCCCTTCCCCCTGCATGTCATGGGATTGGCCCTTCCCCCTGCATGTCATGGGATTGGCCCTTCTCCCTACATGTCATGGGATTGGCTCTTTCCCCTGCATGTCATGGGATTGGCTCTTCCCCTTCATGTTACATCACTGCTTGTACAGAAACTCCCCACCTCTGCTCGCCAGTCTACCTCCCCTGCTTTCCCCAAAGCCTCCCAGTGCCATCTCTCATCTGGTGGGGAGAGGGAGGCTGTGGCAGGTTAAATTTGGGTTCCCTTGTGATTGTTCCCCATTTTCAGGTCCCCAAGTAGCTATCTTTCAAACAATGGGCTCTTTCTGGAGATGGTCTCCAGCCCTTGCCCTGTAAGTCATATAGTATGACTAATGGGCTGCCTGTCGACTGCTGACCCCCACCAAAACTCCACGGGAGGAATCATTGTCTCATCCAAATTTGAAACGTTTTGAAGCTTGTGAGATCTCTAAGGTTGCCCCAGGGGTAAGATTGCCTGTCTCATTTCACCAGGGCTACCTGCTTCCTTTTTGAAGGTTTCATCTGTTAACCTCTTTCCCTGTTGGGAAGCCACACAGCTGGAGCGCATGCAGCCCAGCTTTCTTTCTATGTATGCCTGCCTTTTTCTCTGCACTTTCAGGTGGCTATCACTACTTTTGTGAATTTCTGAATCAATTGCTCGGTCTCTGTCTGTATCTGTCCGTCTCTGTTTCTCTGTCTTTCTTTGTTCTCTCTCTCTCTCTCTCTCTCTCTCTCTCTCTCTCTCTCTCTCTCTCTCTCTCTGTGTGTGTGTGTGTGTGTGTGTGTGTGTGTGTGTGTAACAGACTATTCTCTACCCTATATTCTTAAGGCAGTCTCTACACTGCAGGCTTACCCATAAGTCACTAATTGAAATGTAAATAAATTTTACCAAGAAAATCTCACAAAGCTGGGACCCTGTGATGAGTGCCTGAAATTGAATCAAAGTAACTATGGGCTAAATGCCTAAGTACCTGTAGCCTTTTAGAATTGACATAAAATTCATCACAAAGGGCAAGACCTGAATAAAGTAACCAAGCCTCATGTGACCTGATCGCTGGGTCTTGGGAAAGCATCTGTAGTTAAGAAAAAAAAGCTGTGGATGGTGGCACATCTCTAGGATCCAGGCACTAACAAGGCAGAGGTAGGGGGATCATTGTAAGTCTAAAGCTAGCCTGGGCTACAGGGCTACAGAGCTACCCAGAGACTATGCTTGGAAAAAAAATGTAGAGTCCAAGCCAAGTATAGTGGCTAATACCACTTAGGTATCTGAAGCAGAAGGATTCCAATGAGGTTGAAGCCATCTTGAACTATGGAATGAGATTCAGACAGCCCAGGCTACAGAGGGAGACGGAGTGTCTAAAAAGCTGAGATGGAGAGTCTGTGGCTGTAAGGGCAGGGGAGAATATAGAATCACTCTCCTTTGTCTCTGCACTCCACTCGAATCTCCTGACATAACACAGCCAAAGTTTAATTGACATGGACACAGAGTGTGAACTCACTGGGTCAAGAAGGGGTTAACTTTAGGAAGGGCTTGGAACAGGTGAACAAAAGAGACAGATATGCTGAGCAAGAGGCAATAAAGGCATCATATCGTGACAATGCCCCAGCTCTTCTGGAAATTCTTAGCAAGTGGAGTCCTGGGGAAATCTGTCACTTTGGGCTAGTGAGGAGTGAGGATGGGTAAGTTCATTACAGTCATGGCACTAAACAACATTAGGCACTGATTTCCCTCATACATATTTGGAGCATGTCAGATGCATGTGGATTCCATGTTGGAGATCAGTCATTCTGAAGACATATATGTGATTTCCCAGTGAGGCTGCAGGCTCTTACAGAGCAAAGATCATCTTTCCACTTCCGTGGTTCGTGGGCAAGGTAGATGTTGTGTGAGTATGTGCTGGAGAATCATTTCAGTCTCTTTCCTTTGAACTTCGTGGGAATGGATAAAATTCAATATAGAAAACCAAGAAATGTCTCATAGGAGTCAAGTGGAATCGTACAAGAAGATTTTTTAGCATAATAGGTAAAGATATTAACTAAAAGCTTATTCATTCAACAAAGGTCTATGGAGGTCTACATTTTCCCACTGGACTAAGAGACTCTTAAGATGGAAATTCTCTTCGGATTTTATTTTTTTTTAGAAGAAAAAAATCTACTATATATTAGTAGCATGAGCTACTCAGTTTTATGGTATGCAATTGGCCAATTACCATACAACCGATGAGAATAGCCTTATATAGTCCAGGCTAGCCTAAAACTTACTATGTACTTAATGATCTCAGTCCCCCCACCCCTTCCAACATCCTAGTGCTGGGATTATAGGTGAATGCCACCATGTCCAACAGCCTATAAAGATCTTAATCAGTTAAATCAATCCTGTGTTTCCATAACCCACCTGGATAAAAACCATCCTTCATTTTGTGAAAGGTACACCCCACTAAGGTCAAATACAATCCTCGGTAAAGTGTGGGCTTTGAAGTTGAGCAGCCGGTAAAGCTGAATGGTGTATCTCATTCTCAGAACCACTGAGCACAGGGCCTGGTGGACAGGAATGGTTGAGATAGAACATATCCAGAAAGCAGCAAACCACAAGACAATCAGACTTTCTTCAGCAATGTTACATGCCTGCACGCCCTCTGTGGAAGCGTGTTTCCTGCCTGCAGCAAACAGGGGCCCTGCCCACCCAAAGCCTCCTCCTGGCTTTCATGTCAGTGTCTTGCCTCGCCCACCGCCAAACCTGCTATTGAGATGAGTGGGGTTTCTTTATAGAACCAACACAGCGGCCCCATCTTCTGACTTCCTTTTCCAGAATTTCACGTTGCCTACTCTACAATGCAAGGAAAAGCAGATCTAGGCTCCTGCTACTTGCGTCAGATACTAATTCTTTCATGTTGCTCCATTATACATCTTTCTTATACATTTTGAGTCAAAACTGTGAAATATCAGCTCTTGCCCCTCCATTTTGCATTCTATTACTGGATTTAAGATGTGAAAAGTCTTCTATGGGACCTTGGATAGAAGATCATTATTTCTTAGACCAGGTTAAAATAGAAGTGTGTGAATTCTTCACAGAAGCTATGCCAGTAGTCGAACACCCGATGGACTTTTAAAGATCAGTTTTATTTTATCTCAAAGTTGTAACAAGATGACATAAATATATTTTTTTTCCAAAACAAAACTTTATGTCCCATCTACAATGGAATCTGAGATATATGAGAGTCACTCAGCCTACGTCAACCAAAGATTTGTTTGAGTGGAGTCGATATGAACAGGAAATTTATTGGTTTTGAATATAGGATCACTAGCAATATTTTCAAATTAAGTTGCTGGTCTCATTAAATAAATTTCTCGTTTCGAAATCAAACTAATAGTGATAAAAGGTTTTTTTTTCTTCTTCTCTACTTTAAAATTTGTTGACTTGGAAAGCAGTGGTTCTGTTTTGCAGACACCTATTCATAAGTTGGCAGGTTATAAGCTCTTGAATTGGCAGGTGTATTTGTTTTTCACTGTATGGCCAGCCCACATACAGTAACTAACATTTGATAAATGCTTCATAAACATTTGTGGAATTGAATTACTGCCTTTTGAAAATGATATTGCTCACTAATAGAACTAAAATATGTAATAAAAAGATAAATTTGGAAAAGCAAATTTGGAATGGAGATTTGAGCAAACCTCTCAGAGAGGATCGTAAAGAACATGAATATGTAAATAAAGAGAAAAATAGATTTAAAGAGAGTAAAAACATTCTGGTAATAAAGGGAAAAAGAAAAATAAACAGGATGCAGTGCCAATCAAATTGAACAAGAAAAAAATTAAATATCGAACAGGCTGCATTTACAGGTTAAAATGACCCACTGAGAGAGAGGGAAAACACACATCAAATTAAATTACTTTGAAATCTCAGAACTTGACTCAAGAGTGGACATAAAGACTTCTAGAGAGAGGAGAGACTATCGCCATGGACTGGTGATGCCCTGTACTCACATGGAGCTGGATTTTTCATTTTTATTTCTATTTCTATTTTTTTGGTTTTTCGAGACAGGGTTTCTCTGTGTAGCCCTGGCTGTCCTGGAACTCACTCTGTAGACCAGGCTGGCCTCGAACTCAGAAATCCATCTGCCTCTGCCTCCCAAGTGCTAGAATTAAAGACATGCGCCACCATTGCCCAGCAACGGAGCTGGATTTTAAAGGCCAAAATTAAAATCCAGAACACGACAAGAGTCTGAGGAGAGATGGTTCAGCCGACAGGTTTGCACAAGGATGACTTAATTGACATTGTATACAGGAGAGCTAGAGGGTGAGCTGTGGCTCTGGATGAAGGCATGAAAGTTACAAGGCAGTATCATGAAACAATTGTATGACGTTCTCAAAAAGAAATCAAGGCAACTGCAAACTTTAACAGAAACAAAAAAAAATGTTCAAAAGAATAAGTGTCAAATTCTGTATCTCCATTCTGAGCAATTTTAATGCAATCATGTGCCCATGTCTCCTGTTTTTTGGTGTTGTAGCAAAATATCAGAGACTGGGTAGTTTATCATAATAAAAATCTATTAACCTCAAGGTTCTAAATAGTAGGAAGCCCAAAGTTTGACTCTGGTTAGAATGTTCTTACTGTGAAGAGTCTGGTAGAGGCAAACTGGCTTTTACTATAGACCTGATTTTGGGATAATCAATAGCCATGAAACTATAGATGACTTTATCTTTTAAAGTCTTCAACTGGTTTCACACTTAGTTTTTCACAATGAGGATCAAATATCATAAGATCAAAGCACAGATACTGGAAGATGATAGATAAGAAAGTGTTGAACATATGTGTCTATAAGACAGAGGTGTAAGAGAGCCAACTGTTATTGTCATGAAAGAAAAACTAGAATGGTTAAACAAAAATCATGTATAACCTTGGGAACTTACTCTTTAAAAGCACTATGGTAAAATCAAGACATGTGAAAGTGCTCATTTAGCTCATTTAGGTGGGCAGAACTCTCAGGATGGTGGTTGTGGAGCTGGGAAAAAATGAAAATCAAACCCAAAATCACAACCTGGCTTCCTCAGACTCATGCATCTGTTTTTACATAATGAATATTTTGTTTGAACAAATTACTAAAATGTGCCACCTAACAATGAATATTTGAAACTCACGTATGAATTACATCAACAGACAAATCTCAAAAATTATTATTTACTACTTTTTATACTCATTTTTAAAAATAAGTCAGAATGTTTAAACATTAAAAGTTATAGAAATCATTACCTTAGAACTATATAAACCATATTAGGGATTATTTGGGAACATAACATTGACAATTAAAATGTAAAATCAAAGCTAAATTGAGCGTTGATTTGTGCTGTACGTATGCACAGAAGAACAAACTATTATTTTAACTTGGAGAGAAGAAGCACAGAAGTTAAGATATGGAGGTAAAATTTTCTTGGCATTAAGTTCCCAGATATATGTAAGGCTTATATAATTATAAAAGACACACCACCTAACTCCCATCTTTCAAATAAACTCAGAGACCCAAGCTAATCCTGTTTAAGTTTTCTGTGTATTTTCTTGCCATTTCACACTGTCACTGCCTTTGTCCAAGATATTGTCATCTAGGTGTATTTGTGAGCATTTGCATTAGTTTGTGTATACTGTGTATGTGTAGGCACCCAAGGACCCCAGAGTATATTGGGTCCCTGGAAGCTGGAGTTCCAGGTAGGTATGATCTACCTATAATGAGTAAGAAACCAAACCTGAGTCTTCTGCAACAGCAGTCAATGCTCTTAACCACTGAGTCCTCTTTCCGGCTACAGGTCTTGTCATGTTAATTATATCATATTAAACTCAGGTTAATTTTAGATTGAAAAGTGGCCTTCAAATTGTATCTTATTCATCTATTCAGGGGAAAATTTCAAGACATTGAAAATCAATGAAAAGATCAATAAAACTTTAAATCACTACCACAAGAAGGCAAAAATGCAAAGATACGGGGAAGTTAGCTAGCTTAAAAGGCAAACATGCTTCAGCTCTGGGATCACCGATGATTCACAACAAATTGCTGCGAGTTTTGCTTTGTGGAAGCTTCACCCACGAGCACACACAGACATAAAATTAATATGAAATAACACATTGGGGAGAGATAGTGAAGCTGAAGTGTCAAGGTTCTTGTGCTTCCTCAAGAGAAGTGTGGTATTGTGTAACACGTGACTACTGCATACAGTAAGTTCTTAATGTGATTTTTAGGGAAATAATTAAAACCATAAGAAGTAATATAGTAGAAAGGAACATTAAAGTGGAGCTGATCAATCAAGATGTAACAAGGGAAGAGAAAATAAGACACTGAAGAGTCGAGACAAGTAGGGGAAACATGATACAAAAGTAATCTTCAACACAAACTCAAGACCTTGGGTGTTAACATTAAATGTAAATGGCCTAAAATGTCACAGAAAGATAAAAGGTTGTTAAGAAGCATAATACATAAAGATATTTTGAAAATCAAAGTGAAAGGGGGGTATGGAAGAAAGAATGACAACAGTGGTGACCACAGCGGCAGTGGTGGTGGTGGTGGTGGTAGTGGTGGTGGTGGTGGTGGTGGTGGTGGTAGTGGTGGTGGTGGTGGTGGTGGTGGTGGTGGTGGTGGAGGAGAGGAACAAATCTTGGTTAGATCATAAGAAAAAAGTGTTGTGCTTAGAAAAGGGAAGCTGTTATTTGTTCACAGATGTCATAACTAATTTTGTAGTTATGCAGAAGACCTATAGATAATTATTGAAGCTATAAATAATAGTAGATTAAGAAAGCAACTGAATTTTGGCATACAGGCTATGAACAAATAATAGAATTTTAAAAAAATGTTACTTGTTATAAAGTCAGAAGAATGTTATGTTTAGATTTAGGAATATATTTTTTAAAATGTGGAAATTTTAAAATATTCTTAAATAAGGCTTTTAAGATGTGAAATTTTATAATGTACAGAGATGATAGAGTTATATATTGTAAAATGTCCATTTCCAAGGCTAGAGAGATGGTTCAATGGCTAATAATGGGCACTCCTCTGAGACCTGCATTCTCTTTACAGAACCGTGTCAGGCTGCTACTAACTGTAACTCCAGATTCAGGGGAATGTGTGAGCACACACACACACACACACACACACACACACACACACACACAACTAAAATAAATCTTAGAAAATTTCAATTTTCTTCATAATGATATAGAAAGCCACACAATGCCAGCTAAACATCTGAAGACTGGCTTAGCAAAGTGGCCAATCAGGAAATTCCCGCACAAGTCTTATAACTTGAGTTTGATGCTCAAAGTCTAAATAAAGATGGAAGGAGACGATACAGAATTCTCATCTAAATTCCATACTCACTCTGACACATATATAATCACCATGCTGGCTAACTTTATGTCAACTTGACACAGGCTAGAGTCCTCTGAAAGGAAAAAAGCTTCAATTGAGAAAACTCCATAAGATCAGGCTGATGGGCATTTTCTTAATTAATGACTGGTGAGAAGGGCCCAGTTCATTACAGGTGTGTTATCCTGGGCAGGTGATCCTGGGTTCTCTAAGAAAGCAGGCTGAGCAAGCCTTGAGCAGCAAGCCAGTAAGCAGCACCCCTCCATGGCCTCTGCATCAGCCCCTGCCTCCAGTTTCCAGCCCTGTTTGATTTCCTGTCCTCATTTCCTTCAGTGACAGACTGTGATGTGGAAGTGTAAGCCACATAAATTCTTTCCTCTACAGCTTGCTTTTGGTTATGGTGTTTCATCATAACAATAGTAACCCTAATAAGACACCTGTAATATACACAGATCTCTTCCTCCTCCTTCTTCTTCCTCCTCCTTCTTCTTCCTCCTCCTTCTTCTTCCTCTTCCTCCACCTCCTCCTCCTCCTTCTTCTTCGTTGTCGTCATTGTTGTCATCATAGATTTAAGTTTGGACTATTTGTCTATCCTACTGTCTTTTTCAGAGAAAAAAATATCAACTAACTTTATACAGGCATGACAAAGATTAAGAATACTGAAACTCTCTTGGAGAAGAAAATATTGAAAATCCTGTCTCTACCAAATATCTTAATGTAAGAAACTATTAAATAAGCCCCGTGGTACTATGCTAGATCAATGGACCAAATAAAGAACTCGCAATAATCAATATAAGGGTACTCAGGTGTTAGAAATGGCTGGGGTGGGGCAATGAGAGAGGAAGATTGTCTCAAAAAGTAGTCCTGAAATTCTGCTGAATTATTCAGAATTGAGCCATATTTTACAGTTTGCACAAAAATCAACAGCAGGTGAATTTTAAATCTACAAGGAAAAGGCTAATGACACCATAAAGAGGTTGGATACCTCAGCTAGTATTTTTTTATATAATGGATAAAGTAAAATATACTTAAAACCCATTTACCTATTGCCTTTTCTTTCTGTTAACTGTGGCTGCTGTATAATTAAAAATGTTGTTTGTGACTTGCATAGTTTTTTATTGATTCCTTGGTCTTTGAGAACAAGAGTCGTAGTTAACATTTGGCACAATGTTAAGCATAGAGTCATAAAGTAAAAAAGACAGTAACTATTAGTATTACTATTGATCAAAATAAAAGGGTTTGAATAATTTAGAAATTTATTTCTGACAAAAAATGTTCGGAGATAAGAAAATTAAGGATTATTAAGTGGCTCCCTAATGTTTTTGGAGGATTCAAGGCCCTCCTGGTTTTCTCTGCTTTCACCTGATTTTTAAAAATGATCAATTATCACATATTTAATTGCAGGATATATCAAAACAGCCCACAGGTGAGTACGTATTTACCTCTATTGTAATTCATCTCAGTGCAAGAGCTTCTGTGAGAGGCTCATAGAGATACCTTGTTTTTGAAATATTTACATTTAAGCAAAAAACATTTAACTTAGGTACCTAAAGGAATGAGGAGTTAGTTTGTATTATAATTTCTCCTTCAAATATCAGATGTTGTAACTTAGCGTTTGCCAAGCACTAGAAGGGAGGCAGGCCTGCAGTCTCCGGGGAGTGCCTGAGATGCCTATATTTTGTGTTGTTGATTAAAGAGAGCACCATATGCTTGCGATAACAGGCGCACAGGTGGCAAAGCCTACATTCTGTTGTACAAATTTAGTATCCTGACTTGTATGCTAGCCTAAAGAGGGCTATTCTAATTGTGCACAGCAGTCAATAAGTGGGTATGTATACAAAGCCAGATTTTACAAGAAGGAAGAAGAAGAGGAAGAGGAAGAGAAAGAAGAGGAGGAGGAAGAAGAGGAAGAGAAAGAAGAGGAGGAGGAGGAAGAAGGGGAGGAGGAGGAGGAAGAGGAGGAAGGGGAGGAGGAGGAGGAAGAAGAGGAGGAAGGAGGGGAGGAGGAGGAAGAAGAGGAGGAAGGGGAGGAGGAGGAGGAAGAAGAAGAAAAGGAGGAGGAGGAAGGAGAGGAAGGAGAGAGAAAGAGAAAGAGAAAGAGAGAGAGATTTAAAAGAACTAAATTTGAGTCATTTCATCAGGAAAGTTGCTCAAAACTTACCCCAGGAGTTTGTGGAGTTTCAGATCAATTTGACCCTTCTTACTACAAAATAACCTAAAAAGAGTCTAAGCAGAAGAATGATTTTGATAAAAGGAGCATCCCCGATAAATAAGCTGCAAAGAATATTCTAAGATTTGGAATAAATCAGTCTGACTCAAAAAGTTTCCTTGACTCTTAGAGCCTGCCTGCAGTGACAATCATTCTTATTAATCAATACTTACTAGCCAGATAGCAAATTTCACTTCCATTATTCATTTTGATGTATGGTATAAATCACTGCGGTCATTTGGGTAAAGTACTTGCCATACAAGCCTGAGAATCTGAGTTCTGATCCCCATTAGCCACATAAAGCTGGGTGCCATAAAACTTGTCTGTATTCTCAGTGTTCCTCTGGGGTGATAGGAGGCAGTGATTGGAGACTCCATTAAATCTTGCTCCACCTAGCCTGGTGAACACACTGGCTAACAACAGAAGACCATGTCTGAAACAAGGCAGAAGGTGAGCACCAACATCAAAGGCTGTCCCTCTGATGTCCACATAAGTCATGTGTGCCACCCAAACACAAAAATATGTATGTGCACATACATGTGCATGCACACATCATATACATTTACACATATATATGCACACACACACAAAGAAAAAAGAAAACAAATAAATTTCCCATTCTTGGTTCTCCATGCTGTATTAGTCTACTATGGAGCACTTCCTGATATCTCTGTAACTAGAATCCTTTCTCAAATTTAACCATTAAAGACCAAGGTAGAGTGTCCCAGGCATCTTTGAAGATAACACTTTGGATCGCTTGGTTTCCATTTTGTTACATAATCCCTCTGTTGGCTCTCGAGGATGACATCAGTATTTCTATCTGAACTTCTTATATATTCTGATCTTTCTTCTGATAGATCTCTGGAGGGGGCAGATGAAGGTCATTTACTTGGGAAAGCAAGCAAGGAAACTGCTCTGAACTTCTTAAGGACAAAATAAATTGCATTTACTGAATCCCAGCAGTTTTGTGGTCGGCCCACGTTAGCTGTCTAGTGGAGAGTAAGTTTCCTGAGAGCAGAGACCATGTTTGTTTGTTTGCTTATTTTCCCACTATACCCAGGACTTTAGGAAACTACTTTAAGGACTCAGTAACCAACTATAAACATTTTTTGAGTGAACAAATAAACCATGAAAAACCTGATGCACACAAGTGGACCTTATTAGTCTAGGTGAGTCATGCTGATCAAAGTCCAAAGAATTTTCTCTTTTGTCATGTTGAAAAGAAAGCCGATGTCGACCCCTGAAAGGAGGTAAGGTGGCTTCTGACAGTTGCCTCACTGTGACCAACATCCAAAACAACTTAAAAAGGAGAGATTTCTTATTTTAGCTCACCAGGTCCAGACCTCTTCAGTGACAGGGACAACTCACCAGTACAATGTATAATTACAATAAGATATGACAAGGCAGAACGAGCTTGTTCCACTAGAGGAGACCCGGATTCTGTCCTCATGAATGGATTAATACATTTGTGTGATTCATGGATTAAAGGGTTAGTAGGTTGAGAGTGACCTGACATTATTACTGGTGCTATGGTATGCTTACAGACAGTAGCCTAGCATGGCTGACCTCCAAGAGACCCAACAAGCAGCTGAAAGAGTCTAATGCAGATACTTACACCCAATCAATGGACAGAAGCTGGGGATACTTCTGGTTGAACTAGGGAAAGGCTAGAAGAAGCTGAGAAAAAGGGTGAGCCCATAGGAAAACCAACAGTCTCAACTAACCTAGACCCCAAGATCTCTCAGACACTGAGCCACCAACCAGGCAGCATACTTTAACTGATATGAGGCTCCCAACACATGTGCAGCAGAGGACTATCTGGTCTGGCCTCAGTGAGAGACTTGAGACTCCAGGGAGTGGGGAGATCTGGTAGGGTGAGGGTGGGGGTGAGGACATCCTCTTGGAGATGGGGAGGAGGAATGGGATGAGGAACAGTCAAAGGGCAGACTGGGAGGGGGATAACAACTGGACTGTCAAAAAAAGATTAAATAATAGGAAGAAGAAGGAGAAGGAGAAGGAGAAAGAAGGAGGAGGAGGAGGAGGAGGAGGAAAAGGAGGAGGAGGAGGAGAAGGAGGAGAAGAAGAAGGAGAAGGAGAAGGAGAAGGAGAAGGAGAAGGAGAAGAAGAAAGAGAAGGAGAAGGAAGAAGAAGAGGAGGAGGAGAAGGAGAAGGAAGAAGAAGAGGAGGAGGAGGAGGAAGAGGAGGAGGAAGAGGAAGAAAGAAGAAAGCCAGCTTGATGAGTTTTCTCATGCTATTCTTTTTGTTGTCTTTACAGATTGTGATTTGCCTCATGCCTCTGCAAGCAAGAAAGCCATCATCAGATAAAGTCTTTCTATCTGAGGTCAGTGTGAGTCCAAATAAGCCACTTTTCTTTATAACATACAAGGCAGTGGGCTTTTGTTACCAGCTGTGGAAATGGGTCTAAGGCAGACTCTCTCCAGGTCATTTCTTACAGTGGCATACGGACCCACAATTATCTCAATAAAATTCCCCAGAAAAGACCAGAAAAAAAAATGACACACAGAGAAAATTGTGACAGCGCTCATCAAAACTGTCAAGATCACTAAATCGGGGGCCACCCAGATCTGATAGAACTACAGTAGTTATGGCTTATTTCTGGAACTTTCTCAGCTTTCTATGATAGAGCAGATGCTTGTGATGGATTATTTTTTTCCAGAGTCAAAACTGGGATTCACAAATGTTAAAAGATTATGAGAGATTTAAAAATAAAGAGAAGGAATTCATAAATTGTCAAGAAAATCTGGCACATCTATTTTTATCAAAAATTTCCAGTATTTAGTTATCTGCTTATTATTTTTATGACCAGCTCCTTGTATTTTTTTGTAATTGATTTACACTTCCGTTCCCTTTTTGGCGGGAACTGTGTTGAAGGTGATTACAGCTCTCTCGCCTTCTTTCTCTTCAACTCGGACAGCTCAACTTCTTGTCTACGAAGTTGACAATCCAGGTGCATATATTGTGAATTACATCTGTCTTCTCTTACTTTGTGCTGTTAAAAGTCTACAAAATATAGGATGGATCATTTACCCAAAAAGAACCGTCCTGACAGGTTCCGCTTCATTACAGTTTTTGGTTATGTCGTTTGAAGTAGGTCTCATCGGAGCCAATTTCAAGCCTGGTAATCTTATGATTTTTTTTCCTTTTATCTCTTTTAAATGCCAGTACTGAGGACGTAACCTGTGTCCTCTGGTGTGCCAGCCAACCACTGAGCTCCAGCTCTTCCCCTTAGCTCAGAGTCTTCAGTATCTTCTACTTCTGTGTGTAATTAGATGATTCAGTTTGAAGATGTCTTTTGTCGAAGTAATCTTTAGATGGAACTGTTGGAGCATTCCCTTCAATTAGATTGCGCAACAAAGTCAATGTTTCCATGTATTTATGATATGTTTTAACACTGTCAATATGCACATGCACTTTTTCTCTATCTGCAGCAATAGGATTGCTAGAATTTTATCTTTAAATTTTACTGCATGTACTTATAGCGTAAATGTGATGTTTGAAGGCACACACATATATTATAAATTGACTAAATAAAAGCTACAATTTAAAGTGTACTTTCTCACTTCACATTGCACTTTAAAGATACTTTCACTTTTGTGATTCATTTATTCATTTAATTAACATTTTAAAATTATCAGTAAGCAAGTGCTTCTGTGATCAGGGCATTTTAAGTGGAGACTATTGATATCTAAATCAACTTAAAATACTAATTTCAAGGGCTGGCCATGGTGACACATGCCATCAGTTAGCCCTGGGGAGGCAGAAACAGGCAGATCTCTGTCAATCTGAGGCACGCTTGCTTAGTCTAAATAGTGAGTTCAGGGCCAGCCAGGGTAGATACACAGTAGATAATATTACAATATAACAATAGCAAGGATTTCTCAATAATCAGTCATGTCACCCTTGATTAATGATGTAAGTAAAATTGACACCAAAGTCACCCAAAATCTCATCATGGAGTCATGATATGCACTCACCAATAGACACAGACATTCATTACAAAATGACCAAGAAAGAGAAACCACCACTAATCTTATTTTCTGCGGATAAAATTTTTAACAGAACCATTGCCAAGCCTGTCAGTCAATTTTCCTACAAGTGTTCAGTAAGCTAACATATGCTGAAAACTGTTGAAAGTGTTTCCACACACGAAAGGAAAGCGTGTGCCCATCAGTAGGTAGGCTTTCTGTAACAATGACAGACCAGCGAGATCCTGACAAGACGCTGAGCGATGAGGGAGTGTTAACTCTTGCTATCAGAATGAGCTGAATCATGTTACCTGGTATTCCATAAGCTGGCCCTCTAACAACAGCAACAGTCCACGTAGCGGCAGCTTCTGCTTTCACTGGGATTCCCTTGCCTTGCAGCTTGCACAGAAAACAAGCCAACTATTTGGAAAAGAAGCATTTGCTGAAACACTGGGCTGCAGTAAATGGGTGATGTTAGAGTCAGAGACATTGGGAGTCAGACTATCCTTACCTTTGTACTCTCGCTTGGCCTAGATTATGGGAGAGATGGGCCATTACCCTCACTGTGTGGTACATGCTTTGATACTCTATAGTGGTAAATAAAATAAAATAAAATAAAATAAAGGTAATATTTCTACCCCCAAACTTGGCCTCAGATGGCTTGCTAGTTGTTGATCTGTAGCTAGTGAGGCCTGAATTACTCAGCCCACAGATGCCCTTACGAAGGAAGTCATGGGGTCTGTCAGGGACATGTGAGGAATGGCAGGCCTGCAAAGGAGACACAGCAGATGGAGATCTGGGCTTTTTCCAGTGGCTGCTGAGAGATTGGCTAAGGGGTCTGGTGGTGCTTCCAGGGAGAGATGAGCAGATGAACAAGTTGCCTCAGAGTTTCTGCTGATGAAAACGTGATTGCTCAAGAGTTCACCTCTGTGAATTTTGGTTAAGGCCATCGGCTTGGATCTCCTTCAAGGTGGGAGGTAGCCTTTGGCTTGCTCATGAAGGTGCTCAGAAGACTTGGACCTCTTCTTCATCATGTCTCCTTGACTCAGTCTCACTCAGGGGAGATGAGCTTAGCACTACTTGAATGTGAAATCGGCATTCCTCAGAGGGCTTCAGCATGCTGCTTAAATTCTTGTTTGTGTAAGGAAAGACTGCATCCTTTACAAAGAGTGGTACCCAGGCAACATCTTCATCTGTCTTAAAGGTGCTCTGGGGTTGCTGCCATCCTAACTAAGTTCTTTTTGTTTTGCACAGTAATACAAGAAGCTATGCTATTATGATGATGATGCAAAAAGTTTAAAGTTGGGGTTTAGAGAGAAGGGATTTGTTTTTCCAGGGTTTTGTTTAAATGCTGAAATCTGTTACATGGGTTCTGACAGCACTGTGAACTATGTTGATTCCCTGGGACTGCGACTACATAGTCTAGTCAAAATAAAAGTCATAGGATGTACATAAGGACTAACACATTTTGTTTGTGAATTCTTATAATATGCTTCTTTCTCAGTGTATACATGAACATACTGGAAATCAAAGATGATGGTGGGAATAATATACACACAAACACATACATACACACAGATACACACACATACACAAACACACATACACAAACACATATACACAAACACACATACACACATAGACTCACAGACACACACACATATACACTCACACAGATACACAGAGACATACACACATACACACAGATACACACACATACATGGACAGACACGCATGCATACATACATACATACACACACACATACATACATACATACACAGAGACAGACATACACACATACATACATACAACATACACACATACATGCACAAAGACACATACACACATACATGCACATATACACATAAATACACACACATAGACACACAGACACACACTACACACTACCCATAATGCATTTTGAGCCATTTATGTACCTTCTTCAGGTAAGAACTGATAGGCCTGAGTTATATAAGCAGTAAGTTTTTCAAAAGCTCCTCTGAGCCTCTGTTGCACATGGGCTCTTATTCACCTGGTGGGATTGAAGGAAGTGCTATAATTTTTTTTCCAGAAGCTTTTACTTTTAGCAGGATTGGCATTCCCTAGGGGACTACCGTTTTCTCTTAAAAATTTAAATTATGCATTCTTGTTTATTTACTCTGTGTGTGTGTGTGTGTGTGTGTGTGTGTGTGTGTGTGTGTGTGTGTGTTCATGTGTTCCAAAACTTGATGGAGCTAACAATGGTGTGTACAGGGGTCAGAGGACAACTTGTGGAAGTTAGTCTTTTTCTTCCACCATGTGGGTACCAGGGACCAAAACTCCTGTCATCAGGTTTGACTTGCAAGAACCTTTACCTGCTGAGCTATTTTGCCAGACCAGGAATACTAGTTCTATGGCTGAAGGCTCTTTCCAGTCTGTTATAAATGTCTATTTGGATCTGCCAGAGCCAAACAGGTCTCAATTCACTAATAGCAATAAACTGGCCCAAACACTAACATCAGCAAGTTCTATTGGACTTAAAACCAGTCATTAATCAGACAAACAGTTCTCCACAGAGCAGGTTTCCATGGCAGATGAAAGTATTTGGATGAGGTCTGCAGTGGAAATCTGCAAGGAGCTTGATGGTTGAGTCTACAGATGTAATTAAAATGGAGAACATTCAAACCTGAAAAGGAAAGGTAAGTTACTGTCTAAGGGGAGGTGGATGCCCGGGCCCCTGATTCAGCTGTCCTTTCTCTTGGGACAGCTGTGTTCACAAGCAAGCGTGTGGTTTTCCCTTTCCACTGAAGACACCTCCCATGTCTCCCTACTCCATGGTTACAAAAGCGTCTTTCTTTTGATCTGTTTTATAGATTCAAGGTTATGAGGCAAAAATTTGTTGAGCAAACTTCCAATAAAACATCGCTTTTATTGAGCCTGTATCCTTAAAATCCTGAGAGGTTTTGCATAGCAAAATTTGTCCTTTCTAACTTTAAGATGTGCTAAACTCGAGCTGAGAAAGAGGGCAGTTTCTTCAACTTCTTTAGAGGCAACACAAGTGGTGGTGTCAAACTGAGATCAGATTCAAACATTTAAAGCCATCCTCAGAAAATGAAGCTCTGGGGCTCACAGATCTTCACAAAACTAAAGTGATGACTCTTTGTTGTTTTCTAGTGATGAGGGCATCATGTGTTTGTTGTAAAATAATTGCAATTTTAGAAAAAGATTCAACTCAATTTGAATCCATTTTCAATAGCATCTAAAATAATAAAGTACTGATACATAAATATGATAAAAGAAAATTATTGAAAGCTACAGAACATTGTTGAAAGAAACAAAGAGACTCGGTTGGAGGAGGATGCCCTCTGCTCCTGAACACTCAGCACTGTCAGGGTGGGTATGCTCCCTGACCTACTTAAAAATGCAGAGGTTCTCAACCTGTGGGGCCTGACCCCTTTGGGGAGTTGAGTAATTCTTTCACAGGGATTGCCTAAGCTAACTGGAAAACATAGACATTTACATTATGATTCACAACAGTAGCAAAATTACAGTTATGAAGTAGTATTGAAAATAATTTTATGGTTGGGGTCACCACAACGTGATGAACTATATTAAAGCCTTAGGATGGTTGAGAAGCACTATACAGACACAATGCAAAGCTCTTATGGAGCGACAACTACCATTTTTTAACCCCTAAAATTTGTATGGAAACCTCAAAGGACCCAAGTAGTAGAAACCATCCCAAAAAAAGAAGTACAAACTTCATATAAAGAGACAAGAATTAGGGTGCGAAGTGTTGACGTGAAGCTGGGCATTTAAGTCAGTGGCACAGGACTGAGAATGCAGAATCAACCTTCACATTTATGCTCAACTGACTTTCAAACAGGACATCAGGGTCATCCAAGAGGGAAAAGCCACCCTTAATTCCAATGCTTACTCTCTAGGATAGAACACAAGGGAAGTTGGGCCCGGCAATCACGAATACTTTCCACTCAAAATTAACTTTAGGACCAAAAAATAAGAACTAACGATTAAAGTTTCAGAGGCACCCATTTTAGTGATCTTAGAAGAGTCTGTCCAGTTTGTCAGATGTGATTGTCAAACTACAGAAGAAGTAAGAACTGGGGTGTGGCTCAGTTGGTAGAATATTTGCTTCGTGTGAATGATGCCCTGGGTTCCAACCTTAGTACCACCTAAAGTAGGTTGTAGTGGTGCATGCTTGCAATCCCAGCACATAAGAGGTGAAGACAGGAGGAGCAGAATTCAAGGCCACCCACATCCTCAGCTACATAGTTAGTTCAAAGTCAGTGTGGGCTATATGAGATGCTTCAAATACAAATGTGTGTGTATTTGGAATTAGCAAAACTTACAGAATTTTGTGCTTCAAACATACAGTCAAGAAAGTAAAAAAAAATTACAGAATAGGGAAAATATCACACTATACACACACATACATATATTCAACAAATTCAATATATACATATATATATGACTTACATACCTAATATTGTATGTATGTATGTATGTATGTATGTATGTATGTATGTATATGATATAAGGAATGTGAGTCCAAAATATATAAAGAGCTCTTACATCTCAGTAATAATAAGACACATGAGTGCACGTTCTGAATGCGGATTTGTCCAAGAAGGGTATATAGGCAGATGAACCCATGAAAATAAGTTTGCTAGTTAACTGGGAAATGTACATTAAAACCACTATGAGATGCCATTTCATACTCATAAGGAGAACTGAAGTTAGCCCAAAGTAACAAATTTGAAGAAGAGTCAGAGAAGTTAGAGGCCTCTGTGACAGTGCATGCCTGCAATTCCTATTTGGGAGGCAGAGGAGGTCTCCGCACTCCAGATCGCCCTTGGTCATTACAGCAAGCTGGAAGCCTGTATGAATTGCGTACTGAGATCCCACCTCAGAACCCAAAGCAGAAGGGGACCTGCACAGACAAATCAATGAAAAACTGTACCTCTGTGTTTATAGCAGATTATATACAATAGCCAAAAGGTAGAGGGGCGAGGGTGAGCAGCAACAGATGTGTAGACAAAATGTGTGATGTCCCATCTGTGACCTACAGGAAAGTCCAAGGCACTTTAAAACACAAGCAACAAAGGCAACAGCCTTCACAAACTATGCTAAAAGGGGAAGCCAGTCACAAACGCAATAATTGTATGATTCCATTTTCAATACAAATTCCATTTTAGGCAAACCTACATATACACACATGCAGAAAGACACATACACACACACACACAGACAGACACAGAGAGAGAGAGAGACAGACAGACAGACAGACAGACAGACATGGAGAGAGAGAGAGACAGAGAGAAAAGTTGGTGATTTCTGAGCAGTGGATGGTGAATGTGCAGAGTAGTGGAGAATACTTGATAATGGTCACACAGTTAGGGAATAAAAATTCATAGTAGTCCCCAACTCTGTAAATAAATGAATAAATAAATAAGCCCCAAACCACCAAATTTTATGATAAAAACATTGATCATTTTTGGCATGAGAATTCTATTTCAATATATTGGAAAGGTGTCTCATATTTTCTCTCATATCTGAAATACAGGAAGGAAACAGACATGGAATTAAAAGAGAACTCCTCAGAGACTTGGAGGCGGGAACTGAGACAGAAGGAAAGATAAGAAAGAGTAACTGAGCAGGGTGAACCCGATCAAAGTGCACTGTGAGCCTGCACAACCCTGCAGTGGTGATTTTTGCAAAATTGATATGCAGAGGCAACAGCCTTCACAACCTATGCTAAAAAGGGAAACCAGTCACAAAGGTGATATTTTGTATGATTCCATTTTCCATAAAAAAAAAACATTTTAGGCAAATCTACATACACACATGGGAAGAGAGAAAGAGACAGACAGACAGACAGACAGACAGACAGACAGACAGACAGACAGACAGACAATGGCTGGTGAGGTGCCTTAGTAGATAACGGTGCTGGCCACCAAGGTTGATGATCTGAGTTCGACATTCAGGACCTACGTGGTGGAAGGAGAGGACCGTTCCCCACAAGTTGTTCTTCGGCCTCCATGCATGTATCATGACACTCAACTCCCCTACCCTCATGCATACACACAATACATAAATAAAATGTAAATAAAAACTTTATCCATAGGATAGGAATGAGAACTAGCTATGACTCGTCTCTGAGTAATAGCATCTCATTGACCCATGGAGAAATGTGATTTTCTAAAAGGCAGTTTGTTCTAAAAAGGAGAGATTTTATAACCTCAATTTTTCCTTTCTCTTTTCTGTTTAAAACTATATCCAATCATCCTATCATGGTATGTATAATTTATAAATTGCACTTCTGTTGACAAGTATGTCTTAATATCTTGTTCAGTATTTCTGAGTGTTATAAAAATGATTATTAAGAAGCTGGGTTATATAGTAAGGGTGCTATCTCAGTGAAGTCTCTGTTGCTTGTGATACAGCATCATGGGGCTCAGGAAGGAAATGGTTAATACCATCTTTCACTCTCACATGGTAATAGTCCATAATCTAAGGAAGTCAGGACAGGAATTTAAGGTAGGAACCTGAAAGCAGGAACTGAAGCAGAAGCCGTGGAGGAACATGGCTTACTGGCTTGCTCTTCATGGATTCCCCAGCCTGTTTTTATTAAACAGCACAGAACCTGCCCATAGCGAGCTCCAACATCAATTGTTAATCAAGACAATACCACCATAGACTTACCTATAGGTCAGTCTAATGGAGGAATTCTCTCAGTTAAAAGCCCGGCTTCCCAAATAACTCTAGCTTGTGCTGACAAAAAGCTATCCAGAACAATTTTATTTGATTTATTTGAAATTTTCTAGAACTATATCAAGAAGTATGCATTGTGTGCAGGGGGAGGGGATTTGCATGTGTGTGTTCATGCTTCATGCATGTGTGCCGGTGTATGTGCTGAATCATACTACTGGCTCCCATGGGGTAGTATATTATCACCTGGGTATACCACACTTCTGTCTCTATTGATGAACCAGTTGTTTGTTTGTCTCAAAAATCGTTCTCTGATGAGCCTCTCTGTGGCACAGTTGAAATCCTCCTGCTTATGATCAGCCATGATTGGTCACTGAAGCTAATGAAGTCATCACTTTGAATGATCCCTTAAGACCTTACTAGTGACCACCAGGGGATGCTTCACCCACTTTTCACACCACTGTGGCAAAGTGACTTAAGTGTGGCAAAGTGTAAGATGTATTCTCATGTACAGGTTCAGAGGCTCCAGTCGCTGTGCTTGGGTAGAACATAGCAGCAGAACTGTCATTACCAACCAGGAAGCACAATGAGTCAGGGAGAGGCCAGCCAGCAGTAATAGATCTCTATGAACCCACATTCAGTGACTTACTTCCTCCGGGTAGACTCCCCTGTTCTTCTAAAGTTCCCAGAACCTCCCCAAATAAATGGTGAACCAAGAATTTAAAACTTGAGTCTATGGTGACATGTCATACTCAAACCATAATAAGAGATCACTCATATACCTTTTAAAAGTACTAATTTACCAGATGTGTGTTCTTGATTGTATTTTACACTGTTTGTCTTCTTGAAGAAAGGCAAGACACATAGGCACAGTGAATCAAATCAGTTCTCTTCATATTCATCCATCTCACTCCCACAGGCTACCTCTACCATGCAGGATCCACAACAGTGACCAAAAAAACTCAGGATTTTTTCCCACAAGACACCTGTCGCTCTCACTGTTACCTCATGGTCTCATCCTTCCTTCCGTATCTTTTGCATCCTTTTCCAAGTAAAGAGACAGAGAATCACAGGCTTATTTGGGATTTTTATTTTTTTTTAACAAAATATCTCTTAGAAGGATAAAATGCCTGGGTAGTGCTTGAAAGACAGCACTGTGCATTTAGAAATAACCTGTTTTCAGGAAACGCAGAACTAGCTCCTGCAAGTTATGCTGGAGATAGCCGATTTCTCTTTCAGGGTCACTTGCTTGTATTAATAGAAATCCATCTGCATAAAGTGATAGTCTACGTTCCTGTTTCCCCGTCTGTCACCAGATGGAGACTTGGTCAATGTGGGATGCTGGCTTCCACACGGATGCCAGCATATATAAAAAGACAAGTTATTGGTAGAAATTAAAAGAGATGGAGATGAGGGACCATTCTAAAAAAGACTTGGATCTCTGCTTTTGACACAGGAAATGTTGTTTACGCCATTTCAGTGGGGTTGCCTAAAATACATCGGTTCCACGATAATTACTTACACTACTTACTAACGGATAATACATCGTTCCAAGCAAGTGTGAAAAAAATAAAAAGAAACTTCTTCTCAGGAGTTAATTAGGTTTTAGCTTACCTTTCCTTAACTTTAAATATCTTTATGAAATAATTAATAAAAGTGATGGAAGTAAGAAGAGGCTGGGTCATTCTAGGAACACGGTGGTAGGAGCAGGGTTCTTACCTCTTGGTCTCTGCTCTTGGATGCAGAAGCTTTTGCCGAGTCACCCAATGACTGACAATGTGGGCAGCTAGATAGAAATCAGCATGAAATGTGATTGAGTCTGAGCAGAGAAGATGATAATGATGAAAGTAGATGCATGATTTATTTCTCATGACCACGGAGAACACGCAATCAGCATTAACCTCACAAACCAAGGACCCAGAAGCCACCTATCCTGGGAAAAGTGAGAACTAACCTTTCTTCCAATTTCATGTGCAGCTTAAGCAACTCTGGCATGTCTTTTCTCACTGAATTCTTCAGTACGGACCAGTGATTTTCAGGTATGTCCTGAGCACCTGAGATATGCTTCTTTGCAGCATCAGTTCATTCAAGTCATCTCCCAGAGTCTCCTAATTCAGACCTCATTTGATGAGCCCCCTAATTCAGTGGGGTCATAGCCCCTTGTCCAGAAACTTGGAAGTGCTTCATTTATTCTATCTGAGGCTGAGATTGGAAGATTCTGGACTGGTCAGAATTGTCTTTGACCATAGAGGTTTGACAGTGGTGGTTCAGCTAAGCAAGAACCACTATTTCATGTGAGAGACTCTCCAGAGGGGTGGGGGGAATCCATGCATTCTGCTTAATGTCCTATTCTGACATGCCAGTGTGCAGTTTACAGTGTACAAGATGATTCTTCTACCCCTAGGGTGTCCAGGCAGCTGGAAAACTAAAGTCTAAAGATACAAGATAGCAGAAATGGTCCTTAAATCCTCCTTCTACCTTACAAACAGTGATTTTCAGAAAATATCAACCAAAGACTTGCCTTGAATCTATTGATCAACAGTAAATTGCATGGCCCCATCAATGTCAAAAAAGATAGAAAAAGGGGTTTTGGGTTTTTTTTTAAGATTCATTTATATATTTATTTTTGTGTGTGTATACATATATATATGTGTAATGTGTATGTATGATGCACATGTGGTGGTCACATTCATGTGTAAGTGACCATGGAGTCCAGAAAAGGACATGAAATCTCCTGAATAGATCTAGAGTTAGAGTCTGGAGGTTGTAAGCCATGTAATGAGTTTGGGGAATTGAACTAAGATTCTATGGAAGAAGAACAAGCACTCTTAACTACTGAGCTATTTCTCCAGCTGAAGAGGGTTTATCACTGGACACACTATAGTCCAAACTCTGAGTTGTGTTATCAGAAAGAAGAGAATGGATATTCAATAATGATGCAACTAGCCATGTCTACCACAGACCAAATTTATTGAAGAAGCTGGGCACCTTAGAATGCTGGTCCTCCCAGTGAGCTGACTACCTGTGTCACTTCCACTGTGCCACCACCACACATGAGCTCCTGTGTCCACCATGGGCCAGGACACTCATCTTCTAACATGGGAGATGGGTCCATGTGCCACAGCTGTTGATGGTTGTTGCTATAGCTAGACAAGGTCCTTGACATGGCCCTCTCTCCACAGGCATCTCGTGTCAGGCTTGTGAAAGCTCACACATCGTGGCCAAAACTTTTAGACTCAACGATATAGAGTCTCAAAGGGACCATGGTATTGTGAGGATTGAGGGAGTTAGGGGAAAATGTCTATTTCTTTATTTAGATGTTATAGAAATATCAGGAATAAGAAAATATGAATGGCATGTAAAAGTCCCCATCTCCCCCATCTCCCACCACCCCATCAGTAAATGCACATTGTTGATGCTATTGTTTATTCTTGGTGTTTACATTCAGAAACTTCTACCCCAGTGCAAACATATATGGTAGAACCTTTGTAAGCTTGATATGAGCAAGAGTACCCTGAAGAGCCATAACTTGGTATTTTCAGCAAAACAGTATATCTTGGATATTTTCCTCTAGGGGTCAACTTGATGTGCTTGAAATTACATGATTTAGATATAGCAAATGTCTTAAACAATTTTCCTGCTGTCCAAGTTAGCTTTGGCTGTCAACTTGAGATACCCCAGTGTTAAGTGAGATAATATCTCTACGGTGGTTGGCAGGGGGCTGCCCAGAACAGATGAGTCATATCTACAGAGAACTGTCTTGTTACTGATTAACATCAGAGATCCCAACTCACTGTGGGCAGTACCATTCCTGACTAAGTAGTCCTGGGCTATAGTGAGAAAACTAGCTGACCTCGAGCCTGGGAGGAAGCCAGTGAGCCCTGTTCCCTCATGTTTTTTGCTTCACCTTGTGTTTGACACCTCTCAGGAGTGAATTATGACCTTGAAATAAGCATAAGCCAAATAAATACTTTCCTCCTCAAGTTTCCTTTGGTAAGTGTTTTATCATAGGAGCAAACAAGTTGAGGAAACACATACTGAGAAGTATTTAACTTGTTTCCATTTCTTTAATATTTATTTTATTTATATGAGTACACTGTAGCTGTCTTCAGACAGAGGCAATCGGATCCCATTACAGATGGTTGTGAGCCACCATGTGGGTGCTGGGAATTGAACTCAGGACCTCTGGAAGAGCAATCAATGCTCTTAACCACTGAGCCATCTCTCCAGCCTCTTGTTTCCATTTCTTTAGGGTTATCCATAATGCTGCAGTGAGGAGCTTTCTATGGTGGACTTTGATACCTCTGTGGAGACACAAGCTGGGAGATTTCCTAAATGGATGATAAACCTCACATTTGTTGAAAAGAATCATATTTGGGTTTTTGCCACAAATTCTCGGTTATACAGACAGAATAATTAAAACGATTTTCCATTCTTAAACAACCAAGCAGATCTAAGTGAGATGTTATGTTCCCCATTCACTATAAGCTACAATTGAGACCTCGGAAGAAAAGTCTCCTCTTCTGGTTTTTCCTAGGAGAGTTTCTTATTTAAATGGTATTCCTGCCCCAGAAAAACCCACAACTTAATTAAAAAATATATAACATTTTATTAGTAGTATTATGCTTTCGCAAAGTGCATAGCTGGCTTGGAAGTTCGAATAACTCAAAAAACACAACAAATAATTTGGTCCTAAAATAGCCAAAAGAGTAGACAGAAACGATTGTGGGTTTTCTCTCCATGTTTTACTATACCAGAGGGTGTCATTTTAAAGATTTACATCTCGTGTGTGTGTGTGTGTGTGTGTGTGTGTGTGTGTGTGTGTGTATACCAGTGTACCACATGTGTGCAGGTGCCTCAGGGGGACAGAAGATAGTGTTGGGTTCCCTGGAGCGGAAGTTAAAGGTAGCTATGATCCACCTGATTTGTGTGCTGAAAACCAAACTTAGGTTCTCTGGAAGAGCCGTATGTGCTCTTAACCACTGAACATCCCTGAAACCTCGGAACTTTGTTTTATTAGAAAACTTTGAGAGGTAAACACTATTTTAATATTAAATGTCTGTATGCAATGGTGTACAATTTAAATTTAGCATAAAGTATTAGGTGATGTAGAGTTTTTGAAGGGACTTTATCCTTGCCACTGGCGATTCTGTAACCTCGAGACCTATAACCTCGTGACCTGGGTCTCTAACACAACATTGATATGATTAGTGGTATTTCCATGACAAGGGGCTTTCTAGACGAACTCAGACATTTTCTTTTCTCTTAATAATACATCCAAATATACTCACGGGCAGATATGACAGAGCAGTAGGAAGGCGATCATGATAACACACACACACACACACACACACACACACACACACACACACACACACAGCAAAGGGGCGTGGGTCAGGCAGAAACATCATTGTGATTTCAAAGCCAGCCCTAGGTACAAAATGAGATGCTGTCTCAAGTTCAGGGCAGTAAAATTAGATACATACTTTCAAAGTGTCGGTTTGCTTGCTTGGTGGCTGATCTTAGGTCAACACACAGACTAGACTGCAGCATTTGGGAAACTTTTAAAATAAAGAATTTGAAAGAAAATGACGAGTAACACTTTGTGTCTCTATCAAAAGGACTTTCATGATGTCTCCAAGCATTTGTTGAAACTAGAAACTGCATTCATTTCATAGGCACTTGCCTAAAGCTTTGCATTTCGCTCTCGGGCTCCCGGCCTGAGGAAGAAGAGCTATTTCTTTCCCTTTCGTAGCTGTTATGTAAAAGCGAGCTCTTGCCTTATTTGTCTTTGTTCCTCTGTCTCTTTTATAAAGATGAATGATGACCTCATGACTTTTAAACATCAGTGGTTGGTTATTTCCAGACTTTCCCCCCAACAGATCTGCCTCCTTCTCCTTCTTCTTCGAACCTTTCATCTATTCTGAGTTAAGCACTGGCAGTATCACCTTGGCCCTCTTTCTTTGGAGATGACTAAGAAAAAAAAACCACAACTTCTTAAAGATAATCTTTTTAGTTTTTTTTTTCTTTTATGCTTAAAGCTCCTCATGCCCCCTTTCTGCCCCCACCCCCACTTTTGTTTCTACTGGAACCTGGAAGGTTTCACTTAGTAGCCAGTTGATTTGCAGCCTACCTTTGTATCCATGGCGACTAGACTTTCCAACATCATTTTACAAGTGAAGACGCCGAAGCGCTGAAGGTACTAAGGCATTTTGCCTTGTTCTTGTCTTGGTTTTTTTGATAGAGCTGAGATCAGACATGCACTTTTCGGTCCAACTCTGCTTCTCCTCTTGTTTCATAACCAGCTCCCTCTGAACTCTTTGGTCTTTTGTGCGATGGGTTTATAAACTCTGAATAGAATAAGTGGGTGGTAAGGGAGGAGTGGCTGGTGCGCCCAGCCACGGGCGCGCAGGAAGAGCTTGCTGAGTGACAAGCCAACTTTCTGAAGAGCTGCTTAATTTTCTGGGAGGAGATGTCGGCCACCACCCAGGCTTACTCCGCTGGACTCTGGTCTGACAGTCTCCTGGCACACCTGTACCTCAGTCAGCACCTCACACTCAATACCATGTTAAGGGAAGCATGGACCTCAGACAGTCTGGATGGTCTGGATTTTACTTGAGGTCAATTAGTGTGGTCTTACGGAGAGGATCTTAAACTCTCAGTGTTTTACTTTGTAAAATAAGGGCTCGGGCTTTCTGTGTCTGCCATGCTGGGGCTCAAATCTAAGGCTTTCTGAGTGTTAGATAGCACTCTACCATTGGTCCAAGCCCTCAGCCCAGAGTTCTCATTAAGTAGTCTGCCAGTAAAGAAAGAGTCCAAGGAAAGGCATAAGAGAGAGCTACTTGTTCACATACTCATTAACCTTACAAAAATACAAAATTGGAAGCCATAATATAAACAAAGGATGTACAAGGCATACACACACACACACACACACACACACACACACATACACACACACATACACACACACACACACATACACACACACACATACACACACACATACACACACACACATACGCACACACACATACGCACACACACATACACACACACACATACACACACACATACACACACACATATACACACACACACATACACACTCACACACGTACATACACACACACACACACAGACACACACACACACAGACACACACACACACACGATCTGCAGGTTAAAAGATATAAAAAAGATTTTTTAAAAAAGCATTCCTTGGTTCTTATGAGCATAAATACATTAAAAATATAAGAAATAACTAGAAAATATTAGTGCATTTATTTTTGCAATTTTATATCATTTGATAGAGTTAAGAATTGTTTTCGTGATTTTTTTTTAATTACAAACAATTCATATTACTCTTTATGATTGGTAGTATCCTAATATATTTAGAGGAAGCAAAAGTCTCTTTTTTCCATTAGTTGTTCTAAAACAAATATCTTTACAATTTTTATGACGTTTATTTAACTGTGTGGGATTGAGGGGCTAGGGTATGTGCATGCCTCAGTACATAGGTGGAAACCAAAGAAAAACTCTTGAGAATTGGTTTTCTTTTTCTACCATATCTGGCTATAACTCAAGATAGATACCAGTCTTGGGGATAAGTACATTTCCTGACCGAGCTATCACACCAGCCCCAAAATGAATGCTTATATATGATTTTAATAGACCCTGCTTCTAAGCTGAAGATGAGTCGTGCCCCATATCCTCAGGTAACATAGAGTGCACAGGTACATGGCCAGCTAATGCAAATCAAATGAGTTTAATGAATTGATCTAAAGATTCAATGGATAAATGGCTCTCGGTGCTTTCAGTAGGAAGGTCTTGGAAAGCTTTATGGGCAGGGTCAGCTCCTCAGTACATTGGAGGTATCCAATACATTCTTTTCTATAGAGTGAGTGAGACTGCCATGTGAACCAGGCCACTGAGTTAAGCAGGAATTGATTATATTGAATCAGGAGAGCAGGAGACAAAGGGCAATGGAGCTGTGTGAAGGAAGGTGAGACCCTGTGAACGTGTTTGAGGAAGAGCTTGTGTCCAGTCAGGTCTGACAGTCCCAGGACACTGCTATCCTTCAGCTGTTGCTGTTTGACTGATACTATTACCATTTCAGGATGGTCTCTCAGACTGTGTGTGCGTATGGGGGACAGGGGATGTGGGCATGCTTGCCCTTTCAGATCTGTCAGCCTGACATTCAGAGTGCCAGGGCATTAGCAGCCAGGGCATCTTTCCTCTCTGAACTCACTTCTAGCCTCCACATTTCTGTCCTACTTCCTGGTCCTGAACTGTATTTCTCTAATCCTCCTCCATGCTCAGCTGTCTCTTAGATATGAGCTCTGAAAGATTCTTGGGCTTTCAACACATAAGACATTAATTCACTGTCTTCTGACTGCCAAGGTTCCTGATAAAACAGTCACAATTCGTTGGTACATTATTCTCCCATCTGTAATATTTGCAATGTGTCATTTTTTTTCCTAGAAGGCTCTAGGTCACTGGTGCTATCTATCTATCTATCTATCTATCTATCTATCTATCTATCTATCTATCAATCATCTATGTGTATGTATACAATATACTATATATACTAAAGTAATATATAGAGAGATAGGTAGGTAGGTAGATGACAGATACAGATAGATAGATAGATAGATAGATAGATAGATAGATAGATAGATAGATTATAGATAGATATATTGTTTTTAACCTTTGATTTATGGCACTTTATTATATATCCAATGTGGTTTCCTTTGTGCTTAACCTGATGGCATTCACTGAATTGCTATGATTTGTAAAGTTACTCTAATCTTAACTTATCTCTTTCAGGGCTGACAAGATAGTTCAGTGGGAAAAACCCCTGCTGCCAACTGAGAAGACTTGTGTTCAATCCCCAGGACTCACACAGTGAGAGCGATGTCACTCCCATAAGGTATCGTCTCACCCACTCGGATGCTCCATAGCAATCACATGCCCATGTACGTGCATCCCATGTATGTACATTCCCCTGTATGTGCATCCCATGTATGTGCATCTCATGTATATGCATCCCATGTATGTGCATCCCATGCATGTGCATCTCATGTACGTGCATCCCATATATGTGCATCCCATGTATGTGCATCCCATGTATGTACATCCCATGTATGTGCATCCCCTGTATGTGCATCCCATGTATGTGCATCTCATGTATGTGCA
>JANHMN010000006.1:16655892-16674881 GCA_030674055.1 Rhabdomys pumilio | reverse complement strand
CTCCTGCTCCTGCTCCTGCTCCTGCTCCTGCTCCTGCTCCTGCTCCTCCTCCTCCTCCTCCTCCTCCTCCTCCTCCTCCTCTTCCTCTTCTCCTTCTCTTTCTCTTTCTCCATTTCCTCTTTTTCCTCCTCCTCCTTCTTCCTTCTCCTCTTTCTCCTCCTCCTCTTCCACCTTCTCTTCTTCCTCCTCCTCCTCTTCCTTTTTTTCTTCTTTTCCCTCTTCCTCTCCCTTCTTCTTTCCTTCCTCCTCCCTTCCCTTCTTCTCTTCTCTTTTTCTTCTTTTTTATTATCATTTATTATTATTATTATTATTATTATTATTATTATTATTATGCCTCTTTGTCATCCTCCTCCTCCACTTTCTCCTCCTCTTTTTCTTCTGGGATACAGGGGCATCAAAGAGCCTCCACATAGATTTGTGTTAGTTCTGATGCAACTGTCTATTATCTCTTTCAAAATCTCTTTCTTGCTGTTTGGAGCCCTTTCTCCTTTCCACTTCCTGAAACCTGACTCAGCACTCTGGACCTAGCCGCCTTCAAACTGTCCTATGAGATCAAATTTCCTGTCTCTTGGCTCTTTTGGAATCCTAGGCTCCCAGCTTCTCCTTCTGATAGAGAAGAAACATTTAGAGTTGTAATGTTTGTTTCATTTCTATGAACCATGAGACCTTACCAATACTTCCTCTGGCAAAGATACAAATGACACACTCCTTTTCAGTGTGTGGTTTGTGTGTATTAAATTTTTTGTTGAAACATAGCAGAGCCTACTTTCTGTGATAATCACTGTTTTATCATTAGATGATGGAACTGTATGTTTCCATGAAGAATCTCCTGGTCTGGGACCGATTAAAGGGTCACCCTGGAGTATCATGTAACAGAGAGTCTCAGATAAAATTGGAAAATCAAGAAAGGAGAAAAGTAGCTTGGAAGTGGATTTCCAACCATAAACTGCAGAGCTGAGGGGTTTTAAATCAATACTATAAGTTGAATCAACTTCAGGGTGGACTCTTTCTTTGTGTCAATCATCCAGGTAGTCGTGACCTCATTTGGAGAATTCTGATGACAGATGAGGATAGGACATGCCTCTCACAAATGAATTTTAAGCTCCTAAGTCAGGGTCTCATGGATGCGGTTGGGAATTCTGAAAGAGGTCTGAACTACAGAGTCTGTGATTTATGGATGGAACAAAAAAAAAAGAGGGGGTCAGAGTGATGGCTTCATGATTGAGAGCAGTTTCTGCTCTTGCCAAAGGCCCTGGTTCCATTCTGAGTACCCTCATGGCAGCTCTCTGTCATCTGTAACCCCAGGTCCAGGCATCCAGCTCCCTTCCATGGCATCCATCGACACTGTACACATGTACATATACACAGGCAAAACCATACACATGCAATAAATGTAAAGGCATCTTTTTAAAATGAAATCATCTCACACAACTCCCAGAAATAAAAATATCAGAGAAGTTTAGCTACCCCATTAAGGTCACACAGCTCTGACTGTCACAGCTACAGCTCAGAGACACAGGTGCTCATTCCTGGGCATCTTCTTTCTGTGTACAAAGCTCTGAGGATTCTTGCTGGTTTTCTTTTTTTTTATTGGATATTTTATTTATTTACATTTCAGATGTTATCTCCTTTTCCCATTCCTCCTCCAGAAACCCCTTATCCTATCCTCTGTCCTCCTGCTTCGGTGAGGGTGTGCCCCACCCATCCACCCACTCCCACCTCCTTGCCCTTGAATTCCCTCACACTGGGGCATCCAGCCATGGGTCCCTCCATGTGTGTTCCCAGGCTGGCAGTTTAGATCCTGGGAGCTCTGGTTGGTTGGTATTGTTGCTCTCCCCATGGGGCCCACAAACCCTTTCAGCTCCTTTAGTCTTCCAAGTCCTCCATTGGGAACCCCATGATCAGTTCAGTGGTTAGCTGCGAGCCTCTGTATATGTCAGGCTATTGCTGATTTTCTTACCTTGGCCTTTTCTCTTTTGACTAAAGTGCAGAGTGGCAGGAAGGGAAGAGCTATAGGAACTGCCTTGAAAGAATGTCAGTCAGTTTCTCCAAAGGAAATGGCTTGAAGACAACAGTGTTAATGTATTACAAGGTCTTCGTTCAGAAGGAAAAAAATACAAGAAACAAAAATGTGTCCTCCTCATTCCTGAAAGAGCTCCACGGATCTAGAGACTTCTAAAGCCCCCTCCCTTACTACTCTCAGCAATACTTCCAGACCAGTGGTCTCTTGTGTAGCAGACCGAGCTGCTGTTCTGGTCAAGGGGTCAGGGTCGCGAAGAATGGAGACAAGGCAGAGGATCTGTAGTAAAGTCTTCTTTACTGTCTCTACCATACACACACCACTACACCTACTACTACACCACACATTCCCCCCCGCCACACACACACACACACACACACACACACACACTACAACAAGGAAATCCTGGGTATTTATAAGCTTTTGCCACGTGCCTTGTAGGCGCGTGGATACCACATGCCTTGCAGGTGTGGATATGACGTAAGCCTTACAGGCATGGACAGCATGTGCCCCTTACAGGCATGTATGGCGTGGATAGCACATGGATAACACACGCACCGCATGCCTTGTAGGTGTGGATACCATGTGCTCCTTGCAGCTGGGGGCACTAAACAGCAAAACAAGCTATGTGGGATATCAGAGTGTGCTTCAGCTGTTGTAGGCTGTTGAAAACCAAGTCTCATGTCAGGGTATATGGCTCAAGATGGCTGCAAAGCTGATAGCTGCTTTCTAGGTGCTTTTTGCTTAAAGTCGGCTCCCAACACTCTTGAGCTCACAGCATAGGCAGTTTCTCATTGCTCCCTGAAGGCGCACATCTTCCCTCTCAGTCAGGATGCGAGCGAGCAGGGCTAACCCTCCAGTTGGGAGAGACTTCTCACGAAATGAAAGTTAGGAGATTTTCCCTGCTATTAAACTTGGTTCTCTCAAAAAGCTTCTCTTCTAAACAATCTCCTAGTCGACGCAGCTGGAAAAAATGCTAAAGGACCTCAGGCAAACTTGGAAATGTGGATTTTATTTAGGTCTTGAACAGCTGCTCTTTCCTAGATGCACATTGGTGAGCCAGTCTGAGGAAGGAATGAACAGTCAGCTGAGAGTCACAGACATTATTTTAAAAGGTGAACTAACCCAGGGTGGTTAAATTGGAATAAACAACGAGGTATTTGTTTGTTTGCTTGCTTGATTGCTTGCTTTTTGGTTTTTGTAGTTTTGTTTTGACTTTGTTTGTTTGACTAAGTAGGGCTAGAGAAGACTGAGCCTTAGAAATTCAATCTCAGCACATGGTAGCACCAAGGCTGAATTGGGCTCCCCAAGTCACTCGTGACCCTCAGCAGGTTCTGGCAGTAGACAGTGTCTTCTGGAATTTCCTGAGCACTGGGCCTCATGTCTTCCCCCAAAGTTCTCTTCCTAGAGTTCAGGAACCATTATATGACACAGGGGCAGTGACTCTAAGAAATAATACAATTCTGTACACCAAGCAAAACAGTGAGACTCATTCACAAAGCAGGCAGCCAACCCCTACCTTGGCTAGGGTTGCCCTTCTTCTAAGCCATGACTATATGGTGGGTACTCTCTTATTGTTGCTGTTTCTCAGAGCTCCACATTCATTGTATGTATGTACGGAAAACAGTGTGGTGTTTTCATATGTGAAAATATTGTGTAATAATTCAAACAAAGGATGGAGCCCGCCCATCACTTTGTGTGGCTTCTCCATGGAGAAAGTGTTTGAAGTAGGTTAGTCCATCTATTCTGGAGAATCCTATACAATACTGTTAACTACAGTCATCTTATGCCTTGGTAGAACACAAGAATGGATTCTTCCAGTCCAGCTGTAGCCTGGTGGCTGTACACCATTCTTCCTCGTTCCTCTGCTTTCTCCTCCCGAGCTCATCCTCGTCTCAGCTTCTGTGAGACCATCTTCTTCAGATTGCACACAGCAGTGAGATCATGCAGGATTCATCTTTCGGTCCGTGGCTTCTTTCTCTCGATAAATTATGGCACTCATTTTTGAAAGCCCCAGAAGGTTTTAAAACAGGAGCCCTGGACCCCCAAACAAAACCATCAGAAACTAGCTGTAGGGCCCAGAGAAGTACTTTCTACTGCTGTGTCTATGCATGCAGCCTCCTCTTAATCTCTAGATTCATTTTCAGTTTGAGATGTTATCTTTGTCACTCTGTCTTGCTATCCTTCCAGTAATCCTAACTTTATCCAGCTGGAGCCTAACCCCAATTCTGTTTGGTATCTCATGCTTCCTCTTCTTACTCTGGAGATTTTCCACAGGCCATGGCCAATGCAAGTTTTTTTGTTTGTTTGTTTTCTGTTTTGTTTTGTTTTGTTTTAATGCAAACCTCAAGCCCTTCCTCAGACTCCCTGAATCAATATTTAAACGTATGATCCCTGTGTGATTGATGCCAACACTTAGCAGCACGGTGGAATTGTACTCCTAGCAACAAAATTTGCCTAAAACTTTTTATCAACTTTGTCGAGGAGGGGGTGTCTGTCTATTAAAAATGCTTGTTTTCTTGTCATTCATATATATATCATATATATATACATATATGATATATATATGAGAATAGCAGTCTGTATGAAGGTAATTCCTATTTAGAAAGCCATTTCTTCAGTAACAGGTTAAATAAGACTAGCTTTGCCATCTATTCTTCTATCTCCTGATAATTAAGATGGGGCACATCCATCTTTATGCTGCACACAGCTTTATGCTGTGCTCTGGTTAAAGTGCATGAGCTGGGTCAGGACAGTGCTTTCTGTGTGAGTGAGCACAAGGGACCTGAATTCAGATTCCTGTCATCCACATAAAACCTGGGCTAAATGGCATGCTCTTGTAATCCCAGTGCTGAGGAGGCAAAAACAGGAAGATCTCTGGGGCTTTGGGGCGAGCCAGATTAAGCCAAATTGATGAGCTCCAGGTTCCGTGTCAAAAGTAAAGTAGAGAAACCAAGACACTTGACGTCTCTATCTCTCCTCCATATGCATACACACATGCACATATGTACATGCATACATATACCATGTATATGCATGCACATGCATACACAAACATGTACACCCATTCATATACAAAAGACATAAACAACACATTCATCCTTTCTTTACTGGAGTTTACAGTGAATCCAGTGAGAAATTCCCATTAACTAGAGAATCTTCCTCCTCCATCTTGTGTCTCCCCAGGTCTCCAGCTAGAACAATAAAGTAAATATTCAACAAACGTTCTTAAATTAAAACCACAATAGTGAAATGCGTGAACATGGCTTGACTAATATTTTGCAATTGTCTGAACTGTTTGGACAAAGCCCATCAGAAAGCTGAGAAGAATGCGGCTAGCTTTTAATTTATTCCATTTCTTCTTGCACTATCAAAGTCAGAACAGTTTGTCAGATTTTGTTTATAGCATGTAACTTTCCTAAAGCAATGTATCCATGTTTCTCATTATGCATGAATAGTATTTGGTTAAATATGGTCTACACTGCTGTCTACCTAAGGGGTAGAAAAGATTTCAGCAGAAAAAAAAAAAGCAAGATGTGTGGTTGGAACGTGTTGTCTTCCCTCTCCCCCACCCCTTTAAAAAAAAATTTCATATTGGTTTTGGCCTTCATTTCAAGATATTTGTATCTGAGAGGAGATTTTCCGACAACAGCCTTTTGACTGAGTGACACGAAGCAGGGGTTACAGCCTCTCTTGTCTTTAATTCCTTCCAAGTTAAATAGAAAGATGGAAGATAATTTGGCTCCAACAATGATTTGAAAATGTCTGCCTAAAAAAAAAAAATTGGCCAGAAAATAGAAAGCTCTGAGAAAATCAGAGTTAGAAAAAAAATGTAGGTAAAGCCTAGTTTTGTCGGAGAAAGTGTGGGGAGGGGAGGGGAGGGGAAGCTCACCTCCATTTTACAGACAAGGAGAAAGAAACTCAAAGGGAGAGATGACTTATTTAAGGCCAGTTGGGTTTTAATGAAATAACTGAAATGATGCCCTTAGCTTGTACATAAGTTCCTGTAGTAAGAGTTCTAATAGACTTCCCAGGTTCTGCTCATGTATTCCCCTGTGTATGTGAAGGTGTTTGTATGTTTGCATGTGTGTGAGCACACACGTCTGCAAGTGCATGTGCACATGTGTGTGTTGGGGGGGTGGCAGAGGTTGACATCAGATGTCCTTGTCTGTCTGTCTCCTCCTTATAGACTGAGGCAGAGTCTCTCACTTGAACCAAGAGCTGGCTGATTTGGTTTGTCTAGCTAGCCAGCTTGCTCAGGAATCCTGTCTCTGCCTCCTGAGCCCTGGGGATTGATTACAAATGGGCACACTATGCCTGCCTGCTGGGGGTCCTTGTGCTTACATAGCAAGTGTGTTAGACGTGTCACACTCCCCAGTATCCTTCCTTCCTTCTTTCCTTCCTTCTTTCCTTCCTTCCTTCCTCTCTTCCTTCCTTCCTTCCTTCTGTCCTTTCTTAATAAGTAGGTGACTACCTTCCTATTTGTCTATATATCCCACAGCCTTAGACACTCATGTTAACTACCGAGATATAACAAAAGCCAAGGACAGATGTTTCAAACATTCATTTTCACATTACTGGGGGGTCTTTTCCTCACCTGACACTGGTTGATTCTGTCTCCCAGTTTAGTCAACCACTGGTTCTGAGTCTCTGTGCACGTATGTGTCTGTTTCCCTCTGAAGTGCTGTTCTCTCGCTCTCAGATATTTTGAAAGTTTCTTTCCATTACCATGTAATTGCCCACAGTTGTCTCTACTCTTAAGCAGTCTTTGCCTCCTCATTGTTCAATGCTACTTTAGTCACGGTTTGCATGCATAGGTCTTATATTTTGACTTTCAACTTGTTTGGGGTTGGAACTATGTTTATGCTGAAGTGAGTTTTGTAGCCAGATTATAGTTTGTGCCCCTCTTTTTAAATCTACTGATCTCTGTCATTCAATTGGTTTATGTGGCAATTTACGTTTGAGAACATTTTTGATGTTATTACATTTAAATCTGTTTTTCTTTCTGCTTTATCTCTCTGCTCTCTTCAGCTTCCCCTTTCCTTTGAGTTACTTGAATGTTTTCTATGCCATTGAAATTCTTCTATTGTATCTTAGATTATGTCTCTCTTTTTGCATGCTTACATTTTCAGCAGTTGCTGTGAATGATACTAAAAACTTAGACATTAATAGTAAACTCTGGACCAACATTTACCACTTCTGAAAGCATGTAGCCTTCTTATCACTACATAGAATCCTTTACCATCTCCAATTAATGCTGTGCTGTTTGGTGACAATTGACTTTAAGTGTCATCTTGCTAGAACCTAGAATCATCTGGAAAAATAAGCTTAGTTGAGGAGCTACAAAGGTCGGGTTGGTATATGGTCTTGACTGTGAGAGGTTGTCTTGCTTGTTGATTGATGTAAGAAGATCCACTTGGAATATGAATGGCACCATTTTATGGACTGGACCCTGAACCATACAGAGGAAAGTGGGCCAGACATGAACTCAAGTGTGCAGATAACATAGGTGTTTTCCTTTCTCTCAGTCCCTCTATGATGCGACAGTTGCTTCATGTCCTGGCTCGGATTCCCCACAGTAATGGAATGCAACCTGAAGCTGTGAGCTAGATAATTTCTTCCTCCCCTAACACTGCTTTTTTGTCAGGGTGTTTGTCACAGCAATGGAAGAAAGTGGGGTGTGTCCTGTTATGTTCATATATTTTGAAATTATAATTTGTCCACAGGTGACATTTCCAGCGAGCATTGTAGTGTGTGAGGGTAACAGATGGGGATGGGGTGGCACCTATCCTGGACGGGCACAGCACCTTTCCATGCTCCAGAAAAAAAGAGAAGCTGGAAGCAAGAAATCGAGAGCTGGCAGGTGTCTTTATCTCTGTGTTTTGTCATTGTGCCATCCACTGCCATCCAGCAGTCTCTGACTTCTTTGTTCTTATAAAGTGCCTGCTGTTTTTTGGTTAGAAACCTGCTTTTCTGCCTGTCGATCTTGCAGATTTCCATTATTGGATTAAGTGCTTGTGAATCTGGCAACTCAAGGCTCTCCTCTAGAAAAGCAAGCCAATCGTCAACCGTGTTCACCTGCATGCCTGACATTTCTGTGCTTCCTCTTTTCTTCCTACTGCTTCCAGTTTCCTGTTACTATCATTTCCTTCTGTCTCTTTTGCCTTGCATGAATAGAGCAGGTATGCTAGCTAATAACATCCTTTGCAGTGTGGTCTTACCATCAGGTTGTGGAAGTAACCAGCGGCATTGGCAGCAGTCTGTGATGGTTGAGGGATCTCTGGGAACCATTTAGCCAATGACTCAAAAATATGCAACTCATTCCTGGTAGAGGCGGTTTTATTTCGTAGCATATGGTGTTAACTTGGGGCATTGTCTCTTTACCAATATTCCATTTATTTCATTCTTATTATTTTTTCTATCCCAGCTCCTTTCAGATCCTTCCTCCCTACCGATCCAACACCATATTCTTTCTGTCTTAAAAAAAAAGCACAAAACAAAATGAAAAACACACACACACAAACTCTCTCTCACACACACACAAACAACAACAATAACAAAGCAAAGCAACTCGAAGCCAACCCAAACAAAACAAAAGCAATCATGGAGTCTGTTTCCTGTTGGCCAACTGTCTCTGATCATGTCACCTGCCCTGGGGTGACGTTGATACACCAGTGTTGTTCAATTGAAGATTTTCTGATTTTCTCTTTCCCATCACCAATTAATTGCAAATAGCTTATTGGTTAGAGGTGAGGCTTTGTGTTTATTCTCACTTTTCCATGCTGGGGTTTTATCTGATTTGAATTTGAGCAGATCTGATGCACGTCTCTGTGATTTCAGATTTGTATGAATTCGGTTGTGTCTAGCAAACACTGCTTGCCTGGAATTATCCACCACTTACAGCTCATACAATCTTTCCGCCTCGTCTTCTGCATAGATCCCCGAGCTTTGAGGAGAGGTAATGTGACGCAGGCATCTCACTTAGGACTGAGTACTTCAGGGTCTTTCTCTCTCTGTCCACTTGCAGGTCTCTGTGTAAACTCCTATCTGTTGTACAAAGCAGCTTCTCTGATAAGAGCTGAACAAGGCACTGATCAATGAGTATAGTAATATGGTATTAGGAGCCATATTTTGCTATGTTTACTTGGCAGAATGATTTTAGTAGGGTTATTTTTTTTCCCTAGAGCCTATGATCTGTCTAATCTCAGGTTTTTGGCCCCATTAACAGTATCATGTATGGAGTAGGCCTTAAATCCAATTTTAAAAGATAACTGGTTGCAGCTGACTCAGATAGATGCAGACACCCACAACCAAACAGTGGATGGAGCTTGGGGACTTCTATTGAAGAGTAGGGGGAAAAGATTGCAGGCCTGAAGGGGATAGAAATGCCACAGGAAAACCAACAGAGTCAACTAACCTGGATCCCTGGGACCCTTAGAGACTGAACTCCCAGCCAAAGAACATACACAAACTGGACCTAGGTCTCCTCACACATATGTAACAGATGTGCAGCTTAGTCTTTGTAAGGGTCCCAAATAACTAGAGCAGGGGCTATCCCAAAAGCTGTTGCCTGTCTACGTAATATGTTCTTCTAGCTGAGCTGCCTTGTCTGGATTCAATGGGAGAGGGTGCACCTTGGCCCATAGAGACTTGATGTGCCAGGGTTGGGAAATACCCAGGGGCCCCCTACCCTCTCAGAGAAAGGGGGGAAGAGAGGATAGGGGAAAGAATTGTGGGAGGGGGTGACTGGGAGGGGAGGAAGTGAGTGGGAGGTAAAGTGAATAAGGAAGGAAGGAAGGAGGGAAGGAAGGAAGGAAGGAAGGAAGGAAGGAAGGAGAGAGGGAAGGAGGGAAGAAAGAAAGAAGGGTCTGGTTACTCCAATGATGTTGGTACCACTAATGCACCTGCATGTCTTGCAGGCAGGTTGTTATTGCAGCTGTTGTTGCAGCTGTTGGGTAAGACTCTTAGTTATTTTTCTCCTCTAGTGTATGATTTCTTCCAGCTAATCAATAGGGAGGAAGAGTCTAGTGGAGTACCAGCTGGAGCTCTCCATGTTCAATGACATTATGTATGTGGTATCTTCGGTGATAGGGCTTGCTAGGAAGATATGCAGGAGAGAAAAAAGTGTGACTGTAGGGCAGTGGGTTGTGAGAAGCAGCTGGGTGTTTGGTTGAGCATGAGTTTCGAACCCCGGAACCTTTATCGGACGGCAGGAGTTCAGCTCTGCTCCCAGGCCCTGGTTCTTTTCACTTAGCTTCAGTCCTCCAACAACCCCTCCCACAGAGAGGTTTATGACCATCAGTCACTAGGAACAATCCCTCAGGCTCTCCCGCATGCGGATGAGGTATCTCCAAGCTCTCAGGTCAAGCCAATAGACATTATCTGCTGTCAGATAATGACACCTAACCTACCCTAACCCACCCCAAAACTGTATATAAGGGCTCCATTTAGAGGAAGTAAAGCGTGTGCTCAAGAATCATCCTGGTGTCCGAGAGTTTTTGTCACAAGAGCTGTGACACTTGGGGAGAGATCTGCTCTCCCGGAACCTGCCTGGGACACCAAGCTGCCTCCTTGCCAGCTAGCCGGCTCCTTATCAGCCCAGCCTGGGTCTGGACCGGCTCAGCGCGGAGAGACAGGTGAAGCACCTGAGAGAAAAGCACCTGAGAGAAACCGGTCAGCACAGTGACGTTGAGCAGGCAGAGGCAGCGGCAGGGGCAGGCAATCTCCCCTCCTGCTCGCACTCTGTGTCCTTTGGCCTCGACCTCCCGCATCAGGCCGGGCCAGAGATCAGTGGAGACGCAGGCCAGAGGCAGCGAGGAGACAGTAGCAGCCCTCCCTGCTCTTACCCTGTCCCCAGTCAGGAGATCGTCGTGGGACACCCTCCAGAACAAGGGACCCACATATGATCAAAATATATTCCATAAAAAATAAAAGAAAAATAAAATTTTTTTGATTTCCTTCTTCTGGGGATATCTTTATTTCTATTTCATGACACGCCCCCCACCCCAAACCTCCTCTATTTCTTTTGTGGACTGCAGCATTCTGGGTTGAGAGTTGAAGTTTGCTTTTAGTACTTAAAAATTGTCCTACCATTTCCTGAGGACTCCATTTCTTTTCATGAAAAATTTATAGTTACTTAAAAACTAACATGCTGTTTTATCCCATTTTTGTGGTTTCTTTTAAAAAGAACCAATCACTTGAATGCACCCCACTGTGAGCAGACGGGCAGTGGGGGCTGGGGAAGCATGTGAGAAGGCTCAGCAAAAGGGAAGCATTGGGCTGGCAAAATAGCTTAATAGACAAGGGCAGGCTGTCCCCTCACCTCCATCCACACTGGTGCTGTGGTCCTGTGTATACTCCAACACACAAAATAAATAAACAGAGCAAAAACTTCTTTAAAACTAGAAAGCACTTGGGTGTCTCATTATCTTACCAAAATGGAGATAATTTGATTAATCCAAAATGGTCCTGAGGCTGTAATGGAAACTGACCTTCTTCCAGAAAACCCTGGCAGTAATAGGTGGGCAGAGACAACCATGGGCAAATTCTAGAAACCTCTGGTGACTTCTTTCTGCACATGCATACAGAGGTTTCACTTTCTGATATAGAGACCTCCAGCCTTGTCATTTTCCTTATGCCTCATTGAGCCTAAGAACAAAGATGTGTGTGTGTGTACATGCATATATTGTGTTAATATATGTATATATGTGTGTATGTATATACATGTAGGTATCTTGTGTCTGTGTGTACAGAGGTTTACAGATGCGCCAGCTGAATGGCTCTAGACACTTGGAGAGTGTGCATTGTGAATAGCAGTTTTAATTCATGTGCACTGTCTTATCATCTGGTGAATTTTAAATTAATAAGGATTGTCTCCAGGGCTTACTAAGTTAAAAGACTCACATGATATTTTTACTCATTTTGGTTCCCAAAATGCACATTTAACTTTATTTTATTTTTCTGTCTATTTCTTCCCTTCTTAGAATTCTTAAATAAGAAACTGGTGCTTCTGTTTTAAGTGGAGAAGGTCCTGGCCCCCTCCTAAAAGGAAACCCATCATCATATTTCTGTTTCTGAGACTGAGCTCTGCTGTTGGTTTCTTACACTGCATCTGGTCATTTATTAGTAGAACTAGCTTGCTGGGGTTTTTACTCCATCGAGTTGCTCATGCCATAGGTAGACCCTCTAGAATAAAGTTAATACACTTTTTAGATCCTCACTGTTAAAGTATTCACAAGCTGTAAGTGTTCACCAGGCTGTGTGTGTAGGGGACAGCAGGGAGGCGGTGTCACCCGGAGAGGGTCAGTGAAGATTATGAGCACATGTAGGGGTGAGGAGGGTAGCTCTGGACTCTCAGATGGTAAATGTCAATATTTCCCCAAATTCAGATTTAACGTTCAGAGCAAATCTAACTTCTGTCACATCTTTATGGAGCACTGACAAGCTCCTTATTTAGTCATTTCTGACTTTCAGCCCACAGACAGCAGCGTTTGCTTCTCTGTCACCTGCCCCTGGCAACGCTGAGTCTCAAGGCTTCAGCTCCGGCAGACAAAGGCCTTTCACGATCAACTGTGTCTGGCGAAGTCGTGCCACAAAGAACTCTTGGCTGTGTGGCTCAGTAAATAGCTCTCTCTTACTCTCTGCCTCACGCCCAGATGACAACACGGTTCAAAACGGCGGTTCTTCAAAACGATCCGTGACAAAGCTATCGCTCGCCAAAGGTTTTCTTGGAAAAGGTTGCATGCGAAGCACTGAAAATCCTCTGCTTTGAATTTCACCCAACTCTGTGTAGAGTGCACAAGAAGTGGAATTGGCTCCCGGTATTTAACACCTCTGTGAGGCAAGCTCTTCCCGCAGAGGTTAGGGCAGGATGCTCGGCTTTGTGTGAGCACCAGATTGTTGTGGAAGAAAAAGCAAATGTGCCAGCTAGGTTTTGATTTTCATGTTCTAAAAGTGTAACATGATGGGCTAGGGGGAGTTGTGTCTGGAAAGGAAAAGACAGATGTCCACAGTGGAACCCACCCGTACCCCTGTGGATTTCCCACTCTGTGGTGTTTGTCCTGCCAAGTCTACAGTTTCTTAGCAGATAATATGGAGGAGGTATTAAAAGTCAGAATCAACTAGAAGCAGCCTTGGGCCTCCCATTTAACTAGCTAGTCAGGGGCTGCAGCTCTCTGAACACGCTTCCTCATTTATAGAAGAGGAGAAAACCCAGGGGTATATCGTGGGGATACACTTTCAATCATAGTCCTCAGAAGACTGAGCAGAAGGGTCAGATGTCAAGTGTGAGGCCAACCTGGATTTTAGAGTGGGGTACTGTCTCAAAGAACTAAAATAAAACAAAACAGGAGAAAAACTCAAGCTTCAGGCCATCACAATGATAATGAGAAAGGTCTTAAAGGTTATTATGACTATTATAAGTTAATATTAACTTTTGACTCTGTTCCTGTGTTTACGCACATATGTGTATAAGTTAAAGCCAGAAGGCAATGTCTGATGTCTTCCTTGATTGCTCTCTCTACCCCAGGTTTTGAGATCAGGGTCTCTTGCTGAGCCTATATCTTGTCAGTTTGAGCTAGATTGGCTAACCACCAAGTTCCCAGAGATGTTCCTGTCTGCCTCCTTGGCCTTGAGATTACGAATGCATGCTGCCATTCTGGGCATGTATGCGTGCATGCGTGTGTGTGTGTGTGTGTGTGTGTGTGTGTGTGTGTGTGTGTTTGTATTGGGGTATGAATTCAGGGCCTTGGGCTGCCACAGCACTATACTAACTGAGCGATCTCCCTAATCACTCCACTTTACTTTTTGAGATAGTCTCTTACAAGAGCTGGAGTCACCCCATTCCTCTAGGCTGGCCAACAAGCTCCAGAGATTCCCTTGTCTCGACTCGCCTAGCACTGACTTGAGGTACACGTCACCATGCCCAGCTTGTTACACAGATGCTGGGTGGGGAACTAAACTCAGATCCTCATGTTTGCAGGCAGAGCCCTCAGCTGACTAAGCCATTTATTTCCCTAGTCCATGGGTTAGCATTGAGCTAACTGAGCTCTCTCAAGACTGCTCCACGGTAAAGGGAATTTCACTAATCCTTACCACCCAGATTCCACCCCTGGCCTCACATGTTGAAAAAAGAGAAGCAACTCTCAAACCTTGTCCTCTGACCGACACACATGCTGTCTCACGCATGTACTTCTGTGTTCATAAAGTAAGCAAGCAAATGAATAAAAATATAACTGAGCCACTTTTAAAAGTGTTGAAAACCACATGCTCCGAGTATTTTGTGATAATAACTGTTAGTAATGATACTTACTCTTGATAATGGTAAACATTTATTGAGTGCTCACAGTGCGCTGAACCCTTTTCATACTTCCTCTGGTACATGGTTATTATAGCAGGACAAGTCCCCAACACTATGACTGTGACTCAGCAGAGACAAAATCACATGTTTGGAAGAATCTCTGTTGTTTTGAGGGAGAATCTGTGGTTCACAATGGTGGATTCACCCCTGCCTCATCTCAGTCACCTCACATCCAGATTCACGTGTACATAGTTTTAAAGACCTCATGCCCCGACCCTGAGGGCAGAACCCAAGTCTCTCCTGACCACTGGTACTCCTAACCTGAGTGTTTGGATATATTCTGATCAACAGTTCTCAACAAGAGATGGTTTGCCATCCAGGATCTGTTTGGCAATGTCCAGAAGCAATTTTGGTTCCTACAAAGGCTGAAACTACTGGTGTCTGTATACTCCATGGTAAAGGAGCCACTCCTTGGCCTCCTGTGTCTGGGACATCTGGAATTTGAACTTTATGGCCTGCCAGCACTGGTGAGCTCAGAGACTATGATTTAGGGGAACAAAAATACATAAATAAGAAAGTCCCCACCACTGCTGAGCTGTACGCCAGGATGAAACGTGCTCTGTGAGTTCCATCCTCATCAGATGGAGGCTCTCATCCCTTCGCGACTCCACTTCATCATTTTATATGTGAAGACTTATCTTCCATCAAGTTGTGTTTTGTCCAGTTCAAGAACTTTTCTATTTAATAACAAATATGTAAATACAAATCTTGAAAACCCAACAACAAAACCTTGTTCTTTCTCCATCCTGTATAGATTGAATGGGAATCTCTGAGGACAAGGTCTAAGCATCTGGAGATGCATGTCCCAAAAAACCTATGTCACCTTCTATGTGGTTAAACACTTGAACTAAAGTGCTGGGACGTTATTTTATTGCTGCAAAATGTAAAACCCAAGCACACCATAGGAAAAGGCTAGAATTCTAGGTCCTACTAGCCCATCTGTGAGTTGACTTTTGATTCAATGCTGTTGTTTGATTCAGGATCATGGATCCAGAAACAAGAAGTAAACACCAGGGATACAGAGAGAATAGCTCTGGGGGTGTCTCTAGTTTAAGCACAAACAGAAGAAAAATCTAAAAACTCTTTCAGGTACGTTATGATGTTTTACGTAAGAACAGTTAAACTAACACAGATAATTGTCAGAAATCCAGCTCACCTAAAATAGTCAGAATTCTGTTTCTATAACGAAACACCTGAGACAATTTATAAAGAGAAAATGGGCTTATTGAATCCAAGGTTTTGGATGCTCAAACACATGGTGTTTATGTGTGCTCAGTCGTAGAACACTGCCTGATGGCAGCACACTGGGATAGTAGCATGTGTCAGAGTAAAAGGGTTGCATCTCAGACTGAAGGAGGGACAGGAACACATATCAGGTGTGTGGAGAGGGGTCAAGAAGGAAAGGAAGAGAGAATGGGATCTTACCATCCAATCACCTTCAATGGCAAGACCAATGACCCAAGACCCTCCCATAATATGGGATTATCTGATTATCTCTACCTCCCAATAGTATTACCTGGAGAACAAACTTTTAATTTAGAGCCTTAGAAGAACAATCACAATCCACACTATACCACCAGCTATTCTTTGAAGATCATTACCCTTCCCTGTCCTCAGGCCACTTTTCTGAAACACCGTCTTGGTATGGGCCTGGCCAAAGGAAAGTTAAGATGACTGACATTTTGTTGTCTACAGCTCAGTACTGCACTTGCTCCAGAAACTTCTGTGTGCCCTATATTTTGTGTCTGACATACTCTCTAACCTGATGTTTATTTTACTTTCCCCAAATCATTGATGCTTAATGAGATCCCTACTCTATCCAAGACATTAGGTTGTTCTTCACAAACTGACAGCAAGGTAGGTCCCATTGCTGCAGACAAAACCCACACAACTGACTGAACATAAAGAGGCAGAGCCGGTGCCTGCATAGAACCTTCACTTCCATGTTCTAGTGTCTAAGACATGGCAAAATGTTCTACATATTACCATAAGGTAAATGCCAACACAACCACAAAGCCTTTGAGCTACAATCTATCCTGAATGCAGAAAAGGTAGGGGAATGGTGGCACAGACATTATGAGAGTAACCTACCAATCTCTGATTTGACTTAAGGCCCATTCCATGAGATGGAACCTGTACCTTACTCTCTTGGGGCAGCCAAGGAGCAGCCTCTAGACGTCCCAGACACCTAGGGTAAAATCAAATACTACTGCTAAAAAAAAAAAAAAAAGTAGCAATAAAATGACTCCCAATGACATTCTGCTGTACTCATAGCTCAGCCACCATAAGAGAAGCTTCCTCCTGCAGCAGAGGGGGACAAATACAGAGACCCACAGCCAGATGTTATACAGAGAGTGAGAGACCTTGGGCTCAGTTGTAGTACACTGCCTGATGGCGACAAGCTGTGATAGTGGCACCTGTCAGAGTAAAAGGGTCACATCTCAGACTAGAGGAGGGACAGGGATGCAAATGGGGTGGGAGGAGAGGGGTAAAGAAGGGAGGGAAGGGAGAATGAGATCCAGAAAGAGAGAGAGAAAGAAAGAGAGAGAGAGAGAGAGAGAGAGAGAGAGGAAAGAGAGACCGACTCAGCTCTAAACAAGATGTCTCCATCAAACCCCGCCCCTCAGAGCTCAGGTAATCCTGCTGAAGAGGAGGCAGCAAGAGTGTATGAGCTGGGCTGGAGAGATGGCTCAGTGGTTAAGAGCACCGACTGCTCTTCAGAGGTCCTGGCTTCAACTCCCAGAAACCACGTGGTGGCTCATAACCATCTGTAATGGGATCTGATGCCCTCTTTTGGTGTGTCTGAAGACAACTATGGTGTATACTCTTATACATAAAATAAATAATTAAAAAAATAGAATGTAAGATAAAATAAATAATTAAAAAAAAAACAGAATGTAAGAGCCAGAGGGGACAGAGGACACCAGGAGAACAAGGTCCTCTAAAGCAACTGAGAAAACTCCAGATGAATTCAAAAGCATGGAAGCAGAAATCACAGGGCCTACAGAGGTCTGTACCAAGTCCTCTGCTAATACATTAAGTTTTCAGTTTAGTATTTTGATGAGACTCCTGAGTGTCTGGATGAGCACGTGTCTGATTCTTGTGCCTCCTTCCGGGGATTTTTTATTTTTCTGTTGGTCTGTCCAACTTCATTATGATAGTTTTTGTTTTCTCTTAGTATATTTTATTTTGACATTTTTGTTGTTATCTCCTAGAAACCTGTTCATCTCTTAAGAAAGACCCGCCCTCCAAAGGGAATGGATCCAATGGGAGGGGAGGGGAGCAGGAAGTGGAAGGAGTAGAGGGAGGGGACTGTCTTCAGATTATATTGTATGAGAAAAGAAACTATATTTAAATAAAGAGAACGATACCAAAAAAGAGAGATTGTTAATTGTTTCCAGCATAAGACACAGTATAAAGAAGTAAACTCATACAGAAGGAGTTTTATCAAGTCAACATTTCTCAAACTCTACACTTTCTGCATTTGTAGTTTTGGGGTAGGCTATTTTTTTTTCCACTAGGAATCACCAATCTAGCCTAGATCGTCAGAGGCAAGGCAAAACAACATTTGATTTCTTTGGTAGAAGGAGCAGGGGTGCAGGAAGGAATCTACAAAGACCAGAAGAACTATAAAGACATTTGATTCACTTTAAACATTTGCGGTGGGAATGGCTCAGTGGTTAAGAACACTGACTGGTCTTGCAGAGGACCTGAGGACCTGGGTTTGATTCCCAGCACCCATGTGATGGCTCCTAGTTATCTGTAACTCCAGTGCTAGGTGACCCTGTAACCTCTTTTGCACCCACCTTCCAAGGGCACCCACCCATCACATGTTGCACAGATAGACACACAGGCAAAACACCCATGTGCATAAAATAAAAATTAATAAAAAAAATTAAGTAAAAAAAATTACAACTTGGATTAACAAATAGAAAACTTAGTGTGTATGTGACAACATATTATGTATGTAATATTATTATGACATATTATGTATGTCACATATGTATGTGACATATTATGAAAGAAATTGGGATAGTTCAAAGGAGGCTGAAGAAAAAGACAAGCTCAGTAGAGGAAGGAGTTCTGAAGGAAGAGAAGGCCGGAGGGTAGATGAGGTGGAGCCCCTGTTGTACTCTCTGCCACATCCACCCACGTGACTTGCTCACTCATTCTTAACAAACAAATCCAGACTTCATGGTGGGAGTTTAACAGTGTAAAATGAGATGACTTTCTTTTGATTTCTTAATATTTCACTACTTTTCCTTGCCTACGTAAGTGGGATGGTTTTTTTTCATCTGTGGAGCAGGTCCCCCTCCTCCTTCCTTTCGGAAATGCCATCACTCATGACTAAAAGCTAACACACTCATTTCGTCAAGCACGGGTCAGTTTAGCAAAGAAGGTGATCATGGGTTTGAGCAAGTGTGCATGAAGGGAGACCCCTTCATGACACTAGCTATCATTTCTATCTTGGGATTAAAAATGGCAAGAAAACAATGACTGTACTGCAAAAAGAAAGATTGCTTTTTGGCTTATATCTGAAGATACACACACACACACACACACACACACACACACACACACACACACATATATATATATATATATATCTTC
>JANHMN010000006.1:16644955-16655792 GCA_030674055.1 Rhabdomys pumilio | reverse complement strand
ATATGTGTGTGTATATATATATGTATATATATATATATATGTATATATATATATGTTTGGAGCTTAGATACTCTGTTTAAAAGTTCCCAGTAAGTTATTTGCTCTTTTTCCACGTTGGACAGTAAGTATGTAAACACTCATAACTCTCTCTAAGGACTCTTTCTAATCATGCTTATGTCACCCAGAAGAAGTGCCTTTGACCAGCCGAAGATGCATTTAGCTCTTGCAAGATTCTGACAGCCAACACTTTCAGACTTTTCAAAGGCACAATTTTACTCTTGCACCAAGTATGCAACATTTGAAAAAGATGACAGAAAAATCAGATAACACTTTGAGAGGGAAAAATGGTCTATGTATCTTATAATCCCGGTACAGGGAAATTGTGAGATGCTTTTAGAAAATTAGTCATCTTCTTGTGATGTCAGGATGGTTCTTATTTCTCTCACCCCCAGACATGTGCCAGTAACCTACGGATGCACAAGGAAGACCACTCATCAGCGGAGCATTCCCGGGGGATGAAACATTGATACAACCAAAACATAGCAGTAATAGTAAGAAAGGGCACAGACGTCATCAAAGGACATAGCGTTGTTTCAACCAGTGAAGAACTACACACACAATGGTGGACCTCTAAAACTGTATTGAAACTGGGAAACTCTTGACGCTCCATGATATTAATACTGCAGTGCAGTGTACCATGCGTATTTGTGACCATGCTTATGTGAACCAAACCACCCCTCTGACAGTTACGTAAGTGTACACCATAAAAACTGTATACATATGCAATACTTGATAATGATCATGTGACAATGTCCATCACTTCCCGAACGTCATGACGGGAACTCACACGGCTAACCACATCACAGCCACAGTTGAAGACAGACTGAATCTCATCTGCACATGCTGCCTGCTTACTTGTGCTCAGATAGCTTTTTTTCACTACTAATCGGTTCAGGGCTAAGCCTATGAAATGGTCGCACTTGTGTTCAGGGTAGACTTTCCTATCTCTGTTAATAATCAAAAACAAATCCCCCACAGACATGGCTGCAGACGACTTGGTCTAGATAATTCCTCATTAGGACTCTCTTCCCGGGTGATCCTAGGTTCAAGCAGATAGTCAAAACTGACTAACACAATTTATCTTATTGGGGAGAGGGGAGAAGAAGCTTACTGTAAATACTCTGTGTGAGTCTCCAGTGGACCTTCTCACTCTGTATTTATGTTCACAGTGCGTGTTGATAGCATCGTTCTCTGGTGATTGATTTAATCTCATGCTTTGTTCATCATGGACCCTAAATATAAAAATCCACTGCTAATGTTCCTAGCAAGAGGTCACATGGAGTAATTGACCTGGAAATGAAATTTAAAGTGATTAAGGGCTATGGAGGTAGAAAATCAATGATGGTTATTGCTCTCCAATCAAGCATGCCCCAGTTCACAGCTACAGTCTTGAAAAATGTGTACAAGGGGATCGAAGCTGTTTAAGGATCTGATTTGTGGAAGGCAATAGAGACTGGAAGCCGGGGATGGTAATCCTAGCACTTGGGAGATAGAGACAAGAGGATCAGAAGTATAGAGTCATCCTTGACAACATGGGGAGTTCAAGGCCAACCTGCACTCTCTGAACCCCTAGTTCTAAAAACTAAAAACTACCTAGATGGGGCTCTGTAAGATTTGGAGGAACCGGGAACAGCCTGGATCAAGACCAGACTGAACTACAATGTATCTATTTCAGCAGCAAGACAATCTGGACCAATTGCTACATTGAAACTGGATCCACCCACAATGTCGAGGTTCCAAGTGGTTTGAGCTAGTCAAGGAGTGTTACTTTGTTGCTCAATGTCAGAATGAACAGTGGGTCTCCTAGGGATGGTGGCTCTTGATACTCTGGGGAAGCTGATTGTGGGAGGGAGCTACTTGTAGAACAAGATCCTCAGTATGGACTCTTCCTCTCTGTTCTGGAAACAGAGACCTGAAAGCAGTCCCGTGCGTAGAGAGGTAGAGTTGGTGGCCACTTCAAGACTTTAGGGCAAGGTGAGAGTCTTCTTTAAAATCAGTGCTGTTACAGGGCTCTAAATCAAGGTCCTTTGCGACCTGGCATGGTGAGAACCCCAGGACCTTCCAGTGTGGCCTTCCAGTGTATCAGTGTACACACTACCAGTGACCTCCAAGAATAGAGAGAGGGCAAAGACAACCTAACTCTGCTCCCAGGTGTCCCGCTGACTCGTTATGCCAGAGCAAGAAGACCATTTGGAAAACATAGTTTTCCAGTGATTTGCTTGAATAGACATGTGTACACAAGCTGACTCAGTGATGTCCTGAGGGTGCATTTCAAACTCAGTAACACGTGACTATACTCTGGACTTGCACCAGGCACAATTCCAAGTCCTTTGTATCTATCCACACCTGTGAGATGGAGACTATCAGTCCCATTTTATATGTGAGCAAACTGAGGCACTGAGGGTTTAAGTCATGGCTAATCAATGTCAGAACACAGGGAGTCCAGCTGCTCATGCTCCTGAATAGAGCCTTTTGATCATGGTGCCTTTCCTTTGAAGTTTGCCAGTAGGTCTAAACGCTACTTTAGAAACTGCCGGGGGCACACCAGAGCTTGCTTTTAAGGGGTTGGCAGCCAGAACTTTGCTCATGCTCACGGTGCTAGCTCTCTTCCCAGCATCTGCATACCCCCTCCCCGAGTGTTTATAACTGACACAGTCACTTAAATCAGTCACTCCCAACTTCCATCAGTATTCTGCCCCCAAATGCCCACATGACACCATGCTAGGCTCTCAGCTATGCAAAGCACCCATTATCTGAGCTAGAACTGCCTTTATGTCTTCCCTTCCCACCCATCTGTAGCATTAGTCTGATCTTCTAACTTTGTTTCATAGTGCTCCTTTAGGCTCATGAAGTCTCTCAAGTATGATCTGATCACTGTACCTTAAGCTTGGCCCATTTGCCAGGGCTTATTATGCAAAAGCCAGTGCTGTTTTTAATACAGAGCCCAGCTCAGAAACTCCCCAAGGATCACAGGAATGGCATGTGTGTGGAAATCTTTCTCCATACATCACCAATCTGAGGCATTATCTGTAAGCACGCACGTACAATGCACTCACTGGTCACATGTTCCCCTTCCCACTTCTGGAATACTGGAGCTGGAAAAAAAAAACATTCAGAACCTGAGCTGGGCTCTTCTTGCTGGTGATTTCAGGTGAGCAGTGGACAGGCAGAGCGGAGGCAGTGAGCTTTGTGATTTGCAGTGTTTTCTATTCTGCAGCTTGCACGGCAGGAACCCTGACATCAGAAGCGCTGATGGCCCGAGGCTGTGTTGGAGAGAAAAAGAAATAAAGACAGCCTGCCCTACTTCCAGCTTGTCTAGTAATCCATGTGCAGTCGGGAACATGGGCCAGGCAAGACTGTGTGGATGAGCGACCTCTAGTGGCTGCAATTGGGAAGTGCTTCTCCCATTTTGAAGGCTGCAAGATAGGTTTCTGCCCACCCTCAGCTGTGTGATAGGAGGATTTAGATGAAATATAAACATGCAAACTTAAGGAGCTTATCCTTCAGCCCGAGGGAGTCAGGGAAACACACAGATTCTCTACTGAGTTGATTGTGTAGGAAGTACTGAGGAAGCAAAGTAGGTAACTCAGGAAGCTAAGCCCAGAGGGACAAAGGAACTTTAGAGAGCATTTGGAAGGCCATCATTGGGTAGGAGAATAGCCCAAAGCAGTCAGAAGAGGGGGAAAATCCCCGGTGACATGAAAAAGAGATTTCAAGTGAAAAGGATCAATTCCTCTGTGGTAATTTGGGTTGCCTGTAAAGTAAGCCTGAGCTGGGGAAACAGTTCTCACCGTGTGTGTGTGTGTGTGTGTGTGTGTGTGTGTGTGTGTGTGTGTGTGTGTCTGTCTGTCTGTCTGTCTGTCTGTCTGTCTGTCTCTGTGTGTGTGTCTGTGTATCTGTGGGCCTGTGTGTGTCTCTGTGTCTGTGTGTCTCTATATGTGAATGTGTGTGTCTGTGTGTGAGTATCTGTGTGTGTCTGTGTCACTGTGTCTCTCTTTGTGTGCCTGTGTGTGAATGTGTCTGTGTGTCTCTATGTTCCTGTGTGTGTGAATGTGTGTGTCTGTGTGTGTCTCTGTTTGTGTTTGAGTCTCTGTGTGTCTCTGTGTTCCTGTGTGTGTGAATGTGTGTGTGTGAGAGTGAATGTGTGTCTCTGTGTGCCTGTGTGTGTGTGAATGTGTCTGTGTGTCTCTATATTCCTATGTGGGTGAATATGTGTGTCTATGTGTGAGTGTATGTGTGTCTCTGTGTCTGTGTGTGTGCCTGTGTGTGTCTATAGGTATGTCTATGTCTGTGCTTGTGTGTGTATCTCTGTATGTCTGTGTCCTTGTATATGTGTGTCTGTGTCTGTGTCCCTGTGTGGATGTCCATATGTGTCTTTAAGTGTGTGTGTGTGTGTGTGTGTGTGTGTGTGTGTGTGTGTGTGTGTATTCATACACACACATGCTCAGCAGCATGCCTATGGAGATCAGAAGATAAATTATGAGTTGGTTCTCTTAGTCCTGCAGTGAGTCCAGGGAATTAAACTCAGATCACCAGACTTGGTAACAAGGGCCTTACCCCAGAGCCACCTCACTCATCCCCGTGGGCTCTTTGAGATGTACCCTTCTTGCATCTCCACTGTGGAAAACTGTCTTAACTTCCAGCCTGGGCAACTTCTGTGTCCCAAATGTATGTGTGGCACATTTTGTTCCAATGACAACACCACCAGGGGTTGTGAGCTCAACCCCACTGGGACTGAACAGTTAACACAGGTGAGTGAAATAGACCACAAGGAAGATTAGACTGTCCCTAAGATAACACAGAAGTCACTTAGGCTGTTGTAAACACAGTGACAGTTCTCATAAGAGTGAGTTCTATGGCCTGGAAGAAATGTTCAAGATTTAGGGGGAAATGAGTCTGGGGTAGCAAAACATGAATTCTAGGGGATATGGGTAAAGCCTGGCTCAACAGATACTTAAGGGTCTCCAGATTATAAACTACAATCTTTCTTCCCAGCATTCTGGGAGAACAGTTAAGCATCTTCTTCCTTTGAGGAACTAAGCTGACTGTTTAACTTTTCCCAGCTTCAGGTGTTTATCTATATGTGGACTTTAATTTTTTTTTTTTTTTTTGCCCTCTGCAAAAATGTGTGTCCAGCAGTCAGCAGTTCTAGGGAATTGTTATAATCAAGAGAACAGATCTGGGCTGGTGAGATGGCTCAGTCCACACAGGTGCTTGTGGCCAAGGCTGATGATCTGAGTTTGATTCCTGGAAGCTACTTGGTGGCAGGAGAAAACCAGCTCCTGAAAGTTGTCATTTGACTTCCTCACAAATGCTATGATACATGTCCACCCACATATGTACATCTCATAATAAACAAACAAACAAATAAATAAATAAATAAATGTAACATCATCTAAAAGAAAATAAAGAGCACAGGTGTACTGCCAAATGCCCCATGTCTAACCAGCAGTGGATTCTCATGTGGAATCTCTCCGTGTTGAAAGAATGTTCAATCATCTTTTGAATAAAACATCATTGTGTGTCTCCAGTTAAATATTTGGCCTTACATCCCCACTTTATGAACTGCGATACAGGTCAACCAAGTTTAACTTGAGTGCTTTGGATTGAGAAACCTTTTTCTGACTATTCTTGGTGGTTTGAGAATGCCTCTTGGCTTTGGTTTCTGTACGTATCTCTTTGGCGTATGTGTTTTATGTGTATGGGTATTCTGTGTGCATTTATATCTGCTCACCACATGTGTTTGTGATGCCTGTGGAGGCCAGGGCAGGGTAGATTTACAGATAGATGGTTGTGAACTGAAAGGCATGTGATGGGAACCAAGCCAGAGTCCTTTGGAAGTACAGCCAGTGCTCTTAACTGCTGAGCCATCTCTCCAGCCTTTTTTTTTTTTTATGAGAATGGTCTGTGCAAATGTGTTGTGTAATGGCTACACTGGGAAAAGCCCAGGAACCTTTGCTCCCTCTCTGTAGTTCCTGTTTAATAAGTGGGGGTTTATTATTCTCATGGGTGTGATTCACAGTCTAACGAAGGTCTGTTGGCTCAGATGTTCTCATTCCTGCTGTAGCACCTTGCTCTAGAACCCTATGATTCTTGTTTCCCCGTGAGAGAAGATTCATGCTCATGTAACCTCCTCTGCTCTGACGGAGCTTCATCCATGTGCTAGCGGCTTGTGATCCTCCAGGACAGGCAAAGGAAGGACATCACTGAGCTATGCCACACAGCAGAACAAACTGGTCACTTTTACAACAACAGTTATGTCAGGCCATCAGGCCTCATTCCGATAATCCTGGAGATGGTCATGGGGACAGCCAGGTCTAAGATGGTGGGAAGACTGAGAACCACTGGTGTAAGCAGGGGCAGGCTTGTGAGACTCGGGCAGTGGCAAGCTAAGCCACAGGGAGAGCGAGACACACAACACCATATATAGACTTAGTAAGACATTGCTCCCCATTTCCACTGAAGCAAAGAAAGCCAGAAGCCTGGACAATATAAAAAGGTTGTGTTGTCCAATCTATCTAAATGCTGTCATCAATCCTCATACACCTAGCTGGAAACCCAATATTCTTGTGATAAGCAGGCACCATGGGCTAACAAAACAGGACGACTCCTGCTATGCAATAATACACGCTCACAAATCCAACCCACAACAATATCCTATCTCTATTTTATATAATTTTATATTTCATGTTTCATATTCACTCATCATGAACATTTCTATCATAATTTTGTCTCTCTCAAATACTGAATTTACTTCTTTTACCTTGGCTACTGGATCTTGGGCTGATTTCTTCGATTTGATACCCAAGACAAGCGCCTCATCTTATTCTACTTATTCTAGCCCCGAAAGTGAACTCAAGTGCCCTCTCTGTCTGGGTAAGTGAGTTACCCATGTTGAGCCTCCAGTCACTCATGGGTAAGATGTGATTGATTGCCAGTGCCTACTCTTCAGCCTATAATTACATAAGGTCCTGTAGTGAAGTTACTAGCACAAAGTGGATGCTTCTTAGTGGGTGCTAACATGGGCTGGCAACTATTTCATACAAAAATATTTGTAATAGTTGCCATGGTTCCCATTTGTTGGCTAATTTCAAGAAAACTTGGGTTTCCAGGTTGGGATATGTGTCAAAAATTAGAGTTTGTACACAATGTCTAGCTAGGGTTCTAGGTTACAGGTGTTAAGTCTCTTATATAAACCTCAATCCAAAATATTCATGTATTACCACTATTGATTACAGGTGGTGTGTGTGTGTGTGTGTGTGTGTGTGTGTGTGTGTGTGAGAGAGAGAGAGAGAGAGAGAGAGAGAGAGAGAGAGAGAGAGAGTGAGAGAGGGAGAGAGGCAGGCAGGCAGAGAGTCCTAATGCACATTGTTGTTTTAATCTTTGTTATACATTCGACTCTGAAATTTTAGGTTTAATAGGTTTGAAGAAAGAGATCTACAGATTTAAATAGATTATTCTTCTAGATAGTATTTTAATGACAGGGAGATGGAGCTGGGAGGGGGTCATGTTACTTTAGATGCTGATAAATGGGGGCAGCAGGCAAGTCCCCATTTCTCCATTTGGAACAAGCTTTCAGACAAGACTGGTTGTGGGTCTGACTTGGTGGCTTAATGAATAAAGTTCTTGCCATGCAAGTCCGAGGGCCAGAGTTTGGACCTCCAGAACCAGAACCAAAACCAAAACCAAAACGAAACAAACAAAAACAAAATCAAACAAACAACCCAACCAAACCAAAAGCCAACAGGCTTGGCCGTGCTCTGCAGTCCTACTGCTTGGCAGAAAATCCAAAGCAAGCTGGACCACCCAAGTCAGTGAGCTCTGGGTTCAGGCGAGAGATAATAATAATTAGGTGGAAATCAATTGAGGAAGACACATAATGTCAACCTCTGGCCTACACACAGATGCATACGTGTATATACCTACACACACACACACACACACACACACACACACACACACACGCCAATAAAATAGAATAAAAAATAATGAATGTGTAATGATATAGAATGGGCCTAGCACAAAAATGAAAGCTCATGACCTCCTGATAAATAGTAATTACTAATTTCAAGACAACAAATTTCTAAACCAAATGTGGAGCACTTCTGAGCACAAGACCTTATTCCTTCCATGGAGCATAGAATCATGAAAGTCACCCCACTCCCAGAACAGGCCTAGGCTCTGGGTCCATGGCCATATCCCAAGTAACGCGCTTTGCCAAGTTAAACTTTTGGCGTCTGTGCTGTTCCTAATGAAAGCCACTAACTTCCCTGCGACCACTGAGCGCCCAGGGTCTGGACACTGTGACTACAACTGAGGTCTTATTTAGTTGCAGTTAAATTTCTAGTGTCCCGTGTGCCTGGCACAAGTTGGGTGTCAACTTCGCCCAGCAGGTTCCTGTTCTATGTTAGCAATCTGTCACCTTCTAAGCTGATGGAGAGCTTTATATCCAACAGATATCAGGCCAGGTCTTTTTTATGCTTTAATCAATCTATTTAAATGTTTCTTCAATCTGACAGGTAATGCTGTTCCAAACAGTTTCACAGAAAAAGAGTGGTCTGATCTGGGAGATCATTTTTTTTTACATTAAAGAAATTCTTTTTAATTGACTCTAGGCAATATTGGCAATTCATAAGTTAAAAGTTTCTTTTTCTGCTTTTATAGAAAATGATTGGCAGCCTTTAAGTGCTGTCTGGGTCTTCTCAACCAAAGTGACTGACACCCTTCTAGCAGATGCTCTTGCTTAAGGCTTGGAATGTGACTTGCTCTCCCAAATGGGAAAGCTTTCAGGTGTCTGGCTTCTCCTCAGGTTTAACCCTTTGTGTGTAGACACCATGATTCGGGTTGCTAGAAGGAGCCTGAAAGGGAAGCAGAGACTTAGAGCTGATCTACCAGGCTACAGTTATGAACTAGAGAATCTTTTTCCCCCTTGTTCTGGATTTGGGCTGAGTGAAAGATCCACTTTGTGAGTCTCCAGAGGGTGTCTTCTGATTTCCACACTCGGTTCAAGACTTTACTGTTTTGTTTTTAAACGGGATTCATAGGGTATTTGGCAAGAGAGAAAGACAATGAGAAAAAGGAGAGAGAAGGAGATATGCAGAATGGGATGGAAAATGAATAGAAGAGAGAAAGATCAAAGGAGAGAGAGAGAGAGAGAGAGAGAGAGAGAGAGAGAGAGAGAGAGAGAGAATTTTTAAAATCTGGCCCCTGAGTTCAATAAGGAGAAATAAGGAGATGCTACGAGGAGATCAGGAGATGAGGAACACCAAAAGGGTCCCATTAAGACAAACAACCCCTGAAACAAAACCAAAATCCCACTCTACCAGAATTTATAAAGACCAGAGAGAATGAGCCTCAGGTTCTATGACTGTTTCCTCCCTCTGGGTCTGCAGTTGGTTCATGACTCTTGACATGAAGCTCAGCGCCCGGAAAGAATTAAACAGTCTCCAAATGGGTCACTGGTTGACCATTGCAACTACACTGGAGACAGAGCCCAGAATCTCTGCGATGCTAGTGGAGCAGAGGGGACAGTGGGTGGAAGGTGGGGTCCAACACAAGGGTAAGCTCAACTGGTGAGACATTTTGGAAAGAACAAACATTGCTAAATTTTTATCCTCTGCAAACAAACCCAAGATAGATGAAACTTTTGTCTTAAGAGCAACAAAACCCCAGACTATAAAAGTATTGGGGCAAGGATAAGACTTCCAGGTCAGGAGTACGATGTGTACTTAATTTGACCAAGCACTGCTACGCCATCTTCCTGGATGGCTGTACTTCCCTCCGCCAGTCCAAGATGGGTTCAGTGTCTACAAATCCACTTCCTGGGTTTTTAATTGACTAGAAGAATCTCCTTTTGTATTTTCAGTATCGGACACTTGTTGGTGCAGGCACGGTGAACCATTTCATTCTTGTCCTCAGTCAATGCTGTCTGTTTCTGTCTTTGGTGAAGAGAAGTCCTTCACCTTAGTACAACTAAGCTGGTCTCTCAAAGCCCCACAGGTGGCCAGGGTGTTGACTGTGAGGATGGGGAGCTGGTGGTGAGCAAACGCCCAGCACTAAGAGATTGGATTGGTATGACAGACACGGAGGACTATTTTAGTCATTTTCTCACTGTTGAGACACCACTGGGGAGAGGCAACCAAGGAGAAGAGAGCTTAATTTTAGCTCATGGACTTGAACAATAGGAATTTGAGGTGGTTAGCGCACATCTCAGTGGCCAATCAGAAAGCAGAGACCCTAGACTGTAGCCGAGATTGGATGTATAATTCTCCAGTGCCACTTCTACAGCACTGCTGTGTTTTCTAGCTAGGCCCCATGTCTGGAAGATTCCATGGTCTCCTCAAATAGCACCACCAGGACAGGGACCAACTGTGCAAACACTTGACCATGTAGGGGACACTGCAGTAAGGAGTAAACAGAGGTCAGGAGCAATGGACTTCATGCACACAGAGTGTTAAGGGAGGGTCTCAACTGTCTTCTGAGAGGCTCCACCCAGCAGATGACTCAGACAGATGCAGACACCCCCAGCCAAACAGTGGATGGAGCTTGGGGACTCTTAGGAAAGAACAGTAGGAAGGACTGCATCCCCTAAGGGGATAGGAACTCCATCAGAAGACCAAGAGAGTCAACTAGCCTGGAACCTTGGGGTTCTCAGAGTCTGAACCACCAACCAAAAAGCACATACAGACTATTCCTAGGTCTCCCCGCACATACGTAGTAGATGTGCAGCTTGGTCTTTGTGTGGATCCTGAACAACTGGAACAGGGGCTATCCCAAA
>JANHMN010000006.1:16575826-16640577 GCA_030674055.1 Rhabdomys pumilio | reverse complement strand
CAAGGGGGCGTGGTAATGGGCAAGGAGGCGTGGTAATGGGCAAGGGGGCGTGGTAATGAATATGCCATCTCAGCACTGTGTTCTCAATGCAAACGCAACAATGGGAAGGGTAATTCTTCCTGTCCCTCTTACCCCAGCATTCAAACTGCCAACATGTTGTTATTTTAAACTAGAAGTTTCCTTTTCTTCCTGCTTTTATCATTTATTGTCTGAACAGTGGGATTCTGCAATAAAGTACTGGGACCATGTGCTAAAAAGGAGGCATGGGAAGCCCAGGTCCTTGGTCACAAAGACTATTAGGAGATCTTTTATACAGCTAGAAGCACACCGTGAGGTTTACAATGTTGCTATGACTGGCTGTTTTATTTATTATTTACCTTAAGAAGCTTGACTATCTTTGTTTCATAAGTCTCTTATCTATTTACTTGTTCAAATAAAAGTGATTTTGTTACCAAAATTACATGAAACCAGAGTCAGTCACTCAAAGACTTCCGTGGAATCTTCTCTTCGTTATCCATCCCTACAGTGATGGAAGAGGACTTGGGTCCTAATGCTGTTTTGCTAGTTGTGAAATAAGCCAGAAGAAAGTCCCTGGCTGAGTGAGATGATACAGTGCTGTAGGGAATTTGGCTTAAGTCCAGAGCAGGCCTCTGTCACTTTAGATCTGGGAATACATGGAACAGGATAGCATAGGCACACATTGATGGCATCCTACCTAGTTTCCTCCCTGAAAAGGAAAAAAAAAAAAAAAAAAACCAGACACAGTGGTAAGAGTTATCTAGAAAAAAAGAAAATCACAGAAAGAGAAGTATGGAATTCTAAGTGAGGCTCCTATTAGTTCTATCTCCTTCCTAGAAACCTAATTCTGGGTAATGGGCAGATGGCTTTCTCCCTGGCTTTTAGTACATGCAAGTCTATTCCGACTCAATTTGTACACCCACACACCCATGTGCACACGTACATGTGTGCATCTCTGCCCTCATCTCCAGATAGGGGAGAAAGAAAAGAGAAGACAAATGGAGGGGAAATGAAGTCAAGAAGGAGGCAAAGGGAAACTGGGAAGCTACTGGAAGCAGAGGAAGCAAGAAAGACGGAATGAGGAACAATGAGAAGAGATGGAGGTTGGCCACAGAATGCCACGGTTTGAATATGGAATATTCCCATAAGCTTATATGTTTCAACGCTTGTTCCCAAGCTGGTGGCACTGTCCAGGACCACTATGGAGCCTTTAGGAGCCTTGGAGGGGGAAGTACTTCATAAAGAAAGGGCTTTGAGGTTTTATAGCCTGGCCCCACTTCCTGTTCTTTTTCCCCACTTCCTGTCCGGGTGGAATACAATCCGTTTTCTTCCTGCTCCTGCCATTATGCATTCCCTGGCTAGTGCCATGTCTTCTCCATCCTGATGAAACTATCTCTCAGAGTCTGTGAGCCAAAGTGTACCCTTTCTTCCCTAAATTACTTTTTGTCACAGCCACAGGAAGAAAACCAGGCCAGTAATGAAGCATAGAAGACACAGAGAGAGAATCTCATCTCATCTGTCTTTCTGCCCGTTTGCTACTTTCTGTTCAGATCGGGCTTTGCTTTGCTAGTTTGGTGGGAATTGTCACATAGCCCTGGAGTCCAGTAGAGTGAAATCTGGGGAAGAAATAAAAGAGGAGGGAACGAGGCAGGGAGAGAAAGGTCTGCTACCATTCCTTGACTTGGCCCCCCTTTTTACCCTTGCACTGAATGCTGCCACACCAGCAAGCACTGCGCGTTCAGCATCCACAGCATGAAAATTGAAATTACTCTCCTTTGGAAAAGGATGCATTTGTGATAGAGAAATAAAATGACCATGTTCATTCATCAGAGGCTGCTTCTGAGATGAATTTCCAGCTGGTTAACGTCTAAATAACAATGCACGCTATACTGAAGGCTGAGGGTACTTGAGCTTGGCTCTTGTGCTACAAAAAGTGTCAGGCTCTGTACTTCTATTAAACTTGGAGGGAGGCTATTGATATAAAGAAATAGCAAATGATGGCAGTGGTCCTTCATCTGTGTGCACAAATATTTGAGAAATCAATGACAGGATGTGAAGAAATAAATAAAGATTGGTGTAAAAAGAAAAGGCGTATTGAAAAAAATAGGAATTATGTAAACACTGAGTCAGGATGAAGATGTTCTAAAGACTCAAGGAAAGTATGCCACACACCCTCCTAGCAAGAGATATGATGACCAGCAGTCAGAACCCATGCCACTAAAAGCTCTAACCTAGTTTGGATCCTGTGTTGAACAGCATCCCTGAGATGGTTTGGCCTCCCAGAGAGCTGTACTAACAGAGGCAAGGGGATATTTATCAGGTCAGGGCCAATGTGGTAAGGAACGAATCAATATATTTCTCAGTTTGTCTTATCTATTGTTTTTATTAAGAGGTATAAGTATCAGGTGAGGCTACGGAACTGATGTATAAGGGAAGAAAGGCCCATGCAGAACCTGTTGTCTTCTCGTTTTCTTCATGTTTGTCCGACTACCCATACTCAAAACTGTACCTGTGAGGACAGGGAAATAGCAGGGCTTCTGATGCCTCTGTCAGGTGCCTCAGGGACTTCAAAGGATTCCAACAAGGTCTTTCCTTGAGTCTGGGCCAGGTGGGGGAAACACAGAGAGTTGAGGAATGGATTAGAGAGGATGCGGCAGCTCCTCACAGTTCACCAGGAAAGCTGGGGCCTGGCAGAGGTAACAACTGTACAGAGGGAAGGTAATGAAAAAAGATGAAGGCTCTGGCCAGGAGAAAGTCAGCCTTCCTGTTTGTTGAGACTCAGGCTACCAAGAATTGGCCACACAAATGTTCTAACCTGATCTGTCCTTTGCCTGACTATGTGTTTCCACAGAAGCAATGGCAGTCGAAAGCACTTCAAGGTTTTTGAATGAACAGGGGCTAAAAAGAAGCAAATTACCATCGTTCTTATTACAAGGAACTTGCTCTAGACAGAAACAGGCAGCACAATGCATAATTTCTTTAAATAAATAAATAAATAAATAAATAAATAGCATGCTGTCACATTAGAAGCCAACTGGCTGTTACATCCTCTTAGGTAATTTGGCAGCTGTAGCACAGCGAATGTTGGGGAAGGTGAGTGTTTTTCCACTCTTCCAGAAGGTTGGAAGCAGAAACAGCAACACTTTTTTTTTTTTGCATCCACCTTTCAATCCTGTCCATCAAATTATGCTCTCAATTCAATGCTGGACAAAACATCCTGAGGACAGTGAAGATGGAAAACAGGGTGAGCATCTGCAAAGCGAGCGTCTTAAAAGGACTGAAAGGAGGCCTGTGCGAGGTCCACGTGAGTGCTGTAGTCATCAGAAAACGAAGCAAAAAAAAAAAAAACAAAAAAAAACAAAACGCAAAATAAACACCAGCCTGTGAACTTCCTCTGTGCCTTCGTTTTACTGGTCCAGAGGGAATTTGTGTTTTAACTGCAAGATGCGCTGTCATAGCAGGCTTCAGCAGAGCTGAGAGTGCCAGGAAAAGGAGGAGTTAGCTGGACGCCCTGTGCTCTGTGACAAACCAGGACATTCCGCAAGCAGCAAAAACTTATACAATAGCTATGCCCATCAAACAGGCCAGCTATTCACGCCAACCATTAGCACAAGGCAAGCAAGATCTGCTGTATTTGCCAGGGTTTCAGACCAAGGGCAGAGCTAGGCAAAGAGGAAGTCGTGGCGTCTAGCCACAGACTTAGCCACAGCAAGGAGATTGGCTATTAATAGTTGTGTTTATACCAGGGAGAATTGAAGCCACAGCAGAAGGGGAAACCAGAGACATTACATTTTAGTGGAGCTAATTTTGGAAGAACGGAGCAAATGCCGGGGAAGTGAAGCAGGGTAAAACTATTGAGGAGAGAGCCGCAGAGGAAATAGAAAGTGTTCAAAGGTAAATTGATGCATGGCCAGCAGCATATGAGCTACCCGGTCATAAATATTCCAGCAGAGGGAGAGAGTGCCAAGGGGGATTAGAGAGAGAAATCAATGGTTAGAGAAACAGAGGCATTGTAGAACACAAATTTGTGGGAGGAGAGGAAAACCAGGACTGACAAAACGCTCTTTTGAGCATTGACGAATGAAAATAGAAACATGGAAAGACAATTCCTTTGCTGAACAAACAGCTCTGTTTACACTTCCCTCCTGGGGCCTGTCAGTCTGTAAATAGTCCTCACTGTGCTTATGTGTCTGGTGTCCACCTCAGTTCTTTGGATTCCCCGCATGTTTTCTCATGCATGTTCTTGACTGGAGGTAGGATATTGCTTTATCTTAAAATGGTAAGATGGTAAGATGGAGAGGTAGAGAGACAGAAGAAAGTTACTTAAGATGTAGGTAGTGGCTACCTTGCCTGTTTTCATGCCCTCCTCATAGGAACAAGAAACAAGAGTGGGGATTCTCAAGTTCTCAATGACTAAGTTCTTACATTGCTGGGCCATCGATCGTATTAGTCAGCTTTCTGTTGCTGTAACAAAATACCTGAGATAATCAACATAAAAAGAAGGAAAGGTTTGTTTGGGCTCTTAGTTTCAGAGCCTTCAGTTCATCATGCTCACACAGTGCATTATGGCAGAAGCGTGGAGAGAAGAGGAGGTCTGTTTGCTTCCTGATGGCAGGAAGAAGAAAAGAGAGAGGAGAAAGGGCCAGGGTCCCACTATCCCCCTTCAAGAGAACACATGCATAGTAACTAGGCCCAGCTCCCAATAGCGCCCTGACCTGGGAGCTAAGGTTTCAACACAAGCTTTAGGAGGACATTCAGGACCCAATCCACATACTGGTAGGCAGACAAGTGGGTTTGTTTGTCTTGCTGAGCCCTCAGACACTCCTCTTGAGTAAGAAAGCTGAAGGCCTGGCCTCCTCCTGTGACTGTACATAAGGAGAAAAGGCACAAGCAACCACCAGCATTAAGACCTGACTCCCCCCCCAACCCCCGCCACCCCCGTAAATGAGGCAAGAAGAACCCTGAAAACTAAAAATGAGAATTTGGAAAAGGAAAAAATTGCATCCCGGGGCTAAAGAGCTGGCAAACGGCTCCAGGTGGCATAGCCAAAGAGGGGAATAATTGTAAACCATCTTCCGGTTCACAGACATCAAATACTTTTACCAGCAAACACACAGGCCCTGCGACCCCCACCAATAACAATAATTGTAAGGTTTCACTTAAATGAAATTCAGGAATCTAGGGATCTATATTTGCTGGATAGTTCTCTTTTTCTTCTTCTTCTTCCCCTCCCCCCCGGATGATTTTATTTGTTTGTTTTTTCTTTTGAGAATTTCATGCCTGAGGACTGTGCTCACATTGTTTCCAGCCCTCTGTCTCCATCCTCCCAACTCATCCTATGTCCTCTCCATCCTCCCTCAGATCCATGACTTCTTCTTATTGAAGTGTCATTGTCTCACACACATGTGCATTTATTATATGTGTAACATGTACATATTGTTACACACACACATGTATATGTAAATGCAACCTGCTGAGTCCATTGAGCTCACCCGTGTGTGTTTAGGGCTAACCATTTGGGATTGGATAACCTGTCAGGGGGCTGGTCCCTGGAGGAGGCAGAGTCTCTGTCTTTCAGCAGCTGTTAATCGACTGTAGCTCTTAATCCTTTATTACAAGGTCTCCAGAAAATTATTTTTAGGTTTTATAGTTACTAAGTCTCTAGATCTCCATCTAGAGGCCAAGATAGGAACTGCTGGCAGGTAGGGACTCCCATAAGTCCCACTCCTGTGAGTCTTTGCAAGAGCTGTGCTTGGAGGAACTTGCCAAAACTGGTTACAATTTCCACATCTTGCCTTCATGATCGAGGTAGGTACATTCTCTCATCAAGAAGTCTGATGCCTAAGATCCCAGAATAGAAGCCAAGCCCTGAACCAATGTGAAGACCAAAGACAGTAAGGTGACTCTCGGACTCTGATGAAGAAAAGACCATCTCTAGTTCACAGGGCATCAATGATGAGAATGCAGACAATGGCTTGATTTAAGTGATGTCTTCCCTGATGCGAATGTCCTTCCAGAACCTCAGAATGTAATCATAGGTCAAAATGAGGTTGATTTACACATAACTAGTTAAAATAAGGTCATGCCGCCTGAAAATTGGCCCTAAATTCTGGGCTTGGTATTCTTACGTAAAGGCCAGGCAATGACAAGGAGACTGGGAGCCATAGCAAGGAAGAGAAGATCACAGAGAGACAGAACAGAAGTAGGACATAGCTACAAGCCAAAGGGTCCTGAGAAACTCTGGGGATCACCAGCAGCTAACAAAGGCAAGGAAGAGGTCCACCATGGAGCCTTCAGGTGAGCATGGCCCTTCTAGGAGCTTGATGTCAAAAGTATGGGCTTCTAGAACTGAGAGAGATCATCTGTTGCTTTTAGCCAATTATGTAGAACTATGTTACATACTGGGGCTGTTGACGGACACTCAGACCACTGAGAAGTAGAGGGCAGAACAGAGTCACTTCAAGAATCTGGACAAGGACCTTGAAAGCATAGCTTCCCAGGATGCCTTATCCTCTATCAACCAATCCATGGGAGGCTGAACACTGTTGAGGTTAGCAGGGAAAGTCAGAGGACCTTCATTCAAGTGATTTCTGATTGGATAAGAGGCATGCTCCATTGGAGGAATTTAATGCTTGTAGACCTGAATTTAAAAAGCCCATGGTTCGGTAGATAATAGTTCCCAAGAGTGAACCCTGCTGTTGTCAAACTCCCTTCTGCATATTTAGCTCCATATCCATAGACCTGAGCTGATCAAAATGCAGAGCATAAAGACTCTGCACAAGATACAGCCAGTCAAGGTTCCAGCATGGATAGGATCAAGCCCCCTGAGACACCACCATTGGCAGAGGAGCTATCGCCAGTTGGTGGCTGCTGATGGACTCAGAGCTACTTTCCTCTAGGGATGTGGGCATTGGCAGGTTGCCAGTGCCCCAACAGGTGCCCTCACACATTAGCAAAACTAAATAGACTCAGAAGTTTCTTAATAACAACAAGAAGAAGACATAAACTTAGGAGGAAGCCATGACAGGAGACAGTAGATGTTAAAGGGAGGGAGAGGTGGATAGGATCAAGACATTTTGTATAAATGTACGAAACTTGCAAAGAATAAATGCAATTAAAAATTTAAATACATATATATGTGCATGTGTTTGTGCCAGGTGTACATGTGAGTGCAGGTGCCCACAGAGGCCAGGAAAAGGCATTAGATTGTCTGGAGCTGGAGTCACGGGGAGTTGTGAGCCACCCAATATGGCCACTTTGAACTGAACTCAGGTCATCTGAAAGAACAGCATGTACTCTTAACCACCCATCCATCTCTTCAGCCCCATAAAAATATTTTTAAATGAGTTGCCGGACAACTTCCATGTGAGGTCTGTATTTTGATGCTTCTTGGCCAGATCCTGGGAGGGAAGCAGTGGACAGGGGCAGAAGTGTGAGTGCCTTCTGTGACCCAGGGATGGCTTCTAGGAGCACTCTGCTGGAGCACTTCCATTCTACCCTAAGCAATTAGGGGGCCATAAATTGCTCCCTGTGGCAGGTTGTGAAGAGAGATCAAAGAAACAAAATTATCGCTGGAATCAGACAGGAAAGGAAGGCAATTAAAAATAAAGCTTATAGTCAGGCTGGAGAGATGTGTGGGCAGCGGCTTCTAGGTACTCTGCGTGCACCCTCTCCATGTGCTCCCTGCCATTCCTGCTTCATTCTCTATACAAAGCTATGGTTTTTCTTGCCCTTCTGTAAGGAGGTCAGACTCCTCCTTTTATCCTCTTGGTCCTTGGCTTCAGGTATCCTGGTGCTTCTCTTCACCAAGAAGACTCAGGCTCTCTGTTTTGGTTTCTCTCAAACTCCTTCACATCTCCCTTTCCTCGTGTGTGTGTGTGTGTGTGTGTGTGTGTGTGTGTGTGTACTGGAGGAGGAGGAGCTTTGTGTACATGTTTATGTGCACGTGTGTATAGAGGCCAGAGATTTATGTTAAAAGTCACTCTCAATTGCTCTCTGCCTTGTTTGTTGGTTGTTTGTTTTGAGGCATAGTGTCTCACCTAACCCTGAGTTCACCTATGAGACTTGATTGACTGATTGAGTGATTGATTGATTTTTGAGACATAGTCTCTCATTGAGCCTCAACCTCACCCACGAGACTAGATTCCTAGCCATCAAGCTCTGGGGAATCCTCCTGCCTCTGCATACCTAGCAATGGAACTACATGTGGGCACCACTACACCTGCCTTTTTCTAAGGCTGCTGGGAATCAGATCTCAGCTCCTTATCCTTATCCATGAAGCATTTCATTTAACTGAGTCTTCTTCCAGGTCCTCTTTCCCATTTCCTATGAGGACCTATGACATCTAAATCTTTCCCCCCTCTCTGTTGACTAGGTATATTCCTATATACGTTCCACTCGTATTATATCTTTGCTCTTCCCTGGGATCATGACATATCATTTATCTCATCTAATGGTCCCTATTACCTTCAGTAGCCACCCTATCCTGTGCATTACTTTCTAGAAGGTCCTGGAAGGAACATACTACGTTCAGTGGCTCTCCCAATGTCCATGGCCTGACTTTTGAGTCTACCGTTATCTTGAAGCCCTCTTTGCCAAAGATGGCTGCCATGTGCAATAGGCTTTCTGTTACTTATTTTGTTCAACCATATTATGGTATCTGGTTCCATCTCTTCCTTTGAAATTCTCTTCTTCCTTGACTTAACTGACATTGGGAACACTCTGTCTAAATTGCATCAAGAACACATAATGCATGCTGCCCCAGACAGACGTCTAAATCTCTGGTCTTCCTCTTGTACTCACATCCCACAGAGATTCCTAATTTAACAAGCTCCAATATAAACTATCAGCTCTATTGTTAAAAAAAAAAATGCTAAGTCAAACTGACGAGTCAGCTCTTTCTCATCTCCTTGTGCCCCACCCCCTTGCTTCTTTCCTCCTGCTTTGCTGATAATTTAACTAAGGTTTCTTGAAGCATCAAGTATCTAAGTGTTCAATCTCAAGTTTGCAATGATAAGCGAGATTTCAGAGTATAGCAGAGGACAGAAAAAAAAAACCCAGTAAATCCATATCTTCTTTTAACAATAGAAGGAACACTAGAGGTCTTCAGGGGGATCCTGAGGGAGGACGGAGGAGAAAGTGATTATCTAGAGGAAGAGTGAGATTGGTCAGCTAGGAAAGGCTCCTAGGAGAAGATGAGATCATTTTGCTCTCAAGTCACTGCTGGACTGTTCAAGTCGGTACCAATCACGAGGTCATCACCCCACAGGGAGCCTGGGATTTTCCTTAGAGCCACCTTCTAAATCTAGAGTCCCTGTCTACATCGTATATGCAAAAATCTCTCGAATGTATCCCTTCTGTTTGGCTTAACCTCCATCAAATCTCCAGTTCTAATGGCAGCGGAACAGGGAGACCATCTACTCTGTTCATGTCTGACTCCCCAGGAGTTGGCAGTCTCTGCACTTACTGGGTGCTTGATCTCTGGCTGTTGAATTCAAGAATGCCCCAGAGGCATAGTTGTTTCCCTAAACCCGGGATCCAACCACATTCTTTCCCTGTTTAGGATTCTCCAGCATCCTCCACACAATCAATCAAAGGAAAGGAGCAGGGCCGATGGGTCAGCCAGTAAAGTACTTGCCTTGGAAGCACAAAGAACTGAGTTTGCTCCCCAGGGACCATATTTTTCAAAAGCTGGCGTGGTGACAAGCACTTGTCATCAAGGGGACAGAGACAAGAGGGTCTCTAGAGCTTGCTGGGAGAACAGCCCAGACTACTTGGTGAGTTCTAAGCTAGTTGTACCCAAAAGCATGATGGGCTGCAGGATGACTCAGCAGGTAAAGGCACTTGCTGCCAAGCCTGTCACTCTGGGCTTGATCTCTGGATGTTATGCGATTAAAGCAGAGAACTAACTCTCACAAGTTGTTTTGTGATCCCCACACATGTGCTAAAGTATATATGTGCCCTCCCCAATCCCACATATGTGTCTTTAAAAATAAACAAACAAGGCAGATAGTGCCTAAACAGCAAGAGCTGAGGTGGTCCTCTGGCCTCCACATGTGTTCACACATAGATGCACACGAATGCATCTACACACACACACACACACACACACACACACACACCAGCCTCCTTCTCATCAATTTCCCCATTCGCTGGTATTTTAGTTACAAGTCTGTCAAGCAGACATACCATATTCTTTTAAGCCTATGTGCCTCTGATTGTTCCGTGCCTTCCCATGAACTGCGTGCACTTTCTGATCCTTAAGAGAAACTTGTGTTCATCCTCGGAGACTCAGGTCTGGATTCTTCATCTCTCTCTTATGCATCCCATCTGACCAAATAAGGCTGTGACTTATGCTTGACCCACACAGATCGCTGGCTCCCTCTGTGTTTATCTCCAATTATGTCTCTGACATATTTACATACTCTCTTACTCCATAAAATTGTGAGCTTCATGAAGACAGGGAGTAGGAGGACAAACATCAGCCTAATTAACATGTGGTGTCACTTTGGAGTCATAGAGAAAACCAGAAGTACAAAGGCAGGCGGCTGCTCCTTCCTCCCTCCACACACTGCTGTCTCTCTGGGAGAAATTACATTTTGTTTTTGGAAGGAGGCGATCAGGTGTGTGATATATTTAGAAAGATTTCTGTTGAAACGGTTGGGACCTTGAAAAAAAAATATTTGGGAATGTTTAGAGGATAAGCTTTAATTATCTGAGGACTCATCAGCACAGAACATTTCATTGCCTCCCAGTGCAAGATCAAAGAATGTAGGCAAAAGGACAGAACATGCAAAGACCTTCTGAGCCCATGTGCGGTTACACACTCCACAGGTGATATGCACTGTCGAGGCCACAGGGGAAAACTGTGACGGATGAAAGCGAGGACATGGAGGAGGCTAGGACCTGTTCAACGAGCACCACAGTAATGCTGTTGGAGAGACAGAGTTGAGAAACCTGAAAGAGAACGTTCTTTGTTCGAGGGCACCCGTGGCTAATGTTGACTTTTTCATACTCACCATTCCTCCCTCGCCTCTCACCTCTCTGATTAGAAAAGCATGATTAGGAATATTAATAATCTTAGTTAAATCAATCAACCTAAGAAAACACTCTATAAATTTCAGTGGAACCGGATCACAATGAAGAGGGAACAAACACAGCTGGAGTAGCCACACAGACCCAGGTGGCCCAGTTTGTATCCTTAGGAACAAAGCGGTCAGCCTTGGTAGATATTAATTAGTTGAGTTTTAGCTTTGGGCTAATGCCTCTTCTGGAAACTTCATAAAATAAATGTAGTTCTAAAGGACAGACATTAGAAAGCCGGGCATGCTGGCAACACTTGCAACCAGGGGACACTCAGCCACTCGGGAGTTGAAGGTAGGAAGTTTGAAGTCATCTTCATCTAAATAGCAAGTTTGATGCCAGCCAGAGCTACACGAGACCCTCCTTATTGTTTGCAAAAAGAAAAATAAAAGATGATTATTTTTAATGGTAAATAATTGGTTATTTTAATCGACTTTTAGATAGTCACAAAGTAAAGCAGCCTTGCCGTGATTTCAGATGCTTGACATCAGTTCAGAAAATTTATAAAATGGGCTCGGACAAGAGCTAGTTAGCAAAGTGCTGGCCTTGCAATCAGAAGGACCTGAATTTATCCCTAGAATCCACGTCAAAAAGATAGCTCTGTGTGGTGGCACACACTTGTGATATCAGACCTGGGGACATGGATCCCTGGGGCTTGCTGCCCAGTCAGCCTAACCTATGTAGTCAACCTTGGATTCAGTGAGAGATGGTATCTCAAAATTAATAAATAACCAAAACAAACAAATAAATGCCTACATATCATGTGGATGACTCCCAGGGAACAATACCTGAGATTTTTTCCCTTAGTTTTTGAATACACACACAACTAAAGAAAAAAAGTAAATGACTTCAGAGAGAAAACAGCGATGTTAATGTCACATGACCATGCAAGAGGCCAACATACTGAGAGATGAATAACTAATATTTGCAGGAAACACAATGAGAGCTCTGCTCAGTCGTAGTCTTCAATCTGTCTAATGTCCCAGTGCACAGCCAGATGATTATAAGTTTGCCATCCAGTGTTGAAGAATCAAAGAAAGAGAGGATGATAAGGGAATAATGGAAGCAAGTAGGGAAGGCCCTACATGCGCGTCCTAAAATCTAATTACTGAAACTTGGAGAAGTCTTTTGAATGCAGAAGACCCAGCAGTGAGCAGAAGACTGGCTCTCTTCTGTTTAGGACTTGGCTCTCTGAGTGGCCTGGAGAGACCGGCATTGCATTTTCCAGAGGCATGCAGAGAAACAACAGTCACTTGGCACCCTTGTTGCCGGTGTCTTTCACAAACAGCACACAGCAGTGCTTCAGCTGAAGGACAGATGACCATAAAGCACTGGGAGCCAAGTGCTCTCAGCAGAGACAAGAATCCTGGAGGCACTAACAAAAGGTAACGAGAGAATACTTTTTTTTAACTTCTTGTTTCTTCCTCTTGACTGAAATTACCCCTTTTAATTGCATGCTTGGTCAAGGATGGGGATTTAACAGAACATTCCAGAATGAGAAAGAGAAAAGTAAAGGGTTTTTTTGTTGTTGTTGTTTTGTTTTGTTTTGTTTTTCTGAGGTATTTCTTGTCAGTGCTTCAAAAGATCACTGAAGGGCCAGCGAAAGAGCTCAGTGGACAAAGTGCTTGTCACACAAGCCTGACAACCCTAGTTCAGTCCCTGGAACTAAATAAAGGAGCAGGATGTGGTGAACCCATGTATGCTCCCAGCACTCCTACAAGGAGATGGAAGATGGAGACAGAAACATGTCCTGGGACCTCCCAGGCCAGCTAACTTGGAGCATGCAGTGAGGCAGAAACAAGAGAGGCCTTGCCTCAAAGCAGGGTAGGAGGGAAAAAATGACTCCCGAAATACTTTTCATATTCATACACAAGCCGCAGCACATACATGTCTGCACTTGGACACATACAGTAATAATGATAACAATTTAGTTTGAGTTTAAAATGGATTGCTGAAGCAGGAGCCAGGGAGGGATTACATATTCTAGAATAAAGACCCAGGAGTGTGTGTTTCACTGTCTTGTCGGAGGCTCTGTATTTTGGGTCTTTGGGTGTTACTCAAACTCTGATCACCCAAGCTCAAATTACCAATGTTTTTAGAGGAACTTGGACTCTCCTGGTTTTCATGACTCAGCTAGCTCTCAGTTCCCTTTGGAAGACTTCTCTGGTTCCTGCGATCTGAGTAAGGCCAAGGATCTGGGTTCTTCAGTACTTCCTCTCCGTCTCCCATCTCTAACTCATTCCTTTTTTTCTTTTTGCCTCCCATTCTCCCTTCCTCCTTCATTTTATCCTCCCTCCTTCCTAATTCAAATACTACATCCTTTAGCAAGCAGCGATTTAAGCAGAAACTTAATTCCATCCATTGTCTTAGACACCAGAGGCACAATGGTAGACAGGACCCCAGGTTTCATGGAGAATCCATGGGAAGATATTTGGAACTCTAAAGGAATCTCGAATCACAAACAACACAATTATGATGATAACATGTCTGTGACGACAACGAAGTGGATTGTGTCACAGTCAACGAGAACAAGTTTTTTTTTCATGTGGAAGAGAAAGAGAAACTCTCGGGGTGATGGCTTTTAAGCTGAGATCATGGCAACCCAAAGATACAACAAATGGAAAGATCTAACAGATGAGCAATGATAGCATATGCAACAGCTCTAAGAGGGGCTCTTGGGTGTTTCATGAGTGGAACCAAGGTTACGGTCCTCAGTAAACTCAAGGTACAGTAAAAGAGGGAGGCAGGCACCTGGTCCCAAGCACTGGGATTTACAGACATGAGCCACCATATCTTGCTTCTATGGGTCCTGGGTATATGAACCTAGATTCCCCTGCTTGCATGCAAGCAGGCACTTTCCCCATTAGTAGCATCTTCCTGCCACTAACAGTTCACAGTCATCACACTGGAAATGAGAGTCGTCTGTGATTCCTGTACCACCTTCTCAGCTGTGTTCGGTCAGCTTCTCCTTTCCTTCCTCAGGCCAGCTGAACTTGTTCTGTTTTCCACTGCCTCCAGCTTCTCTTTAGCGTCATCCTTTGGTATCTGTGAAGGATTCCTTCCAGAATTCCTGAAGATACCAAAATCCACATACACTCAAGTTCCTTCTCTAAAACTGCATACTATTTACCTGTCAACTACACACACCTCTCACAAATACTAACACACCTCCACACTCCAGGCATGCCCACATTGCAATTTTGTGTAAATAGTTATTAGGGAATAATAGCAAGAGCAGAGAATGCCTGTGCATCTTCAGCGATATCTTGTTCTGGTAAGTTCTCCAAGCAAAGCTGATTAATTCTAAGTCTGTGGAGCCCATGAGTAGAAATGGCTAACTCTTAATAGCCTGCTAACTTATTCATGGTCTCTGCATGTCACTTAGGTGGTGGTCTCTTTCAAAAACAGTGACGTGATGCTGATAATAATGACTGAGTGGGTGAGTGAGCATATGATCCTCTCTGGGGCAAATATACACATGTCCTTTCTAGGTAGTGACAGCCTTTCTTGACTGTTGAGTGTTATCAATAACTCTATATGCTTGGAAAATAAATCTCAAGTCACTGTACTTTCTCATATCTTTCTGCATAAGCCCCTTATTTTCCTAACAACCCCAAGACATCCTTTTGCCTATAATCACTCCTTGGTTCTAGAATATTCTCTACCTTTCTCATCTCTCTGTCTTCTCATGTTCTTTCTTCTGTTCACACTGCTCCATTCCCTGGGCAAAATTTGCTCCTTTTAAACCTCAGCTCAAAGGAATCCTCTTCTGTAGGCCTGAGTGGCCCACTGTGGGTACAGTTCCATGAGGGATGCTGAATTTTGTATCATCAGCACTACTTATTTGGGTTATGAATAGTCGTGTCCCCATGAGACTTTCGAGAGTGGAAATGAATTCTTTATTTCCAATGCCTGATATCATATCTAGCATAAAGTGTGAAAAGGTATCCATGAAACAGAGCAACCATGGGCTATCTTGGCCCTCCCTCCCTCCCTCCCTCGTTCCTTCCTTCCTTCCCTCCATTTTCCATTTATTTTGCTAGCCAACTTCATTTTCCAAGCATACAACAGAACGATAAATACAATGATGCGAACTTGCAATCCCATACTGCTTCATGGTCCCCGTGGGTTCTTCCTCTCTCAAAGCTGTAAATGAAGGGAAGAGCCGCTCACCCAGAGCTATCTCAGCACAGTGGCTATGTCTGAGATCTAAACTGCATTTAGGTCAAAAGTTTTCACTTTTCAAGTCTTCTACCAGCATGGCTAGAACACAAAAGTGCACACCTTGCTTTGAATACAGGCTACTTCCTCTGTTCAGGGAGTGCTGATCCACTTTAAAGTGAGTCAATGATAATTCCTCTCAGCTTAGAATAAAATTGAATAGCTACACCATAGAAGATGCTGGAGGGTTTGAACCCTTTGGTTTTACCAACACAAAAGACATGCTAAGAGCAAAATGTTCTTCTTGGTGTGTGTCTGTGCTTGGAAGCTTAGCCGGAGTCAGTAATATCTGTGAGGTAGACGTTGGCCTAGCTGCTTAGACAGAAACTTGCCCATCACCATCACAAAAGCAGAACACAGACCGGAGGCAGCTGCAGGGCTGAGCAATGAGCTTTGGTGCATAACCCCACTGCCAACCAAGTGGACATACATAACACAGGTTTGCCTCCACACATACTCTATGCTGTTCACTTGGATTGTTGATCTGTGCCCATCTTTGCCCAGACAGCAGAGAGACAGCTACCTGAGAGATGTTGTCATATAATAAAATACAAGGTTCCCAGCTTCTGGGTCATGTCAATCCCATACCTACCAGTTTTTATTTTGTCATCTGGAAAATCGGGGCATTCAAGTGGAGGAGAGGCGGCTCTATAAGTTCAGGAGAACCAAAGACGGCTTGACAAGGGGGTGTGGTACCTGTCAGAGAAGGCTGCACAGAAGCAGTATAGACTGTAAGCAGTATCTGGAAGAATGCACAGGGTTGCAAAAGAGGAGCTTCAGGGGTGGGGTGGGGTGGGGGTAAGTGGGGGAGGAAGCACCAGAAGGGGTTATTAATATGAAGATGAAAGAGCAAGCCAACTGGATAGAAGAGCAGAGTCCTATCTGATCTACAGCTTAAAGATTTTGTCATCTAGCACCGAGCATGTTCCTACTCTAGCTGAGGGACCTAAGAAGAGGAAAACGACAAAATTTCACATCTCCAAAGACTGCCATAATCAGCGAGGAAACCATACTTGTACACAAAGCCAAAGCTTTGTCCAGTATGCTGTGGCCAGAGCCAGCATGTGCCTGAAGCTTTCACTTCATGTCTCCAACTTGATTAGCTGAGGGACCGGATGCAAGTGCAGAGCTGTGGCACTATGCTACCAGAGTCTTTCTCTTCATATCTTCTTGAAGGAAAGAATTTGATCAACAGACACAATTTAAGTAGAGGTTTGTCACAGCGCAACACTCTAGGGAGAGATGGCAGTGAGCTGTCCCCAAAGAGGGTAGTAGCACCGTGGGGTCTCTTTTGTTGATTTGATTTTATATATTTGTGCATGGTTATTTTTATTTGTGTGGGTGTGTGCATATGCAGATGAGGAACTTGGGGAGGGTATTACGAAGATGCATGCAGAGGCCAGAGGTCAACCTTAGTTGCTGGGCCTTCAGCACCCACCATGTTGAATTTTTGAGATGGCCACTCACTTGGACCTGTGACTCCTTGCTCATTATGGTAGACTGACTGACCCGCAAGCTCCAGAGCTTTTCTTCCCTTGGCCTGCCCAGCACTGGGATTATAACTGTGGATTATATTACTATTTCGTTGTAATATAATTACTATTTCGTTGCTGGGGTTTGAACTCCAGTCCTCATGCTGAGAAGGCACGGACTCTACTGACGAAGCTATGTTCCGATTCCATGTGTTACTGCTTTAATAAAATTTGTAATGAATGTTGTGAAGTGAGAAGCTTATTCCTGGAATTAGATAGCTGCTCTTTTTCCTTCCTAAGCTAAGATCGATCATATCTTTAGAATATTTCTTCTTCTTGTCCTCTAGAAAATTCCACAAGGACAGCAGTGCAAAGGGAAGCAGACATCAATCTAAGTGATATTGCCATTGTAACCAAGTCAGAGTCTTTTGAGGACTCAAATCCTTTGCTAATGCACATACATAGCAGTTAGGGAAGCTCCTCGGTGCCTTAGCTTCTAATGTAATGGGACCACCTAACTGTAGCTTTAACAAGTTCAACCATAGGAGAGTCATCTGACTATCAGGAGACATGGCTGCCCAGATGCAGCTGAGTTTTCTTGGTTATCTTATATCTACCTTCTTGTCTGTCCAGTCATAAGGACTAGTAGAAACTTGATCAAAGAAACTGGTTGGTCACTAGGGTTTTTCTACTCCTCCCTATAAACATTCTAGAAAATCACAAAGTATCTAGGAATTACCGTTGCCTAAGGTGCTCTCTCCAGGCTTGGAAATCATGAAACCCCATTAATTTACACTGGCAACAAGCTAAGTAGGGCAACCACAAAAGTTAACATACAAACTAGTACCCTCAGCAGGAGCAACAGGAATGCATACAGTCAACAGAGGCTAGGGAGACAAACAAGGATCTGTGGTGGCTTCTGTTCCATTCTCTTCCCACCTCTCTCTGTTTTCACTGATGATCATTCAGTCACCATGTTTGGAAGCTGTCCTGTTCTGTGTACCGCCTGAAGCTGAGGTCCTGCCATCCAATTGTACTGCCTTTGTCTCTTGCCTCAGTGTGATGAGGGCTTCCAAACACAGCTTCCTGACCACCATCCCCTCAACATTCTCCTTTTGGCCTAATAGATCGACATTTCTAACCTGTATGTCTAGTGATTTCATTCTTGTGCTTTCGAACATCCCAATGATCTTGCATATATACGTATATATTAGAATGTATTCTAATATATTAGAATAACTATATTTTATATAGAAATATATATACATATGTATTAGATTAACTTTCATGTTCCTCAGTCTGGTTTTCATTTTCCTCTTTAACATTATTTATCACTGTCCCTCTTGCCATTACATCACTTCTACAGTCTTCAGAGTATGTCCCTGTCAACCTCATGGCTTCTACCAAGAACATGAAATAACCTAAATAAAAGCATAAGTATGTTGATGTCACTACCTTAACTACAATAATTTCCAATAGCACAAGCCCAAAGTTCTTTAGTAGTTATCTATAAATGTTAATTTCTCATCATTCTTTCTTTGCTCTCAATATTCCTGGTACCTAGGTACCCCCTTCTACTTTGAAAGTGTGTTGAGTTTGAGTTTTCCATGATGGTTAAATGTTCAGCTAATTTGTGTCTTTACTTTATCATCAGTAAAATAGCAAGTCTATCTCTCTAGCTCATGTGTCTCAAAAGATTATAGAGAAATGGCATAAATTAGTTTAGTATTCTCAACATGAAACACGATAAACTTTCAATGAGTGTTAGGTTTTACCATTAACATCATTATTGCTAATTTTCTAACCATCAACTTCTCAAAAAAAATAGCATTTCAATACCAAGGATTATCAATTTAATAATGTTTTGTGAACACCTGCAGTATCCCACAAACTCAGCTGGGCACTGGGGAGTAAAGATGAGTAAGTTTGTCCCTGGTTTCAAGAACATTATAATTCAGTATAATTTACCAAACTTCAGTGTAATTTACCAGTATCTGTTTATATGGCACCTTCTCAATGAGATTACATGATCACTGAAGGCAGAAATGAATATGTTAACTTTTTTATTTTTTCTTAGATTTATTGTATTTACTTATGAACAGGGGGGAGGAAGTCTACCATGGTACACACGCAGAAGTCAGAGGACGACTTCTGAAAATTGGTTCTGTTTCCATGACATAAGTCACGGGGCCAAACTCAGGCCTTCAGGTTTTGTGGCAAGTTCCTTTACACAGTGTCATCTCTCAGGGTTTTTTTTTCTAGTTAGGGTCACACTTACTGTAATGAAACACCACAAAGAAAGTATCTTGGGGAGGAAAGGGGTTTTGGTTTGGTTTGGTTTGGTTTTTGTTTGTTGTTTGTTTTGCTTACACTTCCACATCATTGCTCATCATCAAAAAAAAGTCAGGACAGGGACTTAAACAGGGCAGGAACCTGGAGGCAAGAGCTGATGCAGAGGCCACAGAAGGGTGTTGCTTACTGGCTTGCTTCTCACGGCTTGCTCAGCCTGCTTTCTTATAGAAGTCAGGACCACCAGCCTAGGGATGGCACCACCCACAGTGGGCTGAGTCCTTCCCATCAACCACTGATTAAGTGTTCCACAAGCCTTCCTTCAACCCAATCTCATGGAAACATCTTCTCAGTTGAGAGTCCCTTCTCACAAGACTAGAGCTTGTGTTAAGTTGACATAAAACTAGCCAGCACAGGTCTATATTCACTTCTGCTGAGTATACTTCTTGGCACGTGGCAAGTTTCCAATTAGTGTTTGTCAAGTTGAACAGATGCACAGTTTGTCTTACCCAACGCTTGGTCCATAGTCTGCAGGTGCATCCCAAATTCATCAAAATCAATCATTTTGGTTCTAAAATTGTCTTTTTTTATGTCTGCTGTGCTGAAAAAAGAAATATTATTGGGTTTCCTATAATTTCTGATCTTATATGTGTGAAAACTTTATAAATTATGTTCTAGCATCTTGGATATTACAGATGGAAATTAGACATTTATTTTCTCTAGCTTTCCTGGCAAACGCCATAAAATAAGCATAATCACTGAGTACTTCTCAATACTTTTCAATGATAATCCTGCGCTTTGGACCAATTTCATCAAAGATCATCAAAATGTTAAGCCATATATCAATCCTTCCATCTATCATCCACTCATCCAGCACCTATCTATCTATTCATCCATCCATCATTCATACATTCATTATCCATCATCCATCAATTCATCCATCCATCCATTATCCATCCATCCATTTATCCATACATCCATTCATCCATCTATTCATTCATCTATCCATCATTCATTATCCATCATCCATCAATTCATCCATTCATCCATCCATCCATCCATCCATCCATCCATCCATCCATCCAGCTACCTTTCTCACCCTCTCTTCTCCCATTCATCCATCCATTGATCAATCTATCCATCCACCTTTGATTCATTCACCAATATCAACTACGCTTAATTCTATTATTTAAATAATATTTGCATTCTGAACTCTTGTACATTTCAGCTATTTCTTAAAGAATTTCCACTGTTACATATAGAAGTAGGGTGCTGGAGAATAGCTCAGCCATTAAGAGCACTGACTGTTTATCCAAAAATCCAAATTTTGTTCCCAGCATTCACATTCTGGACAACAACTGTCTGTAATTCTAGTTTCAGCAAATCTAATACCTTCTTCTGAACTCAATAGGCTCCTGCACACATGTACCATACATAAACTCATGGAGACATACATATACACACATACATAATATACACATATACGTAACAATAAACTAAAAAAGTAAATAAGCACGAAAGTGGGAGTAAAGACGATAACATTAATATCTACTTTTTAAACACATTATTTGCATTTTATCTAAGCAGAAACTTTTGAGCAGAGTTGAAACTAAATATGCCATATTTCTGGGTAAGATTACTTTTCAAGAAGACCATAATGTTTTTAATTGCTTTGAGAAAGCAAACATGAGTGAACAGATATGCTCTAGTAATTTAATGACGCTAGAACCTCGGGACCTCAGGAACAAATGGAGAGAAATGATCGTATGGTTCTAAGTTAAACAGTGAATTCCCCACTGCTCACTTGGCAAATTGTAATCATTACTAGAGCCAAGTGTGCTAATAACATTAATAAATCCAACCCCCAAAATCGAATTTAATTGACTTGGAATAATTTCGAAGAGTAGCAGTCATATAGTAAAAGGGAAAGTGCTTACTATGAACTCTTTCTGTGGCTGTGCTCTAATGGAAACAAGGCAGCAAGAATTGCTTTCTCCTCTTAAAAAAAGTATTTTAAGGTTTTGATTATATCTATTTTGTATCTATGTGTACATGGGCATCTAAGTGAAGATGCCTGTGCAGGCCAGAAGAGAGTGTCAGATCTCCAGGAGTCGAAATTACAGGTTCCGTGAACTGTGCACTCTGGACGCTGGGAGCTGAATGCAGGTCCTCTGCGAGAAAACAATGCATTCATAGTTTATTAATCATCTATCTAATTCCTCAGCACCACATCCTTCTAAGAAGTTACTACAAGAGTAGTTCCATCACCATACTTCAAGGTGTTCAAGTCTTCCAAAGTCTGATCTCTTTCAAATCAAAAGGAACAAAATTCAGTCTTCTGTATACCTTTTCCTGAATAGTTACAAAGGTCTACCTGCTTGACAAGGCATGAACCAGCAGTACCCCTGACAGCCAAGGAATCTCAGGGGCAATACAAAGATCTGATATGGTCAGTGAGGACAAGGAAGAAACCATACAATCATACTCACATGAGCCAAAGAGTTTGAACATACCAACACCCTTGGTATGTGAGCCAAATTAGTTCCATTGTGCAGTACAAGTTTATGCAGTCATCTAGTACAGTCATGAGTGTGTGTGTGTGTGTGTGTGTGTGTGTGTGTGTGTGCTATGTGTGTGTTTGTGTCTGTGTATATATGTGTGTGGTATATTTGTAGTGTGTATGTATGTGTGGGGTGTGTGTGTGTGTGTGTATGTGTAGGGGGAATGTATATGTGTATATGTGTGTCTGTGTGTGGGGTGTGGGTGTGTGTGTTGTATGTATGTGGGAGGATATATATGTGTATATGTATGTCTGTGTGTGTAGTGTGTATGTGTGTGGGGATGTATATATGTATGTCTATGTGTGTTGTGTGTCTGTGTGTATATATGTGGAGGGGTGTTTGTGTGTGTGTGTGTGTGTGTGTGTGTGTGTGTGTGTGTGTGTGTGACCAGAGGTTGACACTGAATATCTTTTTTATTGCTCTTTATTTTTGGAGACAGGGTTTCTCACTAAACCTGGAGCTAGGCTGCCTTTCCTGCAAGCTCTTGACTTTGTCCTGTGTCCCCCCCCAACCCCATCTCGAGCTCTGGGATTACAGATATACACAGCCAGGTACCAAGGACTTGAACTCAAGTCCTTATATTTGCACTACAAACACTTGACCTACTGAGTCATCTTGTCAACCCCTCTAGTTCTTTTTGAGGTTACTTTTTAACTTTGAAGAGTGAACTCAGGACCTTACATGTGCCATATGTGTGCTGTAACACTGGGCTGCACTCCTTGCCCTTTACACCATCTATTTCTATAAGAATTATCAGTAAGTCAGAGGATGTAGGGCAATTATTGGACCTCTGCCTTCCTTCTGTGGACTGCGACTCCTTATCCAGATTTCTATACAGAATCAATATAAATTGTCTAATGTCAAGTGGCTGATGACATCACCGCAGACAAGTTTGCTCTCTCTGGGCAGAACTGCTGCAAAAGTTTCCAGATGTTTTCCAGAGAACAGGTCATGAGCCTCTCAGAGCATGTGCTGTCTGTCTGCCTTCCAGAAGCAGCAGCCCACAAACTCAGCAGCAATGTCTGCAGTGACTGCCTTTCATGGGGTCTTTTACAGCATGTGTCTCATCTTCAGATATGAAGTCGCAGACAAGTGGGACCTCCTATGTGAAGGTCCTTATGGAGATGTACGAAAGAACAGCCCGCAAACACTTCCCATGGCTCTTTCCTGACAGATAATACTCCCTGTTGCTCATTAGTCATTGTTTCACGAGACTCCCCAAGGCTTTCTCATTAGTTGAAGAACGTAAATACTGTCTTTTGTTATCTTGTCTATTGATTTTGCTCCCTTGGTTTGAATTCTGTTTTGCCAATTACATATTCTAGAAAGATCTAACTGAGGAATCATCAACTCAATAGTTACAAGTCTCCCATCTGTCATCCAGAAGCAGCCATCTGCCTGAAGATGACAAGGGGACAAGGAGCCAAACTGCTGGGCATCTACCATCAGGAACCTCTGAGAGACCATTTGCACCAGGACAGCTTTTCAGTCCTGGAAATGAAAGCAGCTGCCATTAATTGGGTCGCAACCACTGTGCCCCACTCACTCTTCAGATTATTTATTCTTTATAAACTCTGGAAACCAAAAACTAAGGATTTCAGGGAGTAAACTGATGCTTTTGTAGTTCCAAGAATGGTCTAGCCTGATGCCAAAAGTATTTGAGAGGACACGCATGCTGCTGGAGACACTGGGGACCAGGTCAGCAATTATCATCAAACTGACATCATAAGGTATGATGATGAGGTGGAAACCAGGCATAACTATCAGGACCCAGACAAAGGCAATCTGACGATTTTAGAATATTAGCAATATCCAAGCCTTGCTATTAAAAGATTTTGAGCCAGGTGTCTATACATTTCCAGTAAAAACAATTAAAGTCAACATACGGTCTTTGACCCATCCCTTTAGTCCTATGCAACAGCCGCATCTGTGTCTTGGGAGCCTTCTTAGTGAAATGGAGAAGCAGCCTTGACTGTTGGGAGGCAACAGTGAAGAACTGCTAAGACATAACAAGAAACGATCTCCAGCATGACAAGAGAGGACAGTGCTGACTGTGGGAAATCTTTCCTTTTCAAGCATTTACTAAGCTCAAAATAAAAATATCCCTAGTTGGGAAACGGTTCACCAAAATAACAGTAAAGAATAGCTCCTAGGAGACTCGCTTTCACCTGTTTAGATGCACATTTCTTAGCCCAGAGTGCCCAGTGTGTCAGGGTCAGTGGAAAGGTGGGATTGGGGTGTTCAGAGGGTGGTAAGTATATGTGGCTGCAAAGCCTGTCTAGTGGAATACTGGGGCCTTTAAAAATGCTTATATCTAGTGACACAGTAATATAACGTCTGGGTAAAATTCTAAAAATATATTCTGAAATGGATAAAATATTAATGCGGAGATGTTCTCCTCAGCCTTATTCATTATCACGCAAAATGGAAAAATTGGATTAATATTCACGATTAGGAATTGCTAAGAAAGAAACAGAGTGTGGGGAATTCTAAATATAGAAAACGGTGTGTGTACAAGTACTCGGGGAAACAAAAGGAAACGGTGAAAACAGCCTGGACTGTGGGTGAACCAATACGAAGGGAGATAGAACTAATTCCTTTTTTGTAGTGATTGACAAGGAAAGCTAGCCTTGCCACGGCCATTGCCTTCCTGAACTCACAGCAGCAGAGGTTACGGGAGTGAGACCTGCACAAGATCTAACTGGTGGGCATTCAAGCAGAGATGGGGAAGAGAAGTGTGAACCTCCACCCCTAGCTGAGCAGCAGTTAATGGCTATTGGGGAGGGGTCATTTTTCTTCAGTGTGTAGCTGTTGATAATTTGATCGTAATCCAGTAAAATAACCCCATATCCATTACCCTTTGCGACCCACTCAAAGTATGTCTCATTAGTTCTGTGGGGTGTTTTGAAAAGAAGAACTGGACATAGAAAGGACATGTCTTAGAAAAAAGTAGGGGTCTTGGAAGTGGGATAGAGAAAAGAGGAGGACTGTGGCCAAGGAAAATAAAAATACATTATAGTTATGGAGGAACTTGTCAACATGTTTATGTAAATAAAATTATCTTATTTTAAAATAAGGAAAGGGGCTGGAGAGATGGTTCAGTGGTTAGAGTACACATCGCTCTTTCAGAGGACCCAAATTTGGTTCTCAGCACCCATGTGGGGTGGCCCACAACTGCATGTAAATCCAGCTCAGAGAATACAAACTATCTTCTGGACCCCTAGGGCACCTGTGCTCATGTGCACACAGCTGTACACAGCCACACACACACACACACACACATATATATGCATGCAACTTAAAAAATAAAGAAAAAGAAAGCAGTCTGTTTTTAGAGATTACAAAGACTTTCTCAGAACATGATCTGGGGGAAAGGTCATTTGGGGTTTTGTTTTTGTTTGTTTGTTTGTTTGTTTGTTTGCTGCAATCTGAGAAGTATGGCCTCTCCCCTGTTCTGATCTCTGATGGAGATCTTAGAATTTCAACCCTTCTACCAGCTCAAAAAGCTTGATTAGCTAAAATCTTCATTCATAGAATTAAATGATGGGTTTTGGCTTAGATCACCACAGAACCTCCTTTTATCCCCAGAGAACTGCAAGCTTAAAGGCAGAAACTCAAGCACACACAACCCCTGTGAGCAGACTCATCAAGCACTTCTCTAAAGTACAGCTCCCCTAGAAAAGGAACTGAACAAACACTGGCTTCTCAGATCCCAAGACTCTGATTCCCAAGACATTCTATAATTATCCTCTGTTGAATAAAAATAACCAGAGTCCCGATTACACACCCACACTCAGAATTATCAGAAGTCTTTCAGAGTACTCTTCAAATCTTCCGGTGTTTTCCATAGTTGCCGAATCTGAGGGTTTAGCTGAACTAATATTGCGTAATAACACAGCTTTCCAAGCTGGCTTGCAGAAGTTCTCTGAGAGGATTTTATTAACCATAATTTGATGGTGAACTGGAACCAGGAGAGTGTCACAGTCATGCTTTGATTGTTGGAAAGCCTACCCTTATTTAGACATTTCTCTCTGAGGCCCTGGGGTGAGGTACCTTCATGTGGCCCTGGGAACCCATTTTTGTTAAAGTATAATATTCATTTACAGAGTCTACGTGTCTAAGAACACTGTCTGTGGCTTTTATATTATACATATTCATATTTATCAAACATGAATGCTTAAAATTCTTTCTCTTAGTTTGAGCCATTCTGATTCATTCTCTTAATAGTGGTCTTAAAATTTTCATGTAATGTCTAACTTTTTTCCTAAAGTTTTGGTGTTTTAAGACATTTTTTAAGGTCACAAAGGTATTCTTCTTTGTTATAGATTTCTGTGTATCATGCATTTGTATGCGCGAGAGAGAGAGAGAGAGAGTACTTGGGCACTATGTCACAATAAAGTGCTTTGATAATACTTAAGAGATTTATGAAGATTGCCTATGATGGAGCCACATATCAGATGGTAGAATGTCACCTGTAGGAAGGAAGGGATCCGATAGCTAATCTGGCTTCTCAAATGAAAAGAGGAGGGGACAGAAGACCACTCTCCTTTGCACCAGAAGAGAATGAAAACCACTTTATTTGGGCATACATTGGTGATTTCCAAATTATTGTTTTGATTAAATGAATCTTCATAATCCTGGCCAAAACTTTAAACAGATATTTTGCAAGGAAATAGAAGATAAAATATAGAGAGAAAACCAAACTGAATGCAACCTCCCCTCCCCTGAAACTAATCCCAGAGAAACACCACAATCAATGAAATCAATGATGATAGCCACTGTCAGAATGTATCCCTCAAAAACCAGTTTTGGGGTTTGAGAGGTCAGCAGTTAAGAGCAGTTGCTACTCATCCAGAGAACCTGAGTTCAGTTCCCAGCACCCCATATGCTGACTCACAACCATGTATAATTTGAATTTTTATGGAATCTTAGGCCCTTTTTTTTACCTCTAGGGAGCCCTGTGTGTTTGTGAGTGCACACATGAACACACACACACACACACACACAATTAATTAATTAATTAATTAATTAATGTAATAAAAGTGGTAAAATAAAGTCTTACCAGTCTTGTAAACTTTTATTATAGTCATTCAACTTTTCTCCTTTTCCCCTTTTCCAGTGAAATATGTGGGAAGTCACTGTCCCTCTCTGATGTCTACTAGTTGTCAAAAGCTTATGATATTCAGAATGTCTTCTCCCACCAAAGGATGATGGGGCCTTGTCAGGGTCCTGACCCAACATTCAGGTACTGAGGTGAGGAGCAGAGTAGGTAGACCAGAGGCTGACAGCCTCTCACCTATAGCTTTTTTCTTACTGTTTGGAGGGCCAGAAGTTGATGGCTTCTGGCAATGGACTCTGACTGATAGCAGTAGGGAATTAGGAAAAGAAATTTAACTACTTGAGCTCTTTCCTCTTTAACTCAGGGGCCTCTTGGCTGGCCTGGCAAGAGGCTCGAGCTCATTAACTCTTCATGAGCCAGAGGGGGGAAAAGGATAAAGAGAAAGTCAAAAATACACACACACTCTTGGTCAGGTTCAGCCATCAGTTTCATCATCTCATAAGTGTACATTCGTATTTATATAATTCACATATACCTACATATGTACAGACAGATGGATAGATAGATATGTATACACACACACACACACACATATATATATATATATATATATATATATATATATATATATATATATACACACACACACACATACATACATACATAACACACACATTTGATGGATGGAACAGAGCCCCAACAGCTACACTTTATTTTTTCATCCAGTCTTTTTATATCTTCTTAAATAAAAGTTCTTTACAAAATTACATCGTAGATAAAATGTTACACAAGAGGGAGTTACAGAAGGATGTCTGTAGTAAGTTCTAAGCAGTGTTTCATTCCATAAGCTCATTATAAGTTCACAGCAACAGTTCCACATGGCCTTGCTTTATCATAGTGCACACCTGTGGCCTCACCCTTGGACCTGACTTAGAATGAATGGTTTTTGGTTTTGTTTGTTTGTTTTTATCACAAATCTATCTCAAGCCTATTTTCTTTCTTACTGCAATTTATGAAAGTTCATTGTACTTCTTGTTATGCAATTTATGTACTGTTCTACTAGGAGAGGGCACATTCTATCCTTGATTCTAATTTTATTATATCTTTCTGGCAAAACAACTAAAACTATCTCCTTAAACATTCTTCCTAAAAATTATTGGAATGAAATCAGGAATTCCATAAAGTCATTAATTCATTTAAAGAGCATTATTATATGAAAGCACATCTTTATATTGATCTGCAGGAAAATTGCAATAGGATGGGCTAATGCCCAGGAATCATTAGGCTATATAATAGTAGCAGGAAAGAATATCAGCAGCAAGAAGCAACCCGGGGATGAAGTCTCTTGGGTCCATGCGTCTCCGAGCACACTCATCCCAGCCATGCAAAACAGTGGGCTATCTAAGAAAACTCACTTGTTTGCTATAGCGTTTCCTACATGGCTTGTAGCCAGGGCTTGAGCTTCATACAGGAGATGGTGGTAAGGAAGGGAGGGTCCCAGAACTAAGATTTGAATGTAACTGGATAATGGTGAAAACAAAAAGATTCTTATTACAGATTGTATTGTTTACAAAGCTAAGTACTATGTTGCTCTTGGTCAAAATTATACCCTAATCCCAACTTAGTCCCTTGAACTTATCAAGAATGAATGACCTAAAGACATTGGTCTTAGTGGTTCCTTTACAAAACTGAGAAAACATCAAAATGGTGATCCATTTTTATCCTATCTGTGCTAGTCTGTTTTTCATTGTTTTGACAATACCTGAGTGAAATAATTTTAAAAGAGCTTATTTGGTGTTGCTGCTCACACTCAAGGTGGATTTCCCTCACCCTTAGTAAGTCCTCTAGAAACATCCATGTGAACAGAACCTGTGGTATTTTTTGTAATCTCTTAAACATCTCTTAATCATTAGGACAAATCAATTGACAAAATTAGGATATAAACAAATCCTGTTTTAAAAGTAATTTTAGGGCTTCCTAAATCAAGAATGATTTTAGAGACCTCCCACCTTTGGGGCCCATTTGCAGTCTTCTGATTCACCATCTGGGGTATCATACATATCTAGTGTAAGCTATGGCTAGTGATGTCTAAACACATGTCCCCATGAGAAGATTCCATTCCTTCCACCTGCAAAGAAAAGTCTGATTTAAAGAAAAGCATGTTATACTTTTTTTTTCTTTTGCTCATTTTAAAGTCAAGTTTTTACTAGATTGTCTGAGCCCCTACCTGAAGGTGCCACACACATTCAGGATGACCGTCCCACAGCAGTTAAAGCAATAGGATGTTTCTACAGCTGAGGTTCCCTGCTTCTGAGACACTGACATGGACACCGGCCACCTTAGAGGTAAATACCTAAACACTAAAAGACTACAAGACATTGATGAAAGGAATTGAAACAGACAATGACAAGTGGGAAAATATACTATATTCATGGATTGAAAGAATTTATATTATTAGAAACTTCACACAAGACTGTGGAGATGGCTAACTGGATATAAGTACTTGCTGGGAATGCCTGACAACAGGGGTTGTAATCTCAATGCACCCAAGGGAGCTCAGAGGAGAGATAAGAAGCTCCCTGGAAGCCCTTGGATATGCTAGCCTGGTTGATGCAGCACTGAAGAGACTTTGTCTCAAAGAAGGTGGAGCAGCAAGGACTAATGCCTGAAGGTTGTGCTCTGGCCTTCGCCTACAAACAGTGGCATGCACATTTCTGCACACACACACACAGACACACAGACACACAGACACACACACACACACACACACACACACACACAATTTTCATATTACTCATTCTACAGAGTCAGTGTCATTCCTACCTAAAATTTAAGTGTTATTTTTACAGAAGTGGAAAGAAATTCCAAAATATATATGGGTCTCTTTCATATATCTAACCTTTAGAGTTGTGAGATGACACACTTGTGTTGTTTAAAGCTTGGAAAATGAATGTTGTTTTTCCTGTAGTTTATCAGTTGCAGTCAGTCCATTCACTTACTTTTCAGAAGTTCACTAAGGGAAAGCAATGAGAAGAACCTCCCGGGGTACGCTAACTGGGACAGAAAAGGAATGCTATAATCAGAACCAGTGAGGCTAAAGAAGTTAATGTATTCGTTTATGCATGATTATCTCATGAATATTTATAAGCATATGTTTGGCTATTATAAACATATCTATATATATATACACCCATACACATACACACACACATACACACACACACACACACACACACACACACACACACACACATCTCTTACAAATATACACATATACATCATCCTGAGAGGTGTAAACAGAAGAGTGTGATAAAGGATGAGTGCCTAACCCATTTTAAAATGACACACTCTTTATGCAGGTTTCCCACATTTAGCACTTTGTTTTATGTGAAAAATGAAGTGTTCTTGTAGTTTGTTTGGGGGGGGGTGGGAAAGCATAGAGTTCTTGGTAGGTAACTGAATCCATAATCAGACAGGGCTAAAGGCAATGATATAAAGACAGGCCAGTGTTTCATGGTGGGGTAACTGTTGACTATTACTTTTCCTTAAGACCATGGAAAATTCTAGAAACATTGTGGATTCTACTTCTGATTAATCACCATTGGTTTTGGAGCCAAGGATATAAAGAGATGCCTTGGCTCTGGTGCCAGCTTCCAAGCCTAAATCCCACTCCAATTACAACACTTTAAGACGTGCCAACCACGTGCCAACCATGGAGACTCTCCTGTCAAATTGACGCCCTTCACCCACTGAAGTTCACTGGCAGTATTTTGTTCCGTGAAGAATGTTTAGTCTTTGTATCATTATTTCTGTGTCCCGATGGGCAGACGTACAATAGAAACAATGCAAAGAAAAGGAAAACTTATTTCAGAGCACGATCTCAGAGAGACGTCAGCCCATCGTGGCTGGAAAGGCATGTTGTTTTTGTAACAGCAGCAATATCTGGTTGGAGGCTCTTCACATGGCAGACCCGAAAGCAGAGAGTATAGGATAGAACTATGTTGGAATAACCTTTAAAGGCCTTCCCCTAGCGACAGATCTCTACTCATTGGGACCTACATTCAAAAGGGTCCACAGAACGTAGTGCTGCAAGATGAGAAGTACTGAAAATATGATCGTTCAAACTATGAGAATCTCCATTTGCTCTTAAATGGCAACATTCAGAGGCTGGCTGGCTGGCCAGCTGCCCGTCACCAACTGCCACAGCTGGCCATCAATTCAGTTTCTATTTTAGAGCAATAGGAGGTAAGAAGGGAGAAGAAAGGAAACGCCAGGATTTTCATCACACTGACCATAGTCACTGGCCAAGAACTCCACACTCAAATTATGGTATCGCTAAAGTTATCTGTCAGCAAAGGTTCAAAATGATTGCTAGACACGTTAGGGTCATTGTCCCACTTTTATGTATACCAGCTTGTGAAGTGCTAATGAAATCTCAATTTTGCAGTTGTGGAAAGTGAGAGACTGAGAGAGAGTTTGGAGTTGGGACTGAGTCTGAAGGATTCACTACAGCTACACTGCCTTCAAGCTCCCACAAAGCTTTTCCCTCAGGCCACCTGTTCTTTTGTTGATGTCTGACCTTCCATCTCAGATGCCCTGCCTTCTCTGGTCAGGACCTCTCCCTCTGGATTTCCCTCTTCTAAGGAACTTCAAACCCAACCCTAGTTCCGTGGAAAAACTAGGATTGGTTTAACTCAAGTTGCTTTGTAGAGGGAATGGAGAGTCTCAAGAGAAGTCTCACTGGGCTTGACAGGCTCCTGCATCATCAGAAAGCAAGCCACAAAGTCTGCCAAGTAAAGAGATTTTGCAGCGCTTCAAAGAGCAGCTCTGGGTTGGAGCTGAAGTGTGGGAAAACACCAAGAGTTCATGTGTCACAAAGGATGAAGGTGGGGGTCACCCAGCTAACAGCTTCCCTACCCCAACCCCCGCTGCCTTACCAGGGTTTAGCCTGTAGCTGGTGGCTACACCGCAGGAGCCGATTTTTTGAAAGGTTCAAGGCCCATCCAATAGTCACAGACTCCCCTTAGGTCATGTAACTGGTGCTCTTCACACTGAAAAAACCAGAATGCAATAAAAGGGTCAAGGAAACAACGCTGATTATGGCTGAGAGCTTCAGGTTTGGGTCCATGTGTCTGGCACTGTAGTATAAAATATAGTTCTTGGGGCTGGAGAGAGGCTTCTAGGATAAGAACAATTCCTGGCATTCCCAGGGACCCTAGTTCAATTCCCAACACCCCTGTCAGGTAGCTTATAACTTCCAGTAACTCCAACTCCAAGCAATCTAATACCTTCTTCTGGCCTTCTAAAGGTACACACGCACATATCACACACGCACATGCACACACACAAAGCATACATACATACTTAGTAATGTCGTTATCAGCTTAAAATGTGGAGCATGGCTCAGTGGGTAAAGTGCTCAGTATACAGATACAAAGACTTAAGCTTGATGCCCAGACCCCTTTTGAGAGAGCCAGACTCAGTTTGTAAGCCCAGCACTGAGAAGGCAGAGTCAGAAAAGCCCTGGCACTCACCGGCCAGCCAGTCTTGCTTACTCACTGAGCTGCAGGGCAACAAGAAATGATACTCCAGGCTCTCCTCTGGTTTCTACATGCACAGGTGTGCAAATGCACATGAACACATATGCGTCATCACACATATACAGGAGCACACACTCACTTGAAAAAAAAAAAAACCAAAAAACGAAACCCTTCTGGCTTGAAACTGAACTATGACATAGGGCAGGAAGCCAGACTAGCTGTTATGTTTAAAGTGTTCTCTGCTTCTCCCAGATGACTATGAGCTAATGTAAGAACCACCTCAGGCTGTGGTATGGCTGGATATGAATGAATTAAGCAGCTTCTCTCTTGGAGATAATCCACTTATAATCCTGCTTTAGAAACAGAATTAAAAAAAATAAGGGTGGCATACTTTAAAAGATTTTTTTTTGAGAGCAGTTGTTAGAAGTTATGGAGATTTCCCATATGTCCCTCCATTCCACATATGCATAGCTTTCCTATTACTAACTTCCTGTCAGAGTTAACACTGACCAGCCTACATATTGATACATGGTTAGCTCTACAAGTCCATCCTTTACACTGGGGCTTTTACTTGATGCTGTGTTTTCTGTGAGTCTGCCCACATGTGTAAAGGCATGCTGTAGAGCCCCTGTGACCGTGTCTAAATTATTGCTTTTCTCCTTGCTGCAACAAGATGCTTGGCAAAAGCCACTGAAGGGAAAAGGGTTTGTTTTGGCTCACAGTTAGAAGTTGCAGTCCTCCATGAAGAGGAGGTCTTGGAGGCAGGAACATGAAGCGGCAGGTCACACTGTATCCAGTCAGGAAGCAGAGAGAGATGAATGCAGGTGGTCAGCCCACTTACTCCTTAATTCAATCTGGGCTTGCAGCCCATGGAATGAAGCTTTCTGTAGCTACGGAGGATCTTCCCACCTCTATTAGCCTAATCTGAAAAATGTCTTGCAAACATGCCCAGAAGCTTGTGTCTTCGGTCACACTAGGTCCTGTTGAGTTGTCCTGGAAGTCTTCCCCACACTCCCTGTTCATTGTCCGCTTCCCTAAACTCCTGTAAGTCAATGATTCTATGGTGTTCATATTCTCCCCTTCCCAGAATGCCATGGAACTGGAGTAACGCAGTTCTCAGCCTTTTCGAATCAGCTTCTTCCCCATAGGAATGTGCAGCTGAAAGTCAGCGGGGTCTTCTCATGCCTTGATGCCTCATTTCTTTGAAGTACTCAATAACATTCTAGACTTGACATGCCAGAGTTTGTCCATTCTGCTAGTGAAGAACACCTCAGTTTTGTCCAGTTTAGGGCGATCACGAGTAAATTTGCTGTACAGCTCTATTCAAGTTGTTGGGTAGACATAAAAATTTCAACTCTCTTGGGTGAATAACATCACATATTCACTACCTTGTGTGATGAGGATCTGTTTACTTTTGTGAAAAACCAAAAAGAAAGAAAGAAAGAAAGAAAGAAAGAAAGAAAGAAAGAAAGAAAGAAAAGAAAAGAAAAGAAAGGAAAGGAAAAGAAAAGAAAGCACCTGTGCCACTTGGTATCACCTCCAGCCATGCAGACCACCTCTTCCATTCTATATCCTTGCCAAGATTTACTGGTGTTGGTATTCTGAAATTTGTTTGGCCATTCTGATTGGTGTATGTAGTAGTATCTCCCTGTCCTTTTATTTCCCTAGTGACATATGCTGTAGAACACATTTTTGTATAGCTATTCCCTCCCCCCTCTGTGTGTGTGTTATATATATATATATATATATATATATATATATATATATATATATATATGATGTAGATAGATAGATAGATAGGTAGATAGATAGATAGATAGATAGATAGATAGATAGATAGATAGATAGATAGACAGACAGATAGATAAAGGAACTTGTTAAGGTCTTTGGCTCATTTTTCAAGTAGACTCTTCATTTTCTTACTTTGAGTTGCAAGTGTTCTCTTACGCTTGGGGCGACAAACCTCCTCAGTATGTCATCTGAAAATATTTCATCTTCCACCGTGATTTGTCTTCTAATTCTCCTCACAGAGTCTTTCATGGAACAAAATCTTAGTGCTGATGATGTGTGGCCTGTCAACACCTGTGCTGTGGGTTATACTTTCGATGTTGTAGACATTATCACTAAACCTGAAATTATCTGAATTTTCCCTATTTCATCTTCTAGTTTCCTACTTTCGTGCCTTACGTTTAGGTTTGCGGTCCACTTTCATTAAAATGTATAAAGGAGATAAAACTGATTCTCTAATCACTTTCTGTGTGGGAATATCTGGCTGTTGAGCACCAGCTCCTTAGAAGACTCTTCCTCCATTATTTATCTTCGCTCCTTTTCAAAGATTATTAGCTTTCCTTTCATGGCTCTATTTCTGGGTTAGATACTCAGTTACATTGATCTATTTATCAATTCATTTGCCAATACCATACTATATTGATTACTGTAGCCTTTTAGTAAATCTTCAAATTGATACTGCCAAGCTTCTAGTTATTCAGTGTGTGTGTGTGTGTGTGTGTGTGTGTGTGTGTGTGTGTGTGTGTATGAGAGAGAGAGACAGACAGACAGACAGACAGAAAGACAGAAAGACAGAAAGACAGACAGAAAAAGAGACAGAGACAGAAAAAGACAGAAAATCAGAGATGGAGAGAATATAGACACACACGAGATGGAGAGAGAAGAACGAGGGGGAAGAAGAGGAAAAGTGGAAGAAGATGGGGAGGAAGAACAAGGAAGAGGAGGAGGAGACAAGGAACGAAGGAATGAAGTCCTGGCGCCAGCCAGAAAAAGGACTCATCTCTAGAATTGTGAAACATGAGTCACTAATGGGTAAGACCTCACCTTGAGCAGGATTGCTTACATATATGTATTCCTTGCTCTCTTTGAAACCTTAAACCTCATTCCAGTAAAGTGAAAACAGATGGGGGAGGTATCACTGAACCCTTTATCTGTTCCTCTCCCCAGTGTGGCCACACTGAATAAACCTCATTTCTCTACTTTCTCTGTGACTTGTCTAATTGGACAATTGAGGGCAAGAGGCCAAGCCTGGTTCATTGCAGCCTGACCTTTGACTCTAAAATACCCAATAATGTTGCCAGGGCATCCAAAATCTGAAACCTGACATCTGCCAATGTCTCTAAATCTTCATCTTCTATCACATTTCAGTTGTTTTCATTTTGGTTCTAGAAAAAAAAATAGCCATCATCCACTGCCTTTTTTTAATTATTAATTAATTAATTAGCATAAAAATATCCTCCAATAATTCATATTTAACAGTTTGGAAACCCATTTAATCTTTCTCTCTTCCTCATTCCTTTAACTCATGTATGTGTACGTCCAGGAGAAAGTGTGTATTTGTTGAGGTGTGGTTTTTTTCTAACTTAGGGCTCCCCTCTCCAATTCCACTCCATGTCAGCATGAGAAAAATCTCCCCCACAGCTTCATGAGGCAGTTTCTCCCCAGAGACTCGTGATCCTCATTCCCTGGTATGTGTCTGGCTACCATGCATCCTCTACGTTGTTTTGTGGCTGTTACATCAGCCTAATGGAGTAATGCAGATAGAAAGGGAGATTGCTGTTCTTAGTGCAGTGCAATGTTCTCACTTCAACTTCCATGCCATCAACGTTGGGGTCATCTCTTTCATCATTCAAAGCCCAGTTTCTAACATCCTGTTTCAGTGATGATGACGGTTATCATCATCATCATCATCATCATCATCATCTCAAAATCTCAAGGTCTACTATCATAGCTCCTCTAATCCCTGTTACCCTCATGCACAGGTTGGTCTTCAAATGTACAGATATATGACACCTTCCTTACATGGTCTATACAGAAGTTTTGCTTGGAGAAAAGAATGATCGTATCTAACTTTTGTCCGATTTTTCTTTTACTCTGTCCTTTTAGGTCCATCTTATCCTTCTTGTCACTATGGTACAAGGGACTTTTTGGTGCTGTAACCAAAATACCATGACCAAAGGCAACTTATGGATGAAAAAGTTTACATTAGCTAATGGTTTCAGGAAGAAAGGCCATAATGGTGGAGGAGGCATGGCTCCACCCCAGTTGAAAGGTCAAACCTCAAAGGAAAACGTGTGTGTGTGTGTGTGTGTGTGTGTGTGTGTGTGTGAGAGAGAGAGAGAGAGAGAGAGAGAGAGAGAGACAGACAGAGAGAGAGAGGGAGAGAGAGAGAGAAATGAAAGTGAGGTACTGTCATAGCTCTCAATGCCACCCCCAGGGACATACTTTATCCAAGAAAACTGCACTTTCTAAGCCAACCCAGACACCACCACAACAGGTGGCCAAGTGTGCAGACTCCTGAGTTTATGAGGAACGTTTCTCATTCAGACCATTGCATGTAAGCTAAGTTAAGCACTTAAGCTGAGCCTATGAAGCTGTTACACAAAGAAGTGACATCAAAACTCGCCATTTCATGAGCAGAGTAAGGAAGCAGAGTAAGGAAGCCTGGTGCCTCTGTTTTGCTCTTTTGTGAAGCAGATAATGAGAGAGAGAGACACGAGAGATTTAGTGGGATCAGCGTTTTGATGGAAACAGACGAGACTCAGTGGAAGTGGGGGTACTATTTCTCTCCAGAGAAGCACAATTCAGAGATAACCTTTGTGAAAGAGAGAAATGGGGACTGGGGAGTGAGTGGGGGGTGCTATATGTATGTCTCTGCTGGTGACATGTCTGCTGGTTCTCAGTCTGTAGGTCATGACCCTTTTGAGACATCAGATATCTTGCATGTCAGATGTTGACATTACAATTCATAACAGTAACAAAATTACAGTTATAAAGTTGCAACAACAAAATTTTTATGGTTGGGGGTGGGGTCACCACAACATGAGGAACTGTCGTTGTGGGGACCCAGCATTAGGAAGATTGAGAACCATTGAACTTCAAACAAGTTTCTAGAAAGTTGGGATTTGATTTTCACAGGAAAAGGCAGAATCAGGTCTGCTGAGCTAATCTGACGTGCAAGTTTCTGGATACGTCATGTGATGCAGATTCATGAGGCAAGACTCATGGAAGGACACCTGATGTTTGGAGGGGGTATAAATAAGACTCAACAGACAGTGACATGGTGCTTCATAGCTGGCTTTGCAATGCTTTGTTGGCCTCACGTCTTCATCTTCGCTGATCTTCGCTTCATTGAGAGAGGCATGGAAGAGAACTTCTCCTGGCAACCTGGCTGGTCCTGGTTGCTACTGCTGACTCATGCTGATTTGGTAGAGGCCTGGGTGTTTCTGCTGGATCATGCTAACACTGCTGATTCATGTTTTCTATCCTGACACTATTGGACTGAGCTCCTCATATCCTGACAAGCAGAGATTGGAATCGCCTTAAAGAACTACTTCTAAACAGGTCCACACCCCCTTGTCCTATTTACCATCTTTTCTCTCCTACCATTGGACAGTGAGCTAGAAGGGGTTGGGGGTTGAAGCATTTGAGAACCTTTATCAAAGTAGGTTTTGAAAAATCTAAGCCTACACTAACCTGTTGTCTTGAGCATCCCTGAGAGTATGGCAGGGGTAGCCACAGGGATAAACCTGCAGTGCAGCAGCTAAGGGTACCACCAATTGGTTACATATATTGTAGCAGAACTGAGTGGCATATTTTATGATCCTGGCCACTGGAACAATGGAATGAATGGTGACTTCGGAATCATAAACCCATAGCTCTGGATCCCACCTGCATCATTTCTAACTCTATCCACTCACTTAACTGCCTCTTTATAAGAAATGGGACTGACCAGTTGTTGGTTGTGTATGATGCACTCAATTTGGTTGAGCTATGGGATACCTGGATAACTGGTAAAGTGTTGTGTTTGGTGTGTGTCTTAGTCATGGTTTTCCTGCTGTGAACAGACACCATGACCAATGCAAGTCTTGTTAGAATTTTACTGCTGTGAACAGAAACTATGACCAATGCAAGTCTAGTTAGTTTTACTGCTGTGAACAGAAACCATGACCAATGCAAGTCTAGTTAGGGTTTTCCTGCTGCAAACAGACATCATGAAGAATACAAGTCTAGTTAGGGCTTTCCTGCTGTGAACAGACACCATGACCAATGCAAGTCTAGTTAGGGTTTTACTGCTGTGAACAGGCACCATGACTAAAGCAACTCTTATAAGAAAAATGGTTTGGGGAGGGAACTTCACAATGCTCAATACAGAGAAGGACAGGATCCAGAGCATACATGCCAAGTGAGCCTGATCGAGACTATAAAGGGGAAGGAGTAAAGTTTCTCAGGAAAACGTGGATCTTTCTTATCTAGGTAGTCATGAGACCTGGCACAGAAATCAGCTGGTCCAGACATGAGGCTTTATGGTCACAGGTTAGAGGAAAAAAGACAGTACCATCTGCAAACTTAAAATGAAGAAAGTGAGCTCTGATCTGAACAATATACAAACACAAGCAGCAAGAGGGAGAACTCATGTGTGTGCCACTTCTGGGGGAAGGAGGATGACACTACCATTAAAACTTCTTTCTGGCTTTGCAGAACTAGAAGCTTCCTAATTCTCTGAGTGTGATGGCACACCAATGTAATTCCAGGCCTTGGTAGGCAGAAGTAAGGAGATTAAGACTTTGATAACAGACTGGACTATGCAACCACATTCTGCCTGAAGGACAGGAGGAGTTAGGGAGGTGGGGAGAGGGAGAGAGAAAGCAGGAGGGGGAAGGGGAGAGACAGAAAGAGAGAGAGAGAGAAAGGGAGACAGAAAGAGACAGAGAGAAACAGAGAGAGACAGAGAAAGAGAGAGACACACACACACACACACAGAGAGAGAGAGAGAGAGAGAGAGAGAGAGAGAGAGAGAGAGAGAGACTGTGCCTTCAAAGCCTGCCAGCTACAGCAGGTCTTTGGAGTAAGTATTGCCTGAATAATAGAACCTTTTCCATAAGGACTCTGGACCACAAGACTTGTGCCAAATAATAGCCTCAGATCTGGCTCTGTCCTTAAAGGAAAGGACTGGAGAAGGAAATGCCAGGTACAAGAAATGTTCTTCTTGTGTTATCTGTCTGAAAAAATGCACAAATGTAGCCACAATCTCATTCCAGGACTATGAACAGCAAAGGGAGATTTGGAAATCACATGAGCCATGAGGCACGGTTGTACATACACACATACAAAAATGGTAGAATACATTGAACATGAGTGCTGGTATGAACGAAACCCCAGAAATCTGTGTTCCAGTCTAAATCTCCAATAGCTCATGATGTGACTTTGCTTGGTAAGAAATAAGTGTGGCTCATTGCTGAGAACAAGTGAGAACAGCATTAGCATGAGATCTAATTCAACAATCTTAGTATCTTTATGAAAAAGAAAAATGTGGACATAGACTCATGTGCATGAAGAGAGCACCATGTGTTGGAAAAGAACAGAGTTCACGGTTAGTCTCTGTAAGTCAATGAACTCCAAAAACTCCCAGCAAGCATTAGGAGCTGGAGGCCAGGCAGAGAACCCAACCATCCCTCACAGCTATCAGAAAGAAACAGATAAGACCCTTTCTCCTCAAGCTAAGGTATTAATCTGCTCCTAGCCTTGGATGGCAGAGTCTAGGTCCTTGAGTCTTCAGAATGGTGCTCAGAATGGTAAGATAGTAGTACACTCTTACTGTTAAAGCTTCTTTGCCTGTGGATTCAGAATACATCCTGTATACAGAATGTGGACACAGAATATATGCTGTTGAGGGTTGTTTTCTCACAGCTATACTGAGTTCAGTGTGCTGTGACATGCTGCATCACCTCAAGTGGTGGGAAGAAGAGACAGAAGGCCAGCTCTGCTGGCTGCCACCATTTCTTCTTTCATTCAATCCAGGTGCCAGCCTCAGGGATAGAACTGCCCACATTCAGGGTGGGTATTCCTGCCTCAGTTAACTCTCTCTGGAAACACCCTCACGGCCACACCCGGGAGTATGCCTCACAAGTCTCCTAGGTGATTCTAAATCTAATCATGTTGACAATGAAGATAAACCATCATGGTTGCCTAGAAACAGTCTTTCTGTATGACTGCCCTGGAGCACAGTGTAGGTTGGCTACTGTGTTGACTATTTTCCTCGTTGCCATAATAAAATACCTGCAGAAACAAGGTAAGGAGAAAGAATGTATTTCAGCTCACAGGTCCAGGGGATACAGCCCAGCACAGCAGGGAAGTTACTGGGATAGCTAGTCACAGATGTGGCTAACTGTCTGGCTCATGCTTAGCTAGCTTTCTTCTACAGCATCGCTTTCTTAGGGATGGTGCTGCCTGTATTAATTAATTATCAAGACACATACACCTTATAGATATGCCCTAGGACAAAATCAGGAACCAGAGGTGGGGGGAGACTTGCACTCACTTTTCTCATTTTTTTTGTATAGTCCTGGACCAGAGTCCATATTTAGAGTAAGTCCTTCTGCTTCAGTAAACCCAACCCAGAAAATCCCACACAGGCACTCCCAGATGCTTGTTTCCTAGGTGACTCTAGATCCCATCAACTTGACAAGCATTATTAACCTTCTCAGTTGCCTTGAGTCAATATAACACAGATTACCCATCAATAGCTTTGCAGTGTAGACTCAGTCTCCCCTGCTCCTCACCACTGTACCCAGGCCTTCCGAGGTCTATGGCCAGTTTAGACGCCACTAACAAACTGAACCTCCTCTAGAGTGTAGACAGGGCATGGTGCTTGCTTGCTCATAAGACCCAGACCTGCCTTTGTAACAGGTGGGTGCTAAAGATTCCCTATAGGTCGAATCTAGGGTATCCTGTCGCTTCTCTAGTACCCCAGACACACACAGGATTTCTGGTAAGCCAACTAACCAAGGTTAAATGATGAGAAAACTGAAACGTGATTTAAAAATCATGCTTTGTGACCAGCTTTGTCTTCCACCAAGGCAAATAAATTCTTGAAACAAGAAGTGTTTCCACATATTTTCCAGTCTCCGCATGGCTGCCTCTTTAGTCACACATTGCTGTTGACAGGACTCATGAACAGCTGAGGTCAAGTTAGCATGAATGAACACCCTTCGTGGCTGCATCTCAGGATGAGCTCCGATGGCCAAACCGTCAGAGGGAAAAAAAAGCAGCTGGCACAATTCGCCTTCCTCCAAAAGAAATACACCTGTTTTATTGTTTTATGCATGCATATATTAGGGGAAATTAATATGGTGGTTGACAATCGAGAGAGAGAGAGAGAGAGAGAGAGAGAGAGAGAGAGAGAGAGAGGACTGAAACAAAACAACAACAACAACAACAACAAAACCTGAAAATCCTACCTACCGCCTCGTAAATTCACAAATCTACTTGGAGTGAAAAACCCAAGTCTGCCCCCTGAAGGAATTGCACAAATGAATCACAGGATGAGATCTGGCTGGGTGCCTGGAAGCTGCTGAGGTCACAAAACTCATTACTGAGAAAATAAGCCTCGAGCCAGGTGCTCCTCTGATTGGCTTCGCTGCTGAGTGGCGCTCCCCCCCTCCACCCACCCCACCCCCACCCTAGTCTTTCCCACTGTCCCACCTCTCCTGATTAAAAACACTAAGTAATGCCTGACTGTGTGACTTCAGGAGTCTGGCAGAGACCCATCATGGACCCCTGCATGGCGCATCTTGGTTTTAGCCAGGCTGCTTCTTGCTGTGTCTAGAGGTGCCTCGGCAGTTAATGGGAGTGATCTGCTCCAATTCCTGCTATTTTCGGCTCCTTAGCTTTTCTTAGCCATGGATTTCTTCTTCTAAATCCGCCTGACTGAATTGGAAGCTGCCCAGAATCTTATTCTTTAGAAATCACATTTGTGCATCGAGGGTATATATTTGTCGTCACCGCCCACGCTCCAGCCACTTTCTGAGAAGTGCGGGGCCAGTCACGTGACAGTCATCAGTGTATTTGCACCCTTTTTTTTTTTTTTTAAATTCTGTTTAAAAACATAATCTGCATTACAAATTGCACCGATTCCTGTATGGAGTAAGTCATCATTCAATAAAAAGCACAAATGTGTGCCTGTCACATTCCGCATAATAAACTGCAAGTAAATACATCTTTTCTTAGTCCAAATCAGTCAGGAAATGATGTCTTTATTTTCTCGGTTATGCACCAAGTTTGCAATCAGCTTTATTCTTGATTCTCTCAGGCCAAGTTTGTACAGCTTAAGAACACTAAGTAGCTGCGCTTTTACCCACAAATGTTTAGACACCTGAGGGTAGGAACGGGCTCTGATTTCTCCACTTCTCTCTTTTGTCATCACCCACAACCTTGTCACTGGCTTGCTCTCCTACTTCTAGGAGAGATTTGACACAGTGTGCTGTCCTAGCTGGCTTTAATTATCAATTTAACCCAGCCTAGACTCACCTGAACTTTAGGCTTTAGGTTGGGGCTAACCCAGATCAGATGGGTCTGAGGACATATCTATGGAGAATGTTCTTGATTATTGATTAATGCCAGACAGCCCAGCTCGCTGTAGGCAGCACCGTCTCTAAGCCTGAGGTCCTAAGCTGTGAAAGCTAGCTGAGCATGAGTGAACCATGAACAAAGAGTAAACCAGCTTGCAGCGTTCCTCTGTGGTTTCTGCTCAGACTCCAGCTTGACTCCCTGCTCTGACTTCCTTCCGTGATTGACAGTGCCCTGGGTACAGACACCAAATGGACCTTTTTCCTTTCTAAATTGCTTTCTGTTGCAGTGTTTATCATGGCCTCCAACAAGAAACTAGAGCGGTGTGTTTGTATAGATAAGTCTACAACAGGAGGAGGCACTGCACCCTACCTGCCTGGGTGGGTAGGGTACACAGCTTGTAAGGGAGTGTGGTTCAGAAAGGAAAACTGAGTTAGAATCCTCTTCTCACTCGTATTAGATGCCTTGATCTTGGGGATACTGTTTAGCCTCTGAGACCTTCAGTTCCCTTATCTACAAAATGAGGACAATTGACTTCTTGTAAGATAGATGCAGTATCTCTAAGTGATATGTGTGTTATGTTGGTTTTGAAGTCCCTGCTCAATTAAGTGCTAACTGGTGGTACAGGCGTGCTCATTACTGGTGACACAAGCGTGCCAAACACAGAAAGGCAAGCCGGCTGAGCTGTGTGAACAGTGGTCATGTTGCTGATAACAGCTGGGCTTGTGGCCACTGTATGATCTCTGAATTTCATAGTAAAGTTGGCCCTGCCATTCTTACCTCAGAAATTAAGAGGGGACAGGTAAGAGGGAAGAGTTTGGTTTCCTGTTTGTATTCCCAGCTGAGGAGGCCCCTTGCCACGAAAGCATATGCGTCCGAGTTTGAATTCTCAGAACCCATGTAAATACAATAAACTGCAGCATAAAATTGTAATCCCAGCACTCCTAGGAGGCTGCAGGAGGTGGAGATGAGAAAAAAAAATTCTCAAGGGAACAAAAGAAGAGGAATTCTGTCTCAGGATGGAAGGTGAGGACCTATGCCTGAGTTTGTTTCCTGCCTTCCATACACCTGACCTACATGACAACCCGTCCCATTTCACACAGCTGAATGCATGTGAGAACACACACAGAGATAAATAAAAATGATTAATTAAGTTTTTTTTGTTTTTTTTTTTGTTTTTTTTTATCAAACGCTCCGAACCACTCTGCCTACACTCAAACCATCAGCTTCCTTCCTGCCCCAGGATCTTTGATCTTCCCTGGGGAAATTGTGTCTTCAGATCTTCATGTCTTGAGTATTTCTAATTACTTATGTCCCCGATGCCCACTCCTTAGGGAGGTGTGACTGGGATAGCCTATTTAACACAGGTTTTGAATCCCAGACAGACCCAACACTTGCAGCATCTTATACCCATTGCCCTCAAGTAAGGTGGATTTCAGTGACATGATAGTTAAGCACATGAAATCAGAGATAACATGGTGGCCGGGCACGTAGCTCAGTCAGTAACGTGCTCGCCTAGCGTCTGTGAGTCTCCATGTTCGATCACTAGCACTGCATCAAAGGGCATAGTGATGCAGGGCCGTAACCCAACACTCCAGAGGTGGAAGCGGGAGGACCAGAGGTTCAGAGTCATCCTGGGGTACACAATCGGTGTGATACCATCCTGAACTACAGCAGTGGCTCTCAACCTTCCGAGGGCTGTGATGCTTTAACATAGTTCCTCATTCTGTAGTGACCCCATCCATAAAATTATTTCCTTGCTACTTCATAACTGTAACTTTGCCGCTGTTACGATTAATAATGTAAATATATGATGTGCACCCTCTGTGAAAGGATCATTCATAACCCACAGGTTGAGAATCCCTAAGCTATATAATATTTAGTCTCTGGAACCAAGGAGAAAAATCACATGGTCTGTGTTTAAATTTTGACCCGACCCTTACTGATGTGACTTAGAAATGGGCTTGACTTCTCTTGTTATGTCTTTTCCATGTCTGTAAGATGGGGGGGTGGTGGTATTAATTTCTCTTATGGTGTACCATTTCTGGGTGAGGAATCAGTAGCTGTAGTACACACACAGCAGAAAAGGTGATACCTGATGCAGAATGGATGTTCCCTGCATACTAACCAGAGCCTCCAAGGTAACTGCAAGAAACACTTCACTCTCTGATGTCATCTCGGCTTTTGTGTGCTTGATGTCTGTCCTCTCCCTCGCTGTCTCCAGCAACAAGAATGGCACACGGTGGAAAATCGATAAATACATTGTTAACAGCTGAAAGAGTGACAGGAACGTGATGTGGGATAATGAGATGGGTTGATAGTGAGGCCCAAGCTCCTGGAGACTCTCTGTCTCTTCCCCATGGACCCTGTTTCTTCTCTCGGCCCCTTCCCAAGTTCTCCCTTCCCTCTGACTCTGTCCCAGGGACTCAAGCATAGCTTCTAACCAGTGCTCTCATGGGTCCTTGTGAGCCAGGCATGCAATCTCATCAACTGCTCCAACCTAGAAGGGAAAAGAGGCCACCGTGAACACCCTGGAGAGCGTCATCAATTTTAAGCCCACTCAGTTGAGGTGAGCAATGGATTGACTATAAAAATCAATGTATCATCAAAGGTAATGCGGCTGTAGAAGACAAGCAGGAAGGAGGGGGCTTTGGTTGAGAGTGTCTCTGTCAGCCACATGTACACACCAACACACATACGCCTCAAAACCAAGCACTCACTCACGTCATGCTCTTCCACCACTAACACAAGTTGGTACGCTTCTGAGGTGTAACACTCAGGCTTACAGAGGTTGACTGGCTCTGTGGGCTTTCCAAGGCATGCAGCCCAACCAGTGGTCACAGTATCTCACCCCTGTCTCTTTACCCAGATAAATGCCCACACGTCTGCCACCATTCCTCATTCATTCTGGTCTCAGGGCCTGCCACCCTTGGGTAGTCTTGTCAGCGAATTTCAGTGTGGTTAGACCCAAGGTGACATGTGTCCCTGTTCATCTGAAACACCCCTGATTGAAAGTGTTCCAGTTTAGACATCACCCATCTTTAGTTCCGTAGCTACACTCAGCTTCCACAGTCAGCCCCAGAAGGGAGTGCAGAAACCATGAGTGTTATTTCTCCTATTCCTGGTTGCCAGCCGCTGATTCTTCTCAACACAACAGTGAGTCGATAATCCTGGGCTGCTTTGTTTCTAAAACGACAGAGAAGGGATGAAAGAATGTCAGCGTGCCAAGGTTATGGGGCAAGGTTGGAATGAAAATATGTTATAATAAAATATAATGAGCTGTAACAAAGTAAAACAGGAGAGCCTGGTCTCCTCCACTTCTGAAAGCCATGTATAGAAGCGTGTGGATTTTCCTGTTGAGAGTAGATATAACCATGAAAAGCTGTCTATACAACAGATTCCCATCACAGCCTGTGTGCCTGTTGAATTTCAATTGAAAGTACGTTGCTGAGTGTTTATGCATTCTCCTGCAACGGATGAACTTAAAAATCTAATAACACTATACACAAATGTGCCTGAGCAAATACAGAGGCACACTGGGATGTAGCCTGGCATGCATGAGCTCTTTTTGAGAGTGTGCTTCCCTGGGCAGTCCTGCATGCACACACCCACTTCATTTGCTTGCATGTCTTTTTTGCATGCATATGAGTGTGCATTTTTTTCATGTGTATGTGCAGGTTTTCAAGTATGTGTGTAAATGTGGAAGTCGAGCATGCTCTGGAGATCCCTGCTTCTGTCTCCTGTGCATAGGGGTTACGCCGAATTCAGCATTTGCATGAGTGTTGAGGACACAGAGTCCAGTCTTCTTGCAAATATTTTACCTGTTATGCCACCCCTTGAGCTCCCACACTCACTGTGCTTGTCATCGGGTCCTGAAGATCTATTTAGTGAATCTCTGTCTGTGTCCTCAGATCCTGAGTAAGATTGCAATTCTTTGAAGAACAAAACAAGCTTTGTATTTTTCTTGTTTCACATTCTACCCACTACATAGATGATACATGGGAATTTTCTAAATGTAGATATTCACAGACCTGGGCTTGGGGTAGCTCATGGGTAGTGCGCTTGCCCAACATTCAATCCTCAACACTAGGAACGAGAAACAGAACGAGGCAAAGACTTTTTTTTTTTTTTTTTGGTTTTTCGAGACAGGGTTTCTCTGTGTAGCCCTGGCTGTCCTGGAACTCACTCTGTAGACCAGGCTGGCCTCAAACTCAGAAATTCGCCTGCCTCTGCCTCCCAAGTGCTAGGATCAAAGTCGTGCGCCACCACCACCCAGCGGCAAAGACATTTCAAAGAGCAGGTTATTATGTGTCTTTTTCTCATACAGAGCAACACCTCTTGCACACACAGAGGGCATGAAGCAAGTGTGTAGAGAACGTAATAAGTTCAATAAATGATAGGCAGGTGCTTGATGCATTTGAAAACACTTGGAGGAGGAGCAACCAGGGAATAGCAGGGAACACATGACCTGAAGAGAGAAAGGAGAAAAAACAGAGAGTCTTAATTAAGAATTGGGGAGGGAGATAAATATAGAAGGCGAGAGGAGGGTACAATCACAGTAAAGATGTTGGAAAAAGTCAGGAATCGAATTATTAACTTTGTCCCTAAAAATACATCTATAACACATGTAAGTTTGGGTATGCATATACGTGCATAGTTTAAATGAAATTTTTCCATCTAAGCTGACAATACACTCCTCCCCCAAAAGCAATAGACTATCTATCAAAAATCTTACCAGGCATGAGAGACCCCTTTTTTAAGTCATTGGTCAAGGATGTCCAAGAGGCTCCCAAAACATTATAGGCTATTGCTATTGCTCTTGGCTGCTGTGTCCCCTGCCCACCCCCCAAAAAAGTGAGAGTAAATCCCTGTTGCTGAGGATGGCACCCAGAGGAACCGAGCTGGATCTGACCCAGAAGCCTCTTCAGTGAAGACTGCTTTTACAACATCAAAAGGTGTCGTGTAAGCTTCCAAATGGGGGAACAGTCCTACCAGGCTATGATCCCTGTGAACCACAATGATGACCAGCATGAGAACAACCTTAAGGGTTCAGAAGTGGCGCAAATACCAAACTCTTCCTAAGTAGATGAAGGACCCACTCGACAGAAGATTAATCATGCCTAGAACTGGAAACCTTGCCAACTACCCACACTTAGTGAGCCCATTATCTTGGAGGAGAACCTACCTCCACCACTTTACCAAGGCAGCATAATCCCTAACTACATCCTAAATATTTGTCCTTATACCGACAGATAAGTGTCATCTTTGCCCATCATCAAAGAAATGTTTCTTTGCAATAGAGGCCAATAATTATAGAAAACCACAACCAATCATGGTGCAGAGCTATGAATCCCCACGCCAAGAGGTCCATCTACAACACACTCCTGCACCTAAGGTTCAGGGATCATGGCAGAAGAGAGGCTGGAAAGATTGTAAGAGACAGAGAAACAGGAAGGTGCTAGATGGTGTCTCCTAGAATGTGTCAGAGAAGCTACACCCATGAAGTCTCACTGACATGCCTGCCGAGGCATAACCTACACAGGGACAACATCCAAAGACATGCTGACATGGTAAGAGGAAAGATCACAAGGTCTCAAGCCGACACAAAGAACTAGAGGCAGCTAAGGAATACAGAGAGTGGGGAAATGGTCTTCCCCAGGAAAGAGCATGCCAAATTAATTACCCAGTACCAAATGGCCAGCACTGAAAGCATACATACAAGTAACTTTATATAGACTGAACAGGTTATATTTACATATATAAAAATGTGTGTGTACATACATATATATTTATATATTATATTATATAATACACACACACATTGAGAGCATTGAGAGGTACATGGGAAGGATTAAAGGTAATAAAGGAATGAAGAAAATGTAACTGTATTGTAATCTCAAACAATAGTTTTCTTTTTAAAGCAAAGAAATGCTGCTGGTTCTGGTCCAGTAAAAGGTTTGGATCTTAATCATGCATCCAAGGGAATGTATTAAAACAGTGTATAGGGTTCAAGCATGCTTAACTATCTGTCATCCAGCTTCAGGGACCAAACACTACAGTGAGTTAGAACCTTCAACCCCATCTTCATCTTCCAGAGAAATAGCTATTATTCTGACGTTCATTCTAACCAGTCCTGGAACTTTCTTGTGTTAAATGGAACCAGTGACATGTTGTTTTTCAGAATGCTGAGGCCAGTTTTCATGCCCAGCAGCAGTAGACATTTTTGGAGGTCTGTAGGTTCAGCATCAACACTTAATACTGTGGTCTTTTCATGTTTTGATAGTAGCTCTGGTGGCCACTGTCATGCCATCTGACATGTTCTCTGAGCACTGTGGAGGCTGTTCCTTCACTAATCAGAGCTACGCAGATGTCTTCTTGTTCGGGCAAGTATTTTCCCACTGGTTCTTTGATCTGATTTGGCAAATAGATGTCTTTTATGCCAATAAAGTTCTTCAGGCTTTGTGTTGATTCAGGCTAAAAAGATGGCGTCCTGTCTAGAAGGCACAATACCATTCTCATATACTATATATTATTATATTACATATATGATATGTGTATTATATATAATTTTTGCATTCCACACTTAATTTTTAATTTGGAATGGGACATTGGTTTAAGTTTTAAAATCTGAATAATCTTTTTTTTTCCCTAGGGCAACAAATCAAATAATCCATTCTTCTGAAAAAAAAACAACAACAAAAAAAAAACCTGCTTTATCCTAAGGAGGTAATTCCCCCACTGCTATCCTCAGTACTAGTGATTTTCATTTTTAACCTAACAAATTGTACATAAAACCACATCAAAATGTCAGATCAGTTTTTTTAATTACATATATTACTGTGCACAGGTGTATACACATGGATGCAGATACCTGCGAGACCAAAAGAGGGTGTCAGCTCCCTTAGGGCTGGAACTAGAGGTGGCTGGGAACCACTGGAGTGGCTGGGAGTGGCTGGGAGCCAAAGTTGTGTCCTCTACAAGAGTAATATGCACTCTGAAGCACTGAGTCAGTCAGCACTCACACTGGAATTGCTGATGGAAGTTTACTGACTTGCTATCTACATCACCTAAACACAGAAGCCAAGTATGCGCATCACCTCATAAATAATGACTTAGTAAGTGGCCTAGTTTGGCTTCTATCACTGCGGTAAACACTAGGAACAAAAGCAAGTTGAGGAGCAGAGAGTATGCTTGACTTACAGCTCCACATCGAAGTCTATGGCGGAGGGAAGTCTAGACGGGCAGGAACAGAAGTGCGAACCTGAAGGCAGGAGGGGAAGCAAAGACAGCGGAAGAAGACACTACTGGCTAGCTCTCCACCACTGGTTCAGTGAGCTTTTTTATATAAGCGAAGACCACCGGCTCCATGTGATGTCACCTCCAATTGCCTCATACCTCCCACATTGATCACAAGTCAATAAAATGTCCCCAACAACTTGCCTAAAGGCCAATGGGATGGAGGTGGTTTCTCATGTGAGGTTCCTTCTTCAAAAAAAAAAAAAAAAAAAAAGTCAAAACTCACGAGAACTCTTTCTCTCTCCACCCTGTACCCCCTGTCTCCTGTCTCTCTCCTCTCCATGCCCCATCCCACTGGGCACTTTGCTCAGCCACAGGCTCCCTGCCGTGATAATTTTCTTCACAATGGTCAGGGAACAATAGTAGCAAGTGATTAGGGACTGAAACCTTTAAAGACATTATTCAAAAGAAATCCTTCTTTCTTTCTTTTCAGTTGTTTCTCTCAGGTATTTTGTCACAACAACAGAAAGTTGTCTAATACACAAGAGGCCCCTGCCTTTATGTTTTCAGTGTCAGGTAAGGTCTGTGTGTGTCAGCAGGGAGGGTGGGGGGAGGGGTTGGGGAGTGGGGGGATTGGCTTAGAACAGCATGTGAAGCTGTACGACCTTCCCACTACCTGCTTTTCCATGTTGTCTATCTCCCAGAGTCCTCTGTTCTTGGTCCCTTGCTAATAATTTGGGATTTTGTCCTCATTTTTCCAGGAGCAGTTATAGCTGAGCCCCCTTCTAGGATGAAGAGGCAAGAGAAAAGAAACAAATACTAAGTTATACCCTGTACTTCAGTAGGATCCTGATTCATTTCCAGCCCCCTTATGAGGAGAAAAAGCCTTTTCTTTTTTTCCTCAGTGTGTGGATTCAGCTAAACGTGACTACAGCCATCTTGAGTCATAACCTCTATGACTGTCCCAGAGTGACCCTGGTCATTTGCCATGAATGCTTTCCCAGCTCCCTATAAATAGGCAAGAGCATTAGAGTGGCATGCGGAGCTTCAGAACTGGACTCTGGTGCCTGGAATGTGCCCGAGTCTTTGATATTAGCTTAAGATATACCAGGCACAAAATGACTTGGATGGAGCCATTTTTGTCCCGACTGATATATGTGCCCTCCCTGTGACCTGCTTAGTCTTGCTGCTCCCTGGGCCATGCTTCCACCAGAGGATCCCCTACCCTACAATAACTGTGGTCTATGCAGTCCTGGAGCTGTCTTTTCTTTAGTCTCTGGCACTTTGGGGCTGGTTCTTTCATAGTGGGACCTAGTTTCAGAATGCTTAGGTTTTCAGTGCTTGCAGTTGGGAGAGAGGTGGAGGGAGAGAGGACAGAGAGAGTGAGTGAAAGAGAAAGAGAGAGAGCCCGTCTTAGGTCTGCAGCCTTAGTACCCCACCCTATGAACCACTAGAATAATGGAATTTCTCCCTCTGCCTGTGTGTGTTGTCTGACATTAGCCAGGAAGCTATAGGTAGAAGCAATAGAAATTTTTCCACTCTGGTCATCATTCTGCTCATCCCCCGCCCCATCTACCTGCTTTGCACACAGACAAGAAAGAGCTTCTGAAACAGGAAGCCTGTTTTTACAGCTTAAAGCTGGAAGTGCTTTAGATGTCATAACACAAACTCTATGTTAGGCTCCATCCTTTTCATCTCCTGTTCTTTCCTTTCTTAAAGCATTTTGACCATTGACCTGTAACTTATTTCCCACAGTCTAGACTTGGTACATAAGGTCTCAGATTAGATTCTCTTATAAGGCTGTCAGTGATAATGTATCCTTCCAGTGAATGGCACCATGACCTTCTAACCAGTGACAAATAGTGTTGTAAATTTTCCTGTAATCTTCTTGGCCAATGTCTTTAGTCAGGTTCTTATTGCTATGATGAAACACAGGTAACAGAGTTAAGGAGGAAAGGGTTTATTTGGTTTACACTTCCACATCACTGCTCATCACTGAAGAAAGTCAGGACAGGATCTCAAACAGGGCAAAAGTCAGGAGGCAGGAGCTGATGCAGAGGCCATGAAGGGGTTCTGCTTACTGGTTTGTTCCTCATGGCTCGCTCAGCTTGCTTTCTTAGAGCACCCCAATAGCCCACCACAATAGGCTGAACCCTCCTGCATCAGTTGCTAATTAAGAAAGCGCCCTTCAGGCTAGACTATAGCTAGTATTCTGGAGGCAATTTGTCAGTTGAGGTTTCTCCTCTCAGATGACTCTAGCTGTATCAAGTTGACACAACACTAGCCAGAACAGACATTATACTAAGCCTTAGATTCAAAATGGCAGTGTTAAGTCCTCGGACTTTTTTTTTTTTAAGAAATTTGTGTGTGTGTTGTATGTGTGGAGTGCAGGTGGAGGACAGAAGAAAACATTGCATCCCATGGAGCTGAAGTCACAGGTTGGGAACTGTCTGAAACAGATGATGGGAAGAAAACTGGGGTTCTCTGGATGAATGCTCTTAACTGTTGAGCCATCTCTCTAGTGCCTCTATAACTCCTTTATTTATTCACTTTGAATCATTTTTATAAGAGGGGTATCTTGTGTGTTGGTGACTTGTCCCATTTCTGTGACAAAAGCAGCTTAAGAACGTAAGGTTTTATTTTGGTTTACAGTTCTAAGAGATAAGGTCCATCCCGGCAGGGAAGAAATGCTGGCAGATGCAGGAGGCAGCTGGTTACAATGTGTCTACAATCAGGAAGCAGAGAGGGGTGAATGCTATGCTCATCAGGATTCCTCCTTTTTATTAAGTCTGGAAAAGACAACTTCATAGCAGCACCTTCAGGACTGATCTTGTCTCTGCTACCTGAGTCTAGGAACTGCCTCACAGTTGCACCAGGAAGTTTGTCTCTATGGTGATCCCAAGTCCCATCAAACTGACAATCATGGTTAACAATCACCTTCTCCACCTACTGTTTGATTCGTTTGTGGTATAGTTTCTCCTACAGATGAGTCTATTGAAGTGCTCAGTTCTTGATCCCTTGAAAAATACTTTCACTGAAGCTCAAATAGTACTCATATTTTATCTGAAGTACTCACTTCAAATTGGTTCCTAAATCCTTTAGACATGAGTGCTGTAAGCCTTTGAGAATGACTTTGCTATCTGATAGTGGGTAGAACAGAATGTTCCAGACACGTCTGGTGTACCTCCTATTCCATACTCAAAATCAGTCATTTTTCCAAGAAACCTTGACACCCTTCAGTGGGGGGATTTAGTACTATTTTAAAACCATTATCTAGCTGACTTGGTATTGATTGCAAGGTTGGCATTGTTTTTGGGACATTTCAATTGTTACAGCTATGATATATATACCTAATAAATTCATACGGACTTAAATTTGAGGTTACTGAGTTTCAAACAAAATTTTCTCCAGGGAGTACATCACTATCTTTTTCCTTCCGCACCAAGAATTCTGTTTCTTAAATACAGTGAAGTTGACAGAATAAACTAGTAAACCATAATTATTTGTTCTAACCACATGGTATGCATAACAGTCTCAGAAAAGGAGGCTAAATAAAGCTATCACCACCTTGCTGAAAACATTACTTAAAACCTCTCTGAAATTACTGAAAACATTTTTCACTTACTGAAAATATTTTTTAAATATTCCCAGGCTCACTCTTGTCTTGATAGTTGTCTAAAGTTCACATCATCTGAGCCCACACCCTTCATACACTGTCCTCTCTTCCTCTTGAATATCGCTTTCTCTTGGTTGTTGTTATTACCTTCTTTCTTTTTTAAAGTTAGGTTTGTAATGATTTGTTTGGTTTTTAATCATGTGTATGTGTGAGTCTTTGGGAAGGCTGGGGAGGGGATGGTGCACATGATTGCAGGTGCTAAAAAGGCCAGAAGAAGTTGCTGGGTTCCCTGGAGCTAAATTGCAGGCAGTTATGAGCTGTCCACTGTGAATTATGGGAACTAAATTCCATCCTCTGCAAGAACAGCATGCACTCTTAACCAGCCAGCTATCTCTCTAGCTCCTTAATTAACCTATCAACCTAATGAGTTTTCTTGCAGCATTTTCAGATACACATATTGTTCACCCTCCTCTACTCACCCTTCCCCTGGCCCCCTGCCCATGAATCCCCTTCTTGCTCCTAATAGTTCCCTTATGCTTTTAAGTCATATGAGTTCTATTACCTTCCAATGATCTTTAAACACTGTTTAATTTAATTATAAAACAAGAAACTTAATGTTAATAAACTGTTCTTGACAATTTGGAGATAAACTGTCTGGTTATCCAACCATCATGCTAAAGCTGACTCTCAAGGAAAAACATATGAACAATATTTGCCTACTTCCTACATGGTTACTATTTGGTTCTAGTCCTGTTTGAAAGTTAGTTTAGCTGGATATAAAACCAATACCTCACATTTTCCTTTCTTTGAAAAATAATAGTCATTTATTGTAAAAATCTTACAATAGTATAATAGCCAAATTAATAAATTGCATGCTCTTTATAAATTGCATATCCTTTGACTATCTGTACAAAGAATTTTTCTTTTTTTAACCTAGCAGTTTTGATAAACTGTCTCAATATTGATTAGTCTAGGTTGGTATTCTAAAGTATACAAAGTAGTTTTCCTATATATCTTTTCAAAATAGTCTTTTATAATACTTCAAATGACTTATTTTGAATGACAGGGCTTTGGGAAATTAATCAAATAATATATGTAAAACAGCTTACACATTGACATATAATTATCACCCACTTAATGTTAGGTATAAGTAAAATATCAAAATTCTCCACTTGGAGAAATAAAGAAACATTTCAGCCTCAGATTTCTAAGATTCCCATTGGTCAATGGATGGACAAATTCAGTCAAAGTAAGCTTGTGTTCACCACTGTCCGGAGCTAAAATGCTCTCTCAGGAAGAAGAACTGCAAAGACATGCTGCCTTTGATTCTTCTTCAACTTTGGAGTCATAACTTATCTGCAAATTCATCCCAGTCCTAGAGTGCACTTAGAACTCCAACCAAAATAGTAATTGTGAGTAAAACATTGTCTCACTACTCCATGTGGGGCCTGGAACTAGAATTGATTGTGTCTATCTATAGAAAGCACTGTGCTGTTTATCTTCCTCGTTATATCTCTTAGAACACTGACCAAAATTCTCAAATCTCCCCTTAATCTTGCCAAGGAGACCTCAAGGAGCAGATGCATCCTGGGATACAAACTTGAATGTTAACTCCAACAGCAAAGCTCTCAACATTCTCCCAGCAGCCATCACATAGTTTTGGGCACACACTAGAACAGCAGTATGTTGGCGGGGCCTGTTTCCCCAGAATGCCTTGGAAACAAGCCATGCATTTGTTTCAAGCACTTAACCTTCCATTCCTCACTGCCAAGTGAACAGTCCTTTCCAGGGGTGCTTGACTTTGCGATAAAAATGCAGCCTCTTAATTGAAGTTGTATTAACACTGGAGAAATCCATCCCACAGATGCCTGCCAGTGTTTGCCTGGTTCTCTAACTGCTTCAGTCTAGTACAAAGAGCCCCCTTGAACTTTCCCTGCCAGGTTGGATGGGTCCTTAGGATGTTTCTCAGCATTCCACAGTCAGGCAACCTTGTTGGCAGTCCCCAAAATTCAGGATTTACTCACAAGTGTGGGGATATCTCTTTCTGTAGAAACTCACTGAACATTTCACAAAATGATTGGAAGGCCTTGAAAACCAAAGAAAGATATAAAATATATTCCAACCACTTTGTCTATTAAAACAGTTAACACTATTAAATTAACTACTAAAACAGTTAACAGAGAAACAAGTCAAAGGCAAACAGAACAGAGCAGCAGGTCTCATTTCCTGAGTCTGTTTGGAAGATAGATGGGAAAGAGGGGGAAGAAGAAAGAAAATAGTGTTAAAAATAATAACAAAATATTTCAGAATGGAATGAAACCCACACACTTAGGGGATATATATATATAGATAGATAGAGAGAGAGAGAGAGAGAGAGAGAGAACTGTACCTACCTACAGTTAATTGAATGCATTCTTTATTGTATATCCAATGCATATATTTAGTTGAATACAGTATTAAATATGCATACACACATGCATGCGTGTAAGTGTGTATGTGTGTATACATATATTAAATAGGGAGAGAGGTGGAAAGAAACATCTGCTTTCTACTCCCCTTCTCATCTCTCTTCCCAGCCCCTTTTACCATCCCATTTACCTCAGACAGACACTGCTGAATCTTGGAAATGAATCTTAGGGCCCAGACCTGACTTCCATCACCCAGTAGCCTCTTCTTGATAGCCCAGTGGCCCAGCAAGTTTTTGTGTCGCCTCAGAAGACATGGAAACTGGGGGTGGAGGAGGCCCCAGAAAGAGCCATGTATCTCTGTGTCAGGCATGAACTGAGGACCTCCTCTCCATCCTCTGAGAGTTAGGGCCATTGTTTATCTGTGCTACCACATGCTCCTCTGGGTGGAGATGGTTTGTTCTAGTAAGAATCACCCTGGGGAGAGTGAAGAACGGAACAGGAAAAGAGGACTCAGTGTCAGGTTTGAATGTGGAATTGTGGAAAATGCTCTTTCTCTGAGCTACCAAAGATCTAAGATCTAGAGAACTTTGGAACCCTTCTGTGGGGCTTGAGAGGCACATGAAATTTGACTCAGGGTGAATATAGGGTTAGTTTGTTTCTCTCTGCATTGTATTTCCCACACAGTTTGGCAAAAATTCCAGCTAAGTCCTATGAAATAGTAAGCAGAGTAGTGCCCTAAAGGAGGAATTAAGAAAAATGATCTATCCTGTCTGTTACAGAGTTAATAAAGGAAAGCATGCCTTCCCTCTCAAGGGCATAGTGGTTTCAGTCCAGTCTTCTAGATAGCTCTTGAAGAGAGCTGGGTCAGCATAAGACTTTCCCAGTCATTGTAGGTGGCAGCAGCCATGTTGATGGTGACAAGTTCCAGATGTGGTGGGGATAAGTACTGAGGTACCTGCACTTACTCCCCAAAAAGCCTTCATTTGAGGATGACATAAATAGCAAAATGTGTCATCCCTGCATTGTTGAGCAGCTACCCATGATGTGACTGTTGATTGTCAACTGCACAGGATTCAGATCATCTTGGAAATAAACCTCCAGTCATATCTTAGAGGGATTATGTAGAGTAGGTTAGCCCTATCCTGTCACCATGCCTATGAGAGGTTTCCTTGATCAGGTTAATTGAAATGAGAAGACTCACCTAAAAAAACAGGTGGCCCCATTCCCTAGGTTTGTGAGCTGAGAATAAAATTTGCTGCCCCAGCACTCACTGCTTTCTAACTGTGGATACAATGAAATCAGCAACCACTGGGACTTTCCCACAGATGGGAACTTGCCCCCTTAAGTTGCCTCTCTCAGGGAATTTTATCACAATAGAAAAAGTAACTAATGACATCATAACATCAACAGCTATTCCATAAACAATCCTGCTTGAATGCCTCAACTCCCTTAAAAGGTTAAGGTCTTGGTTGGTGTTTTTCAGAAGGGAATACATTACTGAAACTCAGAGATAGTAAATAGCTAGCAAATGGCCCCCAAAGCTGTAAGCTCAGACCTATGGCTTCAAAACCACTTTGTACTTTACACTACCTAAGATTCCTCACCCTCACTAGGCAATCTAGGAAATCACTTGAGAACAGTGATGAGGACATGGATAGCTAGCTGCAAAGGGAATAGCCTAGACTCAGACGGGATCCCCATGTTGTAACATTTAAAGAAGTAGCTTACAGGTTGTTTTCCTGTTTCTGTTATGTTCAGATAATTAGTAGAGGCAGACATGAAAATACAGTCTCTGCTTGCTCTCCATTTTGCGCACAGCTATCACTGGAAGCTGAAGAATGGACCTGGCTCCAAATCTGAGGATTCCCCAAGTCCATTTAGAAACAATTTCCTCTACTAATTCCATTTGTAGAGACTGGGCAGTCACGTAACCTGAGCAACTGCTAGGCCCCTCCAATTTGTGTGGTCATATGCTTCTCTCCAGAGTCATTGTCCCAGCTCTTCCAGTCCCTGCTCAAATGTTACTGAAAGAAATTAGCCTGCCGCAGGGGCTTCCGCCAGCAACAGAGAAAGCATTCCAGTCATGTGGCTGTACAAGCAAGCCTCTAATCCAGATACATGATGTTTAAAACAGTCTTTAAAGATGGACCTTGGCAAGCTTTTCTCTGAGAAAAAAAAAAACATGACACATAAATATAGGTTTGGAAACTATGTTCACACTGGATTCAATGGGTGTCATCTCTCTCATACATGAACCCCTTCATTCTATATTTACTGCTAAGTCATTCATGTCACTTTGAGCTGCAATTATCTCACGAGATGCTAATAACACTTCTACTTGTACCTTGCATGAGGCTATCTAACGACATTAAAATGGAAACAATACTTTATACTCATTGAGCATTTGGAGAAGAAGGAGGTGTGCTTGTTAGTTGGTTTTGTTTTTCTTTTGTCAGCTTGTCACAAGCTTCGGTCACCTGGAAAGGGGGGAACCTCAACTGGGAAAATACCTCCATAAGATCAGGCTGTAGGCAAATATGTGGAATATTCTTTTAATTAACAGTTGATATGAGGAGGCCCATGGTAGGGGGTGCCACGTCTGAGCAGGCAGCTCTGAACTGCATAACAAGACAGACTGAAAGAGCCACGGAAAGCAAGCCAGTAGCAGCATTCCTCAGTGGCCTCTGTTTCAGTTCCTGCCCCCAAGACCCTGCTTTGGGTTTCTGCTCTGACTTCTCATCCCAATGGATTATAGCCTATGAGATGAAATAAATGCTTTCCTTCACAAGGTGCTTTTGGTCATGGTGGTTTTCAGGGCAACAGGAAGTCAATTAAGCCACAAGAAAAACATTCTGATAGTTATGAACTATAACTGGGATTCTCACCTCAGCCGAGTGAACCCTGGAGATCTAACTGCATAAGGTGTTAGTATATGTCTTAGGCAGGGTTTGTATTCCTGCACAAAACATCCTGACCAAGAAAAGCAAGTTGGGGAGAAAGGGGTTTATTCAGCTTACACTTCCACATTGCTGTTCATCATCAAAGGAAGTCAAGACAGAAACTCACACAGGGTAGAAACTTAAGAGGCAGGAGCTAACGAAGGGGCCATGTGGGGGGTGCTGCTTACTGGATTGCTTCCCCTGGCTTGCTCAGCTTGCTTTCTTATAGAACCCAGGACCACCAGCCCAGGGATGGCACCACCCACAATGGGTTGGGCCCTCCCACCCTTGATCACTAATTGAGAAAATGTCTTACAGCTGAATCTCATGGAGGCATTTCCTCAAGGGAGGCCTCTTTCTCTGTGATAACTCCAGCTTGTATCAAGTTGACACGCAAAACCAGCCAGTACAACATAGCTATTACTACTCTCATGTTCTCCATTGTGACCCCATCCCACTTAACAGAAAGAGATCAAATCACACTAAAATCCTCCCAGGTCCCTAATGAAAAGACATTAACTGGTGCTTGCTTCTTCCATTGAATGTTAAACCAAAGGCTAGAACATTTCTTTTCTTTTAGGAGGCTTATGTGGACGTAGACCAACACAACAATGTCCTTTGTGCACTAAGGTCAAGCTTTGAAGTATGAACTGGTAGATGCGAGTTTTCTACGGAAAACCACGTTGCCACGGTGAAAGCTCCTGGATCAGTTCTCACTGGTTGCTTCATTTCCATCTGTCCTGTTTCCCAAAGGACTGCGGACAGCTGACTCTCGCTGTTTAGTTAACATGGTGCCCAGTGAATTATTAATAACAATCCTTTCACTCGAAGGCTGGAGATGAAGCAAGCATTCTGAAGTTTTCTTAGTGTACCTTTAAGGTAACTCTCAAGGGGTAACAAGATGGCTCAACTAGCCAAGTGCTTGCTGCGACACCAAGAGGACCAGAATTTGAGTCCCAGAACCCACATTAAGAAATCCAGGAGTGGTGTTTCATGCTTGCAATCCCAGCACTGGGGTCACAAAGATGGATGGATCCCTGGAGCTTACTTGCCATCTGGCCCAGCCCAACTGGCAAACTCTAAGCCAATGAAAGACTCCATGTAAATAAGGTGGGTGGCACCTGAGGACTGATGTCCAGCGTTTGTCCTCTGAACTCCATATGCCCAAATTTACACACAGAGGTGTCTTTCAAACCTCGTTCTGTCACTTCTAATATATTTAACTCATGATAGGTGATCTTTTAAAACTATAGATGCTATTGTATTTATATGAAGGGCTAGCAATCTTTCTGCAGCCACAGTAATGCAAGGCAACATAAAAAGACCTTATGTTAGTCAATAAGCAGAATACTGTTATAACGGTGGATTTCTGTCCCCGGGCAGTTTCACGGGGGGGGGGGGGGGGGGGGGGAGAAAAGCAATGAGCTTGGCCTTTATCTCTAATAAAATTATTAACTCTAACTGCCAGGAGACAAAATTGAGTCTAGGGAATAGAGGAACCAAGTGTAAACGGACTGTTATATCAAGGTTCATGCCCAAGTCAGCAGGTCTCTGGGCTTCTCCCTTCACCACAATGAGGGTTTTCCCCCTACCCCCATCGGACGATGTGGTAACACATACCTGGCACCATAGTGTCTTCATCTGTTTCAAAGACAGTCAAAGAAACTATGTAGCTTTCACTCAAGCCAAAGCCTAGCTAAGTCTCCATCAGAAGATTAGCCTGGGGGTAAGTACAGCTGCCTCAGTTTCTGTGTGAATGATCCATTTTTTTTTTCAAACCTCCCAGATAAAACGATGAGATTGCAGAATGCATCATGGACAACATGGTTGATGAGTAGTCTCCCTGCAGTTGGTACTCATTAGCTGAATTGCCAGTTATTAGTTAGGACTGAAGAGGCCGATGTGGGAGGGTTTGGCTGAGAAAAGATCTGGGCAGACGATCCAATGCTCCAACAGTGCCGCATGCCAGAGTCTACTCCCCCTCCCCTGACTAAGCAGGAGATTTTAAATTTATTATTGGAGTTGTTTATTCATTTATTGAGAGAGAGAGAGAGAGAGAGAGAGAGAGAGTCAGAAAACAACTTGTGAGAGTTGGCTCTCTCCTTCCACCATGTGAGTCCAGGGATTGAAGAGGTTTTTTGTTTTGTTGTTGTTGTTTGGTTGGGTTTTTTTTTGCTATGACAAAACACTCAACAAAACAACACAAGGAAGGAATGATTTGTCTTGACTCATGGTTTGAGGGTCCAGCCCATCACAATGAGACAGGCCAGGCAGAAGGAGCATGAGGAGGATGGTTCCATAGCATCCTAAGTCAGGAGGTATACAGAGGTGAATACTGGTTCCCATCTGGTTTTCTCCTTTTCATTCTGCCCAGGACCTGGACTTTTGGGGCGGGCGATACCACCACATTTAGGAAAGATCACCTTTTCTCAGTTAAACCTTCCTAGAAACATCCTTACAGATACACCAGAGGTCATGGCAAATCTAGCCAAATTGACAGTGGACATTTACCATCATACATGTGACAAGAGATGTATCTGGGGAGCTCGGTGGTGCCCTTGGAAAGACGAATGTCAGCACGCAGGTGTAACTGAGTTAGTCGAGTTTTACCATGTTAGCAGGCCATAGTGACAGATGAGACAGGGAGGGAGGGTGGGAGAAAGTCCTAAGCAGAAGAGAATTGCCCATGAATACCAATTAGGGCCAAGGAGAGCCTTTAGGGAAGCATCCTAACACGGTTTAACACACCTGCAGACAACGCTGGAGAACAGAGGATATTTGTATTCTAGGACATAGACTCAGATCAACTTAGAAAGACAACTGCTTACTCTGTGCTCTGATCCTGAGCCTGTACTTCCTGGTTAGGTAGAGAATGTCCTTCACACCAGAGGGGAAAATCTCAGTGGATATCTGCAGACCCTATGCCTTGCGCCTCAACCCTCTCTTCTGTTAGCAGACCTATACCTCTGGGGATCCGTCTATCATCTTCTTCAAGACTCTGGAGTGGATCCTCATTAGCCTCAGACAATCATAGTCATCTTGTTCTCCTTGAGAGTGATTGTTTTAGCTGTACACGTTTCTCAGTTCAGACTGAATGAGACTTTGGGAGAACTCTGAGGATGGCAACAAGCACTAGAAAAAAATATTTATTTGTTTCTTTACATAGGTAGCCCTGGCTAGTCTAGTCATCATTAGGCAGCCCAAGGTGGCCTCAAACTTGTGGCCTCAGCTTCCTTCCTACCAGGGTTAGAGGCATGTGTCATCATCACCCACAGATCAGTATTTTCTTAAACAGGACAAAACTGACCTATTATCTATGACACCTCTTCTGGTACCCATTTTGGGAGTAGTATCTAGCTGTAATACGTACAAATGCACACCCTTTATGACAGTAAGGACTCACCCAAGGACACACCTGACAGGGCAGAAAAGGCAGAATCTGGACTTTCAGATATAGTTCAGCCATTGAGTTCACCACACCTGTCCAGGAACTTCTTGTTAGATATAATTCAAAGGGGAGGGGTTATAGTTCACTGGTAGAGCACTTTCTGAGTCTTCATACACCCCAAGATTCAACCCCTATTGAAACAGCAAAGACAGAGAGATGAGGGTGACTTGGTAAAAACTATGCTTTGAGTTTTGATCTTTTCCTAAAACTAGAGATGCATGGTATTATACTCATTTGTGACATTGGGCAAGCCCAACAAGCAGCAACTTCTAGCACGTCGTCCTCAGGGACATTCCTCCCTGACTTAAATGCATTTCTATTGCTTTAAGTAATTCTTTATCGACAGATACCTATTTTGCCCACACTTAAAAGAAAGAAAACCAGCTCACTGAGGCATAATCAAACAGCATGTTCTATTTTCATACATAATGTGTTTCAGAGGTGCTGAAAGGATACAACTTGTACAACAGAGAGATTCACAGTAACACCAGAGGAGCATATTTCTGTCTTCTCAATATTTTAATACTTCTGTGGCTTTGCAATGATTGTTTTGTGGTCACAAGAAACCCCATCTCACAGAAGGGTCTACCTTCCAGTCCAGTGCAAAGAAGCATCTAAAATCTGCTTAGTGGCTTCTACTTACCCCCCTATTGCTCACACCATGCCACATGTCTACCTTAAACACCAAAGCAGATAGAGCAGCATACTTTTTTGCTTACTTGGGCCATTTACCAAATTCCACCCCTTAAGCTAACCAATGTGCTAATTTGGGTGTGCAATGTCCCCCATAGGCTCATGTGTTTGAACAGTTGCTTCCCAGTAGGTGGCGCTGTTTTTGGAAGGTTGTGGAACCTTCTGGAAATAGAGTGTCTTTGGAGGAAATGAATCACTGGAAGCTAGCCTTCAGATTTTATAGGCCAGCCTAGCTTCCTTTCCACTCTTTTCCCACCAAGATGTGAGGCGGTGAAGATTCCAAGCCACACACTTTTTCCATATAAAGCTACCTGCTGCCATTCCTTCTTCTACATAATGGCCTACATCTCTTCAAACTGTGAGTCAAAATAAACCCCTTAGACTGCTTTATATAGGGTATTTTTTGGTCACAATGATAGGAAAAGTAAATGGTATATAATAATTTTACACTTACAAGACAACTTGAGCCCATCACCATGAAGATCACCCTCAAATCGCCTCAGAATACAGAAACCCATTGAAAGCCTTTTTCTGTAATAAGTCAAAACCTTAGTTCTGCTTTTTCCAGTATAGACTATCTGGTATTCTTAATCTCTCGGATATGCAAATTGAGACTGAGAGTCTTGTCTGTTAAATATTAATGAGACTCTGCCTTCTCTCAGGCAAAGCCTGTGTTCTTGATGCATGGAGGGGGAGCGCAGCTCTCACAATGTGTTCTGTTCAAACTTTCCACAGCTTCATTAGAAACAGATCTTTTAGTCCCATGTGTTTCTCTTTTCTAATGTGATGACAAAAATAAGACATAAGTAAAATGATTATTTTTCCAGTGAAGAATGATTCCTCAAGAGTAAAGAGAAATGAAAGGAATCTTGTGTTCTATATAAGAAAGTGTGGTAATAAAATAATTAGCACTAGAATGTGCCAGAAATTAGGATCGAAGAGAATATTTGAAGCCTCTAAAAGGACCAGGTGTCGTGGTGCTTACTTGTGGTCTTGGCACTCTGGAGGCAAAGGCAGGAGAATTACCATACATATGAGTCCAGCCTGGTCTAGACAGCAAAATCTAGGCCAGCGAGAGCTACATAGTGAAACCCTGGCTTAGAAAGCAAAGGAAGGAAAGAAGAAAGGAAGAAAGAGGGAGAGGGAGGGAGGAAGGGAGGGAGGTGAGGGAGGAACAGATGGAGGGAGGAAAGAGAAGAGAATAGGAAAGGAGAGAAGCTTCAAACACAACTCTCCCCCGTCTCTGTATGTCCTAATTTGATGGCTGTGCACATGCACGTCATGGGAATGTTAATTATCATGTAGATAAGCTGGATGTAAATGTCAATGGCACAGGCTGGATTTGCCCTTCATAAGTAGGATCTGCAGGTAATGACAGTGGCTGATCAAACATCTCCCTAATAGGGAGGCAGTGTTTTCACCCAGGGGCCAAGCTCTATCCTTCATTTCCTAAAATGGGTACCAGCCACTTCTGGACACAAAGTCAAATGAGAATATTGTCCACAGTGACCATGGCAACAGTAACAAGCCATCATGTGTGCCACTTATATTAATCACTAGTCAGAAGGTTTTAGCCTGTTGTACACGTTAGCTAATTTCAATCTTGAGAACAGTTTCGAGACTGAGGGGTGCTAATCTGATCTGCTGCCATGATCCCCCATCACCAATGATCTACTTGTCTAGAGGAGATAAGGCACAGAAAAAGGTTAAGGAGGTTTGGAAGTAATTATAAATAGGCAGAGTGACCATACGTAATGGGGAGGATCCTCTCTCTCTCTCTCTCTCTCTCTCTCTCTCTCTCTCTCTCTCTCTC
>JANHMN010000006.1:16565394-16575816 GCA_030674055.1 Rhabdomys pumilio | reverse complement strand
CTCTCTCTCTCTCTCTCTCTCTCTCTCTCTCTCTCTCTCTCTCTCTCCTTTCCCCTCAGGCTTACAGTTTATTCCTGCAGATGAATATACCCCAGTGGTAAATACAATAATATTTTTGACACCCAAGCCAGAAGCTACCAAAAAAGAGTGAATTTAAGACTTGATACTTTGATTAAATAACATGGCAAAGATCCATGGCAAAGTGTCTGAGAAAGGGCATCACTTCCCTGCCTATTCCAGATGGCTTCTTATGAGAAAATAAATTTAGTCTCAGGAACAAAAAGAATGTATTAGAAAACACTCGGAAACACACAGGGATTACGCTAGCAGAGAAGTTATTTGTCTCTACATATGTTGGTAATTCATATTCATCTAGTATTCAGGTACATCTCCAAGCGGGCTATGTGGAAGTATTTATATTTGCATAATAATGTTTACAGATATTATTTCTACTCTAGGCTCTGCTCTGCTGAGAAGTGGATGTCTGAAAGAGTAGAGACAGTAACCATGAGGACAACAGGAAAAATTCAAGTGACGTAAAATACTGATAGGCATAGCCTATGTGCTATGTGGTGCTCACAAAAATACAGTGAGACCCAAAGCTTTGTTAGCCTTGGTTTACCAATAAGTCATAAGTTGAACTCGGTCATTAATAAAGACATGTCCAGTCTGGGGAAACTGTACTGGCAAGGAGTTTCAAATGACATCTAGCAGGAAGAGATGAGGAAAGACTCTCAAAACATAACACTATGATTTCTGACCAAAAAAAATATATATATAATTTTAAGACAGAATAGTCTGGGGAGACAGTATGTGTGATACAGGGCTGATAGTGACGCACACTTGTAATCCTGGTCCTTGGGGTGTAGAGAGGCCCGTCCCTGAGGCTTGATGGCCTAGTACATGAGATAGCTCCAAGAAGGTACATGATATTTCTGGAGGTTAGCACTCCAGGTTTTCCTCTGGCCTCCGTATACATACACACACATAAATAAAGAAGCAAGATTTCCTAGTGGGAAAGCATTTGTGCAGGTGTGACCCTCCTACACCTGAGCCTCTCCATGTAGCTGCGAATGAGTGAATGAAGGAGTGAGCAGAAACCATTTAAACTTCACAGTCTGTGTCTGTTGGCATGAGGCACCTGTCAGCCCTCCCCTCTTGCCTCAGGAGGCTCTTGTTCTAGAATACAAATGTCCCCAGTTGTCCAGATGTCCGTTACAGAACCATCCTTCATCTCTGAGAAGCAAATAAAAATGTACTTAGAGGACCCCTCAGAAAGTTTGTCATCCTTTTCCTGATCCAGCTGGGTCCTTGAGCACCTGAAAGTTTATCAAGTTTATGGGACAACAGTTCTGTCTTTTCATTTCTCACTATTTTATGTCCCAAAGACCTGAGATGTCCTAATGTCACACTGTTTCTGTTGGACCAGTGACATGTTAGTCACCACCAAGCACTAAAAGATGTTTTGGGCCTTTTGGAAAAGAAAAGGGAAGTAATGCCTAAACTGGTTGCATCCACATTTTGCCAGATTTGGCTGAGTGGGGGGGGGGGCATATTCACCCAGCACCCTCTATAAATAAGTGTTTTAATGGCCAAAGCATGGTCAAATTGTGTCTATATTTCATCTCATGTCTCCTGGCCAGGCTGATTGATTAAGAAGAGATGGAAAGGTGAGGGAATGGATCTGAAGACTTACTATGTCAGTCAGAGAGAGAGGTGAGGTAGGGGGAATGGCGAGATGGCGAGAGAGAGAGAGAGAGAGAGAGAGAGAGAGAGAGAGAGAGAGAGAGAATATGCAAGGATACAGAGAAGAGTCGAGTGGTATGCATATTATATATCTTAAGAAACCAGTACATTTAGCACAGTACCCTTGGGCTGGCAAAGGCTAAAAGCCTCTGATACCCCTTGATCCGAAGTGTAAGAAGAAAAGTGAGATACTGGAACCCAAGAGTAAAGCTGTATCAGAAGAGCTATCAGGATGCTACCTGTGGTGACAGATGTGGTCAGTCTGTAGCAAGGCAGCATGGGACAAACTGAGATAATATGTAATCCAATCCCATCCTCTTCTCATCCTCGAGTCTCCTCCTGATGCGTCTAATCAGCCAAGCTGAACCAAAAGACCAAGGAGCCACTGGCAGTCCATTCGGGCCATCGTTAGCTTGACTCAGCAAATAGTGTGAGGTTCAGAGAGCAATGTGTCTGCAGGAGTTAGGTACAATGTCCACCGGGCTCTACCTCCTCTGCCATCAGACCTCACGTCTGACCTTCTCAGGGGGAAAAGTCCTTATTTCCAATGAGGCAGACACACAAAAGTTGTACTAATAACTGTGTCAGTGTAAGATGAATAAAATTAGTTAGCGTTAGTGAACCTCCTAAAAGGCCTCAGGGGAAAACAGAAAAAAAAAATACTTATCACATAGAATGCAGCTGCTAAAGTCTCTGTGTCAACAGGTGTTCACAAGGCCCGAGCAGGCGTTCATGGCATCTTTGACCCGTGTAACATTCCTTCACTGCTTGCAGCAAGACATTTGTAGAGTGACTTGAGCCTTATTCCTGTAGGATCTGTGTCTTCAGCGGTCTCGCCTTTACAAGGTGGCTCCAATATTCCATTGCTCAGGACCAACAGATATGGGCTGTTAATAGGCATGTCAATGAGCCTGCTGGGTTCTAGGCATAAGCTTCCTTAAGTAGATTATGTAGCAGTAACTTAATGTTCCTTTAGGAATCAATATTGATGACCCAAGGAAGGCCAGTTAGCTTCTTTTAATCACTCGGGTAGCACGTGGAGCCCTAAATGACCATGGAGGAGTTTCAGCTTTCCCCTACTGAAACTATCATTCTGTTCTCTGGAGAAAACACTCTTCTCTTCAGTATTAGGATCGTCACGCCCACTGAGCCCAAGTTTGCAGCGATGGAAAGCCAAAATAGTATATCACCAACGCAATGGACCTTGACTGCAAAGAGTCCTTGAGGAACAATGTCACAACGAAAGAAAAACCAGGGAACCACTAGATCTACACAAAGGCAGACAGACCTCCAGGAATGGCAGTCTTACACCTGAACATGTCTCTTTTTTTTTTTCTTGTGCTTAGTATATTTAAAGTAATTATTTAAAGTAAATTCAAATGCCCTGTAAATAATGACAGCAATAAACAGGAGTGGAGGAAATAGCTGTTCTAAACCTTTCTTCATATTTATAACGTAGGATAATAGTGTCTAAATATGATGTGGTGCAATTTAAAGATGCAAGGTACAAATTCTAAGAAAACTACTAAAACACAGACAAATGAAAAATGCAAAAAAAGAAAAAAAGCCACTGTTACTACACCAGTAAAGGGGGGGAACAGAACAAGAATAACCCAACCAAGGCAACGTAGATTATCTGAGCATTTCACCCATTTCCCTGCAAATATGAATTAAATTCCTTCGGGTAAGTACGCAGGAGCAGTAGACCAGGACTACACGAGAGCTCTATTTCTAGGGTTTTGAGAAAGCTCCATCCAAGTTTCCATAGTGACTGCACCAGTTCACACTCCCAGAAGCAGCACACAAGGACTCCCCTTGCCTCATCCAGCTCTTGTCAGTGTCTATAAAACAAATAATTTGCATAACTAGGTCAAACCTGGTTGGATCCCAGTTGCCTTTCTCATTGCTACAACCAAACACCTGAGAGGAAAGCAACTGAAAGGAAGAAGGACTCTTCTGGCTCACAGTTCAAGGAGATCATCCCACCACAGAGGGAACGGCACAGGTTACTGAAACAATAGGCTGGCTCACCACATCTGCCATGAGGAAACAGGGTGCCATGAAGAAGAGAGGCCAGGCTATAAAGCCTCAAGGGCCACCACCAGGAATCCACTTTCTCTAGCAAGGCTCCACCTCTTAAAGGTTTCACAACCTCCCCAAACAATGCTACGAGCTAGGGATCCTGTGTTCAAACAAAAGACCTGAGACATCAACTTGAAGGGGGAGTGACTTGTTTTGAATCATAGTCTAAGTCTGTGGTTGCCTTGTCTTATCACTTTGGGTCTTGGATGAGACTGAAGCTCATGATGAAAACTCTTTAATATGTCAAAGTTACACCTTCATGGCGGTTTGAAAGTAGAGATAGGAAGAGTCTGGTGGACGTGGAATGTCCTTTAAAGGCATGTCACCAATGACCTCCTCCAGCAAGGCCTCAACTCCATGTACTGTGTTCTGCTACAAACGTGTAGATTCATTATCCCCTGATGAAAATATAACACCCTTATTAACGTCTCTTTAATGCTGGCAGCTGAAGACCAAGCCTTCAACTCATGAGCCTCTTGATATTGGATGTCGGATACTGGAAAGCTTTAGTACAATTACTGGGATAATCTTTATTGTCAGGAACCACCTGGGAGATGCTTCTAGACATGGTTGTAGGGCATTGCTTGAGAACTTTAACTGAGGAAGAGAGATCCACCCTAAGTGTGGACAGCACCATTCTATGGGCTGTGACACCAAACCAAATGAAAGCCGGAAGATGATACATTTGAACAGAGCACCAGCATCGTGTCTCTTTGCTTCCTGACTGCAGATGTTGCCTGTGTTCCCTGCTGCTGTGCCCTCTTCACCAATGTGGGTGGTGTCTCCCCAGTCCACTGGACAAACTAATTCTTCATTTGACTGACTGTTTTTTTTTTTTCAGATAGTTTATCCTCGAAACAACAAAGTAACTTCTGCAGTTATTATCCATCCATCAAATAGTTATAGATCAAGATTCGAGGTTCCTGAGCATGCCTTCTCTGATAAATCTTGGTGGGTTTCCTGGAGGAATCAATGAAGCAGCAGCAATATGGCTATAATTCATGATGTGGGTAGCAGGGTATTATTAACCAAAGAACCCCGGGAAGCCTAGAATCAGGGAGAATAAACTGTAGAACTGTTGAGACTGTAGGAGCCATGTGAGCTACAAAGGGTGGTTAACCTAACTCAAGGTCAGGAATGTATTAGTAATATTAACGGTCAGAACAAACCAAAGCCGGGAACATCACCCAGAGAAAAAGTTATAATTCCTGCTTGAGGAAGGATGCCATTAATAACATAAACATCGCTAGTGATCAAACCATGAGTCTTGCAAGTTTTGGTCCATTTTGTTTCAGTATTGTGCTGATGGCCTGAGATGCTAGCCACTCTCTATCTGTGAAAGTGAAGCCTTCAGATACAGAATCGAGCCTGGGCCAATGATAAGAGGAGAGGCAAATAATTACGCCTGATGGTTCTAAGTCCTGAGCGCCAGCACTGTGTTAAGGGCTCATGACCACTTCCCTCTTTAGAACCTCACAGTGTCTCTGAGAAACCATCACGTTTCTATAGATGAAGTAAATGAAGGCTAAAGAGGATGACTTGGCCTCAGACCCAAGAGATGGGCCTGGGTCTGCAGCCATCTGAAGTTTAGGCCTCTATGCTTACACTCCAGCCACAGGACAAGGTCAAGGCCAGGGGTCATGAACAATAGAGATCACTTGTTCTGACACTGAGATTCATATGGAAAGGCAACCGTGCTAAGAAAGGGGAAGTGGCACCTGAGTGCATAGTGGACTTAAGTTCACCATGGGCACCTGGGAAGACAAATGAAGACTTGAACCTGAGTTCTCCACTACACAGAGAGGTGCAAGCTCTCAGATAAATGGTCAGGAATCACTGTGATGGACCTAGTCGATGGAACACATTGCAGGGAGGCATGGGTAAGTAATGGTGCATGCTGCTGGGCCATTGGGATTAGAAAAGGAAGCGTGACCAGCAGCATTTATATTCATATGCAGCTCTATGTGCGTTGAATGCACGCTGCATTGAGGCTGTGGATTTAGGTTACGTGTTAGATCCTGGTGCTGGCAGAACACAAGACGGCAAACGTGTCTGAAGATTTAGCTTACTGTTTACTGAGCAAAATGACTTAGACCGACAAAGCATCCTCTCTCTCTCTCTCTCTCTCTCTCTCTCACACACACACACACACACACACACACACACACACACACACACCATCACAGATATTATCTATTATCCACCTCCTTTTTTTTTTTTTTTTAAGAAGAATCTCTTGCTGTCCTGGAATTCACCAACTAGCTAGACTAGCTGGCCAGCAAGTCCCGGATGTACCTATGTACCTGTTTCTGCCTCCAAGCTCTGTAGTTACAAGTTCATACCACTACACCTGTCTCTTTTTTCTCTTTCTTTCTCTCTCTCTTTCTTTCTTTCTTTCCTTCTTTCTTTCTTTTGTGGATTGAACTCAGTCCTTGTATTTGCAATGCAAGCATTTTACTGACTGGGCTATCTCTCCAGTCCCCACTAAAGCATTATTTAGCATGGAGCACCAAGAAGGAAAAAGCAAGCTTCTAGTTGCTATAGATTGGTAATAGTTATTAGGACCAGAATTGACCAAAAACCAGACTCGTGTGTCTCTCTTGTTCATCGAAGGACAAAACTGTATGCTACTTGATAGGCTCACCATTAACTCCCCACCCCAAGGCTGGCCTGGGCATAAAGCAGTTAACACCGCATATGTCAAGTTCATATTATGCCCTAAAACTAAAGCAACAGAAACACACAGCATGCTTCCTCTCCTTCCTGGAGACAAATCCAGAACACTGAGTTTTCTTCCTCCTGCATTAATGAACCTAATATGTGTGTCTCAGAGCTTAACATCAGATGTTTACACTAAAAACAACAGACATAAATGAAAGTCAGAGTGCTAGTGCATGAAATCTAGCGTATTGGCCACCACGGTTCTAAAAACTGACTGTATAAAGAAGATAAAAAAGAAATCATCCTAAAATTTTTTTCAATGCAAAAAAACAAACAAACAAACAAATAAACAAACAAAAAAGAGTTAATGAGAGATGTTTCTTCTTTGAGGAATTGTACCTAAGAAATACAAAGAGGAGCACTGAGTTACAAATGCATTATTTTACAACTTCGTTTTGAATAATACACTTAAATACCAATGACTCATACTCTAGTTTAGTAAAACTGAAAATCAAGTGTAGAATAAAAAAATGTAAAAATCCAGGAAGCCGAAACCTAAATAGGTGATTTAATTGTTTGTAGGTGACTAAGTTAAGGACAGTGTTTATAGGAAATATTAAATATTTAAACTTACTGATTAAGTATAATAAATATCTAAATATGTATAGCCCCAATCATGTATCATCTAATGTAAACAAAAACAAGTTAGAAAATGGATGAACTAGATTTTCAATTTAAGAACTTAAAAAACGACAAGAGAACAAACTGAAAGAAATGGGAAATACAATACCTAACAATCACACACACACACACACACACACACACACACACACACACACATACACACACACACACACACAATCAGAGCAGAACTAAACTAATGTCCAGTTCACTAAAAGACTGAACAAGACCAATTTCTGGCCACAAAAGAAAAGAATGGAAAAGTTATAAACAGGAAAAACAAAGGATATAAAAAGATAAACCAATAAATCACAAAAAAAAGAGTTGACAATTTAGCAAAAATATTAGGATATTTACTATTTAAGTCAGGGTTCTCTCTGGGAGCAGAACCACACACATTTTTATGTGGGACACTACAAAAAGGTACCATCCACATTTCAGGTGGGTCTTTCACACAAATTAAGGCCACCAAGGCAGTTCTACCGTTGATCCCAACTTGAGGAAAATTTAGAATGGCCATATTACCTCCATACTGAGAGTTTTTAAGTCTACATATTTCTGGTAAAACAAAGAATGTCATTTTATGTGTTATTCTCTCTACTGTGAAAAAAGCCAACATTCTTTCAAACTGTATATTAAACAAATTTAATTAAAAAAAATAAAAAACAGCAGCAACAGTCATGCAAAATGCAGTCCTTGGCATGGTAAGTCCTTAGGATCTTTTCTGAGATGGAAACCAAAATGTATGTAATAGAAGATGAATGTTATGGACATTGGATAGAGGAGTTCTTCAGAGTTCGTAATCCTAAGATGGAGAAGAGATATATAGATGATAGACAGACAGACAGACAGACAGACAGAGAATATATCTTTCACGACTCTTCTTATAAAGGCACCAATACCTTTAATAAGGGCCTCAACCTTGATCTAACTGCTCCTCCATCACTGAAGGCAAGCCTATAAAGATGGCTCAGCACTAACCAGTACTTGCTGCTCTTGCCGAGGACCCTGGTTCAGTTCCTAGCACCCACATCTGCCTCACCACAACTGAAACAAATCCAGTTTCGTTCAGAGCATCTAATGCCCTCTATTTCTGAGGGCACCAGACATGAACATAGCTCACATCCATGCATGAGAAACACTCATGCATGTAAAATAAAATAAAACCTAAAAAATAGAGATGAAATAAACAAATAAAACTAGAAGGTACTACTTGTTACAGCTGAACATTAGCTAGTTAGAGACAATGAACCTTGAGATGAAATTCCAGAATACAGAGATGTGTGAAGGGCTTCATCTTGTCAATCAAATTTTAAAGGCAGGAAAAAATGAGAGTTTAGACTTCAAAACCTGAACAATTAATTCCTTTTTCTGACATAACGTGGACGTGTCTGGGGTCAGAATATTGATTATTTCCTGCATGTTTTTTCTCTAGCATTTTGCTGACCAGAACTGACACAGATCCCCTTTGACGTAGCACTTAGTCTTTGGCAAACTTGGGAGTCTTCAACAGCAGCAAGGCATTACACAGCATTTGTTATCAAGAGCTTTAAGAATATCCATTTGAATCCTCTCAACGTAATCCCAATCAATGTGGTACTCTCGATCCACTTACTAATAAGGAAACTGAACCATAGAAAAGAAGCGACAGAGACTAAATGTTTGTGTTCCCATTAATCTATGTACCAGAGTCCTAGTAGCCAATGTCATGTTTTATTTGAAGCTGGAATGATAGAGGAGCAATTAGATCATAAGGTTGAGGCCCTTATTAAAGGTATTGGTGCTTTTGTAAGACAAGTCATGAAAGATACAATATTCCCTATCTATCTATCTATCTATCTATCTATCTATCTATCTATCTATCTGTCTGTCTGTCTATATCTCTCCATCTATCTATATGTATCATCTATCTACCTATCTACCTGTCTATCTACCTATCTATCTGTCTACTTTGTCTACTTACCTACCTGTTATCTGTTATCTACCTATCTACCCACCTCTTTATCTTTCTCTATATCTTTGAGAAGAGAGAGGTCAACCAAGTCAAGAAGAGAGCCCTTATCAGGAAGAGAGTGAATGGATGCCTTCAGTTTGGGCTTTGAGCCTCTGTAACTGTAAAGGGTTTCATAGTGGTTGCTTAAGTTGCCTGGTACAAGATATGCTGCTTTGGAAGCCTTGCCTAAAGCAACTCACTAGTCCATAGTGGTACCCTTAGTGCAGAGAAATAGTAGATTTAATCAAGAACGTCTGCATGGAATCCATTCACTTAGCAAGGAGATAACACTCATTAGCCCAAGTACATCACTGCGAGACTTTGTAACTGTTTGGTCTTGCCAAGCGAAGTATGAGCCAACACCTAGCTCTCTCAGACAGGGCAGGAGATACTCAGATCACAGATTCCCTACAGCATGGGTGATAAAGAAATCACCTCAACCACCTAGATGCTCATCAGACTTTCTAGAACCTTGCATGTGGGCTGTGGCTAAAGACAGTCCAATGACGGCAAATAAACATTGATAATAGAACAAGAGTGGTGGAAATAAGGTCACAAGAATGGAAGCAAAGGACCACTCTGCAAAGGTTGGAAAGCACAAGAACCGTGTTGCTCCATAACTCATCCTGTTTCTTTGATGTAATATCCCTGGTAACAAACTATCCCAGTATCCCAGGCTATTTATGAAACATTAATCCAATGGACCGACGTGTGTGTGACTTCAATGAGTGAGCTACCAGCACAAGCTGGGGGATCTATTGCTTGCTTAAATTAGCATAATGAGATTTGAACATAATGAGATAGATATTCTCAAAGGCAAGATGTGTGGGTTAGTTTTTTTCCTTCTAAACACTCTTTATTCAATTGTTAGATATTAACATCAAAGCTACTTTCAGCAAGATGTTGATCACAGTTCATTTCACCCTCACTGGGATGTGAAGGTCTCCAGTGTGGTGCTGCTTTAGATACGTCCATGAAGCTGCTACCGAAGAAGACTAGCTGACAGGGAAGAGCCTCCCTAAAGGTAAGTGATGTCATCCCATGGGACTGAATCAAAAGAGGAAACGGAGAAGTAAGCTGGGTACACATTCCTTTCTTTGCTTCTTGACTGGCCGAGATAGGAGCAAGCAGCCTCATGCAACCTCAGAGAAGACCCCATTCCTCAGCCATAATGGAATGTTTTTGCTGAACTGTGAACCAAATAGATCTCCATCTCTCTCTCTCTCTCTCTCTCTCTCTCTCTCTCTCTCTCTCTCTCT
>JANHMN010000006.1:16528240-16556964 GCA_030674055.1 Rhabdomys pumilio | reverse complement strand
CTTTGATCCCAGAACTTGAGAGACAGAGGCTGGTGGATCTCTGTGAGTTTGAAGCCAGCCTGGTCTATACAGTGAGTTCCAGGACAGCCAGGGCTATACAGAGAAACCCTGTCTTTTAAAGAAACAACAAAACCAAAAACAAATAAACAAGAAAAGAAAAAGAAAGAAAGAAAAGCCCATTCGGATTTTTTTGTTTCTCACTCTCTTATTCATTCTCTTTGATTCTATGAGTCTATGAGTATTATGCAACACGATAATTAAAAATGTGTCCTGGTAACATGTAACTGTCAATTTGACATAGCCTAGAGTCATCTGAGAAGGAGTTCTTGATTTCAAGAATAGCCAGATCTGACTGGCTTGTAGACATGTCTGGGGTCAAGGAGACTGATTATTTATAATTGATTATTAATTAATGTAGGAGGGCCCAGCCTGCACGGGAAGTGACATTCCCTGGACAGGTGAAATACGTGTCTTAAGGCAAGCCAGCCATCAGTGTTTCTCCACAACTTCTGCTTTAAGATCTTGCTTGAGTTCCCACCGGGACATCTCTCAGTGACAGACCGTGACAATGAGGAAGCACCAACCAGAAAAATCCTTTCTAAAATGCTTTGGCTGTGGTGTTTGTTACAGCAACAGAAAGGAAACTAGAACAACATTAGTATCTTTGTTTAGAACTCAAACATCTATGCTATTCATGGAAAAAGTCTGACTGATCTTGAATTATGGTTCCATGCTTTCTTGCTTCATTGCCTGGCAAGATGTCAGGTAAATGTCAGATTTAATCAGTTTTCATTTTGGGGTCACAGGGGATCCAGTGTTTCTGAACTGGGTTTTTGGTGTGCATTTTCATTGCTTGGGCTCTGTTTCAGGTCTTTCTTCTTTCTCTCTTATTTGGCGCTAGATATGGAACTTGGTGCATTTTGCATGCATGCACACGAGGCAATCATTCTGCTGTCATGCAACATGCCAATGCTGGGCCTTTATTCTACCGTACGTTAGGTAGGATCGCACAGTAAACAGTGTCTTCCAGTCTGACTAGTGTGAATGGGTGCTGACAAGTCTGTGCCCTCTCCTCTCTGCTTCTTTTTAGTAATTCACCTCTCTGCTTTGGGTCACTTTCTTCTGTGCTAATGGCCTCTGAAACTCTCCGCAATCCTCCCTCTTTCAAATCCTGGCCATACTGGTCTTGCGCAGCCTCTCTTCTCAGCTGAGTCCCTTGCCCATTCCTAGACTCCACTCAGGTGTGTTCCCCAAGCACTATTTATAGCCTGGAGACTTTCTCTGGGCAGAGTCTTGGGTAGAGGTTCACCCCGCTGGTGTCCATTTCACAGGGATTCCCTGTCCCATGCTATCTGGTGCCCCAGGTCTAAGGACTTGTCAGCCAGGTTGCATATATTGCTATTTGTTTTTAAGGACAGAAAACACCTCTCTCCATGACACCACAAGGACAGGAGGTTGAACTCTCTGGACCATGATGTGTCAGGAGATAAGGCTACAGAAAGTTAGCATGGCATCCTGATATATTGTAATTGTACAGTTGAGGTGATTTAACTCTTAACCTCTTAATCTTGCCTTTTCCTTGTTCTGGTGATTGCTCTGTTTTGTGTATGTGGTATATATGTACTGATTTTTTTTTTTTGAGACAGGGTTTTACTTAGCCCAGGCTAATCTTCAACTCATTTTGTAGCCCAGGCCGGCCTTGAATTATTGGATTCTTCGATCTCTACCTCCACCAAGTGCTAGGATTACAGACACCAACTACCATTCCCAGAGTTTTGTTTGTTGTTTGTTTGGTGGGTTGGTTTTTGTAGACACTATGTAGCCTGGGCTAACCTCGAAGATCGTGGTAATTCTCCTGACTCACCTTTATAAGTGCTGAGATTACAGGCTGACTCACCTTTATAAGTGCTGGGATTACAGGCCTGTGTCAACCACACCAGGTTTCATATGCTATGTCTTATAAAACAGATGGAGGGGAAGGGGAAAATGGAGTGAGAAATAAAAATATCTTTAAATCTTTGTTGAATTTCATTCAATCAAAGCTAAAAGTATAAGGGACTAGTAAATCTGACCCACGCCCTGTTGCCCGTGGAGGAGCGATCTATCTATCTATCTATCTATCTATCTATCTATCTATCTATCTATCTGTTCAGAACAACTGAAAGCACAATCTTAACACGTTATTCTGAGCCCTTTGCAATTAAGATTCTCCCTGCCGGAGACCGTCTTTGCTAATATCACAGCAGATAACTGTCTCTCTCACCTTTTCAGCGCTTATCTCTAACCGCTCGCTCCGTCTAATTGCAAGTCCACCGGAATTAACTCTAAGAGGGGACGCAGACAGTAATAACTCAGCAGGAAAGGTTTTAGGCCAGCCTACTCCAGATATTTCTTCAATTACTCCTTTCAAGTCTTTGGAGGTTCTGTGCCGCCAAATACCAGTGGGGTTATTGCCTACAAAACCTGCCAGGGAGAGGGACATTCCCTACCGCAATGCTTTCTGGGAAGTATCCGCATCTGAATATAGTCCACTTCACAGCAGCAGCAGCACCTGCAGCACCTGAAGCACCTGCAGCACCTGCAGCACCTGCAGCACCTGCAGCACCTGAAGCACCTGCAGCACCTGCGTGTATTGAGCTTCCTCCTCTATTAGGTGCTAAGAAATCTGGATTCCGGGATTCACACAGATGAGGTAGAATTAAGGCCATTTGGAGTGATCACAGCTCAAGCCTGCCTTAGACCTTTATTTACTTAATGCTAACACACCGCCTGCAGCCATTTGTGCTGTGTGCAAAACCATCCTGGAGCCTTGGATTAGCATATCCCCTTCCAAACTAGAACTGAATTCTCATTCTGTTTTTGAACAAGGAATGTTTGATAATTTTTCATTTTTGGTACCCCAGAATCTGCAAATCCCCATTGCTCTGTTAATGGTTGTCATTATATGAATTCTGCCTGGTGAGCAGAGCTGTAGCTCAGCTGGGTGTGTGAATGGAGGCACTTGTTTAGCATGTATTAGATTCCAAGCCTAGCATCACAAGCAATACTATAACAACAATTTCCGCTGCTGCTACTACTGATGGTAATGATGATGATGATGATGATGTTGTTGTTGATGATGATGATGATGATGATGATGATGCAGCACAGCTGAAAAGTTGATCCTAAGTGGCTTGGACCAAAATGTGGCCCAGAAGACTATTAAATTGATGCTCAATAATTATTTGAGGAATAAAATCTAGAAGAGCCATTTCTGTAAGCAATGATGGTGTTGCCAACAGGTGTGTGAATACAGCCAGGTGAGCCACAGAAGACAGAAGAACTGAGTTCTTCTCCAGCGGAAGCTGGTTCGGGGGCCATTTCTATAATATCTATTGTATTAGTCAGGGCTCTCTAGAGTCACAGAACTCATGAAATGTCTCTGTGCTGAGGGAATTTATTGTGACGACTTACAGTCTGTAGTGCAATTCACCCAACAATGGGCAAGTGTGGATGGGACGTCCAAGAATCTAGTAGTTGCTCAGTCTCACGAAGCTAGTTGTTCCGGCTGCTCATCTGTACAAGTAGGCTCCAACACATGTGCTGGCAAGCAAGCACAAGCCGTCAAAGTGAATCTTCCTGAGCAGCAGCCTGGACCTGCTGAAGAGCCTCCTCCTGTTGCAGGTCCCACACAAAGCTAGCAGCTTTCCGAGTCACTTGGTAAATGGGCCTGAGTAACACACTCAAGTGAGGAAGGAGTGTGCTGTGTCCAGAATCTGAATAGACGCACTAAACATTGTGCTTCTGGGTGGTGGGAGGGCTCGGTGCAATAACTTATCTTTTACCTTAGAAGGAATATCTCTGCATGCCCCACACCACTGGACTCCTAAGAATTTCACTGACATAGACGGTCCTTGAATTTTAGTTGGATCTATTTCCCATCCTCTGATATGCATATGTGTTACCAATGAGTCCAAAGTAGTTGCTATCTCCTGCTCACTTGGTCCAGTCAACGTAATGGCATCAATGTAGCGCACCAATGAGATATTTTGTGGAAGAGACAGACAATCGGGATCCCTTCTAACTAACACAGGACAGGAGGGTTAATATATCCTTGAAGCAAACTATAAAGATAAACTCCTGGCCTTGCCAACTGAAATCACATTGCTTCTAGTGGTCCTTAAGAGGCATTTGCTAGATCAATAACTGCATACCAGGTACCAGGAGATGTGTTAATTTGTTCAAGCAATGAAACCACATCTGGTATAGCAGCTGCAATAGGAGTTACTACCTGATTTAGTTTTCAATATCAACTGTCATTCTCCAGGATTCATCATCTGTCTTCTGCGATGGCCAGATAGGAGAGTCAAAGGGAGATGTGGTGAGAACCAACACCCCAGCATCCTTCAAGTTGTTGATGACAGCAGTAGTTTCTGTAGTTCCTCCAGGAATACAATACTGTTTTTGATTCACTATTTTTTTTTTTTTTTTTGCAGAGGCACCTCTAAAGGCTTCCATTTAGCCTTTTCAACCATAATAGCCCTCACTCCACAGGTCAGGGAACCAACGTGAGAATTCTGCCAATTTCTAAGTATATCTATCCCAATTATACATTCTGGAACTGGGGAAATGATCACAGAATGTGTTCAGGGACCTACTAGACCTACTGTGAGTTGGACATCAGTCAAAACTCCATTAACCACCTAGCCTCCACAAGCCCCTACTTTAGCTGGAGGGCCACAGTGTTTCTTATTGACACATCTCCTGGTACCTGATTGCAGCTATTGATCTAGCAAATGCCTTCTCCTGGGACCTCCTGAGATCAGCATCAATTCAGAACCAGTATCCAATAGACCCTGGAAAATCTGATTATTTCCCTTTCCCTAGTGTACAATTACCCTTATAAAAAGCCATAGGTCCATCAAGGAACGAACTGGAGAAAGGCTAACAGCAAAACTTTTAGGTGTCTGGTCAAGATCCTTCCTCAGGGGAACCTGGCCACCCCTTCCTTCAAGGGGTTCTGGGTCTGCAAACTGGCTCCAGTCTGGAAATTGATTCACCGGCCCAGATTGCCTTTTGCCATGATCCAATGTAGCCTTTCTTTCATTTGTCTGAGAATTTTTTGGCTTATACAGATCAAACAGAATTGCAGTAGGCTTCTTATTTATTTCATGCCTGGAAACACCATGACTGGTTAGCCAGTGCCAAAGGTCCAAATAAGTCATGCGATTCTAAATTTCACCTCTTCTGTACTGACCATTATGGGCTAGGTCATTATGAACTTTGTTTTGTCTATGCTGCCCATTATAATAACTACGATCACCTTGTCTCTGGCGACTCGATGCTGCTACCTGGCCCTTGCTACCTCAGGCCCAATTAAACCCATTGCATTTAATTGGTTTAATTGAACAGCAGCATCTCCAACCCTATTGTCTGGCACAAGGAAAAGGGCAAGAACAAAACTCTTCAAATGGGCTGGTGCCCCTCTCACTAGTTTGCGACTTAGAAGATTCATGAAGGGCCTGTCTTCTTGGCCTTAATCTTCCCAATGTGGAGGATTAGGTTTTACACAAGGCATCCACTCTACCATTGCGTTTTCCCTGAGCCTTAAAGTTCCCTTCATCAACACTAAGCCAAGGGATACCAGGCATCTCCAACTCCTTTTCAGTAGGCCATCTTTTGAGAAACGCTTCAGCCAACCATTCAAACAAACTTCTAACACCATTTTTTAATGGTGTGAGCTTCCATATTAAACCTAGACTCTCCACTCAGAGGGCTCACGTCAATAAACTCAGGCTGAGCTAGTTTTATGTTCCTTCCACCATCATCCCACACCCTTAAAATCCATTCCCACACGTATTCCCCAGACTTCTGCTTGAATGAACTAGCAAACTCATTAAGCTCCTTAGTAGTGTAAGCATTTCCTCTCGGACCACACTTTCTACCTCCCCTCCAGGGGCCTGCTTTGCCTTGAGTCTGGGTTGTAGGTCTAGAAGAAACTATTGGTGGGCCTTAAGGAACATCAGTATTGTCTTGCCTGGCATTTTCTTCAGAGAAAATCAATGCTGGTTTATCAGCTCTAAAAGATTAATTTCCTCATGTGAAGGAGGCATTATGTCAAAGAGTGGGGCTGAGGGTACTTCTTCCTCGGGTGAGGTAAACCCTTGAGAATCTGAGGATTCAACATTCACAGCTTCAGTAGAGTCCTCCCACACATCCCCATCCCAAATTACGGGGTCCCATTCTTTGCCAACGAATGCCCTTACTTTAACTGCTGACATCCACTGAGGCTGAGACTTGAATTTTTGCTGTAATTCAGCCAACCTCATAATGAGAGCTTCAGTTTGATTTTCTACAGCTCAAGTTCTATGAGTGCTGGAGAGAAGATGCTCTTCGAGGGCACTCGTGGTACCAACTTCTGTCTTAGTCAGGGTTCACTGCTGTGAGCAGACACCATGACCAAGGCAACTCTTATAAGGACAGCATTTAATTGGGGCTGGCTTACAGGTTCAGAGGTTCAGTCCAGAATCATCAAGGTGGGAGCATGGCAGCATCCAGACAGGCAGGGTGCAGGAGGAGCTGAGAGTTCTACATCTTCACCTGCAGGCCTCTTAAGGGAAGAGTCATTTCCAGGGAGCTAGAACTAGGGTATTAAAGCCCACTCCCACTGTGACACACCTACTCCAACAAGGTCACACCTACTCCAACAAGGCCACACCTACTCCAACAAGGCCACACCTCCTAATAGTGCCACTCTCTGACCCAAGCATGTACAAACCATCACACCTATGTACCCTTGTCTGTTTAGGAAAGGTGCCTCAATACTCACCAGCATAAACTGCCTCAATATCTAACTCTATCTGTCTGTCTGCCTGTCTGTCTGTCTATCTATCTATCTATCTATCTATCTATCTATCATCTATCATCTATCTATCTCTCTCTCCCTCTCTTTTCTTCTATATCTACCATCTATCATATCTATCTAACTACCTGTTTGCCATCAATTTACTTTTTCCTGTTTGTCCTTCTATCTATCCATACAGCTAGCTATTTATCCATATACTTTCCTACGTCCTATACTCATCTGTCTAATTTTGTCTCTATCTTCTCTCTCTCTCTCTCTCTCTCTCTCTCTCTCTCTCTCTCTCTGTGTGTGTGTGTGTGTGTGTGTGTGTGTGTATGCCCCTCCTCTCTCCTCCACAGCAAACCACATTTATCCCTGAGTTTCCTAGTTCTCAGTGAGAGAGAAATCAGTAGAGGCCTCCATGTAAGGCTCAACTGGCTTTCTTGAAGACCCCTAATTCCCTCCAGGTCATTCTGGCTCTCAGGCCCTGGCTGCAGCTGTTTTGTAAGAGAACAGAGAAGAGGCAGATTGCTGTTGCTGCTGTAACTATGGAGTTAGGTGAAACAGAAGATGGGAAGGCACTGTAAAGCACAGCAGAGGATTGTGAAGATGTACAAAGCCATTCCTACTTAGAGTGGAGCTCCCCAGCGGGAAGAAGGGCAGGGCTGGAGTCCCATGAGGTGAAAGGAGGCAACACTGGCTCCACGGTTTGATCTTCTTAAAGCTTTTAGCTGACACATCAGGCCAAAGGATAGCTGGGCTGTGTCCGTTATAAAATGAGATAGGGGTGGGGTCTGGGAGGAAATGGGAGACGTAGGGGTTGGATATGATCTAAGTATGTGTTCATTTATGAAATTACCAAGAACTGCATTCTAAAATGCAATGGAATTAAGCGTGTGGGTTAAAAAAAAAAACTCTTAAGTACAAACCTCATTTAGTTTACTTGCAAGGAAGAGAACGTAATCATTTATGGGCATTCAGCCAGAATTTACAATTTTACTAGATTTTCCCATTTAAAAACAAAACCCCTTAAGTAGCCAAGTGTGGTTTAAAGCACCTCAGTGCCCTACTTTTATAACGACAGTGAGGGAAGGCCTTTGCAGACATCTCTCCCCCTTTAACTTAGTGGATCAACAACACTAGGAAGCAGCTACTATTGCTTGTGTGTGTGTGTGTGTGTGTGTGTGTGTGTGTGTTGTAGTGTATTTAATTGTGCGTGTGTGTTGTGTATATTGTGCATTTGTATGAGGGAGAGTGCATGTGTATATGTGTCTGTCTTAGGGTTTTACTGCTGTGAACAGACACCATGACCAAGGCAAGTCTTTTAAGGATAACATTTAATTGGGGCTGGCTTACAGGTTCAGAAGTTCAGTCCGTTAACTTCCAAGCAGGCATGGTGCAGGAGGAATTGAGAGTTCTACATCTTCATCTGAAGGCTGCTAGCAGAATACTGACTTCCAGGCAGCTAGGATGAAGGTCTTATAGCCTATGCCCACAGTGACACAGGTACTCCAACAGGGCCACACCTCCAAATAGTGCCACTCCCTGAGCCAAGCATATTCAAACCCTGACAGTGCTGTATGCCTTTCTCAATGGTTCTCTACCTTGATTTTTTTTTTTTTTTTTTTTAGACAGGATGACTCACTGAACCTGGAGCTCACTGATTGGCTATGGGGGTGGGGTAACCAGTGAGCTCCAGGGAACTGCTTGTCTGGCCACTACCAAGCATTGGGGTCACAGATGCACGATGCCATACCCAGCTATTACATGAGTTAAGGGAATTCTCATGCTTGCATAATGATTGCTTTACCAGCCTACTATCTCCTATCTTACAGAATAACTGAAAGGGGAAAATGAACTAATTTCCCAAGGTCAAAGTAGATGTCTCTTTCTGAAGGCTGAGGTATTTTCCTCCGTGATGTGTCAGGCATCCGTTTGTATCAGAATTATCAGAATATGTGTTAGAAAAGCCAATTCGGGTGCTGTGGGTATATCTGAAGGGTCGATTAGGCCCTGGGTTTAATTGCCAACACAAAGGAATTACAAGCATAGATTTAATCTATCTGTTCGTGTTGCTGAGAATTGGCTCTACGGCGAGCATCAGAGATGATTCCAGAACAGTTGTGACAGGTCTAGCTTTGAGAATCAGAATTCCAAGAGCTGGTGGTTTCCCAGCCTCTCTGAGACAGCGCCCTCATCTGAAGAGGGAGGAGCCATTACTCCCCCCCCATCCTAGATGACTCCCAAGAGGCCAGTCTGCAGTCCAGAGTAGCAGCGCTGGAACCAGAATCTCACCAGCTGGCCCAGCGTTCTTTCAGGCACATTCAAAGCCCAAGAATTAAAAAAAAAAAAAATCAAGTCTCTTAGAGAACTTTCTTTTTTCATTTCCCCCCCCCACCCCCCAGTTCCTTAAGTAGCCAAATTTCCCTGGAGCGTCAAACAATGTGGTGAACGCCAGCATGGGAAAATCACACCAGTAATTCAAAAAGTCTCAGTGCTTTGTGCCCACGTACTGCCAAAATTAGAAGGGGAAAAAAAATCACTTAAATATTACTTTTCTTTCATTGTGAGGGTATCGGTGTGTGAAATTGCCATGCGGGACCTGAAGGAGTTGTTGCCGGTTTCTGAAAGGCAAACTCAACTTCCTAGATGTCAGTCAGCAAAGACTGCACCTCCTCATCTGCACCCCCCACCGAGCTCTCTGCTTACTTAAATGCCTAAGCAGGGTTCAGCTCACACCAGAGTCACAAGGGCGGATATCAACGGAAGCCTTATAAATCCATGGGACTATTTCAGCAACACTTCCTACCAAGTTGCCCTTCTCTGATTGGTGTCTCAAGATTGGTGCTTTCTCTCTGTGTTTACCCAGTTTGTATCGAGTGAGCAAACATTAAAGATTGTTGGCCTAACGCCAAGGAGGCCAAGGCTGGGCAAACAATTGTTCCCCTGTTTATGGGCTTGTTTGTTTCTGGTTGCTCTGTGCTTGTCACACCAAGTCCCTTAAAGGGACAAAGCAAACATGCCTGCATTCTGCATTGGAGTCAACTCTATTTAAATCTTTGGCTGGTATTATTGAGGGCTGGCCTGGGGTTTGTGTCATCATTTTGTGTGAGGTGCATGGATGCAAGTTTTTCTTGGTGATGATATTTCCCTTCATCACAAAATGCTTTGTGGGCTGCCTTGGGAGTGGACTCTGGTAGGGTGGGTTGAGAGACAGAGAGTTCAGCTCTGAGCAACACGAATGGACATCACAAGGGTGCATGCCGTCAGAACCACAGTTACCAGGTTGAAATGATCACAAGAGGGATGGGAAGACCAGAAACGTGCAACTTTAAAATGAGATCTTTGGGGGCTGGAGAGATTGCTCAATGGTTAGAGCACCTGTTGCTCTTGTAGAGGACCCAGGTTCAATTCCCAGCATCCACATGGTGGCTCACAGCCATTCATAATTCCAGTTTCAGGGGATCCAATGCCCTCTTCTGGCCTCAACAGGCACTAGGCATACACATAGTGCACAAACATATATGTAGGCAAAACACCAGAACATACAGATAGATAGATAGATAGATAGATAGATAGATAGATAGATAGATAGATAGATAGAATGAGATCTTAGAAGTTAAGGTGGCACTTGAACTGCTACCCCTGTCGGACAGTCTGCTACTTTCTTTTCTTGTTTCAAGAAACGGCAATGCACAACCCCCCCCAACCCCCACCCCAGCTCTGATAAAAACCAGCAAATCAACCAATCGAGGTTTTATTCAATAGTGTGTAGCCCTCCTGTGGAGCAGGGTGCTCCAGCAAAGGGGAGGGAAAGGGCTGCTCAGCTGAATGGAGCCTCATTCAGTGTCTTACAGGCTGGAAGCCTGTTTAATGAGCCCTACCTATCTCCCTATTTCTACCTCTATGCACAACACACACACACACACACACACACACACACACACACACACTCACACATACACATACATACACACTCTCACACACTCACTCTCTTTCACACACATTCACACATACACACACACACACACACACACACGCTCACACACACATACACACTCCCACTCACACACACACATACACATACATACACACTCTCACACACATTCACAAACACACACACTCACACACACATACACACACTCACACATACTCACACATACATACATACTCACACACAGTCACACACTCACTCTCACACACACTCACACATACATACACACTCACACACACAAAAGCAGGCACACATATGTACACACCCATGCATGCACACATGCACAAACGTTTGCACACGCACATGCATGCACACCCCTTTAAGTGTAAGGGTAAAGACCCAGGCAGACACTGCCGTGCACCCCTATTATGGTGCACCCCTATTATCATGGCACAGAGAAGGTCTGAAGCAGAAGAATGACGAGTTACATCAAAAGACCCTGTTTCAGAAAACCAAAATATAAACAACAAACAAATAAAATCAAGAGCCTGGAATATTTTCTACAAAATCTAAATAATAACTCTCTTAAGCTCTGCAGACCATATGTTCTCTGCAGTAGCTACTTAGTTCTGCTCGTGGTAACACAAACGCACCATGGATGGTATGTAAACAGGCCAGATGGGCCATATTCTGGTAAAATTTATTGTAGACATAAGGTTTCGAATCTTGCATAATTTTTAAATTGCTAAATAATGGTTGTCTCTTGGTCTCTTTCAACCCTTTAAAAGCATAGAACCTGTCCTTGTTTGAGCAGTAAGAGAGCAACAGAGTGGCTGAAAAATAAACCCCAGAATGGTGACTTATACCTATAATCCCAGTACTTGAGAGGCTGAGGCAGGGGGATTTCCATGAGTCAGAGACAGGCCTGTGTTCTGTACTGAGGACCAGGCTACAGAGGAAGACTCTGTCTCAAAAAGGCCAAAAATAAAAAATTTAAAGTAATTTCATACACTGTAATCGCGACACTTGTGAGGCAGAGGCAGGAAGATCTGGAGTCCAAGGTCATCCTGAGTTATACAGTAAACTGAGGCCAGCCTGGACTGCAGTAAACACATGTACCTCATAAAGCAGCCATAGAATACAGTAAACTGAGGCCAGCCTGGACTGCAGTAAACACGTGTACCTCATAAAGCAGCCATAGAATCTAGCTGGTTACAGCAGAGCTGGCCTCGGGATTCATTGGGAAGATCACGGGAGTTTTGCATTTCCAAGAAGCCTGGGTTGCATTTTCCAGTTGTTTGGAGACATGGAGGGACAGAGCAATCCCCCTGGGTCCTTGTCACAGATCCTTCAGTAACTAGCTCCCTGGAGATTTTAGGATAGTCACGTTGCTTCCCTAAGCCTAAATGTACAGCCTTGAAAACAAAGAGTTGAGACGTGCATCAACCATCTTTTCGACTCCACCTTCTTAGTCGGAAAATAGGATGAAAGTTCTGAAACTTGTGTTGCTTGTGTGAGCAATCCACGGGGGCGGGGGGGGGCGGAGGAAGACACCCTGTTGGTTTCATTCTCTGCACAAGGTACATATACCATTCCTACCCACTCCCCGCTGCGCAACCACTCCTAAAGTGGACTTTGCAAGTCAAAAATGATTTCAAGACCCGCTGGCAGCCACAGAGTTAGTTGTGGTCCTGGGTGATTTTCATCAATGAAGCGGGGTTTATTTCTTGTGTGACCATCCTTTCTGAGGTCGCACATCCTGTGGCATTGTCTTCTGCTGGCTGTCTGCATCCTAGCCTGTCACAGGCTGTTGCTGATGCCTGGACCAGATAAGCGGCATGGGGGCGTGTCTCGCGGTCCTGGCAAAGAAAAAGAAAAGAGCTTCCAGCAGGTTGTTTAGACTCAGCCCTTTCCACCCCCTCCGTCCTAGTAGAGATTTGGATAGCTTCTCAGATCTTCTAGTTTTCCCTTACAAAAGTCACATCCGCGCTTGCTCAGGTCCCAACTCTGTGTGACTGTGATGCCTGTTTATTATGGCAACAGGTTTCCAGCAACTGCCCAGATGCTGAGCCTGGAGGTATGGGAGGAGGGAGTGCTGGGCCCTGACTGGAGAACAAAGACTCCGGACAAAATAGAAGCTCCGGGGGGCACAGCCTAAAGAGGAGGAGCGATGGGCTGTGGACCTTCCCAGCAAACAGAGGACCAGAGCCAGAGCCGCGTACCCTCTCCCAGGAAAGGCTGGGAAGAGGGATCCAAGGTAACAAACAATCACAGAGCTTATGGGAGCACACGCCTGGACTACACAGTGAATACTGGAGCTGCATAACAAGATATTGTCAGAGAGAGCAGAAGGGAGGGAGGACACAGGAGGAGAAAAGAGAGAAGACAGAGGGAGAGGAGGGGAGGGAAGGACAGAAGAGACTGAGGTTTCCCACACTTCCACACTTAGGAAGCTCTGAAGTGATCTGTAGCCAGTGGGCAGTTCACTGCCCTCTTAATAGGTATGTGACTGAGGTGGCAAGTTTATTCTGCCACTGTTGGCTGGTGCCTCTAAATCAAGACAGTGTACACGCCTCTGTGTATCTGTGTCTGCAGACACACGCATGAAGTCACAGCCCGAGCAGATGCAGGTTAACAGGAGGGGTAGTGGTTTCTGCCATCTGATGTCTCATGGGAAGGCGGGAGTTTCCTGAGCGCTGCCAGCTAACGTTGGTTCTGGAACTGCTGTCCTCTGTTTTTCTTTACCGCACACAGAACTCTGTCAACCATCCAGCTACATGGGTTGTTCAGCTTTTTGGGGACAAAGATAGAGGGAATCTGGTTTTTAAGATTTCCCCTTCTTTCCACTGTGCCTCAAGCTTGTATCATTATCGGGAGATATCAGGGAAGTTCCACAGGGCAGTGGGGGCCAGAGGCTAGGCAGTTTGTCATCCTTCCCCCAACTCTACAATATTAGTTAGGCCCCAAGAGACCTTAATAAGTTAGGTTTGGCCATTTATACTCCATCAGCCTATTTAAAAAAATAGAGAAAAGCAGGGAAATTTTTAAGTTTTTTTTTCCAATGTTGCCACATAGGAAGAACAAAAACAGAGGTTCAGAGTCTCCCCTAAGTCTGTCTTTGGGGTCCTGATGTGAAGTGTTGGTCTAAACTGAGGAAGAGATGGCTTAGTGGGTAAGGGTATTTATGCCAAGCCTGAAGACCCAAGTTCAATGCCCTGGTGCCACATGGCGGAAGGAAAAACCTGACTCCTGAAAACTGTTTTCTGAGCTCCACACACACGTGCGCGCACACACATACAAATGTAATTAAAATTTTTTAGGGCACGAAGCATAAATTAGTCCTGATCCCAGTGTGGTCTTGCCTATCACTGACTCCACCACAGTCTCAGCTCCAGACTCCCCATCAAAAGTAGTCGGTCAGACCTGTGTGGAAGAGCCAAGGCCTGCCTTTGACACAAACTCGACTGTTCTCTCTCCTAGTCTGAGACTCAGGGAGAAATTCCAACTTCTTGGGGACAATTATCTCACTCATCTAATGGCTAGAGGGAAGGCACAAGAGTCTCTTTAGAATTCTTCTCTTCTGTCAGGATAGTTATAATTTCACCAACAGAATAGGCATCTCATTGGTATCAAGATCTCAACTCATTGGGGTGACCCAAGGAGTAGGTCCAGTACACACTTCATCAAAACTGAACTTTTGAAGGGTGGAGGAGAGCCTGTAACCCCCTTTCTCAGGCTGGGGGAAGCAGCTCCCAGCCACTCAGGGCTGCCTTTTCCACAGGGCATTCTTTGGGCTGTTGTGTGAGAGGCAAACACTGTCTTCTCATGGTGTGAGCATGCTCAGGGGCCAGCGATAGCACCCCGCACATGTATGGCACATCTGAGCTCCTGGAGTGGATGTAAAAAGCAAGCTGGAAGGATGGGGCTTGTGGCTCAGTGGATAGAGTGCTGACTTAGCATGCACAACACCCTAGCTTTAATCCCAACAAGGCATAACTCAGGTGTGCTAGTGCACGCCTGTGATGCCAGCACTCAGGAAGCAGGGGAGGTCATCCTCAACTACAGAGTGAGTTCAAGGCAAACCTGGGACACATAAGACCAGACCCTATCTTTAGATAGATAGATAGATAGATAGATAGATAGATAGATGGATGGATGGATGGATGGATAGATAGATAGATAGATAGATAGATAGATAGATAGATGGATAGATAGATGGATAGATGGACGGACGGATTAGATAGATGGATAGATAGATAGTCAGTCAACTGGGCTGTGCTATAGGGTTCCATAGCTCAGTTTGTAGTGCTCTGAGAGAAACCTGTGTTTAGATGCCACCCATGCAAATGCTGTGTTCTGCTTTCTGTTCCTAACAGTGATTGTCTCAGTTTGATTAAGGCATCAATGCTTTTTTTTTTTTTTTTTTTTTGGCAGGATTTTATATAGCCAAGGATGACTTTGGGCTCAGGGTCTTTTGCTTTTCTTGCCACAACCTATCCACTCCACCACTGCTCAGCCTCCTGTCTTCTCAAGAAAGACCTCCTCATCGGGTACTAACCCTCTATCCTCATTTGCTCATGTCATGTTCTCTGTACTACCCTTCCTCTCTGACAAGGCAAATGGCCTTCAGTGCTTGCTTCTGGGCCTGCCCACACCTCCCTGCCTTTCCCATGCTGTTCCCTGGCCCAATGGAAGGTCATTCCTAGACCTGCTGAGAAGCAGCTTCCAATCTATCCCTCAGTGCAGATCTCCACTCCCAGCAGTTGAGCCAGCATTACCCTCTGCTTTGAAGGCCCTGCTCTTCCACAAGCTCGTGAGCTCTAAGGTAGCTCTCTGGGCACCTCAGTTATTGTTGCTTTGATTCCACATTTCCCCTCTCTTATCCAAAAAAATAAAAATACATTTATGAAATTTAGATTACTATTCGAAGATTCCTTATCTTTTTAATTAATTTATCAGGTAGGATTATACATAGAAAATATTTCACTATTCATATTACTTTTATAGCTACTTTCATTTGCTCGACCATAGAATTATCACCAAATATGGTTTTATTAAATAGACCAGGTGTCAGGGCCACAAGTCAAGTCCTTCCAAGTGTCAAATACACAAGTCAGAAGGATTAGTGTATTTGTCAAGCCACCACAGAGTCTACAAGGGGTCCTGGATGTCTGTCCAGTTTTCTCTCTGTTGCTGTGACAAATAACACCACCAAAAGTAACTTGGGAGGGGAATTTATTTGGCTCACACTTCCAGGTCACAGAGACTTAAGGAGGAACTTAAAGCAGAAACCATGGATAAGGCTGCATGCTGCCTCATTCATAGGCTCATGCCTACCTAGCCTTTTTATACAGCCCAGGATCACCTGCCTAGGGAATGGTGCTGCCCACAGTAGACTGGAACCTTCCACATCAATTGACAGTCAAGACAGTGTCCCACAGACATGCTTATAAACCAGTCCTTTAACCTCTACAGTGTCCATTTCCTAATCTATAAAGTAACAGAAACAGTAAGATTTATCTCTGTCACATTCTTATGAGAACTGAGTGAATTTAATTCACATAAAGTGCTCATACCCATTTTTCACACACATGGTAGCAGCAGAAAATAAGTTAGAACAATATTTTTATTATCCTGACATAAAATCCTTACCAGTCTTAGCTTAGCTGTCCATGTTTATCCTTGAGTTGACCCTGACACCTTCTCCAGCTTTCTCCTTCCCACATGCATGTTTTAAGCAAACCTTCCCGATGTTCAGAGGGTATTTCCTTTTCCACCACAAGGAATCATTGTGCCCACCGTTTCCCCCTTTTTTCTGTACAGGACACACATCCCATCTTTTAGATAATTCCTAGGCATGCCTCCCTTTGCTGCTTCTGGATACCTGCTCCTGGCCACCATGCTGGTGAGGTTAATCTACCTTCTCCTGTTGGAGGAGAGAACTTGTTCATTTATTGTATCCTCCACTGTGAGCTGTCCCTACAGACAGAAACAGTCTTTGTCATTTTATCTATAGCACACTGATTCAGACAAACCAACCATGAACAAATTCCTTGTGATTCCATGCTTTCTCATCCCCGGCTCCCCAGATTCCCTACCGTGTCCTTATCTTCCAGAAGCATAATGAGACTCATGATGGTGGCTAGGAAGAAGCTCAACATTAAAATCACTAGAAGACAGACTCACTTGACTCCTGAATACATCTTCTCTTCCTGTGCACTTGACTTTGCACATCTGAGCTGGGAAGGGTGTGATTATTATTAATTAAAACATTCAGTGACCATCACAATAGCAATGTGTCCACAACTTTCCCTCCAGTTTAGAAGTTCAGAGATGTCAAAAAATAAATAAAACACTGAGATGAACACGTATGCTTCTATGAAGCATTTACATTTCTTAGCATTTTTTAATTTTAAAACATATTCTAAATTAAATTCCTTGGGAGCTGTCTGTGGACTTCTGGCTTGCTTTTACCTTTGTCTCAATAGGTGTGAAGGTATTACATAAAAATACTGCATCATAACAGAAAAGGCATGGGCAGCTTTCTCAGTAGAAGAAATGCTCTTTTTCTATATGAGTAACTCAAAATTCCCGACCTAAAATTAAGAGACAGAGAGCTTAAAACTTAGTGAGTGATCGTGGAGGACCCTTCATAGGTTTTCTCTAACGTCTGATAAAAGCCTTGCTTTTGACTGCAAAAAAAACCCTAAATTACTTCTTAAAACAGTGTGTGTGTGTGTGTGTGTGTGTGTGTGTGTGCAAGCATGTCTGTGTAGGTATATATGCGTGTTCCAGGGGCAAGTGTGAGTGCATCCATACATTTGTGGAAGCCAGAGGCAGATGATGTTGGGTGCTCTCCTCTGCTGCTCACTATGGTATTTGTATTGCATTTTATATATTGTGTGTGCCCATCAGTAGAGGTGAATGAACAACCTATGGGAGTCAGTTCGTTCCTTCCATCATGTGGGTCCCAAGGATCGAACTCGGGTCTGTGGGCTTGGCAGCAAGTGCTTTTCCCACTGAGCCATCTCGTTGACCTGCACCTTATTTCTTTAAGAGACTGTCTCCCACTGAACCTAGCACTCATTCATTGGCTAGACCGGCTAACCAACAAGCCCTGAGAGTCTCCCTGTCTCTGTCTTCCAGCACTGGGAATACAGGCACACACCACACCCAGATTTTTGTGTGGGTGCTGGAGATCCAGACTCATATCTTCATGTTTGCACACCAAGAGCTTCACCTGCTGAGCCATTTCTCAGCCCTCTTAAATCTTGTTAAATAGTCATTCCTGAGTGGTTTTTGAGGGGCTGCTATTTGTAATTAAATTACTAAAAGTAAATTAGCAAAAATTCTAGTTCTGAAGAACAAAGTCTTCCCATAGGTCCACAGGCAAATGTATTTATACATGCTTCTGCTTGTGAAGTGATTGAAGATTCAGCTCAGGGAGTATCAACAAGTAATTCCTGCCAAGCTGTTTGGAAAACATATTTCCCAAAAGAAGCTACAGCAGTACATACAGTACTTACACTACTTAAACACACACACACACACACACACACACACACACACACACACACACCAACCATAAAAAGCAAACAACAGACACCTGTCTATAGTGAAACTAATGTCTTTTTTTTAACTGATTTTTTTTTTCAGAATGCTGGTGACTCTGTCTCACAGCTGTCAGCTTGGGGCAAGCTATTTTTAATGCTAAGTTTTTAATGCTAAACTTGATGAAAGTGTTATCTCCAAGGCATTAAAATATACAAAATATATGAATACATTAACCATATACCTTGACAACTTCATCTTGAGAAAAAGAACCTTCTACCCTTCTTCTGTCACCATGCCCAGTACCCTGTCTTATGTAATACAGATAGGTCAATACAATGTGTAATACATGCTAGTGTATAAATATTAACCTTGCATGCATAGACAGATCTGAGCACTGCTGGCAACATCCCCAATGAGATTCAATTATTTGTCAGTAATGCTGGTGTCTTTGATTTACAGCTACCTCAATCTAGATCGTGAAATGGGGCCAACGTTCCTAAAACGTGTTACAAATTGACGTGACATTTGAAAGGTGTTCTTAGTTTTCCAAAGAGAAAAACCTTTCATCTCTTTCTAGGAACTGAAGACTGGTATATGTTAGGGGATGCTAAAAGATCATGTTCTGTCTGTTACACATTAAGTTTCATCCAGTGCCAGGACTCAAAAGTGCGTGTCTGTAAACACAAATGAGGAGAGATCATTGCTGGGGTTCCCATCCCAAACCAAGCAGTTTCTGTGACAGGAAGCCATTGTAAGGTCATTTGAGTCTATTCCAAGCAGAATGTGGGGAAGAAAGTCAACTCTTCTGGTTTACAAACACTCAAATTTTCTCTCAGTTCCTAAGTGGTATGTTGTCATTATTTTAGTGTGGCTGTCACTAAACCTCTTATATTTTTCAATATCTCTACTTAGAAATACTAAATGACAAAAATCATTCCTTACATGTCTCATGGCACATTGATGGTTTTAAAAAAATGAGTCTGAAAAATGCAATGAACTTGTAAAAATATCCCTCTTACGATTACTGGCTTTAAACATCTGAAAATTAGAGAAAGAACCCACAATAGGGATTATATATCTTTAAGTTCAACAGGAACTGTGACTCCGAGACGAAAGCATCACAGAGTGTCTTGGTCAGCTTTGTCAGCTGGACACATCCTAGAGCCATCTGAAGGCTCTAAGCCATCTGTAATTGTGCCCAGATCAGATTGGCCTCTGGGCATGTCTGTGGAGGGATTCTCTTGATTGCTATTGCTATAGATGTAGAAGGTCCTGTCCCACTATGGGCGCCACCATCCCTAGGCAAGTGGTCCTAGACTGTATTGGAATGGGAGCTAAGTATGTGCCTTCAAGTAAGCCAGAAAGTGATTTGTGAGCAACCTTACTCCATGGTTTCTGTTTTAAATTCCTGTCTTGAGTTCCTGCTCTGATTTCCTTCAGTGATGGACTACAGCCTGGAAGTAGAAACAAGATCCTTTCTTCACCTTTGTTTGTTTTGTTTTTGTTTTTTGTTTTGTTTTGTTTTTTGGTTAGGGTGGTTTTGTCACAACAGAAAAGAAACTAGAACAATCTCATTTTCCTTTGCTAGACATATCAAATAATAGATGTGTGTGTGTGTGTGTGTGTGTGTGTGTGTGAGAGAGAGAGAGAGAGAGAGAGAGAGAGAGAGAGAGAGAGAGAGAAAGAAAGCTCTTTGCTAGCAGGTAGTGAGGAGAGAAGCCCAGACCTACCAGGTCTTCAGGACTGAGTGGGATGGTGGGTGTCAGAGGTTAGAGAAGAACCACACCAAGCTGGGAGTCTTGTCGAAGCAGGAACTCACTTTATTGAATCAGTCTGTCACTTTTAAAGAACAGATGATAAGGCGTATGGAGTGATCTGGTAGGGCCTATGAGATTATTCAACATCAGCGGTTGCCAGGCAGACAAGGGTCATGTGGGCTGTGCTGAGTCACTCCACAGTGGAAGTGATCAGGACAGGTTGTAAAAATTCAAGCCAGCTCAAGCCATTTTTCCTCTAGACCCAGGATAAGGCCCAGCATGTATGCATGTTATATATTGTGTATAGAATAACTAAGTTGTATGGATAGGCTCTTGTGTTTGCTACTTTTATAGTCAACTGAAAAGAGGGAATTCCAGTTGAGAAATGCCTCCATGAGATTGGGTTATAGACAAGCCTGTAGAACATTTTCTTAATTAGTGATTGATGGAGGATATCCCAGCCTATTGTACGTCAGGCTGGTGGTCCTGGGTTCTGTAAGAAAGCAGGCTAAGTAAGCCATGAAAAGCAAGCCAGTAAGCAGCACTCCTCCACAGTCATTGCATTAGCTCCTGACTCCAAGATCCTTCCTTTTTTTGAGTTCCTGACTTTCTTTGATGATGAACAGTGAGTAATATGGGAGTATAAGCCAAATAAACCCTTTCTTCCCCAAGTTGCTTTGATTATGGTGTTTCATCACAGCAATAGTAACTCCAACTAAGACAGTACTTCTCAGGAGTCTGATTTCTCATTATTGGTGACAATGCCTATGATGGTGACCAGGTAGAAGAAAAACACACTACATTTTTATTCCTTTGGTATGAGACTATGAAAAGTTTCACAGGGACCTGTGTCCTATTAGTGGCTTGCAGACTATATAAGCAATGGATCAGGGACTTATGAATTGATGCAGTGCTTATGGAGAACCCTCTAGAAATATATAGAGTATTGAAAGTGCATAGACTTTCAGCTAGAATGTATATATCCTGGAACTGTAACAAAATCAGCTAACAAATATGTATATAAACTAGCCTATTTTATAATACTGGAAAATTAGAAGTCTCAGGAATGGGCTAAATAAATTATGGTGCAGTTACATGGTCAACTATACAAAAACTAATACCATTTTCCATAAACAACTACTCTTCGCCATTAAATAGAATGATGTCAAACTGGATAAATGTCTCTAATATATTGTCAGTGTAGGGGGGAAATGAATCACACAAATATGTGACTTCACAAAGAATCTGATTTATTTTATTTTTAATAACAGTTTAATTGTAGTATAATTCATGCACTATATAGTTCATCCTTAAAATATGCAGGTGACAGCCATTTGTGTCATCTATTTTTGGTACATCCTTCCCCAAATAAATGACTGCCTATGAGCAGTTGATCTTCTTCCTTTCACTGATCCTCTCCCCCAAATCCCTTTGCCCTACAGTCTCTGAACCTACCTACTGTGACTGAGTCTACTTGGTCTGAGCATAAACAGTCTTTGTGACTGGATCCTCTCATTTAAGCAAGTTTTTCAACGTCTATGTTATGACATATGCCTGTATTTAATCTCCTGTTATTGTTAAATAATATTTTTGCATGATTATGATACATTTTCTTTCCCTAACCATCAGCTGATAGACATTTGAGTTGAGTTGTTTCCACTTTTTGAACATTATGAATAGTAATTATCGGCACCATGCACAAATTTTTACCTAAATGCTATTTTCATTTTGCTAGGGCATAAACTAAGGAGTGGAGTTTCCATGTCTTGAAATTACTCCGTAATTAACTTTCTGCAGGAACTTTTACATTTTATTTTGTAGTTCCCCAAGTACTGAATGATTCTGAACTTCTTTTCATTGGTTTTTTTAGACAGTTCTAATTTATCTTTTTAAAGTATTCTATGAGCAAATACACTTAGGAGACGATACTACCAACATGTTGTTAACGCTTCTGTCCAGGGGTTGGTGTTTACCATTTTCTATTGAGTCTGCATCAGTCAGGATTCTACCAGAGAAACAGATCTAGAAAGATAAATGGATGAATGAGTAGATGGGTGGATTGATGGATAGAAAGATAAATATATAACAACGGAATGCTTACAGGGTGGGACAGGAAGGGGCAGGCTAAAGGTAAAACTGCAGCCCATAGGCATACTTGCTCCTCCCTCCAGTAGACCTCAGGTCTACTCCAGAAGTCTTTCAACTGATTAGCAGACTCACCCAGATGGTCTAAAGAATCTCTTCTACTTTAAGTCAGTGAGCTGTAGGTACAATTATATCTACAAAATCCCTTCTCCACAATGCTGAGATTATAGTTTGACTGGAAAACTGGCTACTACACCTGTCTCAGTTGATACAGACTTGAACACCACGATTCTCTTCTACAGTACGTGGTTATTTTAATGGGTTTTATTACATGCTAAATTACACAACCTGCATTTTAAAAATATTCATTTTTTTTATACAGTGGTATCTCTAGTTTCATAGTTGATCAATGACTATAAACTTATTCATCTTGGTGTCCACAGTAGGGTTCAAAATGGTGGCTTTGAGCCCTACTGTGCAACCCCTTCATATGGGCTAGACTAAGACTTGCATCAAACCCTTAGCTGTGAATCCACATAAAAATGACAAAAGCTGTGAGTATGTACATTTGTCTACAGCTAGCATACAAGGCTCTAAACCTGATCTCTAGCAATGATAAAAATAATAAGAGAATATTATAAAGTTATATACTTCTAAAATGCAACCACACAGATCAAACATTTCTGTTCCAAAAAGAGGAATGGGGAAGAAGAGACCAAACCAGATTGGAACTTAGCAGGGCAAACAGCAAATTCTCTTCTTCACATTGGCCATCAGATACATGTGGTGGCAAGATGCAGACCTTAAGAGCTTGGTGAACCCCACCTCCACAGCCTTGCTGGTCAAAGCCCATACTCCTTTTCCCAGCTGGCTGTGATTACTGGCAGAAATTTTCTCAGTAGATGTTCCTTGTCCCTGTTTTCCATGACATGGCAAGATCTCTGCTGCGGCCTAGGTTCCACCCTTATGACTTCTTGCTATGCCCTTTTAGGGGCACACTTGCAAGTACATTAACTCTGCCATGCAATTGCCTGGTTCCTTAGACTTTCCTTTGTAATCTTGATGGAAGCTTCGATCATCCCAGAATTCTTGCATTCTAAATGCCTTAAAAACTAGAATCATGTGAATGATGCCAAGGACTCTTCCTAAGGGGAAATAACCTCTGATGCCTCTATGTACATGGATGACTAAACACAGAAAAATACCTTCCAGGTAGCCCTGTATAGGCAGGTTCTCCAGAGCTCTCATCTCAAAGCAAAGTCTTTCCCGTGAGTTACAATGAGCCATTGATGGATGCCACCAGGCCAACCTCTGATGTTTCTTCTAGGTACTTTTTCTATTTTATCAAAGTCAAGTACTTGGTGATAATTTCCTTACCAACCACAAACTTAGTTCTTTTCTGTTTATATGGCTAGATTTTTTTTCTATTCCTTTTGCTCTGATTTTTGCTAACAGGTTTCACTGTAAATTAGGCTAAAAGAAGCCAGCAATATCCATGCCACAATGTAAATATATTATTCCTGAGATGTTCTCTACAAAATTAGTCTGTCTGTCAACTTGAAATTTAGCCTTACACAAATTGTCAGGGCATAGGTAAAATGTAGAGTCCTTTGCCAGAATCCAAATGTGTGGCCCCTTGTCCAATCCCCACTAGAGTTATTTCCATTTGAAACCTCATGAGAACATTTTTACTATCAGCAGTTCTGTTGATAGTACTTGATAATAGATAATAGATAATAGATAATAGATAATAGATAATAGATAATCTTGACTTCTGTACTCTCTTCGTGATTTTCCACTGAACTCGGCTTATATTTTTCTAGGGTTTCTTGAGACTGTATCTCCAAACTTTTCTACGTTTCTCCCACAATCTAAGTTCATAAGATTCTGAACCACACAGTCAGTAGTAGTTACACTAACAGGATTTGTAGTATCAATAATTTTCCATGTTAGTAAGTTTTCCGTTGCTATGACAAATGTTTGAGATAAGCACCTTAAGTGGAAATTATTTTTGCTAGACGTTTCAGAGGTCTCCATCCATGGGTACTTGGCTCCATTGCTTTGAAGCAAAGCATAACAGCAAAGAGCTTGGTTGGAAAAGTTGCTCATCTTATTGCAAACTGGAAGTAAAGAGAGCAAAAAGCAAGGATCTAAAGACAAGGAAACATTCCTCAGTTTCTTATTTCTTTAACTATGTACCTCACCCTAATCCCATTCAGCTACGATTCATCAAGGAGTCATTCCACTAAACAGATTATCATTCTTGTGATTCAGTCAACTCTCAACAGGGCTACCAGCTGAGGACCAAGCCTTTAATACATGAACCTTTAAGGGCATTTTATATTTAAACCATAATCCTCTCTCTCCTTGCCTGTCTCTTATAAGAACAATTGTGATTGCATCTGGGGTTCCTGTGAAAAATTCCAATAGCCTTACCATCTTGGGAAGATCACTTAATCACATCTGCTAGCTTACTTTGCTGTATAACGTAACGTCCACAGGCTGTTACTAATGAGAGTACTGCAGACACTAACTAGTAAATGCTCACAAAGCAGTCCTATATTGCTCTTTTCCTAAGAAATCTTGACTCTCACTAAGCTGTTCTCTTTTCACAGGCTGATATCAGAGTAACTTCTTCCAAAGAGAATTGCAGTCCCCAAACTGAAGCTGCATGGCCCAAGGACAATGCAGACAATGCCAAAAGTCTGGACCAACAAGCGCAGATGGGAAGCTTGCCTGGGACTATTCCAGAAAGTTCTCCAACTCCTAGTAAAACAAACAGGAAAATAAATTCAGGTAACCTCTGCCTCTGTTCTTGTTGCTACCCCCCAGACATCTGGTAGACCTCTAAATATATACTGCAAGTATCTGACAGACCATTGATCACTTCATTTTTGGGTCATAGTGTACTTTATATGTCAAGATTCTTATCTCCAAGACATTAGAATTTAGTCTTAGGACTTTTTCATGTGTGTAAATACTGCTAGTCATTAATCTTGTGGATTAAAAAAGCCATCTTTTAAGAAACAAAACAAAACAAAAAGCAAGAACCCTTGTTGAGAATTGAAAACACATTTTAGGAGTAGAAACCACAGGGCTTAAGGGAATATAAACCCCACAAGGTTGTCATCTTCTTAAGGGAAAGGTTTACATTTGTAAAAATAAATAAAACCTTCATTAAACTGTCTCCCTCCCTCTCCCCATCCACAACATCAGAGAATAAATACACAGTAAAAACATAAAAGAAGTAATTATGACCTAGTGTGCTATTTAAAGCTATCTGTGGCCCGTCTGAGGCAATGGCTGTGGTTTCCCCTCCTTTGAGCTCTTTCTTGCTGTTGAGTGATGACATATTATTTATAGTTGGTCAGCTTTTAGAACAAAATGAACGGCACAGATCTGGAGGAAATGAACATTGTTCTAGTTTAGAGGGAAAATGTTTATTCCACATCCCATTGTTTCTCCTCTGATTACACGGAAGAATCGGAAAAGAGCCAGGAATGGAGCCAAAGTGATGGCTTAGTAGCTACCAGCACTTCTTGCTGGGACATAGGGCCTGGGTTTGGTCCCCAGCACCTATGTCAGGAAGCTCACAACCACTTGCAACTCTAGTTCTAGGAGATCTAACTGATAAAATAATGCTTGCATTATATGGGGTACATATCTGGGTAGAGGTACATGTGTGTGTACAGAGGCCTAAGGTTGACATCAGGGATCTTCTTCAGTTGATGCCTACATGACATAGAGGCAGAGTGTCTTGAGAAAGCCAAAGCTTACTGTTTTAACTAGCCAGCTAGCTCTGGAGAGTCCATCTCTCTACTTCCTGTCTGCTGGGATTCCAGGTGGAATCTCACATTCACTCAGCCTATTTATTTTTAGATTTATTTATTATATATATATGAATGCTAGAGCACCTGCACGCCAGAAGAGGGCATCAGATTCCATTACAGATGGTTATGAGGACCTCTGGAAGAGCAGTTCATGCTCTTAACCACTGAGCCATCTTGCCAGTCCCTTCACTCAGCTTTTATTCAGATTCTTAGGATACAGACTCCAGTCCTTACAGAGCAAGTGCTTCTCTTGCCACCCCCCTTTTCTATCTTTTCAGACCTTAATATATTCAGGCCTTTTGTCTCCTACACTGTTCCTCCATTTGGGTGTTCTTATGCTCTCTATATTTACTATGGTAACTGAGCACCCCTTTAAGTCTCAATTGTCAACTTAATCAGATTAAGAAAAACTTAAGACATGCCTGAGACAGACACAGCTCAACTGTGTCTGTGAAGATGATACCAGAATGGATGAACCAAAGAAAGAAGACCCATGGTGGATGTCAGTGGCTCCATCCATGAGCTGGGGTCCCAGACTGAATTAAAAAGGGAAAAAAAAAGGAGGAAACCATGAGAGCACAGTCTTTGCTTCCAAGCAAGCTGTTTCCAGTGTCATGCCTTCATCTCCATGAAGACTCTACTTCTCCCAACTATGAGCCAAAATAAAACCTTCCTTCCTCCCTTAAGTTGCTTTTTGTCAGCTATTTGGTCACAGCAGTGAGAGATGTCATGAACGTACTTCATAATAAAACAGAAACACAGTGCTATTGTTACCCCACCCTACCTAATACATTCCAATGTTCCAAACAAAAACAAACAAACAAACAAACGGAAGAATGAGTTGAAATGACTGGAATTTCCTAAGAATCTCTGTCTACGGTCATTACTCTACTCATTAAGGCAGATACTTCAGTAAACTAACAAGACATTGGGTTTCGATGGTTACATTTATTTCCTTACATTAGTGATACCTGTTGGAAACATCTGGGAGAGATGGGATACCTGTGATGCAACTACTCCTGTATCACATTTAGGAAAGAGACTAGTGAGGTTGAGAACTTGGTGTTGAAATTGAATTCAGTCCTAGTTACCACTCTAACTAGTCTCATCCCCGTGAGCAACTAACTTCTATCCCAGCAGCGTAGTTATTGGTAAAATAGGGACTAGAGCTCTTCTCTCACAGATTGGTGTTGAGCTGGCTGCTATACAGATTATAAAGTAATTAGCATCGTAAGGTGAGTGGACACTCAGTAAACAGTGGTCATTACTATAACCCTTCTTGATAGGTTTACCTTTTTTATTTGCTTGGTTTGGGTTTTGATGTGGGGTCTCAAATAGAGATGACACGAAACACCTGATTTTCCTGCCTCAACCTACCGAGTTCTAAGGTTATAGGCGTGTGCTCCATTCTAGGCAAGCCCACCTTTTAACAATAATGATAACAATAAAGCCATTCTGAATCCACGGAGGTATTTACTTACGTCCTGCACATTGAATTGTCCTCTATGTTACTAAATTCTGCTAACACATTTGAACGCTTTCTATAAGATCATGCAGAGCACTTTTCAGTAAGAATGGGCTCTATTTTACACACCAATGAGGCTAAAGAGCCAGCCCTGGAAAATACTGAGCTGACTGGCCCTTTACTGGTGCCGTGTGATGGTCAGTTGGAGCCCATTCTCGTGACAGGTGGATTAATGGTCTGAAATGAGAAACAGCTAGTCAGCATGTGTAGCCATCTCTGCATATGTTTTCAAACCACAGAAACTCATGAAAGTTGTCTTTGTAATCACAGCGGTCAGGGACAGCTGCGAATACCTCCGTCCACTGGCAGTGGGCTTTTTGAAGAGAGCTTACTGCAGATGGTTCTGCACAGTGTCATTTTTGACATGAGAAGCGGGGCCATCTTTGGGACAACAAGCAGGCACCCTTTATTTTATGATGCGGTTGTGTGGAGGTGGTTGTTTCTTCGCACGGATGATTTGCAGTGAGGAGACCTCTCTCAAAAGTGCAGTTCATAAATTTTTTCCTGTGACTGGCCCCATCCAGGGCTCATCTTTAAAATCATTTATAAGATCTGAGCCGATAGTGCTCTCTCTCGCTCCAATTCTGGTCTGATTCAAGGACTCTTTCCAAAAAGGCATGCTTTCTCTCTGTAGAATTAGCAGATGGTGAAACTATATACCAGGGTTGCAGAACCAGACAGCCCTTGGCAACCTCATGCTGTTTACCTTTTGTATACAAAGCATAGAAACCAAGCGGCAGCTCATAAGAGTCACCAGAAGAATGTCTCAAGCTGTAGCTGAAGTTGAGCCTTGTAATTACTGGAGCAGATCAGTGACATCCGACCGGAGTGTGTGAACGTTGTTACAACAGAAAGGCTGCACATAGCAGCCCAGAGACAAAACTTGATTGTGGTCACATGAGACTTGCTCCATAAAGAATAGATTATGCTGATTCATTTCCTCTATAAAGACAGCAGAAACTGGAACTTCAAAAAATTCACAGAGCTTTATAATGAAAGCCAGATACTAGGGCTGGAGATGGGCACTGCCAACCTGAGTTCAATCCTTGGAATGCCCATGGTGGAAGGAGAAGACCAACTCCCTACACACACACACACACACACACACACACACACACACACACTACACCACTACACACACATTCACACACTCACACACACATATAAAATAGATAGATAGATAGATAGATAGATAGATAGATAGATAGATAGATAG